>JAVIWB010005334.1:0-714813 GCA_031893035.1 Dermolepida albohirtum | reverse complement strand
GACACCAAGTAAACAATAAAATGTTATTTCTTCTTAAATGATTTTTGCTTTATAGCTAGATAAACCACATAAAAGATTCCCTCATGTATATGAAAAAATCGGAAAAATATGATATAAATTTAAAATATAGACTTTATATACACGAAATAAGCTATAAAATATATATTTGTAATAGTGTTGTAAAATATACAAGTTTAAGTTTTTATAAAACACAAATAATGCATTAACAAAAAGTAAAATGCCTAATCCAGGTTATAATTTCCACCTTAAATACTTTACTATTTTCATAGACCTTATAGATCGGGTATAACGCGTCTAAATAAGCGACACGATGATGCCAAATTTACAGGATGTAAAAGTAAGCATCTGATGACACATTTCTTGCCAAATTTGATTTGGACGGTTTTCGAATCTCTTTAAATAATGTAAAATTGTGACGTAAAGAGTATATTTATGAAGCTTACAATATTTATTATATTTTTATACGCATTTATTTCTTCTCGAAATTTTATATCACTATTTTTTAAGTAGTAAAATATCACCGAATCTATAATTATCAATAATTTATACAATTTTATATTCTTAAATACGATAAGAACTTAGATTAGTTCTTACCTTTTTCAATTGTATAAGTTTTGATATAGAAACTACGTCGTTATTCCACCCGCATAACTATCTAATTTTCTGCATTTTATATACATTTAAATAAATATTTTTGGGTTGATAACGATTCCAATTAGACACAAGATCCAAATAGTCTTCACCGAACAAAAAGATTACATTACTCGCAAACCAGATAAAGTTTTTGGATATTAACGCATTACCTTATCTAGACACTGCATTGCGTAGAAAATGAAATTGACGAAAAATATACAACCTGGAATATATAAAGCACAATGTATAACATGCTATGTAAAAATATGGATGTCCAAAGAACCAAATATGATTATTGCATTAAGAATATATAATACCAACGTAAGAAGCGTATTAGAGAATGAATAAAAAACGAGCAATAAATAACACCGGTGCAAATAAAACTTTAATTAATAAATGTCTTTAAGTGATCTTAAAAATCTACTAGTCAAGTACAATTATCAATGCCCCTAACCCGCAATATAATGGGTGTGCAACTTAATTCGGTTAATTTTCATTGGAGGTCGTTAGTTATATATATATACCGTGAATATATTTTATAATGCAACATGCACATACATACACTAGTTGCTAGAGTAACGTAATAATGAAATGACAGCAATGTATTTTAGCGTGTATTTTATTTTGCAACATAGGATGTGAAATACAGTAATTGAACAAAATTTAAAAACTAATTTAACAAATTTTCAAAAATGTCACCATTGACGAGACAGTATCCTAAGCGATTGTAGAATTCATTTATTGTATTTTGTATCTGCTCTGGAGTTATTTCTCTTGCAGCAACTCGTATTCTATTTTTTAATTGGTCAATATTGTTTAGAGGTTTTCCATGAAAAACTTTATTTCTGATACATGACCAAAGAAAGAAATCGTTTGGAGACAGGTCTGGTGACCTTGCGGACCAATCTACTTCTCCTCCACGGCCTATCCAACGGTTTGGAAATCTTTGGTTGAAAAATGTTCTAACCATATGAGAATTATGTGCCGGCGCGCCATCATGCTGTTACCAAATCTCACCATCAATATTTAAAGCGTGGAGGGCTGGCATAACTCTGTACTCAAGCAATTCTAAATATTTTTCTCCTGTAAGAGTACCTTTAATAAAAAACGGTCCTACAATATGGTGTCCAATCAACCCAGTCCAAACATTGACTTTCTGTGGCCGCTGAGTCCTTGTGATATGATATCTATGCAAATTTTGTCTACTCCAGTAGCGGCAGTTCTGTGAATTTACTTCACCATTTACATAAAATGTTGCTTCATCTATAAAGCAAATTCTGCGTAGTAAAGTATCATCATTCTGAAGCTTATCCAACATGATTTCACAAAAGTTACTTCTTCTTTCTGCATCATTCGCAATTAGTTCCTGATGGTTTTGAAAATGATACGACTTAAAATGTTCTCGTTTTAGTAGTTTATGCACGGAAGATTTGCTTACATTTGTAGTTTGTGCTAAAGCTCTTGTGGAGAGCATATTATTATTTTCGATTGTTTGTAGAATTTCATCTCTTTTGGCGTCAGTAATAACCTATCTTGGCCTATTATTTTTTTTTATGATTAGGAACGATGCATCCATATGTTTATACTTCTGTACTAACCTACTTATTGTAGTTGGACTCGGTCTTGGACGGTCAGGATATGTAATTTGAAACAAATCTGCTACTCTCCTCAAACTCATATTCGAGTTATACCAGTTCACTAATAACAGTTTTTCTTCTACACTATACATACCTCAAAAATAGAGTAACTTATTTTGACATCCTATGTTGCAAAATAAAATACACGCTAAAATACATTGCTGTCATTTCATTATTACGTTACTCTAGCAACTAGTGTATGTATGTGCATGTTGCATTATAAAATATATTCACGGTATATTATATAGCTGAGTATGACGGCTGTTTTTTTTTTTGTTGGAAAGGTTTGACATCTGTCAACCATAATTTAGTTATATTGTTTTGAATTTTGTACAACAACATTATTTTTGAGCTCATTGAAAATGTCTGAATTTATGTTAAATAAACAACATTTGCGGGAAGTTTTAATTTTCTGCTTTAATTGGAAGAAGAGTGCAGCTGAAACTCAACGATTGCTTGCAGAAGTGTATGGTGAATCTGCTCCAACAAAAAAATTACGTTGTGAATGGTATCGACGCTTTAAAAGCGGTGATTTCAGCGTTGAAGACAGAATGCGTCCAGGTCAATCAAACAAGTTTGAAGATGAGGAACTGGAGACATTACTGGATGAAGATTCATGTCAAACGCAAGAAGAACTTGCAAAAACGTTGGAAGTAACTCACCAAGTCATTTCAAAACGTTTAAAAGCATTGGGATTCATCCAAAAGCAAGGAAATTGGGTACCACACGAATTGAAGCCAAGAGACGTTGAAAGACGATTTTGCATGTCACAAATGCTGCTCGAACGCCATAAAAAGAAGTCATTTTTGCATCGAATCATTACTGGTGATGAAAAATAGATTCATTACGATAATCCAAAACGAAAAAAATCTTATGTAAAGCCTGGCCAGCCATCAACATCAATAGCGAAGCCAAATATTCATGGTGCCAAGGTAATGCTGTCTATTTGGTGGGATTCGACGGGTGTTATCCATTATGAGTTGTTAAAACCTGGTGATTCTATTACGGGCGCGCTGTACAGACAACAATTAATTCGTTTGAAGAGAGCAATCGCCGAAAAACGACCAAAATATGCCACCAGACATGAGCCTATAATATTCCATCATGACAACACTCGGACTCATATTGCAAGACCAGTTAAAAACTATTTAGAAAACAGCGGCTGGGAAATTTACCTCACCCGCCTTATAGCCCAGACATTGCCCCTTGTGCTACTATTTATTTCGATCGATGCAGAATGCCCTTATTGGAATACGCTTCACTTCAGTTGAAGGAATCAAAAATTGGCTTAGTTCGTTCTTAGCCTCAAAGAATGAACGGTTCTTTTGGGAAGGACTCCATCGATTGCCCGAAAGATGGGGAAAAGTTATAGCTTCCGATGGACAATACTTTGAACAATATGTTCATTGATTTTGATTATAAAATAAAGGCATTTTTTTACAAAAAAGTAACCGAATTATGTTGCACACTTATTACTATAAGTAGATGTAAATAGACTTGACAAACTACTACAAATTTGTTAAAAATTTTAAAAAATTATAGGTTATTCTTGATAAGAGTCGGTGCACGTAATCAATAACGTTTGTACTAGGTTGCCAGGTATGTAATCTAATGTACAGATGTGGTATCAGCTGATTGTCAAAATTGTAATAATAGCGCAAATGATAAGTAAGATGGTATACAGACACTATCAGAATAGAAAATGACAACATGATAGTAAAATACTAGTAATTACTTATGTTATGCATTTTATGTTATTGTGAAAATTCTGTTGATAACGTGTACCGATTCTTAATTCATAATATATCAAATATGAACCTATGAAAAGTGGCTAGTGAATCAATCTCTTTAGTATCCAAATTTTAATTATCTGGTCTAGTAATAAGTAATATCATTTTTATAGCAATGTTAGGTTATCATCAACTCAGTGGTGATAATATAAGCAACATAACATAAAAACATCTTATAAATTTTAGAAAGTGTGAAATTTAGTGAACGCTTTTTATGTGTAAAAACTAAAATTTCTAATATTTGGCAATAAGAAAATATTTGAATTGCAGTTAAAGAAAGAAGCAAACGGATACTATAAAAAATACTTAATTTATCAAGGTACTATAGATATTCGATATGACGATGTGGATCTAAAAAATTTTGAGAACGGAAAAGCGCTGCTCCAAAATAATTAAATAACAACAAGATATCATTAAATTATCTGAAAAACTCTTTGAATCAGTTGCGATGGCTTGCTAAGATCTAAAGGCTTGAAGAGTGTTTTCCACATGAATTAACCAAAGGCAAAGTTGCCACTCGCAATTTTTTTTTATCTTTAGAAGAAATTGTATTAAGCTGCACAGGCGATCTCAATAATTGGACAAAACTGAGACTATGCAACCATCGTCAAAGGTAGACGATGTGCAATCGGGAAAAATGATATTGTGCATATGGTGGAAAATTAAAAAAATCATTCATTTTGAGCTCTTACCAACCAATCAAACCATCACAGATAAGTTTTATTGTCAACAATTGAAGAGACTTCAAAATTTTAAGACAAAAGAAATCAGCACTGGCTGTCTAAAGGGCGTAATTCTTCAACGTGATGATGCCCAACCACTTCCAGCACAAATCACTGAAGAAAAATTGCACCAGCTGAAATAGGAAGTTTTTCCCCATTAAGCGTACTCTCTAGACATTGCCTGTTCCGACTATCACTTGCTAAGTTCTTACAAAAATTCCTCATTTAAAAAAGATTTAATGATGAGATGCATGAAATTCAAAATCTCTAATAAAACTAAAACGCTACTAAGATGTTGGACAGAAATCGTAAAAAATAATAGTTCGTGTCTTACAAACCTTTCTGTGATATTGAAACACTGTGTGAAATATTCCTTCACTAATTTTTTTCAATCAAAACCTTCACTTTTATAATAATAACATTAAAACGCTACTAAAACGTTGGACAGATGTAATAGAAAGTAATGGCAGTTATATTATAATCTTAATTATTACTAGACCTGATAGCATAGTGGATTCATCACATTTACAAAACCTGATATACTGAATTGTTCACATTTACTGAACATGATTCCCCACCATGTACCTCAACATGGTATTCATTGTACACCCTTTTCTGCAAATACATTTATACTGTAATAATATAATTATTAATTCCCCGATTGTTAAAAATTGTGTTGTCTTGACTTTTAACTGTATGTCTCCTTGATATAAATAATTACGAAAAATATAAAACTTAAAAATATATCGATGCATTCACACATCTGACGATGTAATTAGTAAAAACTAAAATAATACAGCTCAGAATAAAATATTGAAGTAGTTTTTGTTAAGGAAAAGTAAGTAATCATAATTAAAGTAGGCAGTATGCCGTGTGAATCTAATAAATTTGAGAACGAAATTTTTCATTAGATGGCGTAAATGATTGTAACGAATTGTGATAAAAAAGCGCTGCAATCTCTTTTAATTAAAAGTCATTAAATAACGAAACGAGATCTTATTACATTATTAAATTTCCCGAAAAAACAACCATTTACAATCAGTTGCGATCGCTTGGACAGATTTAAGGGTTTAAAGAGTGTATTCCACACGAATTAACCAAAGACAACCTAGATCAGAATTGCCATTTGCAATATTTTCTTGTCACGTTAAAACAATTTGCCGTTTGAGATTCAAATTGTTAGACAAATGTGAGACTGCGCAACCAGATTCAAAAATAGACGATGTGTATCCGATGAAAATGATATGGTGGATATGGCTGAAAATTTAAAAAATAACTGTGGCAAGTAGCAAGTAATGGTAATCAAACAACGCGTTCAGAAAATGTGTCCTTTAAAAATTGCAATTTACAATTACGACCAAATATAAATAGCAGTGTATTTAATACTAACAAAAAAGTTCCTGTATTTTTATTACATTCGACAATTTAGCAATAATGTTCCTGCATGGAGCGCCTTTTACATTGTTTGAATGAAACCTGTAAATCCCCGAATAATAGCAGGCTTCGGGGAATATTGGCTGTAAGGTATTGTTGAGCTCGAGATGTACATTCAAAATAATAGCAGTATCCACCACATTTGCTAATATTATAAATAGTTTCTTATTAATTTTTATTAACTTTACTTGTCCATAACTACATATATTGATATACTATGGGTTGATCGAAACATTGCTGTCTAAAAACGAATATTGATAAGAAAATTACAACAATTATACAAAAATTTCAGAATCGTTCTGCGAAAATAATACTAAATACTCTGAAACGGCAACGAGATGAAAAAACACGTGGTTGTAAAAGAAAAACTACTCGTTCAGGGAAACATGATTCATTTATATCAACCACTAAAATAAAAAATTAAATTTATTGGTAAATGTATCAATTGTGCATGGGCGATAGAAAGAAAATAATCTTGTAACAAGAGATTCGTGAAGACTTTTGAAAAAGCAGCACGAACTAGCAAAATTTAAGTTTGTTAGAGCGCGTTTAAATTGGCCAGCGTGTAAGTGGGGGAAATATTCTTTGAACAGATGAAAGTAAGATTGTTTTACATGAATCACCAGGTGTCGTCGAATATGTGCGAATACATGCGGATGACGAGTAATCAACGGTCGTTTTCCACGTATTAACGTATTAGAACATTCCTTACCGCAGCGAACAAACTTATTTAATACAGCTAATGTTTAATGCTGCAGGAGGGTAAGTATTTATAGTATCTTATAAATAGCGCATTGTAGCATTATGGTGCAGTGTATATACGCTTATATGTATGTACATATGTATGTATGTATATATGTATATACATATATATATATATATATATATATATATATATATACATACATACACACATATATATATATATATATATACACACACACACATATATATATATATATACACATACATATATATATGTACATATGTATACAAAACGCATCACTTGTCTATTATCTAGTTTCATCATGCCACAATAAATATTTTTAATGTTTGTTTAAGTGAGAATGCGCCTGTCTATTTATATATAATATCTTTTAAGCAGGAGTTTTTTGTTACTTTCTTACTTAGCATTACTTATATTATTTCATTTCAACTACTGTGAAGCAACGAAGGAGACGACTCTGGTTCGAAGGCGAAACTGGTGTCTCTAATTATTGTTTTTGTAGAATAATCTACCTGTTTGGCAATTTATAAATTTGTTATAACATTACATCTAATGGTTCAACATAGTTTTAGTTTAATTGCCACTGATATTTATTTGATCGCAACTGTATATGGCAATAATTCTTATTTAATTTATTATTTTAATACTTCCCAATTTTCTTTTAATCTATTATACATATACGCACAATCTATATGATCTATGTTTTATATATATTTTTCATTTAATAATTTCTTTTATTTTCATAAAAGATAATTAATTTTTCATTCTCTAATCAGGGGACAGCCTCTTTAAGATAAGAAAAATAAAAATAAAAAAGATAAATGGAAGAAAATATAAAAAAATTAAAATATGTGGTAATTACATTTAATATGTTAAACTATAGTGAGGCGTATTTCTCACATATTCATTTATTTAGTACGATTACGTTCAAAAATTAATTAAAATAAATTTTGTATATTAGTAAACACTGGGAAAATAAAATAAATCAAAAAAAGATTAAAAATAGTGTAGGACTTAGCGCTTTAAGTATGTAATCTTAGCTGGTATGTAGTTACAGTAAATTCTTGAAGAATTAAAATAAATTTTACCGACACTGTTTCTCTCTATATGTCTAAATCGAAAATATCACTGTTTCCTTCTAGCTTCTTCACATCAACAGACTCATTTTGTGTACCATCGTTCCCTTCTGCTTCGCCAGTCTTTGAATCTCCCTCCTTTCGATCTTCAATCTCGGACAATTCGCTCTCGCTGTGGCGTCTTTCTTGAGCCCTCTTTTTGTTTCTGGCTTTCCGTTGGTTTTTCTTCTTCTGACCCAGAATGCTCGAATTCGATCTGTATTATGATTTTATATGTTAAATTGTATACGAGTTTAAAAAATATTAAAAACACTATATGCATTAAATTTAATTAAAATATTACAATAACTGTTTGTGCCAATAAGCTACAGATTTCTTTCATCTTCAAATCAAAATATCTTACAGATGTTACTTTGTTTTTAAAGTAAGTCATTGACATGATTGAAAAATAGAACACTAAAGAATACTTAATACTACCTAAATAAAACAAATACCTGTAGAGTTGTTTCAAAACAACATCATTGAACCTGACGGTCTTCTTCAAACTCGTGGATGCTTCTCCATCTTCTGGAATGACAGAGTCTAAGCTAGTACAATTTTCAAAAGAAGATGCCCATAGAGCATCATCAATACTGGACTCAGATATGCTACGAGATGTGGAAAATCTTTTTAAGATTCCCTTACACTTACTTGGACTATAACTATAACTAAGTTCATCACTACTAGATTCAGAAACAGCACCAACAATATCTATCGCTTTACTTGAATTAGTTCTTTCATCAGTTTCACTATCTGAATTTTTGGTTTTCTTCAAGTTCTTTTTAGATTTGAATTTAGTCTTCGTTACATCTTTACTGGTTTCTTCAAAATCTATTTCACTTGTCTCTTCTTTATCAGCTGCCTCGGCATTTAACTTAACTTCTTCATTTTGAATGTTTTCTTCAAGTTCTTGTTCTGAAACTTTATTAGATAAATCTTCAAAGATGTTATTGATAATTTCCGGATCTTCTTCGTATATCTCTTTGAGGTTTTCTTGATCTACCCCAATAAAATAACTACTCAGAATTTTATCACAGGGTACAAATGATAATTGTATAGTAACATTATTATCCCAAGTTTCTATTGAAACATCTTTACCTTGTATCACATGTTCTTTTAATTGAACATAGAATGCATAGTGAACTGGATAAAAGCCCGTACTTACGGTTGCAAATTTTATATGCACTGCATTCTCATATAATTCTTTATATAAAGTGGTTTCATCAACATTTTTTATTTGTAATGTAAATGCAATTAAATTTTCAAAAACATTACAAGTAAATTCTGGGAGACAATAATGTGTATTGGGTTCTAAAAATGAACTGACTTTAGTCCTAAAATCACTTTCGTTTTCATTACTTTCCGACAACACTGTTATTAAATTTGAATCACTATCTTGTAAATCTTCTGTTGGACTTGATGTTGTTGGTGAACCATGACCACTTTCAACACCACTATCGTCACGATTAATATCCAAAGAAAATATTTCCATACGTCTTACTGGTAGAGTAATGATTAATTTTTTTGTATCTTTATCGAATTTTGCATTTCCATTATTTTCATCAACAGCATATGGTAAAGTAAGATACAACTTGTACTTTGATGGCTTTTCACTTATTAACTGCACAGTTTTTTCCATTACATCCAGCACTATATCACTAGCTGACCTTAAAAGGGGTAAATTAATTTCTATGACCAATTCTTTGGGTATGGCTGTATTAAGTTTTGCAGTTTTATGTTCAGTAAATTCTTCCAAGTCAATGTGAGAACGATGTTTGATTATGTAAATAGGTGTAGTATATTTTGAATCATTTTCCTCTTTTACAAGTCTACTAGTTTTCTTGGGTGAGTGCTTTTCAACTTTAGGCATGCTTTTATATACTTTATCCATAATGTCTTTTTCTTCAAAATTTAATTCTGTCTTTTCATTTGACGCTTTCCTTATAACAGCTGCATGTGCCATACCTTTATATTGCATTTTAGGAAATTTCAAATTTTTGGTATCTAATTTCACATCGAAATTAGACTCAACTGCCTCGCAAGCAGTGCTATTAACCATATTACAAAAAGCTTTGTTATTTTGTGCCAAATATAAGGTATCAGGATGGAAAACTACATCAAATACTTGACATCTTTGGCCTTTTTTATCAACATCCTCTCTGGGTGGAGTTAAAGAATGGGGAAGTGACCACTGGAGACCTTTTGAACCATTCTGAGTGACGGATTTTGATGTGGGTTTTTGTATATTTTCATTAGCGCAAATGTTCACAAACGCTTTTTTATTACCGTTTATACTTGTCTTGATGACATAACCGGCCGTTGGATTGATAAATGTTACGTCAAAACCTCGTTCCTTCTCCAATTGCGTTATTTCTTGTTGATAAACCTTCTGCTTTTCTGGGTCTTGAAGTTCTTCAACGTACTCAGTTAATAACTTACGAAATTCTTTATCTTTTAAAGCTTCACCAATTCGTTCAACTTCATCACGCGTTAATTCTAAATCTTTAAACGTCTCTGAAGGACTTGCCATTGCAGTTTTGTATATATATACGCAGGATGATGCAACGTTATTAAATAATAAATAAAAATACCTGCGATAAGATTTCAGTATATTTAGTAGCACAATTTACGTATCAAAACAAACGGTCACGTGGACGAATCAGATGATGTGTGTTGTTCGGCACCGGCCGGCTTATTTCTAGCGCTAATATTTAAAAATTAAATAATTTTGTGAATTTATTAACTATATTTAATATAAATTCTAAATATATTGGCATTCTCAGGATAAACTACATGCTTATTAGACGTCTGCAGAACAATTTAAACGAATATTTTATATCGCCAGAATATTTACATTACATAAAATTTAAATAATCTTGACCTCAAAAAAAGTTGGCAAAAATAAAAGGAAGTTCTCTGCTAATTTCTTTAGTCAACCGCTTATAGTTTTGCATTTATTTATGAACTTTTTGAATATACTTCAATTTCATATGTTAATATTGAAATACTAATGTTTCATTGTAGTTTTGTCTTCTGTAATATAACGCATATAATTTATTTACGCACGAGCTGCAGTAATGGGAAAGATAGTACTTTTCAAGGTTGTATTAATGAAATATATCACATTTAAACTTGTTTTACTTTTTACTTTTAACTTTTACAATTTTACTTTCTGTACATAAATTATATATTTTTTAATGTAATTTTTAAGCGAACTGGTCGTATTTTTAAAACAAAATATTTGTCTTTCCAATTTATTTCAGTACAATCTTTAAAAAATAATTTCTTCGTCCATAAATTGATTTGAAGATTAAAACGACGTATAAAATATTTCTTTGTTAAAGAATACTTATCTTTGTGCTCATACTTGTTTAAATTAATTCTTATCTTTATATTTTTAGATAAAGGCAAATAATTGTTTTAATTGGCATTTTCACATTTTTTTAAATCTTTATCTTACTTTTAGCTTTTTTGAAATTTCTGGAATATTCCTCATTTAAAATTTAATAAAACGTTTTTATGAGTTGTACCCTAACTATATCTAAAATTTATTCTTGCCGCTGAAGTAAAACTAGATAGCTATAGACAAAAATACTATTCTTCGAAGTGTTTTACAGCTTCTATTTATTATGTGGAGTATTCTCTGAAAATAAATAATTTTTTACTCCTACACCTTATTTTTATTGTTTACTATTCATAATAATTTCAGCTTGTTTGCGAAGCCAAAAATATATTAGGTGCGCAACTAAGTTCTCGCTGTTTTTTTGATGAAAATGCAATTTTATTGTGAAAAAATGTTTACAAATGATCATTCAAAATATTGCCCATCGCTAGCGACAACTTTTCCCATCTTTCCGGCAGAGCTCGAATACCGTCACGGTAGAAGTGTTCATCTTTTGAAGCTATCCACGAATCAAGCCATTTTGAGATGTCTTCATATTAGCCAGACCATGTGCCATCGAACGGAACAAGTAATAATCAGACGTCGCAATATCTGGGGAATATGGCGGGTGGGGTAGGACCTCCCATTTGAGCGTTTCTAAGTAGGTTTTAATGGGTTTGGCAACGTTAGGCCGAACATTGTCATGCTGTAGAATCACTTTTTCGTGCCTCTGCTCGTATTGTGGCCGCTTTTCGCGCAGTGCTCGACTCAATCGCATCAATTGAGTTCGATACCGTTACCCAATGATGGTTTCGTTAGGTTTTAACAGCTCATAATAAATAACACCGCCCCGGTCCCACCAAATACACAGCAAAACCTTCACAGCGTGAATATTCGGCCGAACCGACGACGTAGAAGCATGACCGGGCAGTCCCCATGATTTTGTTCTCTTTGGGTTGCTGTAATGAATCCATTTTTTATCACCCGTAACGAAGCGATGAAGAAAACCCTTCCTTTTTTGCCGCTGGAGCAGTTGTTGTCTTTGAATCATTCCCAACGCATGCAATCGCTGGGAAATGGCTTGGCGGGTAACTCCTAATGCCGAAGCAAGCTCTTTTTGCGTTTGGCACGGATCCTCATCGAGCAATTCCTCCAATTCAGCGTCTTCGAAGGTTTTTCGAAATCACCGTCTTCGAAGCGACGGAACCAATCACAGCACGTTGTTTCACCTAGAGCAGCATCTCCGTAAACTTTTTGGAGTTCTCGATGCGCTTCAGCCGCCGTTTTCTTCGAATGAAAGAAGAAAAGCAACACTTCCCGCAAATGACGATTATTTGGCACAAAATCAGACATTTTCACACAACCAAAGTATATGACTCAAAAACAAAATCACTAATGCGTCAAAGCGGTTTGTTTACCATATGTCTAAGCTTGGTTCATGACGTTTTTGTTATGACACAATCGACCAGCACTTACTACTGGAGCCATCTCTTGAAAAACAGCGAGAACTTAGTTGCGCACCTAATAAATTAGAACTTTTATTATATTAACTACTTCAAATATCTGCATAAAATAATGTAATCCTAAAATTTGTACAAAAATATATATATTTTTTTATAGTTTCACGTGTGATATGTTATAGTTATTTGACACATAATACAGAAAGGGAATGAAAACAGATAACTCTATCTTTTGAAACAAGTGTCGATTGCGTAGAAAAAATAATCCAATAAGAACTCTGTTGCAGATAAGTTTGAGTTCGTTTGGTTCACTTCTTCTTTTTATAATGATATTAGATTTAAATTTTCAAGAGTCCTTTTCAATCACCACAAAAGAAGTATTAAGTCCATACGAACGTGCAGTGCACTTTGGGCATAATTTTATTCCCAAGAAACGTCAGAATATATAGTGTCTTCGATACCGAAAAGATTAATAACAATGCCGGTGCCTGAAAAAATTATGATTGCTTTTTGAGACACGAAATATATTGGTTTGGCAACTAAGTACTTTCGGTTTTGTAGTATAAAATAAAACACTTTTTTTTAAACAAAGAATAGTTTTTAATCAATTATATATTTTCCATTTTGGTCAATGACCTTTTGCCATCTTTCTTTCACCTGCATGATTCCGCGCTCATAAAATTTCTGGTCCTTATCAGCAAAAAACTGAACCAGGTGCGAGTGAAGGTCATCGTTATTTGTGAAAGTTTTACCATTCAAAGAATTCTGCAAACTTCAAAATAAATGGTAATCAGATGGTGCTAGATCAGGGCTGTATGGGGGATGTGGCATCACTTCCCAGCCAAGCTCCAATAATTTCCCACGAGTTGCCAAAGATGTGTGAGGCCTTGCATTATCTTGGCGGGAAACTATACCTTTCCGATTTGACAATTCTGGCCGTTTTTCTTTGATTGCTTCATCCAATTTTATTAATTGTTGACAGTAAACATCAGAATTGATCGTTTGGTTCCTTGGAAGCAGCTCAAAAAACACAACACATTTGTAATCCCACCAAACTGACAGCATGATCTTTTTTGGATGCAATTCAGCTTTCGATGTGGTTTGAGCTGGTTTATCGTGTTTGCTCCATGATCGTTTTCAAACTATGTTACTGTACAGGACCCATTTTTCATCACCAGTGATGATTGTTTTTAAGAAAGGGTCGGTTTTATTTCGTCTAAGGTGCATATCGCAAAAGTTGATTCTTTGTGTTAAATGAATTTCTTTCAATTCGTGAGGTACCCAAATATCAAGCTTCTTAACTAGCCCAAGACATTTTAAATGTTTTTCAATTGTTGTGTGCGATACATGTAGCCTCTCTGCAACCTCTCGAACAGTTATATGACGATTCTTTTCAATTATGACTTTGATTTGGTCATCATAAACTTCAGTAGGCCGACCAGAACGTTGCTCATCTTTGAGGGAAAAATCTCCAGAACGGAATTTTTTATATCAATTCTGACACGTGCGCTCTGTTAAGCAATTAGCACCATAAACTTCACATATCTTTTTGTGAGCCGCAGCAGCTTTCTTTCCTTTACGGAAATAAAATAGTAAAATATGTTGAAAATGTTCGTTTCTGCACTCCATTTAAAATTAACCTACAACTAATACCTTTAATAAAAATCACGCACTACTTGCTTCTGAAGTCACGTCAATGTGACTAGTATCACGCGACAAACGGTAAAGTACAGCACTAACATACGTTATACAAAAAATAAAGCAACGCTCTCTATCAGTAAAAACCGAAATTACTTAGTTGCCAACCCAATGTTATATATGTGTCTTTACGTTTATCTAAATAAACAATTAGTTATTACAGTAAGGTATAATCGATACCTTTATAAGCATTTTAGATCTATCAAATACATATAAGCAAGCGAAACATTTTTTAAAATACCATTTTATTCACATGAAAAATTTCATACTATTGAAACAATTTTTCACCGCCAAAAAAGTAAAAATCATTCCATTTGTTGAGGAGATGATGCTGATGCTTTGAACATGAAATGTGTTGTACATAGATGTTGATTTTCTTACATCACACACACTAAAATTAATATTATTTATCGTTGTTAATATGGAGTTAAATGCCGTTCTTAATCAATAAGGTGTATCGTAATTGACTCTTTCAGTGCTAGGCTTCATCGACTAGAAATTAAATTTTACCGAATTCATATGAACATACAATAAATTTTAAGTAAATCGTTTTAATCCCAAGGAAAACAATAAAGTATGCAATGAAAAGACAATCACAAATACCTAAGAAAGCAAACGCCATGCTTTCTGTTAAAATGAAGATATAGATTGTTGTTCAGGACGTGAAAGAAGGTTTTTGTATTGAACTAAAATGCAAACTCAATCAATAAAAATTGGTCATGTCTTTCATAAAAATGATATATTTTATACTATTTACTTTATATAAGATACTCTTAGAGAATTGGAGTGACAAACCCATTTTCATCTCGGTGGTAGCCTGAACTTATCTGCTGGCAATTATTACTTGTTTGGATCGCTAAAAGTGAATGAATTTGGGAAAAATGATGAAAATTCCCCGTTTAATCGTTTTTTCTGTCTAAATCTGGTTAAACGCTCAAACAGACTGTTTTAATGGCATTGTAGAGTATGTTTAACACTATAATCTGTTTCAACTGAACTATGGAATTCAATAGCAAATTTGCGTCTCTTATTGTCCTTAGTTATTGATTAATAATGCAACCTCTATATCCAGTAGTTGTGTTATAAATATTTGTTAATTGTAAGTTCTGTTATTTCGAATATTTATATTTTGAAATTATAGATTATGTTGTTACCATACTATTAATATTCAATAATAAAGAAAATCATGTGCTTTAATATTCTTCGAATAAAATAGTATTACTTTTTATTTTCATTATTCCTTCTAGTTCGGCCGATGTAAAACGTAAAAAATCAAAGCTGCCGGGTCTGGACTATACGGTGAATAATCTATTATTTCAACATTTTAAATATTCAAGTACTCAATCGTTCGAGCAACAGTGCAAGTCCAAACGCTTTCGTGGCGTAAAATGATTCGTGAATATTTTAAAGAGCTTCTGGCAAACGAGTTGTAACGTACCATTCTCATTAACACTGCGACAGTCATATAGCTCTACATTGGAGACCTGTCTATTAATTCCAAAAACGTGCTGATAATTTTCTTGTTTCGGCTTTTTTCTCCAAGTTTTGTGTTAACGGACACGTTTTCAAAGATCGAAACTGAACGATTGTTGTTCTTTAGCATATTATAGCAATATACTCAAGTTTAAATCACCTGTAATAACATCATCGGCATAATTTCTTCGCATGTTTTTCCATCCAAGTACGAAAAGCGAATTGCTGATCGATATACGTAGGCAAGGTGAAAAATTCTCGGCCTGACAATGAAAGACTGCGATTTAAATTTAAAAAATGATTTTATTTTTCTATATAATCTCCCGTCAACACACTTTGGTCCAGCGCTTTTCTAACATCAATATTCCTTCCCGGAAGTGAGAGTCTGGAAGGCTGTCAAAATATTCTTCTACGGTCCTTTCAACTTCTTCGTTGGATGTGAATCGCTTTCCAGAAACAAATTGTTTCAAATTTAGGAATGAATGGAAGTCTAAGGGTGCCAAATCACGAGAATAGGTAGAATGGCCGAGCAAATCGTACCCCAAATCCCGCAATTTTCCCATCGCCAACGCGCCCTTGTGTGCGGGCGCGTTGTCCTGATGAAAAATGACTTTTTTCGTCTTCAAACCAGGCCTCTTCTCGCGAATTTTGGCATCCAGCTGGTCAAGAAGGTTAGAGTAATATGCGCCTGTAATTGTTCTGCCCTTTTCAAGGTAATCAATTCCTTTTGCATCCCAAAATACGCTGGCCATGACTTTTCCGGCAAATGCGATTGACTTCGCTTTCTTTGCGCTGAACCACCGGCTTCCACTCACTGACTGCTTCGACTGCTGTTTCGTTTCTGGCGTATAGTGGTGGACCCATGTCTCATCCATGGTGACAAATCGCCGCACAAAATCGGTCGGATTCTTGTTAAATCGGTCCAAAGAATGCTCCGAAAATCGTTTGCGCATTTGCTTTTGATCGACATTCAGCAAATGCAGCACCCATCTTACGCAGAGCTTTCTCATCTCTAATTCTTTGTGCAAAATGTTTCGCACCCTTTCTTCCGATATTCCCACAGCCTGAGCTATCTCACTCACTTTCACTCGCCTATCGTCCAACACAATATCATGTACTTTTTCCATGATTTCTGGTGTGGTTGCGGTTTTTTGGTCGTCCTTCACGTGGATCATCTTCGAGGGACGTACGACCACGTTTAAATTCAGCTGCCCATTTTTTAACGGTTGACATCGAAGGAGCAGAGTTCCCGTACACTTTTGCCAACTTCGGATGAATTTCCATAGGGGTTAAACCATTCAAAACAAAGAATTTTATAACAGTACGATATTCAAGTTTATCCATTTAAAAAAATAACACGCAAGACGTCTACTACAAAAATTCTTGCAAACAAACTACTTGAGAGAACAAGTTGAAAGTTTTCATATGAACTGAAGACAATTTCTGTTAATTGTAACGCCATCTCTGTGTCAGGCCGAGAACTTTTCACCTTGGCCACGTACACAAATATTTATTTTTCTATTTTCTCCAAAAACATCACACGTTTTATATAAATGGCTGTTAAACCGAAACTAATCTATTAATCTGCTTAAAATTTTGTACGCGTCGTTTGAAAGATGGCAGTACACAATAGTAATGCCAAAATTCCTCAGAAAGGCCTTCATACACTAGTACTACTTAATCCACCCTCGTATTAATCAAAAATTTCGAGTCGTTTCTAAATAATAATAAAGACTCATAAATATAGGAATAATTATAATTTTTCAGTAGTTAATTAACTGCAAACGTTCAATACTTCGAAATAAACAATTCTTCAAAAAAATTCATTTCTGCGTTTCTATAAATAATTGCATTTCATTTAGCTTCCACTTGCAAACGAATATTCTATGAAGACACTAATACTGCAAAATTACTTCTGTTCATTATTGTATATAGGTTATATAAGTATGACTCAATCTTGACATTTTCTACATTAATATTGGTAATTTCGAAACTAAAGAATAATTTTTGACCTATGGCCTCTTCACTGTTTTCAATAAATTAACATACACTTAGGAAGTGTCCGCGCACTCTGAAATCGGTCAGTGCGATTGTATTTACGCAGGTATATTTCCTCATAACATTCTAAAGAGGCTTCCATTGCTGGTTAATGGTCTAGTTATTAGAAAACTGGTTTAACATTACGTAATACGGTCCATTCATTTCATAAAGCTTTCAAATAGAAGAGTCGAGAAATCAGGACGGTACTTAACTTAATTTTATAATATGAAATGTGGTTAATAGTTAAATAGAAATTTTGAACATATATACAGTCATGTACACGAAAATAGCATTTCTAAATTAATACTTATAAATAATATTTACAACAAACAATTCTGATGCAGCTGTATTAAAATTATTTAAAATTTCTGAATATATATAGTTTCCGGTAAAGTACCGAACATGAGGGGGAATTACTGAGTTTTCTAGTCATGCGCTATTATTTTCCTTTGCATTAAAATAGCAGTACCATAGCTGGCGATACTAAACGCAGTTGTACAAAAGTTTTGTCTAATGAAGAACAATTCAAGAATTTTTTAATTATCCATTTCTGTTATAATATAGGCCGAGCAAAACATTGGTCGTCGGAAAAAATAGCAGTTGTACTTAATCTACTTAATAGATGCAAAAGTTACAAGTTTATATAAAATACGCTTTCATGTTCTGCGATAATGATTGCAAACGCTAAGAACTGGAAAAAAGTGGCAGAAAGTCGTTGTAGAAGAACTAGCCCTAGAGAATACAAAAACATAACTTGTACAAAGAAGACACCGTTCATAAGTTCAACTGCAATTAAAAATGAGTTACATCTTTGTATAAGCACCTCTACTATTAAACGAAGATTAATTCAAAGAAAGTTGCGTGCAAGAAGACCTAGGAAAGTATTATTATTAAATAAAGTGTATATACAAAGTAGATTGTCGTTCGCTCTTGAACTCGTACGATTGGACGAAAAAGTGGCGTACTGTACTGTGGTCCGATGAATCGAAAATAGTTTTATTTAATTCCGGTGTATACCAACAACACATACGAAGACCACCATTGACAGTATTTCAATCCCAGTACACCAAAAAGACTAAAATTCGGAGGCTCAAGCATCATGATGTGGGGGTGTTTTTCGTGGTATGGCGTAGCTCCTTTACACTAGATAGAAGGCATAATGAATGCTGATATCTACGTGTACATATTACAAACTGTGCTTTTACCATATACATACAAAGGAAGAAATGCCACTAAGATGGTTGTATATGCAGGATAACGATCGTATTTCTCGTAATAATAATAATAATAATAAAAACATGGTTTAGAGATAATAACGTTCGCGTTTTGGCTTGCCCGGCACAATCGCCAGAATTAAAGCCCATTGAATATTAATGGGTGGAGTTGAAAAAGATTGTATCTGCTGTTAAACCGCAAAATATTGACAATCTGTGGAGAATATGTCAAGTCGAATGGCAATCAATTTCAGCAGAGGGTAATAGACGAACTCGTTGCCCGACGGGTGTCAAGAGGTGATGAACAATAAAGGTCAAGCAACAAAATACAATATTAAGTGTTTCAATTCAATCAGCTAAGTAAAAATGACATTTGGTTAGTATTTTGGCATGACTGCTATTTTAATGCACAATTATTTTGATCAATAAGGTTGATATATAACCCCTTTCCACAATTAACTATTTGTAAATTCTGTATACGCATTTCGACAACCAAGTTGTCATCATATTTCAAAGTGCGACACTTTGAAATTATCTGCTGATGATGACAACTTGGTTGTCGAAATGCTTTACAAATAGTTAATTGTGGAAAGGGGTTATATATCAACCTTATTGATCAAGTCAATCAACCACAGGCTCCATCAAATTCAACCACAATTATTTTGTTAATCCTAGAATATAAACAGTTTTATTTTCTCTTTGATATTAAAAAAAAACTATTTACTTATTGTTATAGTTATATAATATGTTGGAATGAAGAGTTTAATAGACATGAATTTCTTTTATTTAACGTACTATAAATTGATATTTCAGCAAATTTAAGACCACTGCTATTTTCGTGCACACGACTGTTTATATATAATCCAAAATAATAATGTTAGTCGGGTATTCGATCACTATTAGGAAAATTAAAAACCAATCCTTTGTTTTATACTCAATATTTCGCTGTAACTTACAACTTCATCAGGAGTTAAAAAACTGGATTAATTTAAAAATCATTAATATGTGATTTGCCATTCTTATACTACATACAAAACCGTAAACTATTATACTATTACGTTAATTGTTAGTGATAGGTAAAGCTAAGAGCATGTTCCCCAAATGACTTGCATCTCCAACTGAGCACCAAAGCACCTTTAACAAACTTTATATATATATATATATATATATATATATATATATATATATATATATATATGATAGAGTCAGTTAAAAGATATATACATATAGTAATTACAGTACCGTCCTTCCGCAATTTTTATAATGAATTATACAAAATGAAAACTTCTCAGGTGGACAATGTTTAATTACATTATATGTACATATACTGTAGACTATCTGCTTCTGGGCTTCCAGGCTGGAAGCAGATAGTATGGACTACGACCGCGGAAGTCTACGTACCAGATTACATATACTATAGAGTTTTTACTAACATTTAGTTAATCTTTCCTTCGCCAAATTATGGTAGCAATTCTTTTAGGCATACTTCGGAACGACATCTTAAAAATCTAGATTATTTTTCCAGGTATTCTCCAAATTCTTTTCTTTTTGAGATTTCGAGACGAATATCAATCCGTTTTAGGCTACTTCAAACTTTTTCAATTGGATTTAAGTGTGTAGAATTATCTTGCCACGGCAAGACCTTCAAATTCCTTTCCAAAAATAAAAATTTTGATAGATTTTGCCCTGTGGCTTGATGCCCCATCTTGCATAAATGTGTGGCATCACCTCCAGAACCTAAAGAATCAATATATGAAACTCAACTGATTCCATCACTTCTTCATATTAAACCTGAGTCATCGTTCCAGTAACGAAATAAGCAAGTCTTCAATCCTGTTTTGCAGGACCGAATCGTTGCTGCTGGACGGGTTTGACGAGGGCGTTTTCATGAAAATGTTTAGACGGCCTCGTCTTAACGAAACGAACCAGTCTTTTTTCGCTTCTAATCGCGATTGAATACGACACGAATGGACACGACCTTAATGTTCGTTCTGATATGTTTGTTTTCTTCCTGTAGACTACGTAAAACTTCTCTAACAGAACGCTGTCGATTTTCCAAACGTTTTTTATAATACTACGATTTTCGTGCCTTGTAGTTTTTCTAATCCCTCGGCAGCGAGGACGCCAAGTCGACATGGAGTCACAGTATGACGGAAAACATATTCACTCCATACTATGTCCCGATGAGAACAGTTTCCAGTTTTCAATAAGGTCTCTATCGCTGCCTTTTTTTCATTTAAAATGTTTTTGTTGCTTTCTCATTGAATATTTAATTTGTACGCACAACATTTATAAAGAATGTTTTTAAATTCTGAAAATATCATAAAGTATATAAAATAATTAAATATTTAGCGGATATCTGGAACTCTTACAAAATATTGAATTAATACTAAACTAAATGACATAAAGTGATGAGAAGCCGGTAAAAATACCTCTTCATATTACCTGTACTTCTTTTTATTGTTAATAAGGTGGTTAGGATAACAATTTTATACCCAGTGCCGAGGATTATCATCAACACAATAGAGAAAATATTAGAATAAGTAATTAAATATTTTCCTTACTTAATATGATATACGATTTTTATTATATGTATCTGAAAATTACATGTGGCTCTAGTTCTGTTATCTGGTGCTGTAAACCCTCAGCTTGGAAAATGATCTTAATGGTTTTATTTTAACTAATTGTAAGGGCAAGAAATGTGTTTATGAGAATGGGTAAATTGTTCTATTTTATAAAAAAATATATCACAACTAGGACCAATTTAGAGTATTTGCACCAATCGTTAAGATGGCTTACCTATACAAATTAAAATCATGAGCAATAATGTTAGGCAAAAAGCGTAATACATTTTTTTGTCTTGAAAATAAACGTAATGACCCTATTTCAATGAAACGTTTCTTATTGGTGGAAGATTGATTTATTAAATATCAACAATAACAGTAAAATGTTAAGAAAATGCTTGAAATGCTTAAAATCGTTTATGAAGATAATTGTTTAGTCACAAATACAACTTTTCGAGTGATATCTATGATTTAGGAAAAAACAGAGAGAAAGAATATGAATTAGGATAGACGTTTAGACAGATCAATTCAAACGAGGTTTAAAGTAAAAATCGAAAAAGTAAACGATTTCAATAACATTTCGAAAAATCGTACATGTAATTCATGGAAATAAAACTCGTAATATTCAAGACAACAATTCAATGCATTCTAAGCGAAAAATTTTGCTTAAATTGCAAAAGCATCACTGGAAGAGTTCAACGAAACGAAAACTTCTTAAAAACAATTGTAACTTGTTTCCAATACAATCTAGAAACCAAAAATCAAAGAAAATCAAAAAACAAAGGCTTTCGCCAAATGAAGGAAGAATCTAGTTTAAGGAAGCCAAAAATCAAAATAGCGCTCATTGATTCTAAGGTGGTTGCTCACACAGAATTTGTTCCATGTGATACAATGAATAATGAATATTTTGAAACTTTTGGTAGGTCGTATTAGTTGCGTTCGCAGTGAATATCAAGGCATTTAGCGATTGTTTCATGATAATTCACTTTCCCATCGTACGTGAATTTCTACTAACGTTTTCATTAAAAATCTTTTTTTTTGCTACACGACTACCGTATTTACCTAATTTGGTTATGCGTGCTTATTTTGTGTTGTCTAAGCTGCATTTGGCAATGAAATCAATTGTTATGCAACAGTTAACAAGCAACATTGTCAGTACCATCGCAAACGATGCACATGTAAATCATTATGTTTCTACAGAAGGAAAATATTTCGTATAAATAAAATGATTTTTATTCATATTTCTGAACTATTTTTGGTTTCTTTTTTATTGTTTTTAAAACGGGGGACAAATAATTTTCGAAGGTGATCCTAAAAGCTTTGTTACAATTTTATATAAAATAGACGAGGACTAATTCAATTGGCGAAATTATGAATTAAATTTTGTAATTTTAAAAACTAAGTTTAAGAAATTTTTACAGCTTCCGAAGACATGAAATTTGTTTTTAGCAAACGAAAGAAACAATACCAAATCGTGAAAATAGAAAGGATGAATATGTAAATTGATCACATTTTGATTCCCTCAGCTTCCATCAAGTCTAATACTCTTTTGACAAGTTGTTCGCTTCTATTCAAAACTTTGTATTATAGTTTTGTTATTAATAAATACAATATGCTTCATCTGTTTGGTCACTCTATTGAATTTAATTTTATCTTCCGTTATCCATTGAAAAGATACACCAATTTTCAAATATAAATATAAAATTGGTAACACTTGTCTAGAGAGCAATATTGATTTGCTGTTAAGATAGAATTATGTGCAATTTTAGGTATCGTCGGGGAATACCTGGAGCAGGATTTTTGTGAAAAGTTGATTCTCTCTTCGTATATTCTTGCGTACTTCTACTTTTAGCTTACCTGTTAACGGGACCAACTTACTTCATGGCTCTCCCTTGCATTGATGTCTGATAATGCTGATGTACCTGATCATGTATTAAGCTTCCTTTCCAGGATGGGGCGCAGAAACTTTCTTTTTTCGAAGCCGCATTGTGAAGAGAGGGAAGGTCGTAAAAAGTAGGACTGAGTTTTGTGAACGCTGCAATCGCGAAAGTCTCTGTGTCCTGCTCCTCAAGAGAAAATATAGGGTAGACGAGGTAGTGGCGCACGTTTACGGTCGAAACCTATTTTTCGAATAATCGTTTCTACGTGGCGATACAGCGTGCGTTGCGTGCTCTCTTAAGAGCCCAAAGGTTAGAAAACTATTGTTTTGTTGATAAAGAATGCTGATGCTGATGCTGAAAAAAGAAGACAAGTTAGAATGAATTAGATGGAAGTTAAATGAAATTTAAGCAGTCTTTTTCTTATACCAAAATCAAAATCAAATGCATCACTTGAAACAAGTCGTCATTCGTGAAAGCCATCAAAAATCGATTTCCAATCTGTTCAGAAAACCTGAATACTTACTTATTGTATATGTTGCGATATCGTAGTTTTATTCTTCAGCAAAATCTTTTAATCTATCAATCACCAATATTACGATTTTACAATATCAGTTTATTGGCATAAGCTGTTTGTGTGTTTTCGGCAATTTAAAATTTGTATCAGTTTACGATGCACTTAGATTAATTTTTAAAATTTCCTAGTTTGCAATAATTCAAAACAATGCACTGTGGTTCCGTGTTGTAAGAGAAGCGGTCATAATTAGTAGACGCTGTGATACGGCAAGGGTTCTAGCACTATGTGTAACACATGGTGTCTTTTCCGCATCCGTTCCATAATTTGACAGGCAGAGGTCAAACAAGTGCATTCTAGTGAATGAACACTTGTGAACTTTGTCTGAAATAAATTATAAAGAATATAATTACAAATGTTGAATTTTAGTCAGTTTATAGACACACTCTTCGGGTGCCCTAACATCGGCGTAGAAGTCATATAGAAAGTGCGGAGGACATTCATCGACGACAATACATTATGATTTTTATTATAGAGACTATAAGCTTATGTTCATATATATTATAAATGAGTGATCACGTGGGAAAGTAGTTGCAAGGCTCAGAAAAGAGGAAATAGATGAAAAAATTTAAATTTTATTATTCATGTTCATAGCAGTCACATTACTTAATTATTATGGAACATTATCATTAAAAAAGTAATTAAGAATAAAGTACATACCTCTTTCCTGGAATTCTAATGCACAACAATTATCAAAACACAAACAATTCCGAGAAATGCAAAGGGTAATTAGGGTTACTAATGAGTCACAAAGATAACACGATTGCGCCTGCTGATATGTGGTCATTTTAAATGCCGAAATGCAAATGATGGATCCTTTCATAAGGTTAATTTTTATACCTACATTAAATAGAGGTAGTAGTGGGGTCTTAGGCATAATTACACACAAGAATATTAACATAAATATTTTGAAATTATGACCTACAGGGAGCCCATAGTGCAATGTTTCAAAGACGCACATTTCTTTACTATATGCATTGGGACGTTTACGCATAGTAAAACATTATAATTTTGAATGTTTCTTTCTTTCATTTTTATATACTTTTTTTTGATTTTGTTATTAAGTCTCAAAATTTAATCACTGAAGGTATGTCACATGACAGTCTTGCATTGCGAAACCCTTTCCACATTAATTTTTGTATTCTGTCTACATATTTCGACAGGTCATCATCAGCAGATAATTAAACAGTGTCACACCTGGAAAACTACGGCAAAATACCCGTACGAAACAAATTACTCACACGATCTGTACCGTTGAAAGTCAAAACGCACACTGTATATTCGTTTCGTGAAACAGTGTGCGTTTTGGTTTTCAATGGTACAGATCGTGTGCGGAATTTGTTTCGTACGAGTATTTTGCCGTTTCATTTCAGGCAACGTTCACAAGTGTTCATTCACTAGAAAGCACTTGTTTAACCTCTGTCTGTCAAATTATGGGACGAATGCGGAAAATGCTTGCCAAGTATTACACATAGTGCTAGAGCCCTTACCGTATCACAGTGTACTAATTATGACCGCTTCTCTTACCACATAGAACCGCAGTTCATTGTTTTGAATTATTGTAAACTAGGAAATTTTAAAAATTAATCTAAGTGCATCGTAAACTGATACAACTTTGAATTACCAAAAATACACAAACAACTTATGACAATAAACTAATATTATAAAATGTAAAAATTGTAATATTGATAGTTGATAGATTAAAAGATTTTGTTAAAGAATAAAACTACGATATCACAACATTATGCAATAAGTAAATATTCAGTTTTCTTGAATAGATTTCGAAATCGATTTTTGATGGTTGTTACGAATGACGAATGAGTTCACAAGTGTTCATTCACTAGAATGCACTGGTTTGACCTCTGCCTGTCAAATTATGGAATGGATGCGGAAAAGACACCATGTGTTACACATAGTGCTAGAACTCTTGCCGTATCACAGCGTCTACTAATTATGACCGCTTCTCTTACAACACGGAACCACAGTGCATTGTTTTGAATTATTGCAAACTAGGAAATTTTAAAAATTAATCTAAGTGCATCGTAAACTGATACAAATTTTAAATTGCCGAAAACACACAAACAGCTTATGCCAATAAACTGATATTGTAAAATCGTAATATTGGTGATTGATAGATTAAAAGATTTTGCTGAAGAATAAAACTACGATATCGCAACATATACAATAAGTAAGTATTCAGGTTTCCTGAACAGATTCGAAATCGATTTTTGATGGCTTTCACGAATGACGACTTGTTTCAAGTGATGCATTTGATTTTAATTTTGGTATAAGAAAAAGACTGCTCAAATTTCATTTAACTTCCATCTAATTCATTCTAACTTGTCTTATTTTTTCAGCATCAGCATCAGCATTCGAAATATGTAGAGAGAATACGAATATTAATGTGGAAAGGGGTTATGTATCAACCCTCGGTGATTAAGTTAATCAACACACAGGTTCCATCAAAATTACCTTCAAGCTTCAAAATATGTCAAAAATATAAAGATTCGTTACCCTTATTGTCCTTAATGTATCTTTTTAACTTTAGGATTTCTTTATTTTAATTATTTTTTAATATTCTTACAACGGCATCTAAACTTTTATTTTATTGTACTCAAATTTTACTAAATGAAAAGGCATTTAATTAAAGTCAGAATTTAACAAACAGTCGTATTACACACAACGATTTTAGTAGAGTACCTATAGATGGAGACCGATCGTCTCTTTAGTTTAACTAGATTCATTAACAAACAACGATTTTGTACATCACGAAATTTAAAATTGTATCATAAACAAACTTGTATATAGATGTTAAATAAATAGTTTTATTTTAGTGTTTGTGTTTTCTCATATTTTTAACTGTCATTAATCAATTTAACAATACCCTGCGACCTACGACCACAATTCGGGTGGTGAACGTTAGTGTCTTAAGGTGTATGTAGGGTGATAGATTCCAACAAAATCAAGTCATATTTTTATCAAAAACTATTACAAAAGAAACCGGTGTTTAGTAGAAGGAATTCATATATTATATCTTATCCGCAAAGTCCGAACCTGTTCCAAACAGCGCACTTCTATTATTTTTAAAACTTACTTATCGAAATAACTATTGAAGCCGTTCACTTCAATTATCGTCTTAAAAGCGAGCACCGATCGAAAGGCGAACGGTTTTGACACCAGCATTTCCCATTTTTAAAAACTCTTAAATGTCCCTTACATTTACTTCTTACTTATGAATCATGTTTTTAAAACGTTTTCACTTTCATTCTGTATTCGCCACTTATCGCGAGCGCGCATAACATTCAAGAGTATCAGAGCCGTTCGCCCGGGCAAGGCACTTATTCAAAATTCCTCTGGTAGGAGATGCGTACAAATGGTCAATATTTATCTTTCACCTTTATATACTTTGAGTTACTTCTTCGCGTTAACGCACGATTCTGATTACTTTTAACATCAACGCAAATAATTTTAAAGAAATCTAAACTTAAAAAAATGCGTGTTAAAGGTACAGTTCTCAGTGTCCCTATACTGATGTTTTTATTCATATGTTTTGTGCGTGTTTGGATTAAGAATAAGAAAACTCACGAGAAAACGACAGCGGCTTCTCTTCGTGAATATTATTCTTTGGCGCCAATAAAACAAGCGACTAAATCATTAGCGGAATTAGGCGTGATGGACGAGCTAAGTGGACATATACTGTTTTTCAATAGAGTGCCTAAAAGTGGTTCCGAAATGTTGCTCTTGCTTATACAGTGGTTGCAAGGGTGGAATAATTTTAGGCATGTTAGATTGAAAGATAACAATAAGCCAAAAATGAATAGACTAGAACAGGTATTTATTTAAAAGTATAGTTAATTATTACATTTTAAAATGCTTTAGCATTTAATTATTAATTAACTTTACAAAAAATTTAGGAATTTTGGAATTTTTTTCGATTGGTAAATTGTCAGAACTTTCACAACTAAGATTGAGAGAAGAAATATTTATTTAAAATTCGTTCGTTATTGTGTCTAATATAAATTTTCTACAAAGTTTTGAATCACTTTTTAAAGTAATTTTATTTTACTAATGACTTGTATGTAATAAATTTTTTATTTTAAACAATACTGCTTAATTAATATTTATTAAAAGGAAAGGTGGCAACTGAGCTTTTAAAATTTATAAAAAGAACAAGTCTTTTACAAACTTACCATTTAAAATTATTGAACTTTGAATGTCAAGAGAACAACGTTGTTTGACCTTGTATAACATTTAAACCCATATTAAGAGATAATTCTGAATTACATAATACTTATTTAATGAGAAATTTAAAACTCTGATTATTTAACTTGGACGTGACTACGTTAATTAATGTTGATCTATTGCTAGTGTTTTGTTAAATTTTGTACTTTAAAAAATTCATCGCCATTTCTCAATTTGTCCTTTTGACGATGAATGTGTTTAATAATATCAGGTTGTTCAACAAGTTCCGTCGTCCGATAAGAAAAACACGATTTTGTGGTTTGAAATACATTTTATTATTTAATATAACCACAATATAACCACTCATTCCGATGATCTTCTAATTTATGGATTCCATCTATGAAGTCAGTCCGGAAGACTGCCGAAATATGCTTCCACGGCTGCTATTACCTCTTCTTTCGATGAAAATCGTTTTCCATGCATGAATTTTCTGAGATGTGAGAACAGCCAGAAGTCAGAGGTAGCTAAATTGGCGAGTACGGTGGATGTTGCCGTAATTCGTGCTTTAATTCGCTAATTTTGGCGATAGTTTCTTAAGCTGTGTGAGAAGGCGCCATGTCTTGATGAAAAATGATATTTTCTTTTGTAAACCAGGTCTTTTTTCACGAATTTTTACATTCAGCTGGTCTAAAAGGTTACAATAATAATCTGAGTTTATTGTTTTACTAGTTTGGAAGTAATCCATGAACAAAATTTCGTATCCCAAAAACTTGGCCGGCTTCACACCACTCATTAGCGTCTTGTTTTGATTGAAGATCATGGTGGTAGACCCAAGTCTCATCCGCGGTAATGAAGCGACGCAAAAAACCGTTTTTATTCTTTCTAAAACGCTTCAAATGTTGCTGAGAAAGTCGCATTCGAATGTATTTTTGTTCCATTGTTCACGAATGCGGCACCCATTTTACACACCTTTCCGAAACCAAAACTTCAGCCAAAATGTTGCTCACACTGCCTAATGAGATTCCGAATGCTTCTACTAAAACTCTTTTGGTTCGTCGACTATCTTCCAATTCTATATCCTATATTTTTGTCTGGTGTTGGTGCACTTTTTGGACGTACTTCACGTGGATTGTCTTCAAGACTTGTACGACCACGTTTAAATTCAGCAATCCATCTTTCTGCTGTTCTGATGGAAGGTGAAAAGTCTTTACACACTTTTAACTATCGCTCATGAATTTGTTTTGACGCTGCACCTTCCGAAACAGGGGTAAACGGTCTTCTACAGTTACTCCAGCAAATGGAACGCTATTGCCAGATAATTCGAGAAAGAACTGAGTTTTTGAAAGAGCGCACGCTTACTTTTAAAGATGTAGATCCTGTGTCGTAGAGGATGGATGGCATTTTGAACATTTTATTTAGTTATAATCTTTTTATATAAAAATATAGTAACACCTTAATAAAAACCAAGAAAGCCACAAATTCAGTCTGTTACTGCAATAAAATCGCTATTAGCTCGTAAACATTTGATTTACGAATATATATTTATTAAGACTTTTTACTCTACTTTCAATTGTAATAACATACATACGCTTAAAACTTTTTAATGTTGTTTTAAAAGACACTGTATAATTGGTAAATATTGATATGTTTACATCATTTGTACAATTAAATTAATTACATAAAAACTCAATACAGGTTTCAATAAATGCTTACTTATTATCATTGTTTATATTTCCATGCTGAGTTAAGATGTAATATGCCTCGAGCAACGGCATCGAAATTTAAAAAAAAAGTTGACGCGAAGGACTACTTAATGTGCGTGATGATATTTACAATAGGTTTACCTTGGGATAAAAATACTTCTAATTTATAAATGCAGCAAATGAACAATATAAAATAATAATGATTAAAATAAAACTTTCATTCAATCTGCTAGAGCATAATGCGATTACGTAACCGATGAAAACACTCAATTTTTTTCAAATAAATTCTATTGTCTGTTTTTATTATAACAGCTAGCTTCTTTAATGATCTTATAATTTATAATGCGTCTTTAAAAAAACATGACTTCAGAAATTTATATGTGAAAAACAAATAGTTAACTTTAAAGCTAATTTAAAACTGTTAGATCTTTTTTTAATCTATCTGTTATAAACATTTACGACGAACATGAAGAAGCGTAGGAATATACATACAAAGGGTACTAGGAAAGTTTTGCAATATGACGCAGCAATTAATCGTAGGAAGCTGCTTATTGCTTCTTTTTCTTCTTCTTATTATTATTGTTATTATTATTTTTGCTGCATATTGAGACAAGTTCATAGGTGCATAGTAGCCGCCGCGCCATGTCGATGGGCTCAGTTATTCATTAGCAGTGAGAATGTAAAGTGCTTGCGATGGCATAGTGGTCACGAAATGTGATAATTTCGTGCGTTGCTCAAACAGGGACCAGTGCTTCGAAGAAATGATTCTTGCACCAGTTGTCCACATCGCAAAACGATATTCAGGTGGTATAGAGAATTCCAAAGGGAAAATTTAACTGTGGAGGATGCTGAGAGGCTACTGTGAGGAAAATGCTTGGCGAGGACAAGCGAGTGACCTACTAACATATAGAGGGTACTTCGGGCCTAAATACACCAGCAATTCGTTCGATTCTGCATGATCATTTGCACGTGAAGAAACTTTGTTCCCTCTGGGTGCCGCATCGACTGACCGAAGAGCAGATGACACGTGTGACTTGATGAGATGCTAAAGAAGTTTAATAAGGGACAATCTCGGTATGTGAACAACATCGTGACAGGTGACGAGACTTGGCTGTACTATTACGATGTGCCGACCAAAGCTCAAAACAAAGTTTGGGTCTTTGATGGTGAGGACACACCCGTAGTTGTCAGAAAATCCCGATCTGTAAAGAAGAAAATGTATTTATCAAATCGAGTGAAATTGTGGAACGCGTCGTTTTGGACACGCAGACGACACACACAGCTAAGTGGTATACTAAACAGTGCCTGCCTAAAGTCATTAGATCTATGAAGAACCTGAGGCGAAAGTCAAGAATGGATACCTGGTTCCTCCATCACGATAATGCTCCAGCTCACCGCGCCAAAGCCTGCAACGAATATTTGACCACAACATGATTGAAACTTCTCGAGTACCCTCCCTGCAATCCAGATCTTGCGTCCTGCGACTTTGCACTGTTACCGCATGTGAAAATGAAGCTAAAAGGGAGGCGGTTTTCCAGTAATGAGGACCTTCTGCGGTCTTGGGACAACGAGTGTGCTTTACTCCGTAGTGAAACTTGGCAGAACTGGTTTAAAGATTGGTTTCGTAAGATGGAGAGGTGTATTGAGTGTAGAGGAAATTACTTTGAAAAAATTAAACAAACAAAGCTGTATTGCAGAACTTTCCTAGTACCCTTTGTACATAAAGTAATTTTTGGAAATTTTAATATTGATAAAAAGTGCTCTTATTTATGTAATGAAGGTTGATATATTACAATATTTTAAATTGTAATTGTATGTCTATAAATTTTAAATTCTATTCTTTTGTGTTTGGGTTTTTCGACAAGTAGTGGATAATAAAACATTTAGTTTATATTAACAACGTTTCGGATTAACAATACCTCGATTTTATATACACATATTTTTATTTGATGAATTTTTTTATATGGTCTCTCTTATGTCGCTACAAGTCAAAATGTAGTGCTTTTGCTTATCTATGTAAATGATATACGAGGGTAGTCTGAAAAGGTTCAAACGCCTACATTAAAATGACGTTATTTATCAATTCTAAAAATTTCAACCATGTTGGACACTCGATTGTTGTTTAACAATTACTTGTCTCAGTCGATGTTACTCTTTCCCTAAAAATGGACACGATCAAATATCGAATCGTCATTAAATTCTTGCATTTGAAGGGCAATATAACTACTCCAATTAAACTCGAAATGGATACTGTTTACGGAGACTCTAGAACATCATTTACCGCAATGAAATTTTGAGCAAGCGAATTCAAATATGGTCGTACCAGCTTGATGCCAGCCGATGAACGTTCGGGATGACCGAAAACTGCAACCACTACAGATAACATCAGAAAAGTTCACCACATGGTGTTACACGACCATCAAATTAAGGTTAGAGAGATAACAGAGGTTTTTGACGTTTCGAAAGAACGCGTTTGTCATATATTGATTGTTGAAGCAGTTTAAGCAAAATAAATTGAAGTTTTTAGCGTCATTTAATAACTGTAGGTGAAATAGTGGACCGTGAAAAGTGAATCAGCTCCAAAAAAGGCGAAGACTATTCCATCAGCCGGTAAAGTGAAAGCGACTGTTTTTTTGGATAATCATGGAGTTGTGCTAGTCTTTACCTAACAAGCTGAAAACAGACATTATACAATAGAAAAACGGACGCATTTAAAAAAAAGAAAGTTTTGTTCCATCAAGGCAAGTCTCGCACATAATGTTGCATATCAAAATTCACGATTTGGAGTTTGAATTGATTGACCATCCACTATATTCACCAGATCAGACTTTTTCTAGGCTCAAAGTTGCGTAGGCTCAAAATTTCGCTTGGTAGACGGAGATTTTCATCGACTAAGGAGGCCATCGCATTCTTAAACGCTTATTTTGCAGAACGAGGTACTATTATTTGGACGGATTAAAGAAATGGAAGCATCGATGGCGAAAGTGTATAAACTCACAAGGAAACTATGTTGTAAAATAAAACTGAATTTGACATAAAATACTTGCGTCTATGTTATGCTGGAAATTTTTCGGACTATCTTCGTACTGGGCCAATTAAAGTGGTTTTTATAATTATCAGAAGTAAAATATACTTCTTTAGAATTTTTATGCTAATTTTAAATATGCTATTACTATTTCGGTAGTGTGCAACTCTTTTAGAATACTACAAAATTTGTTATTTTATTATTATCTTATATTATAAAATTTGTAGACCAGTGTAATTGGTCCAGTACGAGGGTAATCCGACATGTTTCCAGCCTAACATAGACTCAAATATTTTTTTGTCAAATTCGGTTTTATTTTTCAACATAGTCCCCTTGTAAGTAAGTCTATACACTTTCGCCATCAATGCTTTCATTTCTTTAATCCGTCCAAATAATAGTTAGTATCTTGTTCTGCAAAATAGGCATTTACGAATGCCTTGATAACCTTTTTACATTAATTAAATGTCCTAATGAAAAGAGTTGGCACTGCGACCGTTTGGTCAGTAGCACGTGCTTTGAAGATGTGCAAGGTAGCATATAATAAATCTAAATTAACACTTACTCATTTAACCAGGGTTTTCAGTAAGAATATGCACAAAGTGAACAAGATCGGTTAAATATTTGCGGCAACAGCAATGTTTCAACAGTTTCTACATGTAGCTGTTTTCGCCATGAAAAATAAATGTTCTTATATGCAGAGGACGACCGTTCGGCATCTACTTATGAAATACTTACATAACTAGCATAATCTTTGTCAATACTTAACGAATCCGTAGACCAGCTATCACCAAAAAATTGTTCTAATCTATTAGGTGCGCAACTAAATTCTCGCTGTTTTTTTGATGAAAATGCAACTTTATTGTGAAAAAATGTTTACAAATGAATCATTCAAAATATTGCCCATCGCTAGCGACAATTTTTCCCATCTTTCTGGCAGAACTCCAATACCGTCACGGTAGAAGTGTTCGTCTTTTGAGGCTATCCACGAATCAAGCCATTTTGAGATGTCTTCATATTAGCCAGACCATGTGCCATCGAACGGAACAAGTAATAATCGGACGGCGCAATATCTGGGGAATATGGCGAGTGGGGTAGGACCGCCCATTTGAGCGTTTCTAAGTAGGTTGGCAAACGTGAGGCCGAGCGTTGTCATGCTGTAGAATCACTTTTTCGCGCCTCTGCTCGTATTGTGGCCGCTTTTCGCGCAGTGCTCGGCTCAATCGCATCAATTGAGTTTGATACCGTTCCCCAGTGATGGTTTCGTTCGGTTTCAACAGCTCATAATAAATAACACCGCCCTGGTCCCACCAAATACACAGCAAAACCTTCACAGCGTGAATATTCGGCCGAACCGACGACGTAAAAGCATGACCGGGCAGTCCCCATGATTTTATTCTCTTTGGGTTACTGTAATGAATCCATTTTTTCACCCGTAACGACGCGATGAAGAAAACTCTTCCTTTTTTACCGCTGGAGCAGTTGTTCACAGGCGAAACAACAACACACTATCTACTTTAGCAACAGTATTTCTAGCGTTGCTGAGTGCTTGTAGATGTGTTTGTATAGTGTCAACTATTTACATTGATTACACTAATGACAAAGAATTTTTAATTTTCCAAGTGCTTCATCTAGTCCATTGTAATTGTTATGAATAATTTCTAAATTTGCTGCAACCTGAGCGCCTTCGAAGTTGTTTAAATTTTCCTTGATGGCAATTATTTCGTTGGGATCAAATTGTGAAACTACAGACTTAATTTGTTAATGATAGAAGTAATAAGATGTACCTTTGACCCCGGGGTGTAAAAATCGGCTGTAGAGATTCAGGCATATTATCTGTGAAACTCTCGAATATGATTTGGTGATTTAAGAAGCACTGCTTTTAAACGCGCTGTTAAACCGTATACTTCTAGGTAACAGCCGAATGATAATAAAAATTTAAAACATAGATTTTGTATATAATGCACCCATACATAGCCAAAGATTTAATGCTGATTTCTGACTGTTAATTTCTACTTTGAGTATTTATTCCAGTAAAAGCAAGATGGTTCATTATCTAATACATTAAGCGGTAGATTACACGTAATGTTAATTCTAAATCAAATATATATTGACTATTCAACCCAACACTTTTTTTTGTTTTTGTGCATTATCCACGTGTTTCTTACAATCACAATTATTCCGGCATTGTCACTAACTTTGCAAATTATTATATAAATTAGTCGATAAACTTCCTTACTCCAAAGTTTTCAAAAAAAAAACGTGAACGTAAGAAGTAAATTTTCAAGAACTGTCCTTACATTATCTATTGTTCCCACTGTCGTTTGATGCAATGATTAGAAATGGCACTGCTGCTTCATAGACACGGAAAGCAGAAGTATTTAGTAAACCTTGCTCATAAACCTGTCGATAATACTGATTACATTTAGATCACAGCAATTGTTCCATTGGCTTTCTCTACAATTAACTGATTTCAAAAGTATACCAATGGTATCATATTTCTTCAAACTACACAGACCGGACTACGGAAATCGGATTGTTTTCTGGTGTTATAAAAAAACTGCTTTCAAACATCTTTTGAGTAAATTGATAAAAAGCACAAGGTCAAAATATGTTTTTCGGTCAATTTTTCAAGTACCCTATTTATAAATTTTTCAAATTTAGCAAATTGGTCCATTTACACTTTTTCCAAAACACATTTTAACTTTCTTCGATTGGATCTCTACCCCGAGCAGCACACGAGACATCTTTACTTATTATTGTGTAATTTTATGTAACGCTTTTATAATGTTTTGAAAGGTTGTGGATATTGAGAAATACAATGTTTTCGGTCCTGATATACTGATTCACACGTGCAATGTTTTGCACTAGAAGGAAACGGTAATAAGATTTGTAATTGGTACCCCAAAAATAGCCCAACCCGTCTAATTTGGGTGAATTGGGCTTTTTGTATGCCGATTGCAAATTTGGACTCCGTTTCTTTCTAATAATAGAAGTCATGCATCTGTTAACAAAGAAAAAACTACTAGTGTTAGAAATGTTATGCTACGAAACACATCATACGCAGTAAAATATTTTTGTTAACACAACAAGGCTGTTTTTTTTAGTAGCTGAAAATTTATCATGCATTCTCTAATAATTGAAAAAATGTTGTAAAGCATATTTTACCGAATTAATTTAATGCAAACTGAATGTCGATGATTTTATAAAAATATGTTAAGCGAATGAACCTATATACAGAGCGATTCAAATAGGTGGACACGATTTCAATGGACTATATTTTCTGAATTATGTCCTGCATCTGAATTCTGTAAATTAAACTTGATTATACATATATTAAAGTTTTTAGATATTCAATATGCTTTCTTCGGTTGCAGGGATAGCATTTAGGCAGTAATTGAATTCATCTCATATTCGACGTAGAATGTGTTGCGACACTGAGTTCATCGAAGCTGCGGTACGGTTTATTAGGTCATTCAAATTTGTGGGAACAGATGCTACGCAAACTACATCTTTCACGAATCCCGACAGAAAAACTCGCAAGGTGTGAGATCAGCAGCCCTCGCCAACCAGAACTAAAGTGTCAGGTCTTCATTCATGAATAGGTCTATTCATCATTGAGGAAGAGCTTCATTCAGGAAACATCGAACATTCAGGTGCCAATAGGGTGGAACTGCACCGTGCTGTATAATGTAATCTTTTTAATCTTCATTCATTTGCGGAACCAGTCACTTTTGCACTATTCTAAGATACGTTACTCTAGTAATCGTGTTTTAATCAAAAAAAGAAGATGCGTATACCTTTTTGTTTATTTCATCGACAAATGCTCTTCCTCGTTGGAGGTTCAATGTTAAATTTACGATGAAATACACGTTGTAAAGCAGTCGCAGACTCACTTTTACTGAGCAAGCAAAACAGAAATTCTTGTGTTGTATAATAGACAGCTTGCGTACGATCGACGCTGCTGTGCGGCGCTGGAATGATCGAGGGTAGTATTCGAAATTTTATAGTATCTTCTTTCAAATTGCATTTGAAAGAAGATACTATAAAATTTCGTGTGATGTTACCAATTGAAATGGTGTACACATTTTTGAATCATACTGTATATTATATCTAACTAGACTAAGTTAACACGTGCGTCTTCTTCTATATAGATTTTTTTAATGAATTATTATTATTGATATTATTTTATTATTGTACCAATACAATTCACATAGAAATTATATATGTATGTACGTTATGCCATGTGTACATATCCTTTACGGAAAAAATATTTTTCTTATTGAGACATCGTTGCCGTTTTGGTTTTATACATGCATACATAGCAATTAAAGACCAGTGTTGTGTAAACGGCATCAACTCACTTTCGAGAGAAACGAAAGCGGTCGAATTTGCGTTGTAATTTTGCTTACGCTCTGCTTATCCGTAGGAGGACTTGGTCGAAACAATTCAAGATAGGATCAAACAGGAGGCGATACCGCTGTGCTTCGATGCGCCGATACACTTCATAAATTTCTCGTCTTTCGACAAGCAATCTCCCACGTTTATAAATTTGATCAGAGATCCGGTTGATAATTTTGTAGCAAGGTAAGGATGCATGTATTACTTTTAATAAATCGATAATTATTTTTTTTAATCGAACTATTATTTAGCTAACTAAACATCTATAATACGTTTAGTTTAAAAACCGAAACACATTTTGAAGCAAAAACTCAACGTTGAAAAACCGCTTGTTACACTTAAGCTGATGGAAATTGCTTAATGATTTTCAAAGAATTTAAAATTGACAAATAGAGAAATATTTAAATTAACAAAGTACTTACCATAATTAAGTGGCTTTCAAAATAAGGACAAGGTAATTTGAGGAAGAGTTAAAAAAGGTTAAGTCGATATAATGTACGAGGGATGTTTCTAAAGTTCTGGGAATTACATATAATTTTTATAATTTTGTTAATTTTCGTCAATATTACAATGTCGTTTTTCGACGTAATTTCCATTTGACTGAATATATTTATCCCAACGATAAACTAATTTTATTAAGCCGTCCTCGAAGAAGTTTTTCGGTGTCTTGTCGATCCATCTATTTATGGCACGTTTCACGTCAGTTAAACTTTCAAATCGAACACCCCGTAAGGATTCTTTCAAATCTGGGAACAGATGGTAATCACTGGGGTGGGTGGGGCAGCAATTCCCATCGTAAATCGTTTAAAACATCCTTCGTTTTTCTTGCGGTGTGTGGTCTTGCATTATCCTGTTGCAATAACGGACGTTTATGCAACTTTCCAGGCCGTTTTTGACTAGTGCCTATCGCAGTGGTCCGGATAACAAATTTGAATAACATTCTGCATTAATTGTAGTACCTCTCGGCAGATAATCCATGAAAATAATCCCTTCGCAATTCCAGAATACAGTATGCATTACCTTTCCAACAGACGGAACTGCACGCGCCTTAATTGGAGGCCCTTCTTCAGGTTTGCGCCATTCTTTGGATTGACTTTTCGTCAGGATCGAAATAAGGAATCCACGTTTCGTTAGTGGTTATTATTCGTTGCCAAAATTCATCACCGTAACGGGCTAACAGCTCTTGAAGTTGACGACAAGTATCGGACCTATAGAGTTTCTGTTTTGATCTCAACAGCCTTGGCACCCAGGGCGCCGAAACCTTGCTAACGCCCAAAAAATCATGCTAGATGTCATGAACTTGTCGTGTACCTATCCCTAGGTGTACACTAATTTGACGAATAGTCATTCGCCTGTCGTCTTTCAGTAGGTTTTCGACGGCAGTAATGTTTCTTTCATTTACCGACGTGCTTGGCCGCTCACTGCGTGGATCGTCTTCTAGTGATGTTCTACCGGCTTTAAAACGATCGATCCACCGATAAACAGTACTTTTGGATTCTGCAGATTCACCAAATACTCCTTGCAGCCGACTAATAATTTCTGACGTTTGCAGATCTTCTTTCCACAAAAAGAAAATTATCGCTCTTTGAGATTTTGCCGCATGTTCCATGGTTACAAAAACAGTGCTACTGAAACGCGTCTACATCCGTCGAATACTTGAATCAGACTGAACGATGTTGCACTAGATAGTTGCATAAACATGTCAAGACTTGTCTGACATCAATAACATTGTGTATAAGTTCTGCGTTATTTAATTATAGCAGCAATTCCTAGAATATTGGAAACATATATATACATACATTTGTAGGAACATATATGTATGTGTATATATACGAGGCTGGTCGCAGAAGTACCCGACCCAACAAAGAAAACACAAAAATTTTGGAAAGAAATATATTTATTTTTCAACATAATCTCCTTTCAGCTCTATACATTTTTCTCAGCGATGTTCAATAAGTTCGATACCCTTTTTATAATAAGAACTGTTTTGCTCCTCAAATTAGCCATTAACTGCCGACATCACTTCTTCATCGTTGGAAAATCTTTGACCACTGAACTATTTTTTCAAGTTTGGGAACAGAAAATAATCCGAGGCGTGTATGAGGTGCAATTCAAACTTTAATTCACTAATTTTGGCCATTGCAATAACGGATTTTGTGAGCTGGTGCATTGTCTTGATGAAACAATACTTTCGTCTTAGCCAAACGCGGCCATTTTTGTTTGATTTCTTCGCTCAAACATTGTAATATGTTCGCATAATACTCGCCGTTGATAGTTTTTCCTTTTTCAAGATAGTTATTGAAAATTATTCCACGCGCATCTCAAAAAACCGATGCTACGACCTTGCCTGCAGATGAAACGGTTTTCGCCTTCTTTGGAGGCGGTTCTCCCTTTTGAGTCCATTGTTTTGATTGTTCTTTTGTCTCGGGTATGAAGTGATGTACCCATGTTTCATCCATGGTTATGAAACGGAGCAAATATGCTGCTTTGTTGCTGTGAAACTTCGCTAAACACTCAATTGAAACAGCTTCACGACACTGTTTTTGCTCGACTGTGAACAAACGCGTTAATCAATTCTAATATCTATACAACTTGCGTAACTTTAATTTTCACAACTGTAATATATGTTCCTGAACATTGCTTTTCCACCTATTTCACTTATTTATTACGATTATTATTATTTACTGCAATCTAATTTTTTTGCTAATTTTCTACTGCCGCTATTATTATATAAAAATATTTAAATAAAAATTTATAATGAGCGTAAAATGTGCTAAGGTCATAGCGAGAATTGAAGGAAATGCGCTTTCAGAAAGTTTCGTTCCTTTACTAATTTGCATTATATACCCAAGTGATTGTTATTAATTATTATTTTTTCAGCGCCTGTCCGCTAAGATAACGCAATAATCAATTGATATTTAATAATACACACATGAAAATGTATAATTTAGTAGTGGCATTAGTAAATATAATTTTATTGCGTAATATAATATATGCGTTTTAATGCAAGTATTATATGGAATATATAATACTTAATATTGAAACCAAATGTTTACACAATCTAATAGGTTTTCGCGATCATCGTTTATTCCTTCCCATCATAGTAGTTAAGAAATATATAAGAGATAATCAGTTATACATATTCTGAATAATTTGAAAAATTCCAAAATTTGTACGGTAAATGAGTCATTGGCAACAATTAACCATATTGATGTTAAATTTAAAATATATCTCTAAATAATTTCGAATTGTATTATGTACATAAAATTTCTCTACGTCTTCTTACTTTCAGGTATCGGTTTAAAAAAACAACAGCTAATCCCTTGGACCGTTACTTTACGGCGACGATAGAGAATGGTGTGCCCATTGAAAAATGTATAAGAAGTCAAAATCTGGAATGTAACTTCGAGAAGAATAATTCTTATGACTTTTCAATTCCATATTTTTGCGGCCAGGATGTAAGATGTATGTAAGTTAAAGTAGAAAAGTAGTAGACAAGATATTCTTGGATATAGTAATTGCAATACTGTGACAAAAATATTTATAAAACCTGCCAAACAGTCATAAATTTAAAAGACATAAATTTATATAGATATAAATAAAGAAAAACAGTTTTGAAATCAGTAAAACAGGGTTTACATATTAATATACAATAATTCAACACTCCACGCGAAGTTGCACTAATGTAAAAAAGATTCCTGTCATAGTCCGGGACGGATTCTCTCCAAACTTGAATAGAATTATATTTTCCCGCTTATTTTCTTCCACAATTATATATTCTTATCATTATTCATGCCTGTCAGAAGTACTTCTGCATTTACTTCATTCATTCTGTTCTAGACCTTCTTCGCCTTGCCCCTTTTTCTCTTGATTCCCACTATAACATTAAGAACGTTATTGCTGGCATACTTATTTCTCCGATGTGCCCTAACCATTTTATTCTTTGTATTTTAATTTTTTTGGTATGTCCTCTTTGTTTTACATAGAGAACTTTTTACAATAAAAAAGCAATATATTTGCACAGTTTAGTCTTTGATGTAACAGCTGACGCAAAAGTAATGTCATAATTTCAATTAGCTGCCAGTTTTGCAGATAGCGCCAAATGTCACTGTGCTTTGATATTTATGATGATATATAGAGAATTAGTTGTCAACAAACCATGGAGCGATATGTACCACAAGAACGTAGAATTATTGTTACCGCTTATTTGACAAATTTTCAGTTTGTTGTTTTAGCGCAGCGTGAATCGTTGCTGTTACCGACGACGTCAGAGAGAATCCACAAATATCAACGAGACGACGTTACACACAATTAAGCATCAGCAGGCGTTCGTTGCAACGAATTTTGGTGAAAGATTTGAAAATGTTCCCCTACAAAGTGCAAACTGTTCACGAATTGCTGCCTGCTGACCGTCAGACAAGGTTAACTTACTGCCATCCTCTGTTAAACTTGGTGCAAGAAGAGGATGATTTCGTTCCAAAAATTATAATGAGCGACGAAGCCCATTTCCACGTAAGTGATTATGTTAACAAACAAAATTTGCGTTTCTGGGGCATAGAGAATCCACTTAAAAAGCATGAAGAGCCATTGCATCCCCTGAAAGTGACTGTTTAGTGCAGTATTTGCCCTGAAAATGTGATTGGCTCTTATTTTTTTGAAGACGCCGATGCACCACCGTAACCGTAAATAGTGAGCGTTACAGGCAGATGTTAAACGAGTCTTCTTTGCCGCAAGTTGCTTCTTTGAGTCTCGATCATTATTGGTTTCAATAGGACGGAGCAACCGCTCACACAGCTCGGGCAACGATGGAGATTTTGAGACACCAATTTGCAGGTCGAGTGGTCTCCCGTTTTGGAGATTTGAACTGGCCGTCCAGATCGCCGGATCTAACAGTACCAGACTTCTTTCTTTGGGGCTTTTTAAAATCTCGCGTTTACCACAACAAACCACGAACCTTGCAAATCTTGAGCCAGATTTGGAGCCAGATGTTTTGCGAGCGACAGTTCAAGATGCCGTAAGACGAGCGCAATTATGCATCAACTCGGGAGGTAGTCATTTGAGCGATATAATTTTTTCCAATTAATGTCATCAATTTTACACTTTCGAATGAACTTTTTATGAAAACAGAGCTCTTTTTTTCATTTATAACAAAATGGCAGTTCAAGTTATGACATTACTTTTGCGCCAGTCTTTATATATACTCATATTTTACATTTCAACTCCTTTTAAGGTTTCACAATAATCATTGGGCTTTAACACAAGCTAAATTCAATGTGGAAAGATATTTTCCAGTGGTAGGACTCTTGGAAGAGGTAAATGCTACATTAGAGGTATTTGAAAAGAGGCTACCATTTTTCTTCAGAGGCATACAGAAGATGTATTATAAAGATTTATTAGGTAAATATACATACGATACATTAAAATAAAAATTACCAATTAAAGTGATGAAATGACATTAATTAAAAATAAAAATATTAGCAAAAATGGAAATAAAAACAATAAATTTAATCACATAATTTGAAATAATTATAAGCAATCTTTTCTTATTTTATCCCAAGAATTATTTTATTTAAATGATAATGCCTTTTTTATAGAACCATATCATATTGGCACTCAAAAAAGACAATTGAAAGTATCTCAATTTGCAAGAAAATATTTAAAAAATCAATTAACGACTGAGTATGAATTTTACGAATGGATTAAGAAGAGACTTTTCCACCAGTTAACCACAACCTGATTGAATCAAAATAACTAGAACACTGTCTGAAAAATATACCAAAGAAATATGAGTGCGGCCTTAAAACAAGGTACAAAAATTTACCTTGGTGAAGACTCGAACATTTTTTGGAGCACCAGTTAAAGTGTACATGAATTGAAAGGACGTTAATTGTTTATAAACATAATAAAATTTTTATAAACATACGCATGAATTTTATTTTAAAATTTGTGAATCACAAATTTTGAATATAAGAAATTTACATCTAACATTTTGAAACGTAAGATTTTGTTGTGTTATTAACTTTCAACGGACTCTGTATTTAAAACATGGAAGAAGGCAAAAAAAAAGAAAGAATGTAGGCAACTTTAATTACACTAAGCGGCATTCAACCATTTTAGTATCTGAAATATAACCAAAGAGTTTTTACCGCTTGTATCGAGCAGAATATCAAGTAATTATTGCTATAATTGTTCGTATTTTACAACAAATTTATTTATATCAGACTAAACTTTTCTTAATTTTTATTGAACGCACAGCTATTTCAGTAGCAGAGCTATATTATTTTTTTTGCTGAACATAGTCACTCATAATCACATGGCGTATGATAATTAATGTAGAATTTAAATTCTGAAATTTTGAATTCATAAGTATAAAAGTCTGTACCGAACAGTGTAAGAGGTTAGATATAATTTTAATAACGTATTTATTAACTAAATCAAATTTTGTTCATATGTTTTAGGGCCGCATATTTGACATTATTGATAAATGCTCACTTCGAAAGTCGCTTAATAATCTTAACTTACCTGTGGATTTGCTTCTATTGGTTTGAGTATTTCTAGAGAAAATAAAACAACTTTGTAGTATTTTCAAACGAATTTTGTAAACATCAGAAATGAGTCGTAAGGAAGCTCTTTCAAATTTTATACAACAAATTCACGCTCGACCAGTTGTGGTTAAATTAAACAGTGGAGTAGATTATAGAGGAGTCTTGGCTTGTTTAGATGGTTATATGAACATAGCACTTGAGCAAACTGAAGAGTATGTTAATGGACAACTAAAAAATAAATTCGGTGATGCCTTTATTAGAGGTAATAATGTTTTGTATATTAGCACACAAAGAAGAAGGATTTAATAATTATTTAACATAAAACAGTTTTAAAATATTAATACAGCAATATATTATGTGGAATTACATATACTTGTTTAAGCATAAGAGTGGAAAATATAGAATAGATTGGAATTTTTTGTGCTGAGAAAAGTTTGCTTTCAATTTTTTAAATACATTGAATTAATTATTGATGTTTAGAATTTAATATATTTGTTTTTTCCTGTAAAAATTATAGATGGCAAATAAGTTATGGTAAGTATGGTGAATTATTTTACATTGTCTGTAGTTCCAATAATTTAATAAATTGATCACTGTTTACATGTGTAATGTAACAAATTAAGAAAAGGAAATAAATACCTGCAACTTTTCGGTAATTGTTTAAGATTTACTTCTTTTTTCATTTCATGTTATAAATATTAGAAAAATTAAATTATTAATTAAAATATAATCAATCCTTTTTATTTTTTTAGTAATTATTCCACTGTATAGAAAAAAGAATGTGCAAAAAGTATTCAATTCTAAAAGTAAATGTAAATTATAAATTACTGGAAAAGGCATACAAAATAAATTGTAAAATAAAGAATATTTGACGTGAATCGACTTGAAATAATATTTTTATTATAATGTAATACACAAATAAAATGCTGCGAGAGGATCAGTAAATGAAAAAATGTACATACTGGTTTTGAGATAGTGAAAAAGATTTTTTGGATGCAGTGGTATATCTTCAAAAATATTCTAAACAATATGATTTATACACAAAATGATGGACGTTTAATATCCATAACAAATAATTAATAAAGTTGAAAATATTCTAGATTTTCATAAAGATATATCATATATTTGAACTTTTGTAAATAAATTTATTTATAATCAGCATTAATATGAAAATAACTTTGATTCATTAATTTTATAAAATTACACACTGAGATAATTTATTTTCTGAAGCTACAGTTTGTTACCATATCACTGTCAGTTGTCATTCAACTAGTTTTCATCCTAGTTAAACGAAACAACTTTTGGATATTATTGCTTCAAAACTGTTGATGAAATCTGGATCCATCACTAAATACTCAGGAAAAAGCATCAGTATAGATGATGGGTAGAAGCTGACTTTTTAGTGTTAAAAAAGTAATGGCTACTATTTTTTGGGATGTATGTGAAGCAGTATTCATTCATCAACTACCCAAAGAAACGAAGAGGGAGTCTCTTCTGTTGGTTTTCACTTAGTATTAGTGGACAAGTTGGACACTCAAATCAAAAGCAAATGATTACATTTAGCAAAGAAAAATTCTGTTTTATCATAACAATGCACCAGGTCATTCATTATTAATTGCAAAAGCATTTGATCTACGTTACCTAGTGGCTTCTTGTTCAGCAACTTTGAAATAAAAATACATAGCTAAAAGCTTTTCAGCTAGCCAAAACTGTTTTGGCTCAAATGACGAAACTAATTACTACTTCAAGGAACTGTAGCAACCTCTGTATAGACAGTATACAGATGCATTAGCATCATTAAACTAAGTGTATAAAGGAGCTATGTATAAAAATAAGTACTTATATTTTAAAAATAAGTTTATTAAGTCCTTGATCAAGCCGAGAATATTTTACTACATCTTTGTAAGTTATGTCTTAGATTCTTAAACAAGTTTTCAAAAGATTTACCAAATTCTATTGACCCAAGAATTACCATCAAGTTTTGATATGCCAAAAGAAAGAAAGTTTATATTTGTTGCCACTAATTGACATGGATTGATTAAGAACATTTTTCATGAAATTCAATATTTTAATGATATAAATCACTCTTCTGCAAATTGCAATATTATGGCGTAGGAAAAATACCCTATCAATTATTGAAACCATATTTGTTTGGAACACCGGAATAGTGAACATTGTTATACATCAGAAACAGGATTTTATAGTCTGTACTTGGATCATTCTTCTTCAACAAATGTTCATGTATACCTTTCTTAGATTGAAATAGGTAGTTGCTAAAGAAACTCTTAAGACTTAACTAATAAGTAATTTTGAATAGAGACAATCACATAAAGGGTACTTTAAGGCATACTAATTAGTCTATACATATGTATCTTATCAGTTTGTGAGAAAACACGCAAAAATTGAGCACAGAAAAATATAAATATTTCTCATTTATTATTATAGTGCTTGTAATATCTTCTTTACATGCATTGCAGTAAGTTGATTGTAATAAACTTTTAGTAAAAATGTATTATAATTGTATCCCATTTGTCCTGAGCCATGAACATACATATATCCAATATTTTCTACACTGCAGTCAATATTTAATTTGAACAGTTAGTATAGGAAAAACAAGTAGGATAATCAATTGGTGAATTTGCAGTGTATTCCAAATAACCTATTTTACAAGAGTTTAAATTTTATTAAAAACCTTACAATATTTTGTTTTCATAATTACACCAGAAAAAAATCGGCAGAGGGACAATTTGAAAGAACACCGCTCAAAATTTATAAATCGAAAAATATTCTAAACTATGCAGGCAAGAAACAATCCAGCAAATATGTATATATTGTAAAACTCGAGTGTGGTGAAGATAGAAACTAACTTATTCGTCCTATAATATTGCAACTGACTATAGTTATCGATATGTTATTTTAATTTATATTTTGTTATACGAAGTTATACCATACTTTTTATATTCTTGCGTACTCAAACTTGAGACTAAAATATTTCTGTATTTATTAATATAACGATCCTTTATTGTTATATTTTTAACTGTAAAAACTATGATCCAAAAGTAATAAAGTGGACTGTTTTGTTTTAAATGAAAATGGATTATTATTATGAATATTACATAATAAATTCTAATTTCTTTTTGTATTCATAAAAGAATTTTTAATTTATTTGCAGCGCTATCTAGTAATTAATGTACAAACTTACAGGCATCTTTATTGTAGTTTCAAACTTAGAGGATTCTTTCCACCTAAAGACTGACAGAAGTTTGAATACTAATAGAGATGGGGACTTTTTTCAATTAACAAGGGAACTGATTATATGATACGTTTTAGGAAAGTTTGTTTTAAATTTAGAGTTATATATATTTCAGTGGCGGCTGGTCAGGTGAGGCAGGTGAGGCAGTGCCTCACCATCTAAATCTTGGAATTATAACAAGAATAATATGTATACTTTTAAAATTCTTTATAAATTAATTATCATCTTTTATTCAGAATTTATCTTATAAACAATAAGAAAATAGTTTTAAATAAACCGGCATTACAAGCAAAGTACAAATTTATCATTTCATTTTAATTCCGTGCGAATGTACGAGCGCGTATACTTGCCCCGACCAACTTCATGCTTGATCTATGTATATCCCTACTAAACACGAATATTTGAGGCCCGGCCACTCATTGCCTCTCATTGAAAATTTATAACGCACTACAGCAGTCAAAAAAATTCTCAATTTCTATGGAAATTACAGTAAAGTATTAGCTACATATTTAAGATAACAAAGAAGAAAAAAATATTCAAAAAGTTAATAGATTTTTCTAACTTTATTGTGAGATTTTTGAATTTTTTAATAATATAGAAAGCATTATTAATAGGATAAATTAAGTATTTATTTAATGATATAAAGATGTCTAAAGGTTTACATTCTTCTTGTACAGTTTCTCAATATTTCCTCCACGCAAATAATATGTTTTAAGTTTTAACAGGAGTATTTTTATTGTTTCAAGTAGATATTATTTGGATATCAATGTATGTATGTATGTACAATACAATAATTATCTGAAGCCAATTTAAACTGAGCCTCTCATCGAATGACAATCGCCGAACTACCGAATATACTCGAGGCTGACATTCTCGGCCCGAATCGCAAATTACAGCAGTTAAACTCGGGGGAATAACAAAGTTAGGTTAAATATTTTAATATTTGTTTAGTGATATTTTCAGTGATTTAAAAATTGTGAATATGGATTTAGAAAATGTAAGAAATACACAAGACATTGTAGATTTTTTAATAAGAAATACGTTCGTTGTTCTATCGGTAGAAGATCAATTACATGTCAAAAACCTTCCAAGACCAAACCCTGATTTATCAAAATCTCTTACAATACACGGTAAGTCTAACAGAAATTTCAATAATTCGTGGTATAACAAATGTAATTGGTTATGTGGTAGTATAAAAAGAAACAGATTATTTTGTTGGGCATGTATAATTTTTTCCACAAATACAGATAGTATTTGGAGTAAAACGGGTTATTTTGATCTTAAAAACTTGTCGCGATCAGTAGAAAAACATACTAAATCCAAACATCACATTTTAGCTACTTGTAAATTACATATGTTCGGAAAATATAGTATCGCGGATGCGATAGACAATGTGAGGCGCAATCAAATGGAGAATTACAATAAAGAAGTTAGCCAAAATCGAGATATATTAAAGCGTTTAATTGATATTACTATATTTCTTTGTACACAGGAATTATCTTTCAGAGGACATAATGAAACAAATACTTCTGCAAACAGAGGAAATTTTAAAGAACTTGTTTTATTAACGGCAAAACATGATACCATTTTACAAAAATTCTTAGATGATAGCTCTGTATTTTTTGGCACATCGAAAACAATTCAAAACGAATTAATAGAATCAATTAGTTTTATTGTAAAGAAAAAAATAGATTGTGAAATTTTTAATTCAGAATATTTTTCATGGCAAATAGACGAAACAACAGATATAACATGTAATTCGCAATTGTCTATTATTGTAAGATACACGATCGAGGGTAATATTGTTGAAAGGTTTTTAGAATTTTTTGATGTAAGTTCAGGTCGCACCTCTGATGATTTATTTAAATTATTAACTAATATTTTTGAAAAATTTCAGTTTAATAGTAAACTAATTGCTCAAACGTATGACGGAGCGGCAGTTATGGCTGGGCATGTGAACGGTTTACAAACAAAAGTTAAAGAAATAGCTCCTCAAGCAATATTTACACACTGCCATGCACATGTCTTGAATTTAGTGTTAGGAACATCTTGTAAGTCCATAACGTCTGTAAGAATATTTTTTTCAAATTTGTCAGGGTTTTCATCTTTTTTTTCCAAATCCACTACGAGAACTCATGTGTTAAATTTAATCTGTCAAAAACATATACCATCAAACGCATCTACTCGTTGGAATTTCACTTCTATGGCTGTTTTTACAATTCATGCGAATAAAAATAAGTTAATTGAAGTTTTTGATTTCATTGCAGAAAGTCCTGACTTTGATAGCATATCTATACGAGAAGCTTTTGGATTAAAAAAATCTTCTTCTGGATAATGATTTTAATTTTCTTTTAGATACTTTTAAGTTAATATTTGGACAAACTGACGTTGTATTTTCAATATTCCAAAACAAACTAACTGATGTTATTTATGCCAGAGATCGTTTACGTTTTTTGCTTGATAAGTTTAGAGAATTTCGGGAGTGTGATACATATTTCAGTACTGTATACGAAAATTCGAAGTCTGACGAATCTGTTGCACATAAAAGGCGTAGAATTGATGACGTTCCAGATACTAAACAAAATTATAGAAAATTATTTTTCGAAATTCTAGATACGTTTATTAGTCAAGTTGAAATTAGATTTATTGATTTAGAAAAACTTGCTTTTTTTGATTTATTAACAGAAAGTAAATTTGAAGAATATTCGAAGGCATTTCCTCAGAGGCTCTTAAATAATTTGTTTGAACAATATAAATTTTTTGATCAAATTCAATTAAAAAATGAATTAGCTGTTATTTATAGTGACATGCAACTCCTTGGTAATTCTAAAACACCATGTGAAATGTTAAGATTTATGCACGAACAAAAGTTGGCCATCTGTATGCCAGAACTTTTTAAATTGCTAAGTATAGTAGTTACTATACCGGTAACTTCCGCGTCCGTTGAGCGAAGTTTTTCCACATTGAAACGTATAAAATCGTATGTTAGAAATACAATTGGACAACAAAGACTTAGTAACTGTGCACTAATTGCAATCGAAAAGGAATTGGTTAAAACGATGACGAGGGATGAACGATTTTATAATGATGTAATTGATTATTTTGCTAACACAAAAAACCGGAGGATACCTTTGCTATACAAGAAGTAAAATCTATTAAATGTAATTCTACGTGCAATGCCAATAAAGGAAATTCTCTGTATTTTAAAATATTTTCATTTTGCATGTAATTTTGAAATTTTGTTATTGGATTGTTGTTGATTTATATATATACATATATATGTATATATTTGTTATATTATTAAATTTTATATTATAATAGGAATGTATTTATTTTTTATTTTTAAATCCTAGAAGATTGAGTTCTTATTTTGGATTAATGTTTTTAGAATTTGTTTGATTTTTTAGAATATTTGTTTTCGTTTCACAAGGGTTTGCTTTGAAACTTCGTTTTCCCTTAAAAATCGAATGGGGCGCGATATAGGGCTCAGTTCACGTCTGGCAGCCCTGTTTGTACTGGAAGCCCTATATATATATAAATATATATAAACTGTTTTTATATGTAGTAGGTATATAGAGTTTATTAATCAATTGTAAACAATTTTGAATATTTATTATTCTATCTGCCTCACCATGTAAAATACTCACGAGCCGCCACTGATATATTTACTTCTGTCAAATTTGTTTTATTTTATATAAATCTATGATTTTTTAGTTGTTTTGTAGTCTTTTTTAGACATATTATAAATATTCAAATACTTCTTTAAAACGTCATTAATCATTTTTTTTGAAGTTCTGTGGAAGTAATATTTTATATACAGCAATTTAATACACCGGGGATTTTAGGCTAGACGCTGTTTCAACTTCAATAAAATTCCTTTATTTAGAGAGATCTTTTGCGTAGCGCATCGCGTTTTGTCTAATTTACTCTATAGTTTCCTAATGTAAATTTTGATTATGTTGAGTTTGGTTAACTTAAACAGCAAATTGTGCAATATTTTGAGAAAAGAACATTATATTTGAAGTGTAAAATCAATAGCCCAAATTTGTTAACTGAGAACATTGTTAATGATATTCAGCGTCATGTTCAAAGTCTATAAAAAACTTTGTGAAAATTATTACAGATAGGTAACAAAATTATATGACTCAGAACCAATTAATTACATTTGATTATTTACAGGATTATTTGTTCAAATGAGTCACATACACCCAAAGTTTTCGTCTATAAAATAATATATATTCATGATGCTGAACCTAGTCTATCTTACAGTAATTGGTTCAATAATCATTTAAATAATAATAAAATTGTAAATTTAGCTTGTAGAAGTTAGATGACTGAAGTCTTTTATAATTTCATTGAAACTGAGTTGCACCTGGTTAAAATTTATGAATTACAAATTACGATAAATTATATATATATATATATATATATATATATATATATATATATAATTATTATAATACCAAAAGTATATGTTATTTACGGATGTAGGTAATAACAGAGCAATTCCCTACATTAAGACCAAGCGTATCACACCATTCCGCCATTTTAGCTGTATTTCCTTGTAGTAGATTTTCATCCTTTTCCTGATTTCTTCATGGAAACCAACTTAACATCATCAGCATATGCTATATCTTACATGAAAAAAAAATAGTAAATCATCAATAAAAAGGGCAAATAATAGTCCCAAGTTTGACTCTTGTGGTATTCCAGAGACCACATTCATGTAATCTAACAACATTGAGATACATCATATCAGCTGGGTACAATTTCAAGAGTTCAAGAAAGTCTGGATTAACTCCAAAATAAGAAAAAGGAATTTTGCCCTCAAAGGCTCGAGGAATGTCTATATGTAAATTGCACGATCATCAGTAACTTAAGAAACACAATGAGTACAAAAGATATTAAGTTAGCAACAGAAGAGTGAACAGGCATAATTCTGTGTTAATTGCATCAAAGGAAAGATCTCGTGTTGCAGTTATACTGTATATAACATTTGTTCAAAATATTAATTGATCTGTAGTTTCTAAGAAACTGCTCATCAGCACTTTTAAATAGAGGTATAATACGAGCTCTCTTCCAATGAGATAGAAAGTAATTTGTATTAATTGTCACGTACATGTATATTAGAGCTGCAAGTAGCCAGATAAAATCATGCCCAGTGTCATAAATTAAACAAATGGGAATTTGGTCTTCACCAGCAATAAGAATATTATAATTGAGCCATAGCAGCATAAAGTTCAGCCCTCCCAACTAAACAAAATGTAAAACGGGGTAAAGATTTAGATCATATGCACTATATGGAGGCAAAGGGGAATTCTCCACACTGATATCAGAGACTATCTTAGCAAATACACTAACATTAGAAGCGTTTGCATTTTCTTGAATTTTTTTCTATATACTGCTCCTAGGAGCACCTTAAATTTAAGATGAAATAATGACTTCCTACGAATACTCATCAGTATCGATACATCCAATGCGCCATAAGGTATATTATAAGTGATCAATAGGATATAAACATTTGTAGTTAAATGCAACGATAACCAATCAGTAACACATAGATCGTGATACAAAGACAGAACGTCGGCTCTTTGAAAATTGTATGATGTCACCCACACTATCTTAAAAAGCCAGCATAGTTGTTCTATCGCATTATTTTTCTAGCGTAACCACATTTTGTGGTGCGACAATGACAATTGAAAGCGTTTGTTATAATGGAAATAATCGCGTCTCATTGTAACCACCATAAAATGGAACGATTATTTGTAACAGCGAAAAAAGATGAATTTACTCAGATTTGTAAGAAATGATAAACATTGACCAGAAGACCTTGTATTCCGTTCTCAATGTGGAAGGTACTACATTTTCTTTTTTTTATTTTGTGTACCTTTTCTATGAGAGGACTTTTACTATATCTTTGTTTCATCAAATTTCATGAATTTAAATAACAGAATATTACATATTTGTCTGATATAATTTTATGTTACCATGTCAGTAACTACAGAATGTTTTCTGACATATATTTACAAATAAAAAATGTATGAAATTGATATGATCAAAATTTTCCGTTATGCGCATACTAGTAGTAGTTTGACATTATTTCCCCCCTTTTTGTGAAAGTATTAAATCTTTTTTTCTTTAGCATTAAATAATTTAAAGGGCCTCTGAAAGTACTCTCGTCTCTAACTCTACAGACTCAGTGCTGCAACGAAAGCTGTAGCAGCAGTTAAGCCTTGAAGATGTCCCATACACGAGGTGACGAAATGTTGGTAGCAGAATTTTTGAAGACGCGGTTCTAGCCTGGAAACCGATATAAAGAAAGTATCGCCTCTAGAAGTTATTGAAACTATTCCAACTTACTTGAAAATTAGATCAAAGATACTCTATATTTTAAAAATATATTTACAAAAAATAACCATTTTCATTTATATCCATTATATACAATATATTTCTTTTTATTTCATTGTAAGACTAAATTTTCATTTTCTTCTTATATTAAAATGATTTTCATTTCGATTTATATATTGCTTTCGCATAATAATGCTTCCAAGGGTCTCGATTCTATAGTTTCAAACCTAAAAAATGTTAACAATTTCTATTTTCAAACAAGTATGGTTACATATCCCATGGAATTTCATTTGAAGAAAATTACTTGGTAAAAAAAGTGATTAATGCTTTATAAAATTGGAAATTCTTAATTTCAATATGATGTAGAATATATATACAACACTTTAGGTTCACTAAAGTGATTTGTAATATCCAAATTTTCATTATATTTTTCAAAACGGTGATATTTCATTGTAGTGCATAAGGTTACATATTATTGTATAATCTGCAAAAATAATTTACCTTACACTGATCATTCTAATACATCTACAAGACATCTACATTATACATATGATAAGCTCTATACATGCATTCAATTTATGAATTATAAAAAAATTTGAAATATTCTTATATTATTTTAGGTCTCTGTCTCTAAATAACCTTTTATTTTTTCGGAGTACAAGTCTTGAAGTTGAATTTGATGGAGCCTGTGGTTGATTGACTTGATCAATAAGGTTGATATATAACCCCTTTCCACAATTAACTATTTGTAAATTCTGTATACGCATTTCGACAACCAAGTTGTCATCATCAGCAGATAATTTCAAAGTGTCGCACCTGGTAAAACACGGCGAAGAAATTGTGCACAGTGCACATCTTGGTTTGCAACGGTGCGGATCGCGTACGGAGTGTATTTTTCGTACAATTTCTTCGCCGTGTTTTACCAGGTGCGACACTTTGAAATTATCTGCTGATGATGACAACTTGGTTGTCGAAATGCGTATACAGAATTTACAAATAGTTAATTGTGGAAAGGGGTTATATATCAACCTTATTGATCAAATACAAGTCTTGAGCTTACTAGTGAACTTTATCCCATGAAGTAAATATCATTTATCTATTTAATATATTACTGATGCCATTTAAATAATTAAAGCATAATTTTGTAAAGTTGTCTATTGTAATTTTTCTGATTAAAATATATTGACATTTCCATTGGAAAACGACATATACTTTTCCATTAAGGCGATTTTTATTCTTGTCTTCTTGTTTTTTGACACATAACTTTAAGATCTACTTGACTACTGCATATATTCTTAACCGACTTTATGTATTGTGGTATACTTTTATAATACTTCTTCGTTAAAGTCGATTCATGCCTTCCTTTATCGTCACTTGACAAAATGTAATACTCTAAATATTTTGTAATAAAAACATGAATTTGGCCTACTATCTGATCTGCTGGGAGCACTATTCTTCACAAATTTCTTCCAAAACAGGATTCTGCCATTACTTCCAGATATAAAAGCCATAGTGGAAATAATTCTAAAAAATATTTAGAAGTAGATACTGAAAATAATTATATTTGGTGCATTATGTCATATACAACATTCAACTGTAAAATATTCTTTTCTCAAAAGCAAAATGTACTTGTCAATAATATTTTCAATGTTTTCTTTGATATCTTACATCTTTTCAACATCGTATCTATATGACATGGTTGCTGAAGATTACTCTACAAAAATGAAAAAAAATTAGTGTGATGTATTTTTAAACACATACGGCTTTTATCTATGTAATTAAGTATAATTAAATTAATTAATGTTATTCAATGAATAATGTCAGCCAATGTATGAAAACTTAATATTTAATATTACAAAAATTTAAGAAAATATACAGTAAGACCTGAGAAAGACAACTAGTAATGGTTTAAAGAAAAATGCGGTCGTTTCAAAAGGGGATCATTTTAGATGAGTTAAATTTCATATTGTAGTAATAACTTCTAGTAGAATGTACATCCTCTGACAAATATGAACTTGATATAATATTTCTGAAAAAATAGTTTTTCCCTTCATCTTCTTTAAAGTGTCGATGACATATCTGATAATAATAACTATGTACTGAGCAATCCCATATTTCTCATTCGATTGGAGAAACAATGTCTTGAAATTCTATTTTCACATTAAGGCGCACCATTTCCTTAGACCAACCCCGTTAGTTCTATTATGTAAAATTAATAATTCCATGAAAATACTAAAAACACTTGCATAATAATCAAATAATTACCACGCGTATTGTTTATTTGTTATTGCACTCTTGCGAATAGTTGTTAAATGACGCTACAAGCAAACTAAAAATTATTTTAAAATAAAAAATTAAAATTTTTACTTACAATTTGATAATAAGTGGTATGTAGTGGTTAAAATCAGAAATAATTATTTTCTATAATATATTTTTAATATGGTATAATAAATCTAATTGTCCAAAAATAATAAATTATATAGCATATGGAGCGCCCTCTCTGATACAGTATCTAAATTTTTGTCGACGTCCTCCATTCTATATTTTTATGTCGATAAACATTTGTCCCCTGGCTTTGATGTTACACATGAAACCTTTAAAAGTTTGTATAATGGTTACCAGATGGCGGCAATAATAAGATAAATGTAAATAAAGTTGAAGATACTGACTAAAAATTAAAATAATTATTTTCTATAAATATTTCTAACACGTTGTTTAACCTTAAAGGGAGACATATAGATAAATACTTGACATTTAACGCGGTATTTGAAAAATGTGTGAACTATTATGTCTTTTCGTATAAACCAGAAGTAGCCAAAGTAGAGATTATACAATTAAGGGTGCCATTTAATACTAATATTATTTATATTATTGCCAACAATTACCATTCTACATCGAACGTTCCTATCATTGACTAATTGAATTGTGTTTATTGGTTTCGTACACAGAAAACAGAATTTATCATTTAATGAAATTTAGTTGGTTGTTTCATTTAGTTTTCCATACAAAAATTAATTTTTCCTAGTAAGTAAAAAATTATAATTTCAGTTGCGGTTTCTATCAAAAAAATTACTCCTCACAGCAGTTTCTAGTAAAAAAAATTGCTTCCCACTAAGTTTTTAGCAAAGAGCTGTTTACTTTGTAAGATCTAGTAGCATCGTAGAAAATGTAGTGCGACAGTTGTGATGTAAATATTGCATTAAATTGACTGATTCAAGTCGAAACCTATTGTAACATTCAGTTTTCGAAATGCATCTGAAAAAGAGAAGTTTAATGAGAAAAAAACAAATTTTTCGGAAGTTCGAGTCGGTGTCATGGAATTTTGTTGTATGAAACTAATAAAATATTGTTTCTAAACATATTTTATCATTCATTAAGTCTAATTGAATTCTAAAGTATTAAATTTAAGTCATCTAGAGGATCACCTCTCGAAATGATCACGTTTTTAATATATTTTAATGAATTTACTGCAAGAGTGTATAAATTAATTAGTAATAATATGTAAAGATTTGAAACTAGACTTGAGACATGTAGAAAGTTCCTACGTATAAATACATATTTTAAAAGATACAATTTATACTCATAATTTAGTAATGTAATAAATCAGTTAGAAACTGAATTAATTATTTTCTATAATATACTTAAATACAATATAATAAATCGTTTTGAAAAATAAACATTATTGATTTTAAAACTATGTTGCACCCTCTTTGACACAGTGTCTAAACTTTTAAGAGTCTTTCGGTAGAAATATACCATTGGTTTGAAACTTGAATCAAAACTATTGAAACTTTGTACAGTACTTATTAGATGGCGCCACTATGTAAATTAAAATTTATTTATAGAAAATTAAAATTTATTATATTGTAAAGATGAAAATATAAATGACTCTGATAATGTGATTTTAAGAATTTGTGGGTGTACACAAGTTTTTATATTATTTATAAATTTAATGGGAAGTTATTCAAAATAATGGATATCAACGTTGGTTAATATTTTTCAAATTAAGTACCTACTAAACTCATATCTTGTATAATATATATTTTAATTCAAATTTTTCTTACATAAACGACTTCGAGATTCTGTCTTAAAACAAACATAAAATTAATTTTTATATATTTATATTGATTTTATAAATCTATTGGCTAAATAATTTAAAAATCTATGACATTTTCTTTCTGCAATCTCTCGTGTCATGTGGTGTTACTGAAGGCCTTTAATCAATTTCAGCGAGCTTTCCTGGGCGAGGAGGGTCATTAAGATAACCAGCACGAAATTTCGTTACCATGTTGGAAAGACGTCCTTACAAAGCATTGCGCACTGTAACTTTTCTCAAGCTTGACGCGCATTCTTCTTTTTATGGAAAGGAAAAGGTAAAATATGACGAAAACACACATTATTGTCATTTTCAACTTTCTATAAAATTCCAAGCACAACCAAGTCATTAATTTTTTTTTGAAAATGAAAGCTTTAACTTTTATCTCGGCATAGTAAAAATAGATACGAAAGACTCTATTCCTGGTGGAAAGAACTAGGAGTTTTAGATAAACTAGGTTAAACCAATAATAGAGTTAAAATATAATAGAAAAAGCCAGGTATATAATTCTTTCGAGTAATATTATGGCAAGGTTTGAATGAGGTGGTAAAATTATTTCAACATGTTCTCTCTTAAACAATCACTTTGATCAATATTGTTTTGTTAAAAAGTAATTTTATTTTTTACTGTATTTAATCTTTCACAAGTTTTTTTGTCTAATGGTATTGAAGATTATTGTGGAATCAATGTTTGGCATATAACCTATTATTAATATACATATGCGACAGTCTTAAATATTTAATACAAATGCTTTTCAAATAAAAAGCAATACTATCTTAGTCTATTTCCCACTAGATCAACCAAATTTTACTTCACCGCTTCCGCATCTTCCCCTCTACTAATAAAATCTTTTAAATAAAGCGCCCGTTTGAAAAAACTGGGATGAAAATCACAGGTCTCTAATAAAATGCAAACATTAGATCTTAAATTTTAACGGATTTTTGTAAGCGTCACAAACAACATTAGTAAGTCAAAAGATATTGTAGTGAAATTCTAAAAATTAGTTATATAAAGTGGTCAGAAATTCATAGATAATCGTCGGGTATGGCGATTCTATGAATCGACAATCCTAATAGAGTACTGCCATTAGTTCAGCCATACGAATTACTAATAAAACCATCAAGAAATCAGTAGGAATGATATGTAAAATACAAGATTTATTTAAGTCTAATGAAAAAAATAATGGTAATTAACATAAGTGCTGAAACTGCCAGCCTTTGGTTTGAAGAGAAAGCTCTGGCCTTAGTGGAATTGATTTTAGAATGTGTTGCAAATTAATTGTATTGTGGCGTTAACTCTACGTATTACTTCTTGTTCATTGGCCGAAAGCATCACATAAAGATCGTCCTTTATTTTTCTGTATCGAAAAAATACGATAACTTGTGTTATTAACGAATGATTTCTTTGTCCCTACATTCGTTAATAACACAAGTATACCTGAGATAGGTGTATTCGGAAGGATATTGGTTCTACAATTTGAAGATTTAATCAAATATTTGCATAAAATTTTTTTTTGTGTCCAAACCCTTTTGAGATTTTCGTCAGGCTAGAAATGGAAATTGTGTGTTGAAGACACCATGTCTTGTAAACATGCATTCGTCACTCTATAAAATACGTGATAAAATGTTTAACCGTTAAAATTTGACAAATAATTACAGATATTACTCTGGGCCAAGGTTGCCATATGTACTTAAACGTAAAAAAGTACTTAAAGAAATGTTTAAAAGGCAAAATATTGGCATAAAATGATTAACTACACCAACGTAGTGTTGTATAATTTTATTTGACAGTAAAAGAACATGATTTTCCACAGAAAATTTCGAGATTTGAAATATCTTTTGTCGCATATTTTCAACATTGATAGTCTCGTGTGCTTTAACGACTGATTACTGTATTAGGATTGTCGGTTTAGTATTAATCATAGAATCGTCCTACCTGACGATTATCTGTGAATTTCTAACCATATATAATGTTTCTGATATAGTAAATACGTAAAATTGACCCCTAGATGTAGATCAAAGGTTAAGGAAGATATATCATGAAAAACAAATCAAAAAAATAAAATACTGTATTTTTTTTATTCAAATTTTAGTTTTTACACCAGATATTACAGTTTGTAAATTCATGCGAAAATATTTAAAAAAAATGTATGTAAAAAAACAAGTATCCATGAAAACTAATCGACAAAGCCCTTGTGCGCTAAGTTGATTATGTAGAGTGCAAGAGAGCATTAAAACAAAAACAGCCGCATTTCATTACACATATATCTTTATTATTCTTCAGATGTAAATTTTGTTCTTAATATGAATTATAAAAAAAATTACGTACAGCAATCAGCAGGCTATACTGCAAAAGAATAAAATCATATTTAAATATAAATAAACCATGATCAAAACAAGAAGCTTCAGTCATTTCTTCTTAGCGTCCTTTAGTCCGGCTCCGGCATTAAATTTGAAGAATATGATGTCACCATCTTCGACGACGTAATTTCTTCCCTGTTGTCGGTACTTGCCGGCCGCCTTCACGGCAGTTTCGGAGCCCTCTTCTTTAAAATCGTTGAATTTCATTACTTCCGCCATTATGAAACCTTTCTCGAAGTCTGTGTGGATTTTTCCGGCTGCTTGTGGCGCTTTTGTACCTTTCTGTAAAATATAAATTACTAATTAAAAGCGTTTTGATCATACATTAAAAAATAAATTCCTTGAATATTGGAAAAATTAATTCGCTTTTTATACTCCAATAAATACGCCGTTTGTTGAACATTTATTTCTGGAAATAAGTGAAAACACAGTCATGTGCACGAAAATAGCAGTAGTTTTAAATTTGCTGAAATATCAATTTATACGTTAAATAAAAGAAATTCAAGTTTAACGAACTCTTTATTCCGACATGTTACATCACTATGACAAATAAATGGTATCTGTTTCTGGGCTTCCGGGCTGGAACCGCGTCACTGGTATAACTGCTGAGGTTTTGTACCCACTCATATGGGACATCTTTAGGGATCAACTACTGCTACTGTCTGTCGCACTGAAACTGACTGTAGCAGTAGTTGAGCCCTGAAGATGTCCTATATGAGTGGGTACGAAACGTCGGCAGTTATACCAGTGACGCGGTTACAGCCCGGAAGCCCAGAAGCAGATAGTATGCACCACGACCGCGGAAGTCTACGTATCAGATTAATAAATAAATAGGTTTCTTAATACCAAATAGGAAATAAAGCTGTTAATATTTTAGGACAAACAAAATAATTGTGCATTAAAATAGCAGTTATCCCAAATGTCATTTTTACTTAGTTAATTGGATTGAAACATTTAATATTTTGTGCTTGACCTTTACTGTTTATCATCTCTTGACACCTGTGGGGCAATGAGTTCACCAGTTGCTTACATGTCTCTAGTGAAAGTGATTGCCATTCGGTTTGGCATATTCTCCACAGATCGTCAATATTTTGACGCGAATGTTATTATCTCGAAACCATGTTTTCGCATTACGAGAAACATGCTTTAGATCGTTATCCTGCATATACAACTACCTTAGTGGTATTTCTTCTCTGCATATGGTAGAAGAACAGTTTGTAATATGTTCACATAGACATCAGCATTCATTATGCCTTCTATCTTGAGTAAAGGGCCTACGCCATACAATGAAAAACACCCCCACAGCATGATGCTTGAGCCTCCGCATTTTACCGTCTTTCTGGTGTACTGGGGTTGAAATGCTGTCAATGGTGGGCTTAGTACGTGTTGTTGATATGCACCGGAATTAAATAAAACTATTATTGATTCATCGGACTTTTTTCGTCCCATTGTATGTACGTGTCCACGAGTACTTTGTATTAAGTTCAACTGTAACTAAAAGTCAGGTTGAGAAGTTTGGAGATATGGGATTGCCAGGCGTTGTATAGAGGATAAGAATCATAACCTCCACATCCATCCTCTATACAACGTCTGGCAATCCTGTATCTTCAAAATTTCTCAACCGTAACCGAAACGCTCCATTGACCCGTGACCAACGTCCCTATATAAACTCCCTCACCGCAGACTTACATCAATTTCAGCGCGATTGTTAAGCCTTAAGATGTCCCATACAAGTGGTAACGGAACGTCGGCGCCAATATCAACTGAAAGAGCAAAATGTGCAGTTTTTGCTATATTTTACTGTTTTACGTCCGCGTCAAGTTTCTGAAAAGTTGTGAAAAATTTACGGTCACAATGCTCTCTCTACAAGAACGTCAATGGCATCTATGGTTAACGAAATTTCGTGCTGGTGATTTTAATCTTAACAATGGTGCTCCGTAAGTGACGATCAATGGTTGGTGACTGCATAATAAAGGCCTTGATTGAGTCACGAGATATGGCAGAAACGTTAAACATTCATCATTTAAGGTAAATTTTAATGGAGACTGTGGTTAATTGAATTAATCAAAAACAGTAAATAAAATCCCTTGCCACATCGTATTCTGTATACATATTTTGACAATTATGTTGTCATCATAAATAATCACAGTGTCGTATCTGGTCCGCGGTAAAACACGCATAGAATAATCCCGCACAGCTTCACCGCTCAAAACAGTGTGTATTTGGTTGTTAGCGGGGAAGTTGAACGAAATTGCAGAAGAGCACCCACATCAGACTTTGCCCTTTCAGATTTACAATTGTTTTGTTTTCTTCAAAATTCCTTGCGTGGTGTAAAGGTCGATGTATATGAGATCGTGAATCATCACCTTGTAAAGTTTTTTTCCGGTAAAGATAGGACCTTCTATGAACTATAGAATACGGCAAAAGGTATCGAAGAAAATGGACATTATATAATTGAACATTGAAAGGAATCATTCCAGTGTTAATAACACTCTAATGAAAATTTTGTAGTTCAATACATTCGTGTGTTGTACGATAGCGGGAGGCAATATTTTTTCATTATTTTTCTGTATCGAAAAGGTACGATAAGCCCTACAAAGAAATCATTTGTTAATAATACAAGTTTACATGATAATAGGTGTATTCCTTGAAACATATGTAGTAAATAAGGTGTTATTAACATTGGAATGATTCCTTTTATCATTCATCTTTGTGTCTGTCTACACACGCTCTGGCAACTTTGTTGCCGATATGCGAAATAGATGCGATCTCGTTCTGTCGTTCAGTGTATTCGTGTATTGTAAGATAGAGGGAGGCAATGTTTTTTCATTATTATATATATATATATATATATAAAATCCAATAGTAATGACGCATAAAATACTTCAATTCAGTAATTTATGGCGTTCTTTCAGATATACTTTTATATATTTATAGGACATTTCGATTTTATATTTGTAGTAATTTTTTTTGGTACTATATCATCATATAAACTGAATACTGTTAGTATGAAAAAAAAAGATTAATAATATAAAAAAAAAACACTTTAGCCATACATAGCTATATTGCTGCGAGTAAATGGGTATTTTATTTAAGTGATTGCAAATCAAATTGTGATATTGGAATTGCTAGATGCCATACCTATGTAATACAGATTTCTAGTACATTTTACTAGAGTGCCATCTATATGCTGAAATTTATCATTCGTCAGAAATTATGATAGATGTCACTTCCGTAGCGAAATAATAAGGCAAAATCCAATGTTCAATTGCTCGAAATATTCGGAAGGGTAATTTTCATGCAAATTTCGCCGCAAGACAATTTAAAAGGGCAAAAGGGTAATTCCGACACAGCGGTTCCAGTCGATGATGCACAAAGGAGAGAGCAAATGCCGGGGGAATTTTAATGCAATAAACGAGAGCCTTGTGAGAGAGAGAGAAAGAGCGGTGATAGAAAAATATTTCTTTGGTTGAATGGGAAATGTAAATTCGTCGTGGTCCCGTTTCCTTTGGAAAATGGAAAATTACTCCCGCCACTGCGGAACTAAAAGTTTTTAAAGGACGACGTTTAAACGCTATTTTAGGGTGATGATGGGGTACTTATTTTGTAGGCTTTAAGATTTCGGGAGATGTTTTAGAACGTATGAACTACGGATAGCTTTTAAATGTTGGCTAGCGATTCGGGCATTGCATACAACTTTTTCTTATTCAGCAAAAATATAAAACTAGTCCTTGATGATTCGAAGTGAATTCTCTGATTCCTTAAAATGGACTTCCTTGTTTCGATTTTTCTCGAGATTAGTGTTCTCACCGAATCTGTTTGTGTTATTAACCGGCTTTGAATTTGCAGTTCCTTTAAAATTATGCGATGTACACAATCGGTCATATTTATTTGCCCACCCCAATTTTATGTGCTTCCTGAAATAGGGATTATCTTTCGAAAAATCTGTATTATAATTATTCACCAATATTATTAGTGGAAGTAATTCCATATGAATTTCTACGAAAATCTTAAATTGTTTATGATATATCGTAAAGGTGTCATAAATTGGAAAAATACTATAAATATTATATAGGCTAATCCCTACAGTATGAACAGTTTTACCTGCATTTCCGAAAGGTATTACCAATATTGTGTTATTGCACTAACTAATTACAATATTAGGATGTGTTATTCAAAAAGTAAAATAAATTTTATGTCAGTCATCGTTCATCTTTTGTTGCGAAAACAGTGAAATAGAGAGTTATTGTGAATATTTTAATGCAATGCTGAAGACGAAGGAATTATCTGTTGAAGTGCGTGCTATGATAATTGCTTATCATCGTACGGGTAAAAGTAATCGCGAAACTGCAAAGAAATTACTATTAAATCGAAAAACCGTTGATTATAACGTTAAAAAATTTGAAGAAAGTGGTACATTTTCCAACAAAAGATCTGGACGACGCAAAGCGACGACATCTCCAGATGACTGGAATCTAATACGGATAAGTAGACGCGATAGACGAAAAACAGCACCAGAAATTGCTGCTGAAATGAATAGAGCGCGTGCTAAACCAATTAGTGTGTCCACGGTACAGAGAAGGTTAAGGCAAGCGGGTTTATACGGAAGAATTGCTATGCGAAAACCACTACTACGAAAGCAAAACAAGATAAAACGACTAAATTGGGCTAAAGAACACAAGAATTGGACGATTGATCAGTGGAATAACGTGTTGTGGACAGAGGAATCGATGTTTGAACTTTTCGGTAGAAAAAGGCGAATATTCGTAAGAAGATCCGCAGGAGAAAGAGTACTGCCAGAATGTATTGCGCCTACCGTAAAACATGGAGGAGGTTCAGTAATGATTTGGAGGTGTTTTGGTGGAAGATTTGTAGGCAATCTCGCCAAAATTGAGGGAATCCTAAGAAAAGAAGGCTACAAGGAAATTTTAGAAAATAACGCTGTTCCTTCAGGACTCAGGATTCTTGGCGAAAACTTTGTATTTCAATAGGACAACGATCCGAAACACACTTCTAGATTGTGTGGCGATTACTTGCGTCAACTAGTGGAGCAAGGGCAAATCTCTATAATGGTATGGCCAGCTCAAAGTCCTGATCTGAATCCAATAGAGCTTCTTTGGGAAGAATTGGACCGGAAGGTTCGAGAACGTGCTCTATCATCCATCATTGTACTGTGGGAAACAACTTCAAGAAGCCTGGGCACAAATTACAGAAGATACACTGTAAAAATTAATTGAAAGGATGCCACGGTTATGTGCCGCAATTATCAAAAATAAAAGGTGGGCACATTGATGAGAGCAAAATTTAATAATAATTAATGATAAAGTTTTTATATAAGAAAAATGTAACTATTTTATGTTTATTTTACACTATTGTATTGGTACAATAAATAAATTTTCAGTACACATTTGATAGTTTAATAATTTTGGCTAAAACTAAGGGTGGGCAAATAAATATGACCGGTAGTGTAAATAATAATATAAACCAAAATAATCAGTGATAGAATCAAAATACAACATTGAAAAAATTCAAATATGTATTATGTTTTACTCGTCGTTGAGTCACGGCCATTTCCGTTGGGGAATCTTCTTCTTAATTTAGCCGTTTGAAATATATTCGTTGATGTTTCATTTACAGAAATTCAGAAATTTTCTAAAAACTAATGTTGTCTCTGTTTCTCGTTATATTTAGTTTTAGATATTCACTTAGTTGTATCGGTTGTGGTTTGGCGATATATTCGTTGATGATTGACTAACACAAATCTCGAAGAATTGCCTAATGAGTAATTTCGACAAATAGGATTACTACAGATTAACTTATATCTGGGAATTGCTGTTAGATAATTATCACAGAAAAAAATACCAAACCTTAAGTGACTGAATAAACTACAATAAGTAGAGTTTTACGAAGCAATTTATTAATATTTTAGACTATTTTTGAAGAAGAAATAGTTCGGAAGAAGTTTTTTCAATGTGTTCTAATAGCGCTGACTTAAGTTAACAATGCTGTTGTAAGACAAAAATAACACAGGCCAACCATGAAAAAACTTTTTTTTATAAATTTGGCTTCACTTTATGTTTTTTGACGTGCTGAATCCGAAAATGAACTTTAAAATACCATAGGACGTAAAGTTTCCTCGCATGTTTACTTTACGTTATTTATGCATTGTAACAATACCTTGGTCTCTACACCTAATTAGTAGTAAAGTGCACTTTGGAGTATCTGCGTGACTAATACAAAGAAAATCACGAAGGCATATACTTTCTAATCTGCAGGTGCATTTTTTACTCTCACATTTAAATTTTTCCCTAACAATCTTCGAGTTGTAAGTGAGGAACAAGGGGAGCGTTTCCACCAAGATATAAAGGAGATGGAGAAACGGTATCAGGGTCGTTGGAATGTCAACATGATGGGAGATTACTGTTGGACCCTTCTACGAGCAACTCCAGAAGCATCATATAAAAGGAAAAGCTATACTCGAACTTTTACCGTGAAGAGGTTGAGGAAATACAAATCTTTAGATTAATAAGTAAAAACTGTTCATATTCAAACTTACACTACCACTGTAATAATAAAATGTTAAATTTTTTAATTATACTCTGATAATAAATTACGTTCCTTTAAATCTTAACTATGTATATATTCTAATACTATCATACCGAAAAAAAGATTGCGCAAAATTGGTACGTGATAGAAAAAAACTCATTGAAAATTTGGATTCAGCACGCCAAAATACATAAGAAACAGGTTAAACTTTGAAAAAAGTTTTTAAAGAATATTTATTGGTTGGCCTGTGTAATACATAGGAAATTGCACAGGCCTGCGATGGAAAAATTGTTTAAAATATAATCAGTGCTTTTTATAGTTATTTGTATGCTGGTTACCAAAAAAATAATAAAAAAATTCAATCACGCACAGTTTAGTAACAAATTTCACATGAAATTGTCGATAACTAGGCATTTTAGGCAAGTATTACAGTGTTTAATCTTAATAATTAAAATTAGGCTTAGATTGGGCGCGGGTAATATTAATTTGGTCTTTGGTCGGGTGGCAACACTGAGTAACTGTTAAACCTTTGTTCGATCACAAGTGATCCTACAGCAGAAGAAGCACAAAACGAAGTTTTGATAGGAAGCGAAAACGATATTATAAGGGCAATTAAACAGTTTTACTAATTTTGTGTTGTAGTAAAATAAACTATACATTCCATAATTGTTTGTATTTGGCTTACTGTTACTAAAATACATATTTTTTGTGAGAAAATCCTACGTTATAGAAAAAAACGGTTTTAGTTTTTGAATGCTATAGCACTGAAAAATACACAAAAAGTGGCTAAAGTTAAAACATTTTTAAGAAATATTTTTGCAGGCCTGTGTTATTGCAAATGTTACCTGAAAACAACTCTGTTAAACAAATGATTAAATAATTCATATTCTAAAATTTTTAATATATCGTATGTAACTAACCTGAATTGTCCACGCTTTTACTTCGTCAGGGCCAGAGGTGAAGAAATATTCTAACTGCAATGCCTTATAGCCTTGAATTATGATCTTATCTAATGCACTGTAATAAAAAAATGAAAGTGTTAAAAAGACAATACGTATAAATAAAAAGAATTAAAAAAAATTACGAATTCTAGAAAAGTTTAGACGTGGGCCCTGTAAATATGGGTCAGTCATAAGTGTTAGTACACCCGGTGAACGTTGAATATCATCAAATGTAAATATCAGTCTATGATAAAGCATATTTACTTAATTTTAACAACGTGAAAACTGTTATTATTTACAACTACGAAAGAATTTGATAAATATTCTAACATCGAATGTCACAAAAGTTTTCGGATAACTAAATTTTTTAAGATATTTTTCAATTGTAAACCATAAATTTAGAAACAATTTGGCAAATTCTCTTCGTAGTACCACGTATTTGTGAAAAATATGCTTTTATAAAGATTAGTTGTAAGTGAGGATAGCCGTACAGATGGAATTTGATACTGGAGATAAAGTACATTAAGAAAACATAAAGAGAATTTGAAGAAAAGCCGAATATAATGGAGGAGTACCACATAAAAATCTTTCATTAACGACAATAATACTTACCTACATATGTACATACGAGTATGTGCTGCGCCCTGCTTTACAATAAATAACTATTAACGACGCTTAATGGTATTTTCAGTGATACTCTTCCACTAAAATCAGTTTTTCTTGAAACTCTCTTTATGTTTTCTTAGCATACTTTTTTCCAGTATTAAATTAATATTATTTTAACATTGGGGTCATAATGAATGGGGGCGAGTGTTTCATAGTGACGAATTCGAATTTACGGTCCAGGCATATTCTGATTTAACGTATACTCGGAACACGCAATAACACGAAATTTGTCCGGGAAAGGCATCAATATGAGGGTGGTGACGTAGTGATAGGGGTCGGGATAAATACACCAAATTTTACCTAATATAAAATGGGGTTTTCACTGCTCAGATATGTCTGTACATGATTTTGCAACCTTCTGTATGCAGTATCAGTGGAAGGATTCATTCTTACCAGGTGTACCGGAAAGTAATTACCGGTTTTTTCGTAAAAAAAACTACATAATTTTCAAGAAAAGGAAACATTTATTCAAAGTATTGGCCATTTTATTCTACACTTCTAGCCCATCTTTCAGGCAATTAATGGATGCTATTCCAAAAAAACTGATTGTCCTTTGAGCAAAACCATTCATCGAGCCATTTTCTAACTTCTTCGAAGTTGGGGGAAGTGCTGCTCTTCAAGCACGTGTTCTATTGATGCGAAAAGACGATAGTCGGACGGGGCGAGGTCTGGAGAGTACGGCGGATGCGATATTACGTTCCATCCAAGTGCTTTCAACGCCTCTTTGACCGGTTTTGCTGTATGAGACGGCGCGTTATCGTGCTGTAAAATTCCTTTACCGTGTTTTCGGGCCCATTCTGGACGTTTTTTATCAATGCATTGTGCAAACTGATAATTTGTTGTCGGTAGCGATCAGTATTAACTGTTTCACCAGGTTTCAATAGTTCGTAATACACCACCCCACTCTGTTCCCACCAAACATGGAGCATTATCTTACCATCAAAACGGTTTGGCCTTGGAGCAGATGGGCCGGCTTTGCCAGGTGATAACCATGATTTCTTGCGCTTAGGGTTTTTGAAATAAATCTATTTTTCATCACTCGTCACTATTCAATGCAGAAGTGACTTTCGATCAGGCCTTTGAAGCAGAATTTCACAGACGATTTTTGATTTTCCATTTGCCTGTCATTCAATTGATGTGGCATCCATTTTCCATCTTTTGGATTTTTCCCATTGCTCGTAATCGATTGCTAATCGTTGCTTGGGCCGTGTTTAACGCTTACGCCAATTGTTGAGTTTGGCTTGGGTCTTCATCCAATAACTCCTGCAGTTTCGCACCTTTAAATTTTTTCGGTAAATAAGAAAAGTAACGCGTATCGCAAATGCACTTTTTCAGGCACGAAACTCGACATTTTCAAAGACATATAAATCTATGACAGTGCTACTTTCGCAAAATATAACATGTATGGCTTTGAACCTTGATGTCAGTAGAATAAAACGACATATGTGTCAAATCATAATACGATGCATACTTAAGCCTAGCGACATCTGCTAGAAAAACCGGTAATGACTTTCCAGTACACCTGGTATATATGATAAAGCTTGTCTTCATCGAGCAACATTATGATCAACTGGATAGATGAAGTTGGTGTAAGGGAAATGGAGTTGTCAGCCAATTTTCCGAACGATAATCTAATAGGGATGTTCTGGAAAGACTGCACGAAATAGGCTACCAAGATCGCTAAACGCTTCAGGCATTATAAGTTACTATCAAGAAGGAATGAGATATGATTCCTAAGAAATATTAGACATGCTAATTTGGTCTATACCATTAAGAATTCCAAACGTGGTTAGATGTTGGAGGATATCATCATCCCAATTTTTTTATTAGAATTATGCAATAAAATTGAATATTTCATTTTACATTTTACATTATCTTAACAGGGTCGCATTAAGCTTGTCTGAAGAAATTAAGATGCAAAGTAATGTTCAGATAGTAGACTATAAATACACTGAAACTAAAAAAATTATGTAAAATCAATTTTTTAAAAAAATGTATTGTGGTTTTAATTAAATATCTGCAAATTGTTTCGAGCAATGTATATAAATAACATTTATCCGCTTAACATCTGCTCTTAAACAGTAAACACTTAAGACACTTAAATTTTTCAATACGTACATCAAAGAACTAAGAACTAACTTGGGCCATTACAGACTAAAATGATTGTGAACAAATTCCGCATTGTATTACGACGTTTTGCCTCAAATACAATACAATACAATTACTGATACCTCACGATTTTCGACAAGAAAGACTTTCGGCGCTGCTCATCTGTATTATTCGTTGCCCCACTTACCCAAGAATTTATGTTAATACCTTCGCGTTCTACCGAGAACAATCTTCATCGCTTATTGTCCGAAAATTTGTACCGGACGATCGGGAAACATAATCAAATGACATATACTCATCAAAAAATCATTCATTCGGCGTGTCCGGACGAAAGGACCAGCAATACCCCGGGCCCACATAATAACAGGTTAGTGCCGAGATACGCGCATACACACGGAGTTTCGAATATATCGGGCAATAATCATCATTATATGCACTAATTCGAGTTGATATACCTTTCGGAGTGTGATGCTGGCTGATGGTGAGGCGTCGTGTTTTTTTTCGCTTGCTTTCTTTTGATCTTTTTCCCTTCCCGACAAAACAGTCATTATTCCGGATAATGATTTGTTTGTGAATTGCCTACTTTTTTCAAGTAATTTTATACGATGAGTGGCCGTTTGGAATTTTTTTAAGATCATTATATTGAAAGAAACATGATCGACGATATAACGGGCATTCGAATAAATTTAGCGTCAAGTAGGCTCAAGTAGGAAGAAAAATAGTAGATCGCTATAATCAAATAATGTATGTATGAGCTATATTCAGAATATACAAGTTTACCTAAAATTGTATTTTTTAAATAAAAATATTAGTTACACACAATAAAATACTATTTTGATAACTTTATTATATCAAAGTCAACAGTATATAACTTTTCTCTAAAAGAAAATATGCGTCTATAAGGTAGATCTTTCACTAATGTTATGTCAAAATATCATGACATTTGGTCATAAAATTAATTTAGAACAAAGAGCAAATATCAAGTGCTATTTTAAACCCGGTAAATCGTTTATTGAAACGTTTAATTTGATGAAACAAGTGTATGGTGATGCGTGTTTATTACGTACGAGTATGAATGAGTGATATAAACGATTTAAAAACGGTCGTAGGGACATAAATGACAACAATCATTCTGGTACAAAAAATCCGTGGTTACGGAAAGTAACACCGAACTTGTGCGTGAATTTATCAGACGAAGTCCTCATCGCGGTACGTGGGAATGAAATTAAATATTTCCAAAGATTCAATTCATCGCATTTTGACACAGCATTTGGGACTCAGAAAGATTTGTGCCAGATTTGTACCACACAAGCTAACTGATGATCAAAAATTGCATCGAATTCGACTCTGTGCAGACTCGATTAAAGACTCAAAAAAGGACGAAAACTTCAGATATTCTATTGTAACTGGCGATGAGACGTGGTGTGTTCAATATGATCCAGAGACCAAGTGTCAAAGCAACAAGTCAAACCAACCAGTCAAACAGTCAATGTTGTATATTATCTCGGTGTTATGGAGCGTTTTTTGCACCATCTCATCGCTAGGAGCTTATCACTGATTTTCTAACTAGAAATGGCATTTTAACCATGAACATCAAGCATGACGACATATAACCTGTTGAACTATAAAAGTTTTAAACTAATTGCGCTGGGAACTACTCCTTCACCTACCTTATTCACCTGATATGGCAACTAGTGATTATGATTTATTTATTGAATTGAAAAAAACCTGTGCGTGGTGTGCGGTTTCAGGAACTACATTATCAAAAAAGGGCTGTAAACCAGATCTAGAAAAAGTTTCTTAAAAGTGGTATAAAAAATTATCTTCGTGTTGGGACAAGTATATAAATTGAAGAAACTATACTGAAAAATTAGAATGTTGTAATCATTTTTCTTTATTGCCTTAGAAATAATATTTTGTTTCTAAATATGTATATATCAAATCGTTTGCTAAGAAAGCAATATCGTATTGGTGTAATATAAGTATGTATCCTTTTAATTTCTGTCAGTTAAGTGAAGAAGAAATGTCGTCAAATTCGTTCGAACCAATTCACAGTTGACTCGTCTTCTGTGATACTTTCGCAACTTTACCATAGCCACAGTAATTTAAATAAATTTAGCTCCTCTTCCTTTAGTTCCTATATCTATTTTGTAATGATACAAAACTATCAGATTTTAAAATATTATTCTCTTTATATGATACTCTCTCTCTCTCTCAATTCGAAACAAAATGCACATTGTTTCGAATTGTTCTCAAGATCATTTTGTCATAATCGTGTGTCGGAAGAACTTCTCCAAAAAGCACGAATGTTGCAAAACGGAATTATCAATTCATTCATGTTTTTTTCCCAAAAGATAATCACCAGGCAACCGGGCAAATAATTTCTTGAATGAAATCTCTAGTTTTTTAATTCATCGAAACGTATCATCAATGTCAAAGACAGACTAGTCGATGTAACTACCCAAAATGGTTTAAAATAGGACCCTAACGTCTATCAAAGTTCCTAGTGAAATTCAGGTAGAACGCACCCGTGGGGCACAATTCGGATGTTCCTGACTTCTGGATAGTAACAAAACTGTTAAATATACTGGTACATTTACAATATATCATTGTGTACAATAAATTATGTTTCTGCTAAAAATTCTATTATATATAAAATATATATATATATATATATATATAAAATATATATATATATATAAAATATATATTAATTAACATTTATTTTGTGTGCGTTTAAGTAAAGTTTCGATTTCCAATGAATATGAGAATCAATTTAAATCTTTAATTATATTGGAATCAGGTAAATTTTTGATGGAGACTATGGTTGATTAAATTAATCAAATAAGGTTAATATAATATGGACTTTGCGTTTCTATGCGGATTTTTCCAGTCTAGTACGGGCTTTATGTTTCTGTGCGGATTTTGCCGTAGTTCCAGGTACAATATTGTGAATAATTATCTGCTGATGATGACAATTTAGTTGTCGAAATAAAGAGTGTTTCAAATTTCGGGTTTTTTTTTAAAGAATAAACAAAACACATAATTTGGATTCACTTTCAAAAACTTTTTATTGGTAATTGAAGTATCAGTTATGACATTTATATGCGAAAAATAATATCTGCCAAATGGCCTCCTCTTGTAGCTCCACAGACGTTCACTCTTTTGTTAAAATTTTCAATGACATTTTGACATAATTGAGGCTCTATCTCACCAATGACACTAATAATTTCATCTTTCAAAGCAGGAATTGATTGTGGATTGTTTTTATAAAGCTGACTTTTCACATAACGCCAAAGAAAACAGTCTAACGGTGGCAAGTCACATGATCTTGGTGGCCAATTAACATCACCGTTTCTTGAGATTACATGTTCGGGAAATTTTTCTCTCAATAAAATCAATTGATTCGTGTGCAAAGTGAGGTGTAGCGCCATCTTGTTGAAACCACATATCCTCTAGATCAATATCCATTAATTCAGGTCACAAAAATTCGGTTAATATCCGACGATATCGATTACCAGCAGCATTTTCAAAGAAGTAAGGTCCATCCCCTGACCATAATGCACACCAAACAGTAACTCCTTTAGAATGCATAGGTTTCTCATGAATAATTCGTGGATTTTCCTCAACCTAGATACGTCAATTTTGTTTATTAACATAGCCACCAAGTTCAAAATGTGAATCATCGGAATATATTATTTTTTGAGAAAAATCATCTGGTTGTTCATTGCTGAAATTGACAAATGAACGACGTTTTAAATGGTCTAATGGCTTCAGTTCCTGTGTTATTTGAACCTTATATACCTTCAGAGCTAAATCCTTGTGTAAAATACGCCATGTTATTGATCCACTAAATTCAAGTTGTTGTGAACGTCGTCTAATGGACATTTCAGGATCTTCAGGGGCACTTTCACGAACCAAACCAATATTTTCTTGTGAACGATCACTACGACTATATTTTTCACTTTTTTGATCTTCCACGGAACCGGCCTCTTGAAATTTTTTAATAATTCGACCAATAGTGCTTTCAGATGGACGATTATGTAAACCATAAAATTCACGTAATTTTCTAAAAACTCTTTTGACAGAACGTTGATTTTCATAAAATAATTCAACAATTTGAACGCGTTGTTGTACCGTGTATGAAGCCATTTTTATAAATGTCATACATCACACTTTTTAAATGCCCACATACTCAGAAAAATTCAGTGCGCGATCTATATTTTATTTACTCTTACAAAACACCGCGCAATTTAAAACACCCTTTCTGTATACAGAATACGAAAATTATTATAGAAAGGGACTATATTAACCTTATTTGATAATTATTACAATTAGTTAATTTGTCGAAAAATATAAAAATTTGTTTCATATATCAACAGAAGAAAGGAGTATTGATAATTATTATTTTACCATACAAAAAGTCACAATATTTCAAAACAAAATTTTATTTATTGAACATAACCTCTTCTTAGACTTACACATTTAGCAGAACGTTTATGAAGTAATTTTAAGGATTCTCTTTAAAAAGAGGTTTCACTCTACAAACCACCCTTCAACGCCATTTGTCGAAAATGTTTTACCCTTCAAATATTTTGTGGGTTTGGGCATCAAATAATAATCTGTCGGTGTTAAACCTAAAGAAAAGAGTGAGTGATCAACCAATTTAAAACCAATTTCATTAAACTTTTGCGGTGCAATCAATGACTTGTGAGAAGAAGTATTTTTAAGGGTGCTTTTTCTATTAACAATGTGAAACACAGGTACATAAGAAATGCGCAATGCTTTTGCAAGAGCTTGGGTCCAATTCGTCGATCTTATAAAATCATATCATAGACAGAGTGGTACTGATGCAAAGTTTGCAATGCTTCTGCAATACGTTTGATGGTAATTCGTCAGTTTTATAAAATCATCTTTTACAACTGAACTTCCCCTCGTAAATTCTGCAATCCATTATTTATTACTAGCGTATGAAGGGCAATGATTACTTATGGTTTCTGTCACCTCAGCTAAAAGTTTCTTTTCCGTTAACCTATTACAAAATAAATATTTATTAATTGACCAAAACTCGATTTCTTCTAATCTAGCTTTTTCTCAAACATGGAGGCTTCCAAAATTCACAATTTGTATATAAAACATCGTAGTTGAAACCGTAGCAACCATATTCAACTCCATCTGCTAGTAACTCTTCAGGCTAACTAGATATCAATACCTCTTATCGGCGAATTGTAATGCGTGACGAAAAATGGATCCAGGAATTTCAGGTAGGGCGTTAAACTCTAAACTATATTGTGGGCAATTGGATCGAACGAAGACATTTTTAAGAGAAAGATATCCCAAATTAGTCAACAAAAATCACGTACTATTTTATCAAGGTAACGCTAGGTCGCATCCTGCCCAAAGAATTCTCCAAAAACTGAAAGAATTGGATGGGGTGGAATTGCTACGACACCCAGTTTACAGCCCGAACCACCACCCGGGTGGCCAATTTAGAATAATGTCATACTTTCTTGCTGGACCTATTTTGGCCAATGTTGTGGAAGTGGAAGAAGGATGTTATGAGGTCCTCTCCTTTAAACCAGCGCAAGGGTACAAGAGTGGAATCGAAAATCTTATCAGACAATGGCAGAGAACTATCAATCATAATGGATTATATTTCGAATACTAATTATTTTTGTGTTCTTTGTATCGCTAAATTTAATTTTGTTCACAAAAAATTAAAAAATTTCTGCTCTGCCCCATTAATACATCCACTCGCCGGCTCTACCAACTCAAATTGATTTTATTGTTACCTCATACAGTACGAGATCTGCGAAAATGTTAGTGGTTTCTAGAACTAAAACTAATATTTCGAAAAGGCACCCATCTCTCGCACGGTGATCAATGGAAATAGATTATATCCTAGCATTTAGTTTATAAGGTGTGGAATAGTATCAGTTAAATTAATAATATTCTATTTATTCTATATTTTGGTTACATTTTTGTGGAAATCTTTATTATATTGTTTCCTGTAAATGAACATTGTGTTTTGGAAATAGAGAATATTATCGAGATGACGAAAGAATGCCTAAAATTGATGCCTATTTTGAGAGCCATGAACAATTTTATTGTAAAGAAGCTTGGGCGTCCCCTAGATTACGTGTGTAGAACTGAAGAAAATAAATAATTTGGAAATAAGACTACGTTTATGTAGTCATCCCGAGACTTTGCTGCTACTGTAATGCTGTAATCTAGTTTCTAAAAAATTGCTAAATTTTGGAAGAAACGCAGTGAATCTAATTTTATTACCAGATATTGTATTTATTGCCTATTTATAAATTTAAACATTTCCTTGGTACCGCATACTGATAATTTAGAAAATATCAAAATGATTTTTATCCCAGAAAAAATGGACCCCTCAATTTCTTCCCGTAATCATAGAGTCCGTTGTCCGGTCCATCGTCGAGCCTCGAAATTGTTTTCTCCGACATCTGTAATTGCCGGTGTTGGAGAAGACACATTTAATTCGGTTATAATTTCGAAAATATCAGAGCATACCAAAATTTTTCTGTCTCCCTCACTCCCGCACGGCTCGCTAGACTACAGTGTAAATAAAAGTGAGAAAGACATCGTAAAGAAATTACGTAACACCTGTATTTATCGGTGATTCGATTTGTCAAAATTGAAAGAGTCGCCGTCCCCTACCGTAATTATTCGGTATTTCGGTATTGAATCTCTGTGCGCGCGGCGGAGCGCCTCTGTTTTTAAAGGCAGAACGACGATAATTCCGGGCAGTTTGTTTTTTAATGAAATCGAATTTGGAAAATAACAATTGTAGAATGATATTCAATATGTGTAATTGCATGTTCCGTCTGGTCTTATATTATAGTTCAATTTTCTTTTCTTTTCTTTCTCTTTTCGAGGCAGCTACGGTACAAGCTACGGTCTTCATTTGATGAACTAGGTTAAAATAACAGGGTAACTAGATGAAACGACAGGTATTCGATGTAATGACATTAATTTTGAACGAATTTCGAGATCTATTTTATAGATTTAGTTTGTTCGTATATATAGTTACATATACAGTGTGATTGATTCTAGAAAAATGACAGAGAATTGAGATAATTTCGAAAAATTTTTTTATGAAAATAAATTATGCAGCATTTTCCTCTTAAACTCTTAAAATAAAGGACACTATTGAAGCTTAAAGTCGGTAAGATACGAAGTTAATATTGAGGAAATGTGTCTACAGTTGTTTAGCACATAACTCTTTAATAATCATCAGAACATGTATTGTATGTTTGAAGTCTACTGATCGTAATCAGATAATGGTAATTATAGCTGGAAATATAGTCGGTGAAGCAAATTGCCAACTTTAAATTCATTATTAATCATCAAACATGATACATTTTTTGCCGATTTACGAGGATGGTTCCATAATTACGACGCCTGACGCATAAATGACACGAATTCGACGTAATTTTGTCATTTTGTAGAACCATCATTATATCAGGTTAAATATGATAGTACAGTGATCTGTTAATTAGTATGTGTTTGACAAGGCACCAAAGTGGGCGTCTCGTATGATTTTGTAAACATTAGGAAAAAGCGGTGGGCAGTGCTAAAGTACTTTCACTTGAAAAGTTTACCACTAACCGAAATCAAAACATTTGACACTACTAGAGTCCACATCTGCGTTTTAAATGGTTAAAATTCGAAGGTGGTTGTGTGACCACAAAAGATGAACTCCGCGTTGGACGTTTAAAAACGGCTACTGCCCCGAATATGATTGGAAAAGTTCACCCCATCGTATTGGATGCTTGTTGAGCAAAAGTACGCAAAATAGCAGATATAGTGGGTATCTCAAATGACAGTGTGCAAAGAATGTTAATTGAAGAATTAGAAATACAAAAACACTCTGCGCGGTAAATCACATCATTACCGTCAGTGAAGCCTGGGTCCACTAGTGACTTGGATTTTGGTGTATCTTTAAAATTGAGAATACTCATGTTATTCAAGAAAAGAAATGGCGCCACAAAAGTGCAGTGCAGATTGAGAATTAACTGATCAGTATTTTTTCGAGGACGAAACTGGGGACGGTATGACTATGAAAAGTATACGCTATCGGGAGCTGTTAAATAGCTTTTTTTTTTAATGTAAAGGATGTTTCAAATTGCGCGGTTTTTTTAAAGAATAAATAAAATATAGATGACGCACTGAATTTGTCTGGGTATGTGGGCATTTAAAAAGTGTGATTTATGACATTTATAAAAATTGCTTCGTACACGGTACAACAACGCGTTTAAATTGTTGAATTATTTTATGAAAATCAGCGTTCTGTGAAAACAGTTTTTAGAAAATTACGTGAATTTTATAGTTTACATAATCGTCCATCTGAAAGCACTATTGGTCGAATTATTAAAGAATTTCAAGAGACCGGTTCCGTGGAAGATCAAAAAAGTGAAAAATACAGTCGCAGTGATCGTTCACAAGAAAATATTGGTTTGGTTCGTGAAAGTGCCCCTGAAGATCCTGAAATGTCCATTAGGAGACGTTCACAACAACTTGGATTTAGTGGATCAACAACATAGCGTATTTTACACAAGGATTTAGTTTTGAGGGCATATAAGGTTCAAATAACACAGGAACTGAAGCCATTAGATCATTTAAAACATCGTTCATTTGTCAATTTCATCAATGGACAACCAGCTGATTTTTCTCAAAAAATAATGTTTTCCGATGAGGCACATTTTGAACTTGGTGGCTATGTTAATAAACAAAATTGCCATATCTGGGGTGAGGAAAATCCATGAATTATTCATGAGAAACCTATGCATCCTAAACGAGTTGCTGTTTTGTGTGCATTATGGTCAGGTGGTGTATTTGGACCTTACTTCTTTGATAATGCTGCTGGTGAAGCCGTAACTGTCAATGGTATCCGATATCGTCGGATGATAACCGAATTATTGTGGTCTGAATAAATGAATAGAGGATGGTCTAGAGGATATGTGGTTTCAACAGGATGGCGCTACACCTCACTTTGCACACGAATTAATTGATTTATTGAGAGAAAAATATCCTGGACGTGTAATCTCAAGAAACGGTGACGTTAATTTGCCACCAAGATCATGTGATTTGACACCGTTAGACAATTTTCTTTGGGGTTATGTGAAAAGTCAGGTTTATAAAAATAATCCACAATAAATTCCTTGAAAGATGAAATTATTCGTGTCATTGGTGAGATAGAGCCTCAATTATGTTAAAATGTCATTGAAAATTTTAACAAAAGAGTGGACGTCTATGGAGCTGCAAGAGGAGGCCATTTGCCAGATATTATTTTTCGCATATAAATGTCATAACTGATACTTCAATTACCAATAAATGGTTTTTGAAAGTGAATGCAAATTATATGTTTTATTTATTCTTTAAAAAAACCGCGAAATTTGAAACACCCTTTAGTCACGCAACACTCTACTTTAAGTCAAATTTTCCGATCGTGTTATTTCTTAGTAGAGTGAAGACCATGGTCCTGAGATCTAAGACTTTTTTTTCTGGAGTTATTTAAAGGTAATAGTTTATGTTAACGGAACATGTTGCTATTCCAAAATTAAAAGATAAAATCAGATACATATGCATTTGCTGAATTAGAACATTTGTGGGAAAGCGTTATAGAAAACCAGATTACAAGAATGGTATGATTAGAAATTTCCCTGGATTGCCCTTTGTAATTCATATGGTATAATTTTGAAAACAATTTCGTTTTAATACCTGAAAGATGTTTAATAATAATAATAAATACATACAGTAGCGGACAAAAGTTAAGCAACTGTACCTACTAAATATCTCTATTATAGCCAGAAACATAATGGAAACGAACGTGATCGCCATATCATCAAATTGAAAAATTGGGACTTTTATAAAGATAAAATCACTTATTTGGTGTTTAATGCTTTATTCTAAATAATGAAAATCTTACAAAATACCATATAACATATAATTTATAGGTGACATAAGTTAAGCAACCTTTAACGTACTAGTAACGAAAATGACATCATAAATGTATTTAAATGAATATTAATATTTCGTCGCATAACCTTTATTTTCAATAATAGCTGCGCACCGTCGAGGCATTGATTCGATCAAATTGGTAAGTATTTGTGGATCAATTTGTTGCCACTCGATTGATAACGCCTTATAGAGTTCATCTGCGTTACAATACGTTTTATTAAGCCTTAATCTTCTATCCACAATCTCCCACAAGTTCTCTATCGGATTCAGATCCGGCGATTGACTTGGCCAAGAAAGAACATTAATTCTTTGCCTACTTAGCCACTCCTTAACGATCCTAGCCGTGTGCTTAGGGTCGTTATCGTGCTGAAAATACCATTTAAGTGGCATATTCCATTCGGCAAATGGCAACATAGTATTTTCCAATATATTTTTGTATACAAATCTATCCATAATACCATCTATGCGATGTAGTGGACCTACACCATTACCAGAAAAACACCCCCAAACAATGACATTGCCACCTCCGTGCTTTACGGTTTTCGTGTAATATTTTGGATTTAATCTTTCTCCTTTAGGACGCCTTATATAGCAAATTCCATCGCTGCGAGAGATATTAAATTTGGATTCGTCGCTAAATAAGACAGTTTTCCATTTTTCTACAGACCAAGATGCGTGTTCCTTCGCAAAACGTAGTCTCGCTGCTCTCTGTTTTTGTGTTAACAAAGGTTTTTTCGCTGGTCTTCTACTGTATAATCCGCCGTCTACTAAACGTCTGCGTATAGTACGTGCGCTGACATTACAATTTACAGTACATTTTATTTCCTGAGCACTTAGCCATGGATTTTTCTTGCATAGGCGACGAATTCGGTGATCCTCTCTGTAAGTGGTTTTTCGCGGTCGTCCAGAGCGAAATTTTGTAGCCACCGTACCTCTAGCTTCATATCTCTGTATCATTCGGGACACTACCGATTTGTCTATGTCGAAACTTTCGGAGATACTTGCTTGTGAAACACCTTTTTTATACTGCTCAATTATTTTTACCTTTATATCGTCTGAATACACTTTCCGTGACATAATTGATTAAGCTATTAACAAATGCGTCACGTACGATCTGAATCCTCTCGCCTACTAACAAAATAACACGCCTGACAACCGCGACACAGACAAATAGGGGGTTCCCAGAAGTGTTGTGTATCAAGTTGCTTAACTTTTGCCGTCTCAGTTTTTTGCTTCATTACAGTGATAAAGCACAACTCATGTTTATAGTTATAAAATGTACATTTTTGTATGAAAGTAAACATATGTGATATATACAGAATAGTATCATCCTATTATAATTTGATTATTTTATGAATTGTAAATAAAACTAGTATTTTTGTAGAGTTGCTTAACTTTTGTCCACTACTGTATATTGGCATATATAGAGGACCGTACTTTGCTCGATAAAATTACCTCCAGCTAAAGCGTCCAACAACTCATTTAAAAAAAATTAAGCCAAAAATATTTACCATTTTATTTTGCTTAATATCAAGTACCCCTACTTGATATCACAGTTGCATCAACAGTACAAAATAAATGTAATATTAAAAATATTAATATTATTATGCCTTTATTATAAATGAAATATGAAAATCGATTTTGTAAATTTTGAATGTAAATATGACATGGAAATTACAAGACCAAGAAGGAGCGTGGCAGAAATGTTTAACTATTCAAAGGTAATAATCGATTATAATTTTTAAGAAAAAGAACAAAAGATTAACAAAATTTTATTTTATTTTTATTAATAATGTACTGGGCCGCCTTTTAGTTTCACAGTCCCTAAGTCTCCGTGACATTGATTCCAGTATGTGGTCGATGCCTTCTTAAGGTATGGTGTCTCTAGCAATCTACAATTCATGCCGGGGAGCTTCCAGTATTTTCGGGTGATTTGCTAAGTTCATAAGTTTTCTTCCCATAATATCCTAGTTGCTCAATTGGTGAGAAATCGGAAGATCTCGGTGGCAATAATAAGATTGACAAGGCCTCTTCGAATCGATTTTGAGAAGATATCGCTACGATATCCCGTTGGAAAAGTTCGTCTTTGAGCTACTGAAGATATGCTATATGCTATAGCACCCCATACCACAACCCTCACAGGTCGGTGAACACGTCTTTCAACAGAAAATTGAATTTCGTGATGTTTCCCGCGTCTTCGTTTGACCTTCATACGACCATCATGCATCTGTATGGAAAACCTAGATCCATTACTGAACGCTACACTATGCCACTCCACGTTCCAGTGCATTTGTATCCTACACTACCCCAAATGTTGCTGCCGGTGTTGAGCAGTATGTCGTAACACATGATGTAGTCGATAGGATTGCAAGCCGAAATCCGTAATTCAGCGATAAATGGTTCGAAAGGTCACAAGAACACATTCATTACATAGCAGCAATACATCTAGTACTGGAGAATCGGTCTCTTAGTGCTATTAGGCGAAGGTGGTCTCCGGTTCCCTTCGGCGTCTTTCCCGACCCCCCCCCCCCCAAAGTTTATGATAATAACAGGGCAAGATGATGAATTGGTTCTGGTTCAGGCAATTTGTAACTTTTCTGAATGAAAAACTGTCGAATTCGCTTAACTGGCGATAATTTCTACGTTGCCGCACTTAGGCATAATCAAACCTTCAAAACACATTAAACAAAAGTACGACAAGAGAAAAGGCGAAATTTGAATCAAAACTCGCGTGAAATACACATGACATTAATGTCATCAATTATTACCTTTTTATAGTTATATGTTTCTGCCAAATTTGGTCAAAAAATCCCCAACCCTTTTTGGTGTTGCACTTTCCACGTCATGTAGTACATATTTGTTATGATTTACTTATACAATACGAATTTACCTGGTAACTTTGTTGTCTTCAAGATATTTTTTCACAAGTTCTGGATCCTCCATTTCAACGAGTTTATTCTCAAAACTTCCGGAAAAAGGAATTATAATTGCTCCAGGATCGTTCTTGTCTACCCATTCCTTAATCTTCACCAACCTAAGAAAGGAAAAATTTATATTAATGTAAATTATTATGACAGTATGTACAAAAGTTGACGAATATACAGGTTATCCAACGTAGCTCTGTCAATGAGATGTGTGAATGGGAAAAAGAGAGTGTAGATAATTAGAAAAAGATGTTTAATGTGTATTACAAGGAGAAACAGTCCGCGGCATAAAATACAAGTACATCAAACGTATAAATTATTAAATTACCGCTAATAACTACACTTAATTTGCCAATTGCTTCTCTACCTAGAAATGTCTAAGTTTTAAACAACATTTTCATTACTTCATATTAATAACATATTTTAAAATTCAGAAATAATAAACACACAAATTAATTTTTTATTTACTGCAAAACTTTTGTTTGTTATAAAATGTACATATTCCTATGAATCGCACTATAAAGCGCGCAGGATTATAAATTAAATATTTTAGAAAACTTTAAATTTATGGTTCTTTTACAAATGAAATCCAAACCTAAACAAAATTTGGCCGACCTATAAAATTTTAAACCTTTTATATTCCAGATAGATATGCCACAATTAATTTTCAAGGGAAGACAGGGGAGGATTCAGTGTCGTCCACTAAAACGACCCCGCTTTGGAATCAAAATATACATACTCTGCGAGGCAATACTAGCTACACATGTTCTACTAGTATTTATACTGACTAAGGCACAGCGTTAGATATAAAATATGTATATAATATATGATCTTCATATGTCTAGTAAAGTTGTATAAAGCTGGATAAAGGGTACTGTCTTATGATCGATCATTTCTACACTTTGCCGCAGTTAGCGGATCTTCTAATTCAGAGACAAAGTGACATCTACAGTACTGTAAGATCGAATCGACAGGAATTTCCCCAGAAATTAGAAAACAGAAGTTAAAAACGCAAGAAGTTGTTGCCTCTCAAAGAGGGGAAAGTACTTGCATTAGGATGAAGAGATAAGAAAGACGTGTCACCTTTGTAAGTTTCAAACGTAAGGCACAGAAGAAAACTATCGAAAGAAAAAACCTTCAGTAGTGGAATACAAATGTATGTTGGTCGCATTGATCAGCTCTTGTCGAAGCGGTTAATAGAATGACATCAAGTTGAATCAAGAGAAGCTGATTACTCTACATTTGGTAGAATTTGGAAATATGTTGTTAGTTTTATACCAATTGGATGTATAAATAAAGTCCGTTCGAAGTTGTTCAATCCTTCCAAGAAATTTAAATCATTAATGAACAATAATTATTATGTGATATTGAAGATTGAAAATAAGAGAAGTTATGAATTAGACCCCTGAGGTACACCACATGAATAGAAGTAAGGAATGGGAAAAAATCGTTGAAGAAAACGTGTTAAGGTCTGTTGTTGAAATACGATCTACGGAAAGCAATCAGAGAGTCACTAAATTCGAAAATTTTGAGTGAAATAATTTCATAGTTATGCAATCGAATGCTTTAGAAAAATCGTGTAAATTGTATCAATCTGATCCAGGAAAGCCAATACTTCACCAATTTCTTGCGTGAAAATAGTGAAATTAGTAATAGTAGATCTGTGCTATATGAAATCTTGTTCACATGAGATGAAAAATTTAATTGAAGGATAAATTTGAAAATAAATTAATGTTTTCAAAGAGGATCCTTAATCAAGAAAGTAAAGCTCTGATTATCTCCACTTGAATGACTATCAATAAGCTTTTTAATGGATGATAAAATATCAGTCACATTGGCAATATGAATACACGCTGATTGAACTACATAATTTGGAAATCAATGGGAATAGAAAATGTAGTAAATAATTTTGCAACGCCATCTATGAAAGATTGCGAATTATCGGGGATATTTTCGTGAACACATTTTATCCGGAATACGAGAAGTCCTTTTTGTTACGGATATTAGACCAGAAATTCTTGGGAATGTACAAATAATATATTATTTATATTTTGGATATCTGTGAGGTAACAATGGTAAGCTTCGAGGAACCTTCTTCTTAATCTGTATAAACACACATAAGTTTGCTCTACAGTTTTTATTAAATGTTTGAGCTTCCATCTTATTACTTAATAGGACAATTTAAAAATTTGAGGTTATAATAATCTACTATTGGTCTTCATTCAGAATCAACCACGTTGTTTGTCGAACATACTTCGTGTGTATTTTTCCTCAATCACGAGAAAAAATAAATATAAAAAAAGAAAGTAGTTTAAGAAGAAATAACCGTCAAACAATAATGTCGTGCAACAGAATTGCCATGCAATCGTCGTCGGGCGCCTCCATCTGACCATTTTCAATCTCGCCACTGCTATCTCACACATTCAAAGTTGGCCAAACTAAATGCCAAATCATGCATCGTAATGGCCGTTCCGGAGTAGCGCTGCCGGTGGTTGGAGAATGGCTTTCATGCGATCCGGGGGCGAAAGCAAACAGCCCATCGCCCGCGCACACAATAGGGAATGGTTGCCCGGGTTCCTCGTTTTTGAAGCGGCTGGCGGCGGCAACCTACACACATCAAATGCGGCCGTTAATTATCTCGACTCCCGCGTAATGCGGACCGCCGCTGACGCCGCACGGTCCCATAATGAACGCTGATTGCTTTGATCTGGCCGCGAACGCGCTATCAATCGCGTTTAATTTGGTATTCAACACCGGTGAGTGGTCTGTGACAGCACAGAGGACTTAATTATGTTTGCCAGAGATAGTGCCGACGCTCTCGCGTCTATGTACTTACGGAATATGTGTTGGTGCGACAGACATCAAAAGTGATTTTTAATGCTTTAATAGCTAAAATGTTGAAATCACAAAGTATACAATTGGAATTTCATTTTAATGAATCACTCTGCATTCTTCAAAATATGATCCTTTTTTGATTAAAATATTCACTACGATTCCTCCGTTTATACTATCCACATTTCTATTAACTTTTGAGAAAATATACCTAAGTGTTTCATGGTCGATAACATTTTTTAGTTTTGTAATATTATACGCCCTTTAGTTATAAATTTTATTTTACTATCACACCTCTTTCTATGTATTTCTACATTGTTTTGTATTCGCTAAGTCAGTGTCGGATTGAGCATATTTTCGTTTGCATCTCTTTTTTGTTGATAATTCTGCCGTGGCCTTCTTGTTTTTGTTTCGAAACTCAGAGAGGCAATCAATATGAGCCCGTGCCGATCCCCACATAAAGATAAACGCGAGTTACACATGAGGAGTGAGCCCGTCAAATTTTGCCTTTTGATTTAAAATTCAATCCCTGCATGTAATTCAGCAGGAACTATACACAATGAGAAGACTTGACTGTAAGTATTCAAGTATAGTTTGAAAACAACCCAAATGCAGTGGTAATAATGAACAATGAAGCTCATTTTCACTTAAATGATTCAATGAATAAGCAGTACTGTCGTTACTAGATCTTTCAAAGTGCTCACAACATCCCTGAAAGACCTCTCTACATGAGCGTGTGGCAGTTCTGAGTATGATGGCAGTCTTTGGTATCGTCAAACTGTATTTTCTTGAGAAAAAGATGTACCGGTGACAGTTACTTCAGAATGTTACGTTCATATGTTGAATACGTTTTTTCTTCCAGAACTACAGAGAGGACAAGTAAATATTAGGTGCGCAACTAAGTTCTCGCTGTTTTTTTGATGAAAATGGAACTTTATTGTGAAAAAATGTTTACAAATGAATCATTCAAAATATTGACCATCGGTAGCGACAACTTTTTCCAATCTTTCTGGCAGAGCTCGAATACCGTCACGGTAGAAGTGTTCGTCCTTTGAGGCTATTCACGAATCACGCCATTTTGAGATGTCTTCATATGAGCACATTTGCTGATTAGCAAGACCATGTGCCATCGAACGGAACAAATAATAATCGGACGTCGCAATATCTGGAGAATATGGCGGGTGGGGTAGGGCCTCCCATTTGAGCGTTTCTAAGTAGGTTTTAACGGGTTTGGCAACGTAAGGCCAAGCGTTGTCATGCTGTAGAATCACTTTTTCGAGCTTTTCGCGCAGTGCTCGGCTCAATCGCATCAATTGAGTTCGATACCGTTCCCCAGTAATGGTTTCAACAGCTCATAATATATAACACCGCCCTGGTCCCACCAAATACACAGCAAAACCTTCGCAGTGTGAATATTCGGCCGAACCGACGACGTAGAAGCATGACCGGGCAGTCCCCATGATTTTGTTCTCTTTGGGTTGTTGTAATGAATCCATTTTTCATCACCCGTAACGATGCGATGAAGAAAACCCTTCCTTTTTCGCCGCTGGAGCAGTTGTTCACAGGCGAAAAAACGACGCTCAACGTCTCTTGGCTTCAAATCATAAGGAACCCAAGTTTCTTGTTTTTGAATCATTCCCAACGGATGCAATCGCTTGGAAATGGCTTGGCGGGTAACTCCTAATGCTGAAGCAAGCTCTTTTTGCATTTGGCACGGATCCTCATCGAGCAATGCCTCCAATTCAGCGTCTTCGAAGGTTTTTGGTCTTCCTTCAAGCGAACGGTAGTCAACATCGAAATCGCCGTCTTTGAAGCGACGGAACCAATCACAGCACGTTGTTTCACTTAGAGTAGCATCTCCATAAACTTTTTGGAGTTCTCGATGCGCTTCAGCCGCCGTTTTCTTCGAATGAAAGAAGAAAAGCAACACTTCTCGCAAATGACGATTATTTGGCACAAAATCAGACATTTTCACACAACCAAAGTATATGACGCAAAAACAAAATCACTAATGTGTCAAAGCGGTTTGTTTACCATATGTCTAAGCTTATTTCATTACGTTTTCGTTATGTCACAATCGACCAGCACCTACTACTGGAGCCATCTCTTGAAAAACAGCGAGAATTTAGTTGCGCACCTAATATAAGAATGTCTATTTTCAACACGATGATGCCTTAGCTCTCACTAAAAACATATTATTTTGAGAAACATGGTTTTTGGGTGTCTCATGTGCTTCGCAAACGTGCCGTGGCTACCAAGGTCACTAGATTTGCCCACCTGTGAGTTTATTTTGAAGGTACTTAAAAGGACGTGGTTACGTTCACCAACTCCGTATTTTAATAGAGTTGAAAGATACTATTACAGAAGAAGTACATTTGATTAACACAGAAATACTGGGTCGAGTTATGTTTATTTCTGGTGTCGAATTGAAAATTGCATTCAAGATGATGGTTGGCCCCTAAGTGCTTTCAATTTTTACAAATAAAATAATTTTTTATAGAAAATCAAATGAGTATGTATTTTGAGAAACATGTTTTCTGGGCAGCTCATTTCGCGCTTCAGTGACGTGCCGTGACTACCAAAACACCAGATTTGTCTGCCTACGAATTTTTCCTTTGGAATTACTTAAAGGAACGTGTTTATGTTCACAAACTCCGTACATTAATGGAGTTGAAAGATGTCATTACTGAAGATGTGCATTTCGTTAACTGAGAAATGTTGGGTTGAGTTATGGTTAATTTCTGGTATCGATTTGAAAAGTGCGTTCATAATAATGGCTGGCACTTAAGTGACATAATTTTTCATTGCTGAAAAACAAATGGTAGATGTTGGTCTTTCAATTTGTAAAAATAAAATCCACTGAAAATCAAAGGAGTACCGTTTATTTAAAAACGTCCATTTTCCACAGATCACCCGTATATTGATGGATATTATTAGAAAAAGGTTGAGGATAATATATGTGAGTAATCGAAAATTAAATTTTGAAAATAAAATTGAATATTTGGAAAAAAATTATAAATTTAAACGACACAATTGATTATTAAATCCTTTTATGAAAAGCAAAGAAAACCTTTTACGCCAGTCAATGTTTAAAGTGGCAATACTGAAATAAAATTTAGAATAATATACGAGGGTGGTCCGAGAAGTACCCAACAAAGAAAACACAAAAATTTTGGAAAGAAATATATTTATTTTTCGACATAATTTCCTTTCAGCTCTCTCTACACTTTTCCCAGCGATGTTCAATAAGTTCGATACCCTTTTCATAATAAGAAGTGTGTTGCACCTCAAAATAGCCAATAACTGTCGACATCACTTCTTCATCGTTGAAAAATCTTTGACAACTGAGCCATTTTTTCAAGTTTGGGAACAGAAAATAATCCGAGGGGGCTGAATCTGCCGAATAGGGTGCATGAGGTAGCAATTCAAACTTTAATTCATTAATTTTGGCCATTGCAATAACGGGTTTGTGAGCTGGTGCATTGTCTTGATGAAACAACACTTTCTTCTTAGTCAAATACAGCCGTTTTTGCTTGATTTCTTCGCTCAAACGTTGCAACAAGTTCGCATAATACTCGCCGTTGATAGTTTTTCCTTTTTCAATATAGTCAATGAAAGTTATTCCACGCGCATCCCAAAAAACTGATACCATGACCTTGCCTGCAGATGAAACGGTCTTAGCCTTCTTTGGAGCTGGTTCTTCCTTTTGAGTCCATTGTTTTGATTGTTCTTTTGTCTCGGGTGTGAACTGATGGACCCATGTTCCATCCATGGTTATGAAACGGCGCAAAAATTTTGCTTTGTTGCTGTGAAACTTGGGCAAACACTCAATTGAAACATCTTCACGACACTGTTTTTGCTAGAGTGTGAGCAAACGCGGCACCCATCTTGCACACAGCTTTCTCATGTCCAAATTTTCAGATAATATGCGATGTATCACTTTTTGAAATGCCTACTATGTCTGCTAGCTCGCGCAATTTCAGTCGACGATCATCCAGTACCGCTTTGTGGATTTTCTTTCTATTTCTGGAATCGTCACCTCATTTGGTCGACCACAGCGATGCTCGTTTGGGCAGCTCGTATGGCCTCGTTTAAACTCTGCTACTCAATATTTCACTATTGTAAACGAAGGAGCAGACTCACCCAGAGTAGAATCTAGTTTAGCTTTTATATCGGTTGGGCTGAGGCCTTTCAAATAAAAGTATTCTACCACGTAACGACGACCAATTTTCTTCATTTTTACAAATTCTCTGAAAATGTTCACTACTGATGGCTAGTTGAATTTGATGGCTATCAAACAAATACTAAACAACGTGGCGTCTTCAAACTCGAAACGTATGCTTTATAGATTGTGTACATTATAAATATTTTTCAAATTACCGTCATCTCTAGGTCAGGCCGGGTACTTATTGGACCACCCTTGTATTTGCCAAAGCAACACTAAAATAAAATAGTTGCCATACCAACAGAGACAAAAGTGGCTGCCTTGTCTTTTTATTAATAGAACTCATACAGACTGCAAATATGGCAGATTTTAAACGAAATACATTTTTTTAAGCAACAGTCATGAAAGATATAACACCAGACCCCTTGGAAAACATTTTGCAACGTAATGCAAATATTACAATATGACTGTGAATTTCGAGTTGAAAATAAAAAGTTTTTCAAAAGACAACCAGATCATGAACAAATTAGATCGATGTTTGCTGGGATAGCATAAATAGAACTATAGCAAAATTTGAACATGTAATGAAATTATCAACGAACAGTAATTTGATACTTATTACAATACAACTTAACCCGAGAAGAAATTATTATTATATTTTATTATGCTATCCCAAACAGATCGATCTAACTTGTTCCAGTTATTAATATAATCCAGTCGTCTTTTGAAAAGCTTTTTATTTTCACCTTTTCCAACTGGAAATAGGAAAACAAAATTAAATAATTAAAACCACAAAATTAAGTAAAAAATTGTGTTAATTTATATCTATCTATAACTGTTTACGAGGATTAATGTCTGCAAAAGCCACATATTACTCCTTGTGGAAAGAGGAAACACAGCAATTCATTTCACTAGTAATGTTAGTAGTTGTGTTAGAAAGAGTAAAGAAAAGGCAACAATTTCTGAAAATCATCTATATAGTTTTCTGACCATTCTCTAGAAAGATTTAGAACAAGATGAACCGGAAATTCGTCAATGTTTCGAAGTACCAATGATGTTGCCAATCAAGAAGTTTAAAAAAAGAAGTATAAAATATGATCGAAAATATTTAGACTCTAAAAAAGCACAAAGACTGGGCTTGATAACTGCCCGAATGCTAAAAGAATTTCCGGAGAGAACAAGCAAGCTCATAACTAAGCTTTTTAATACGACACTAAAGATTGAGTAATATTCATTGCACTAGAAAGTTTCTTTGATAATATTTCTGCCTATTTTCTCCAATCTGCTGGAAAAACTATTGCTAAAGGGAACGTAATCTAATCCCAGAACATCAATTTCGATTTAAAGAGCAGCTCGCGATAAATGAGCAGGTACATAAACTCAACGAATGTATGGATCATAAAAAGGAGTGCCCTGCAGTGTTGATTGATTTAACACATGTCTTCCACATAATGTACATACATCGTAATCTGACGACATATGTTAGTGAGGTATCAATGGAATATACACAATATAGGTAAGCATATTTGGACACTTTGTGTACACACTCTTCACATCGAAGATGTGATATCAGGAATGCCACCAATCGCCACCAATGCTAACGATATGAATTTTCTCATAGAAATCAAAAATTAACTTCAACAATTGTGCATAATCATCTTAATAAAATATAAATATGGTTTCCAAGATAGAGAATGTTAGTGAATTAATAATCAATTTATCTAACATTCACAATAAGAAAAGGAACCTGCACTTTAGCGACACTTGGCGATAAATCGATACATAAAGAAACCTTGAGAATTGTTGCAAAGGGTAATAGGAAAGTTTTGCAATGCAGCTTTGTTTATTTAATTTTTTCAAAGTAATTTCCTCTACACTCAATACACCTCTCCATTCTCCGAAACCTCTCTTTAAACCAGTTCTGCCAACTTTTGCTAGGGAGTAAAACACACTCGTTATCCCAAGCTCGTAGAAGGTCCTCATCACTGAAAAAAAGCCTCCCTCTTAGCATCATTTTCACATGCGGGAACAGTGCAAAGTCGCAGGGAGCAAGATCTGGACTGTAGGGAGGGTGCTCGAGAAGTTTCAATCCTGTCGTGGTTAAATATTCGGTGCAGGCTTTGGGGCGGTGAGCTGGAGCATTATCGTGATGGAGGAACCAGGTGTCTATTCGTGACTTTTGTCGCAGGTTTTTCATAGATCCAATGACTTTAGGCAGGCACTGTTCAGTATACCACTTAGCTGTGACTGTTTTTTGTGTGTCCAAATCGACGCGGTCCACAATTACACTCGATTTGAAAAATACAGCTCATTTTCTCCTTTACAGATCGGGATTTTCTGACAACTACGGGTGTGTCCTCATCATCAAAGACCCAAACATACACAGACAATTTCAGTGCGCCATCTATATTTTATTTATTCTTAAAAAAGCCGCGCAATTAGAAACACCCTTTACTTCTAATATTGAAGTCTTAGCGATTTCAATCAAAAGAATTATTCATGTTAGAAAATGTTATCGACAAATAGAAAAATTATTTAAAATTTATTATCAAAAGTTAATGTCGTGAACATCAAATGCACAAAATAATCTGTGCAAACTAATAATTTGAAATTTAGTTATTCACCAATAAATGTCTCAATACTATATAACATGGCAAAGTGCATAATCTCATTTTGTAAAAGAGTAATAACAGTAATCGATTATCACATACGGTGGAAAGTCTCTGCGCAAATGAATTATACACGAATAAAAAGAGCGAACAAATAACCAGCGATTGTTGGCTACATGTAAATGAAAAAGAACGCCATTCACTGCCGAATAACGAATTATTATTGAAAATTACTTGGTAATTGCCGACGTTGCAGATGAAATATCTACTAACCTACAATATTGTATCAATAGTGTTTATTATATTGATACTTTTAGACGTGTAGGTACAGTCGGTTACAGAAACTATGAGATGGGAAGATTGAATTAAAAAAGTCATTAGGCGTATCGGCTTTAATGTTTCAATAACAGACGTATAATATTGAATTTGTCTCACTATTTTAATGTTACAATATAAATACAATAATATTTAATATGATATGTTGTACATATACATGGACTTAATCCATACTCTTATACCATTACAGTATAAATGTAACACTTATATAAGTTGCAACAGAAAAAACATAAAAGAACATTTTATTTACTGTGTTATCATCTTCAGTAAGAACTTTGAGAGTATGTTGAAGGGGATAAAAATTAAATATAAGTTTATTTGCAATAAATTTCTCACACCAGTCTCGTTGTTTAATTGTCACACCTCGTATTCGATGATAAAGAGTTATTGTGTAGGTTATTTGACAAAAATTCTACTTTAATCTTTAACATCATTGGACAAAAATATTCGTGAAAAACGAAATTGAGAAAAAAGAAAAATTATTTTTCATTAGAACAATATTATTATCCTTCCAACGTAGTTTAAAATCTTTTTTTTTTTCATTAGATTTGAAGTATCGTCGTGTATTGGTTTAAGGGAGAACATGTTGAAAATAATTTAATTTGGTTTTTTACTTTCACATCAATTTCAAAAAGTGAGAAGGACAATGCTTTTTTAAAGCGACTGATAACTGGTGATGAGAAGCGAATTGTTCACAACAATGCGGTGCGAAAATGGTTTTGGCTTCAGCCTAAAGGTTCGTCTCAAACCTCATCGAAATCAGACATTCATTGGAGGAAGGTTATGTTCTCAATGTGGAAGGATTTGAAAGTGTCGTGTCTTTAGAGTTCTTACCAAGGAACGAAATAATTAATTCAAGTGTACTGTCGGTAATTAGTTTGAATGAATTCACCATCCAGAAGCGTCTAGAAGTCGTTAGTCGTAAAGGAGTGGTATTTTATTATAACAATGCACGACCAAACACAAGTTTGAACGCCTGTCAAATGTTATCGGATTTTGAACGGGATATGATTCTATACTCACTATATTTGTAGAACCTTGAGCTTTCTTCCTTTCTGCTATTTGTTTAATTCGCTTCAAAACTCCTTTTGTGGTGTAGCTTCGACTCAGATGAAGACATGAAGCAGAATCTTGTAAAGCTTTTCGCCAATAAAGATAGATTTTTCTATGAAAGGGCAATTATTAAGCTTGTTGAAAGATGGAAAAGGTTTATCGAAGAAAACGGGCAATATATAATTGACTGATCTTTCACTTATTTTAATAAATGACTTATACTTCGGATACCTCAATAGAAAAATTACAAATTATAAAAAACAGTTTGTCCTTATCAATGTATTTTATGAACAAATAGAATTACTGTTGATATGTTTCTCTGGTTCACCATCAAGTTTGTTACTATAAGAAAATAGAATTTCACTGTCTCATATTCACAATATTATTTGATTTAATTCATAGAATATCTTCTAATGAATTTTCAAACATTTTTAAATTACTTGTTAAATTTAATAATGCAGTATTTGGTAAAGCAGTCTCGAAGAAGAATAAATGAGTCAGATTAGAATAGTGCTCTGTTCCAGTTTTAAATGGTTATTTTCAAAAGTTCCATCATAAAACATTAATGGGTTTCTGTCAAAGAAATTTGTACTGGTGGAGCAAATTAAAAAAAGCGACTTTATATTGATGAATAGCTGGAACAATCTTATAAAATTAATCAAACAGAAGAATTAATTAATATTTCAAATTATAAAAAATATTAGGGCATTTGATATGGAAATGTTAAATTTTGAGTGAAATTTAAAACTTCTTAAATTGTAGAATACTAATTTTTGTGAACTAAAATAATATTCACCTGCTTGAAAACATATTATTGAAAAAATCTGAACCTCTGCAGCTAATGAATGCTTCAGAGATATATACAATATCTTTATTAAAAGATTTTTCGAGAGAAGAAGTCCAGATGTTTAATTCTAAGGGCTCTTGTCAAGAAGAGGAGTCTAGATTTTAAAATTCTGTTGAAGGGATTTTAGATTATGGTGTAACACTATTTCCAAATTGTTGTACAGTCGTATATATTGGCAGTACTTGTTCGTTATCTTTTAAGTGTGTGTACTCCATTAAATTGCTTTTAGCTTTTTTTTTGGAACACGTATTTATCTGCCTACTGAGATATTTTTCTTTTCATTATATATTATTAATAGGTATCGAAAAGGTTCGCAATTGGTTCTCATCAAATCCTAAGAACACGTATTCAATTGATCCAGACTATTTCCTTGAAAAATATTATAACATACCATACGTATCCAACTTTTTAAATTCAAGGTTTGATATGGAGTTTCTTGGACTACTAAATTTTTTGAACCAACATCGTATAGCTGCTATGTAAAAGTAGGTATTAATTTCAAATTAGAGGAAACCGAGATTTAGCATTTTCTGTCATAATCAAACTTATTAGACATATTAATTTAAAAAATTTTTTTTGTCTAATGCTTGTCTAATTTTTATTAATGTAAACTAAATTAAATGATTTTCTAAATATATTTTCATGTTTAAAATCTAAAGTTAAAATTGAACTTCTGCAGTTTTATAATTTACTCCTTCGAAATAATAAAATTCATCTATAATTTTGCTCTTGACTGTAATACAACTATTAACTTTTACCTGATGGTCCGACTCGACTATTGGAGGGGTCATTATTACTTATTAAGATGGTTCCGTGAGAATTCAAAATGAACCCTTTCATTGTCCCCTTGATTGTATTATTCGGAATCCAATTGGTTGTTGTGTAATTGTTAGTTTTTGGTTTTTTTTCAAGGTGGGAAGAGGGATGGGATGGTATTATCCGAAACGGGAACCAATTTCCTCATTAGTAGAGATATCGGAATAGATCGCCGATTTAGATTTTTTTAGTCTCTTTCAAGTTGGGGATATACATCTTTATATACAGGGTTGTTATCTATATATATATATATATATATATATATATATATATATATATATATATATAACTGTTGAATATCTTGCTTGTAGATAATGCTAAATGAACAAAGTGGGTGCATTCTACATATGCTGCTTTTTTATTTTCGCTTTTAATCAAGTTTAATACTATTTTTTAAAGCAGAAGCTGTTTTAAATTAGGTTTCTGGAATACACATTTTGTTAGACATAAAAATAAAATATTCGCAAATATTTTATAGCAACAGAAAATTATTTAAAAAATTGTATACATAGAAAACGAAAATATTGAAGGGAATCGAATATATTTAAAACTTCAAAACGGTGAGTACGGCTTCGATTCTGCTCCAAGAGCGTGGTTTTTTTGCCTTAATTGAAGCAGTGTAATAAGCAGGAAATGTTGAGTTTTCATTATTTTACATCGTGAAATGCACGTAATTGTGTATATATGCAATTGTATATGCATTTAATAACAATAAGATCTATTATGGGTTTTCTATTACAGATTTATTCCCATAATGAAACTTAAATGCTTAAGGAAGCGAATCCTAGGGTCCTTGGTAGCTTTGTGGTCCACTGCTCGGTAAGCAGTCGACAGGGAATCGATGTTTCTTTGAGAGTGTGATTTTTTCATTAATTTGTTTTAATTAAAGCGGTGTAATAAACAGGAAATTTAAAGTTTTCTTCAAAACGAATTTTTCAAATTATTGGAGTAGCATAACAAATAATTAAGGGAGATGAATTTTTAATTTTTATTTTCACTGATTAATATGCTTGTAAATAAAGCATACCTTTATATATCGTCAGAATTTTCCGCAATTTTCCAATCATACGAGGAGTATTGATATCTAGCTAGCTTGGAAAACTTCTAGTAGACCAAGTTGAATATGGGTGCTATAGTTACAATTATGATGTTTTGTATGCAAGTTGTCACAGTTTGACATCCATAAGTTGAACGGTGATAAAACAGTGTATTTTGGAAACAGATGTTTGAGCGAAACTAAATTTGGAAAAAAATCGTTTCTGTCAGTTATTATGTATTTATTTTGTAACAGGTTATCGAGCGAAGAAACTTTTTGCTGCAGAAATGTGTGTGCCTTTGGTACACAGTGTTCTTTGTGCGCCTGTATTAAAAATGGGTGGCGGAATTTAAGAAAGAAAGATTAGATGGATTTAAAAGATTTACGAATTGTGATCAAGCATTTGGCAGAAGCATAGCACATTTCACATCGTTCGTAGGAGAAATGACGTGGAAAATTTGTCAGTAGTGTGCTCTTTTTGAAAGATAATGCTGCTGCGCACAGGTTATTAATTGAGCTTGGTTGACAACAAAAAGAAAAAAGTAAAAGGTTTTCGATAAATGGTGAAGCTATTAATATGTGGCGTTGAGAAGGCATTTGCAGACCAAAACGAAGAATTTTTAAGGCTTTAGAATTACTTCATGAACGTTCTACCTAAAATGAGATTACGTTAAATGGATATTTTGTTTTGAGATATTGTAGCATTTATTTGGTAGGCTAAGTATTTATCAATATCCCTCATGTATCTAATTGACTACGATTTTAAAACAATTTTCTTTGATGTGTACAAGTTTCTTCTTGGAACATATGTGCTAAACCAACTCCTCGTCGAATAAAATTTTGTTAATGGAGGTGGTGGACATAAACTTGTCACTATAATGTGAATTGCTAGCCAATAGTACTATAGTACCATAGTGTTAACAGAGGTCAGAGAAAGATATATAAAAGTATTCATCACAATTAAAAAGTATTTCATTAATCTTCGTAAAATGTTTTGTTCATTGTTTAACAACAAAAGTTAGATTCATGCAGGAATTTTTTGTATGATTCACTTGAAGATTTCAAAATGGTGATATTTTATTGATCTGTTGTTAATTTGTTCAATGGACGAGATCAATTGACAAGCACTTTCCCACTATATTTCAATCTTGATAATAAAGGGTTTTCCAATAAGGACTTGACAACTTTTTTTCAAAATAAAATGCAGATCATTTGAGATATTTCAAAAACTTTATTATCGGGTTGAAGTACAATCAAAACATTTATGAGTGGAACTCGACTTCGTTTCATATTGCCACCGCGGGCACGTTTGCAGCGGTCGATTCGTTGGACTCAATTTTCGATGACTCGGCCACACAATTCAGCCGAAACGGCTGCTATTTCGTGTTCAATGTTGGCTATGAGCTCTTCCAACGTTGTCGGCTTGTTGGCATAGACCAATGACTTGACGTAGCCCCAAAGAAAAAAGTCTAGAGGCGTTAAATCGCACGAACGAGGCGGCCAATCGACTGGTCCTTTTCTTGAGATAATACGCTCATCAAACTTACTCTTCAATAAATCGATTGTAACGTGTGCTGTGTGGCACCGTCCTGCTGAAACCACATGTTGTCCAAGTCCATATCTTCCAATTCGGGCCAAAAATAATCGGTAATCATGGCGCGATAACGATTACCATTCACAGTAACGTGACGATCATTATCGTCGACGAAAAAATATGGCCCTATGACGCCGCCGGAATGCAAACCGCAGCAAACAGTTATTTTTTGTGGATGAAGTGGTGTTTCATGAAGCACATGTGGATTTTCACCCGACCAATAACGCATATTTTGCTTATTGACGAACCCATTGAGCCAAAAATGAACTACGTCACTGAAAATGATTTTGCGATGAAATTGATCATCTTGGCGCATCTTTTCCAGAGCCCAATCGGAGAACGTACGTCGCTTCAAATGGTCCATCGGCTTCAATTCTTGCGTCAGCTTGATCTTGTATGGGTGTAAATCAAGATCCTTACGCAAAATTCGCCATAAAGTGGTCTGGGCGATGCCCAACTCTTGAGAACGCCGTGGAATTGACTGATTTGGATCATTTGCTACGGACGTTTCAACGGCAGCGATATTTTCGACACTTCGACCAACCCGTTATTTCACTGGCACGGCAACATCACACAACGAATATGTAGAGTCAAATTTTTGCACTAAACTTGTTACTGCCTGTCTACTAGGGCGAGAATTACGACCGAAAATTGGAGTTAACGCTCTTAAAGTAGCGGTCACCGACTCCGAATTTCTGTAGTAGATTTTTATAATTTGCAGACGTTGTTCCTTCGTGTACTTTACCATGATGAAAATGTTAAGTTTACTGAATAAATTGACAGTGACAGTTATATGATTAGTGAAAGGGTGCGTTCACAAATTGAATTAAAAGTTGTCAAGTCCCTATTAGAAAACCCTTTACAACCTCATTGCCACATAAAGATGAAACTTAATTTCAAACACACCAGTGTTGTCAAGTGTCAAGTTATTGGCCATGCCAGGGATGTCGGACTCTAGGTTGTGAGAGCTATATGGGAACTGTATTCCTAGCTTTTTTCTCGATTAAGATCAATTTAGGCTTACAAAAAACGTAATAATAAAACTTCTTGTGTACTGAATTCTCATATAATTAGAGTTAAGTATTTGGGGAAGGGTCTAAGTTGTGAGAGTTATATGGAAACTGTATTCCTAGCTTTTCTTCTCGATTAGGGTCAATTTAAGCTGACAAAAAATGTAATAATAACACCTCTTGTGTACTGAATTCTCATATAATTAGACTTAAGTCTTTGGGGAAGGGTCTAGGTTGTGAGAGCTATATGGGAACTGTATTCCTAGCTTTTCTTCTCGATTAGGATCAATTTAGGCTGACAAAAAACGTAATAATAACACCTCTTGTGTACTGAATTCTCATATAATTAGAGTTAAGCCTTTGGGGAATGTGGAAACATGGATTGTTATTATTTATTTTGTAAAGATGGGTAGTTCTAATAATTTGAAGCTAGGTTCTCCAGCAAGTTGTTTCTTGAAGACTACTTGTTTAGCCTTTAAACGTTTCTTAAGGAAAAGTGTAAAATTGAAGATCACGTAAAACTGACCTATAATCTAAGATTTATATATTCATTTATTAACCTTAATTAAAGAAAAAAAATCATTGTATATTTACAGATGAAGAATATACTTCAACTATAACTAAATTCTGTATATGTAATTACCATAATATGTTGTTCGCCATAGGATAACAAAACAGATAGAATGAAGATTAAAAAAAAGAAAAAAGACGAACGAATACATTTTTCTATATTAAGAAAGCATATTATTATTGTTCCCAATCCACGGGAAATAATTACATTTCAATGAAGTTGTTCTTTCATGTCCAGTTGTTGAATTTCGATACACCATTGACGACTGCCAGATGTGAGTAATTTTGTGGTTCTGTTTGTTATGTTTGATTTCTCCTGACGGTTGTTATGCAAGCAAGATGAATGAATTCAAGTCTAGGAAACATACGAGGATAATACAGAAAAACTCTGCATTGTAATAGAAGAATAATTCATTAATAAATCGGCACTGTTTTCAAGGTTTCTATCTTTAAAAATGAATATACAATATGAATTAGTTTCTGACTAATAGATAATTAAAGCGAATTCACCTTATTTTAAGAATATTGAGAACGTATGGCGTTCAGATTTTGATATACGAGGGTTCATTGAAATGTTCTCGGCCTGACAGACAAATGGATATTAGAGCATCAATTAGAGTTTATTTTTAAAAACTGCAATTTGCTATCATATGATGTTCTGTTAACTCTCTTTCATTAACGTATTATGGGCGAAGCAAAAAGTAGAACACTCAAGTTATCTAATTGTAAATTGGATGCAGTAAGAACACATTGTCATGGGTATATTTTCATAGATGTAGAAATAATTTGGCAACTGGTTTTGACATTACTCTGATAGTTTATTTATTATTATTTAATCTTTTATTAATAAGATTTCTCGGTACTAGTTGTGTCTGATCAATGTTTCATTAACGATAAATGAAATTGGCTGGTCAATACGGAGAATTGTTGAAGAATTGTAAATAAAAATATTTTATCAAGAATAAAAGCACGCTAGTTTCGCGACAGAAGGTTAACAAATAATATTAGATATTTAAAAATGACGAAAATATAGTATGGCTTTACGTCACATTAGACTCGTAATTTAAGAAACCGTGTTGGCGCGAAAAAGTGCCATATAACTGAATTACAAAGTCAGTGTCATCTTGAGCTTATGTAACAATTTGTTAATTATGGCGAAAATTATTAGAATAAAAAAAGTCTAGTTTCATCATAGCCGCTGTATGAAAGCATATGAATTCCAAATAATCTAAATAATAATAATAATCCAAATCTAGGCTCAAAAATCTTTGGTAAATAAGATACCAGGCTTGGTTGGCAATTGTTGACGACTTTTTTTTTTATAAACACGTAATATCAATTAAATCTCTGAACAAGTAAGATTAAAATAGACTTATATTTAATTTTTGAAAAAAAAAATGTGTTGTGCTTGGAGACTTAAGGAAAGAAAGAATGTTGGTAAATGGTTAGCTTGAAATGATTTAAACTTCTACTTATGCAAACAAGGCCGTTTGCTTTCTGAACCTTTATAAGGTTAATAATTACATTAGTTACTTACCATTTATTCTTTTTCTTGATGTAATCCTTCTCGGCTAAATTTATTAAGTATATCATTGGCTTTGAAGTTAAAAAGAGGTATCTGTTTAATACATCGATCTGAAATAAAGAAAAAAATTCAGATATATTGTGGCCATTAAAAATATTACGTAAATGGGAAGCGTATATATACAAACTTATAATTGCCAGTGAAATTTTTATGGTTCCACAGAATTATATAGACAGTGGGCATATATTGGGTCTGATTGGTTGCCGATAACTAAAGAAAAACAAGTCACAGCGACACCACCGACGGCTCGTTTTTTAGATAATCGGTGCAGTGGTTGGAAAGTTATTCGCACTTGAAAATGGAGAAGAATAATGAGAAATTTCGCTATATTCTGCAATATTATTATGATAAGGGGAAGAACGCTGCGCAGGCTTGTGATAAAATTTGTGCTGTGTACGGTGAAGGTACTTTATCGAAATATGTTGCGCGGAAATGGTTCGCTCGCTTTCGTTCTGGAAATTTCAATGTGAAAGATGAGTCACGCTCCGGTCGTCCAATCACTGAAAAATCTGATGATTCTTGAAAAAGTCCAACAAGATAAGCATATCAAGTGTCGATATTGGCATGGAGCTATTGACCACAAAACTGTTTTGAACCATTTACACAAAGCTGGTTACAAAAAAAGCTTGACGTATGGGTTCCTCATGGAAAAACATGATTGACCGAATTAACATCTGCGATGCGCTGCTGAAACGGAATGAAATCGAGCCGTTTCTGAAACGTTTAATAACCGGAGATGAAAAATGGATTACGTACGATAATCGGAAGCGTAAAAGATCGTGGATAAAGGATGGTGAGCCGTCACAAGCGTTCGCTAAGCCAACATTGACGCCAAAAAAAGTGATGCTGTGTGTATGGTGGGATTTTACTTCCAACTGGTCAGACGATTGATTCTCAACTCTACTGTGCACAACTAGAGAGATTACGCCAGGCGATTGAAAGAAAACGGCCCGAATTGATTAATAGGAAAGGTGTTGTCTTCCATCATGACAACGCCCGACCACACACTTCTTTGATGAAAAAATTGAGAGAGTTTGGTTGGGAAGTTTTGATGCACCCACCTTACAGTCCGGATATAGCACCCTACTATCATCTGTTTCGATCTCTGCAGAACTCTCTCAATGGAATTAAGTTGGTTTCAAAAGAAGCCTGTGAAAACTACTTGATTCAGTTTTTCGAAATTTTTCACCGATGGGATCATGGATCTACCAAAAAAATGGCGAAACATTGTCGATAATAATGGAGCACATTCGGTTTAAATGAATTCGTCCACGCGCCATGCGGGGACCAGTTGAATTTTACTGAAAAAACGCCACGAACTTTTTCCCAGACCCAATATAATAAATTATTGTGATTTTTTGGCTTTTTTGGCATTGTGTTTTTTAATGCAAGTTAATTTTAAAAACCTTTAAAAGAAATTTGTGATGATCATGTGATGACTGTAAACTAAGGTCCACTAAGTTCACGGTCGACGGTCGATATTTTATCAGGTCGTTACATATGAAATGTCCGATTTTGTAAGGAATAAAAAAAAGTCTAAATTTAAAACAATATAAATATTTATTCTGCAAAAGTCTCCATTTACATCAATAGTTGGAATAGTGGAAACTGAAAAATTCCCTTTGAAAAGAAATCTAGGTTTTGACGGCTCACATATTGCTCAAACACTGCTATTACAGACTCCCGGTCAGGGAAGTCCCTATTTTTTAAGTGATTGCCTAAACTTCGGAAAAAATGAAAATCAGTTGGCGAAAGGTCAGGTGAATAAGGTGGGTGAGGGAGAATTTCGTAACCAAATTCCGAAAGTTTTTGGATTGTCTGTCGTGCAACATGAGGTCTTGCATTATCATGAAGAAGTATGGGTCCATGTCTATTGACTAGTGAGGGCTGCAAGCGGCTCAATTTTCCATGTATAGTTTCCAGTTCGGCACAATAGGACGCTGCCGTGATGGTTTCACCAGGTTGCAAAAATGAATAGTGAATAATACCCTTACTGGTCCACCATACAGTCACCATAATCTTTCGCGGGTGAAGTGATGCTCGTGCATGCTGTCTTGGTGCTTCACCTCGATCTAACCATTGTCCTAACCGTCTCCGATTATCATAAAGTATCCACTTTTCGTCACACGTTACCACTCGATGAAGAAACGGTTCAACTTTCTGTCGATTAGCCAAAGAGGTAGCCACCTCTAATCGACGGAGCTTATTGGCTTCCGTTAATTGGTGCGGCACCCATCGATCGAGTTTCTTCACTTTGCCAATCGAAGAAAGGTGACGACTAATGGTGGCAATGGACACTTGAAATATTTCTGCAAGGCTACGCACTGTTGTCGACGGATTACTTTCAACTTCTACACGCAGCTCGTCGTCATTAACGGTGCTACGCGCATATCCGCGAGGCTCATTTTCCAAATAAAAATTTCCCTCGCTGAATTTTTTAAACCATCGCTGTAATGTGCGTTCATTACACGTGGTTTCACCGAACGTCTGATTAATTTCTCGCGTTGCTGCAGCTGCATTTAATCCCTTTTTAAATTGAAAGAGGTAAATTGCCCGAATATCTCTTGCCGACAGCATTTCCATAGGCGAGACAAGGACAGGTGTATTAATCTTTCCAAGAAATGGAACAGGTACACACTCCAAAATAAATACCCTTTTCTACAAATACAATAATAATTTTCACCAAAAACATACACGTCTTCACACAGGTGCGATTCGGTTCAGACTGAAGGAAAAAACGGACATTACATTTGCAATAACCTGATACTACTACTCCGTACATGTAGAGTTCACGCTATTTAGTAGGTATCGCGTTTGGAATACACAACAGCCCTGTCCAGGAATATACATATGCAAGAATATTTACGTATTTAATTTAGTTAAATATAATTTTAAGAACAACTTTGTTGTTTTTCTTTACTAATATCAGTATTAGATATTTTATATCTTCTTTCACCTTTCCATATGCCCAGGACTTTTAATGGTCATCATGAATAAGTTTAATACTATTTTTTTAAAATTATTATAAGGTTATAGTTAGCCCGGAACTTCATCAACCTTACTTATTTTGATACCTAAGCGTAAAGAAAAATCTGGTACTCCAGGGTGGGTGCGTTAATATTAGTTTGGTTTCACAAAGTACAATAATTTTTCTTACGCACACATAACGTAATAATAATAATTTGGTCCACCAACTACGGTCAATTTGTTTTTTAATATCATAGCGTACTAATACTTTGGTGTACCGATTGGGCCATTTCTTTTTGTTAAACCGTAGCGTTATTAATAATTTGTCCTACCGTTAACAAATGAACGTTATGAAAAGGTTTCGACAAATTAATAAATACGAAAAGAGTAAGCAAATTAAAGTCAATTCATTTCTTTGTTTAAATTCCTGAATTTTTACACTCTTCGTATGCTTTTTCTTTTTCAGGTTTGTTTCTCTTGCGCTATTGAAGACTGCGCGTAATTTCACATGAAGCTTTAACATTAGGCTTTTACAGAATGGTCAATATTTAAAATAAAAAAACTGCTTAATTTCTATTCGAATTTACAGGGTGTTTCAAAAAGAATATACGCATTTCGATTCATATATTTATTAAACTTCAAGACATACGAATATGAAACTTTACACACATACTTACGAACCTCTCAAGTTCAGATTACAGATGTTCAATATGTCCTCCATCAGCGACACTAACAATATCACATCGATACTCAAATTTCTCCCATACTCGGGCAAGCATGTCCTTCGTCACGGATGTTATGGCAGTAAGGATCCGGTTCTTCAACTCTTCTAGGTTCTGTGGGAGTGGTGGTACATAAACGTTGTCTTTAACGAAACCCCACAGGAAGAAGTCGCAGGGTGTCCAATCCGGTGACCGTGGAGCCCAGCTGAGATATGCTAAGTCGCTAGCTTCTTGACGACCAATCCAACGGTTCGGTAGAGTTTCATTCACATATCCACGCACTTGGAGACTCCATTGGGGGGGTACCCTATCTTGTTGAAAAATGAAGTTGTCTTCGTGCAGCCTCGGAAACAACCAGTTTTGTAACATAGCGAGATACTGCTGACCGTTAATCGTGTCTTCATCAAAGAAGAATGGGCCGAAAACGGATGATCGGGATATCGCATAAAACACATTGATTTTAGGCGAATCTCGTACATGATCAATGGCTGCATGTGGGTTCTGTAGACCCCAAATTCGAACATTGTGTTTGTTTACAAGACTACTAGCATGGAAAGTCGCTTGATCATTGAACACGATGTGTTATGCGAAAGTGTTGTCATTGTCAATAGCATCATGAATCTCGTTACAAAATGCCACACGTTCCCGTTTGTCATCAGGACGCAGAGCTTGCAGCAACTGTAACTTGTACGGCTTCACAATCAACTAACGTCACAAAACACGCCAAATTGTTGTTGTAGGCAGTTGTAACTCCCGACTGGCACGATGAGTTGATTTTGAAGGATTACGTTGGAAAGCAGTTTGAATTCGTGCAATATTTTCCTCAGAAACACGAGGGCGGCCAGGACTCTTTCCTTTACATACACATTCTGTATCTACAAACTGTCGATACCATCTGCGAAAGTTCCACCCATTCGGGGGATCAATTTGGTAGCTCAACCTGAAATGTCTTTGCACTGTAATCACGGAATTGCACTTCGCAAACTTGAGAACACAAAATGATTTCTGCTGCGGAGTAGTCATTTTAAACATATGACGGTTACCAAGAAAAACAAGACAGCTGGCATCTAGCGGCTATTTAATAAACTAAACTATGTATTCGTTTCTCCAATAGCCGAGCCGAGGCGCAGCAATCGATAGTTTGGACAAAATAATACTTTGTAGTAGGTATATTCTTTTTGAAACACGCTGTATCTTGGTTGATAAAACTCAAAAAATACTCCTTACACATTTGAAGAATCAGTGTCATTACAAGAATTAATATCCCTGCAATAGTTATCAACTGCCAAATTAATTTTCACCCTTTAAAAGAGATTGATATTTTTAGTCTTCAAAATATCCATATTTTAATATAAATTTTTTTTAATTCAGTGCTTAAATTGCAAACAAAATGTTTAATAGTATGAGTTGCAGAATTATGTTCATGTCTCAAACATACTCAAGAACTAAAACCTTCTGCGAAAGGAGAACTGCTGAAAGAAAGAAAATATCTAAGTAGCTTTCTTCTATTTTGCGAGATGACCAATTATATGGCTATTGTAAGGGAATTTTTGAATAGCAAAAATGTGAAATGTATACCATATTCTCTGTGTAGCCTTAATATCGCTCCACGCGACTTTATCTATTCCTTTAAACGAAAGAAGAAATATCTTAAAGGACGGTGGTTTCACACAGAATTGGATGCTGTTAAGGTAAGGTGATCTCAAGGAATGGATTTGATATATTCGAACAATGACAGCAGCACAGAAGGAACGTAATAACTTGATAAAAGTATCGTTGCTTAAGATTCATAATTAAGGCTTTAAGAATACTATTCGTAGTGTTTATTGAAAATTTAATAAATTATAGTAGAACATATTTTTTTAATATGAAACACTGACTTACAACTTAATACTTGTAATTTTAGCATTTGTAATATTTAAATGCGCGAAATTTCAAGAATAATTTTTAAGGTGTCACATAAATTCGACAATTTCTTTAAAATGGAATCAATTTAATAAATTCCACATTTTTAATAGGTAAATCGGGCATCCCCAATTCGACGAGTCATTCTGGCAAGGTATCAAAACCGAAAGAAGGATCACAGAAGAACTAAAAAAAAGAAAACCTGCTGTTGTTGTTGCTGTGGAGTCTGGCGCGGACGAACGCGCCCGTCCCGCTGTGCGACCGCGGTGCCAACGTCGAATGTTTTGAAGGAAATCCCCGGGTGGTGATATTATTAAGGCGCGTTTATCATTTATTACCTGTCACATTAAGTGCATGAGCATCGTTATTCTCGGTTTTAGTCGGTCGCCCCTGTCATCACCGTTGACCCGATATTCACGATCCCGGTTCATTCATGAGACAGACGGGATTCGTGGTATATCGATGCGCGTGTGTGACTCAGCTGAAAAGTTAACGAAGCTCTTTTCGTATTATGATATGTAGAAGTTTCTTTTAGACATGCGGGTATATTTTTCTGCTACATGTCTTATGCTTTTCTTCCTTGAAATGTGATTAAAAATCATTCGAAAGTCAACTAAATGATCTTATAACATTAGTCATTGAGTTTTTATAATTCTGACATAATATGGAATCTTTAGAAACACGATGCATTGTGCATATGTAAGTGTGTATGTAAGTTAGTTCATGGTATTGCTAATGCAGTTAATTTACTATATCATCACAATACCTATAATTAATATATTACAAAACACACCTATAAATACTAATTACTTTTTCAACATTAGAGAAAAATCGAAGGGAATGCACCGTTTTCTTTTGTGCATTCGATCACTAAGCCACATATGTAATGACGCTATTTCTCTATGAGACCATTTAAATACACAAACATTTACGTAAGAATCGAGACTTCTTTTTAGGTGCCTAGGCATAGAAATACGTTTCATCCGTAAATACAATAATGGACCAAAGTTTTTTGTTGGTGATGGGATAAAGTAATAATGTAATATTTTATTTAGGTTCATACAAACCCCTGGAATTTATGTCGGCATTAGATGGTCGCAGAAATAGTCATATTCAATCTGGCGACACAAAAAATACAACTTCAAATAGCTTAGCATGCACACTGTCTGTATTGGAACCTGGTATTCTTTCTATCTTAACTGATAAATAAGGTTTAACAATTCTCCGTGCAACCAGCGATAGGAACCGATGGGGGATGAACGCGTGCAGGCATCGCCGATGCATCATGTTGGTGATGCCAAGATGCTTTGCAAAGGTGGATTGTGGGTGTGACGGGTGTAAATAAATTTCTGAATCGTTTCGCTACGTTAGAATATAATGAACATCAGTTTGGTTTTATTAATTGTTAATTTCTAATTCAACTTTCAGGGCATTCTCTAAATCGGTATACTTTAATTTCTGTATGAGACAAGTTTTCAAATATTGAACAAACACTATTAGCAAATTTTCAAAATATATTTCGTAACTTTCAACAAAAATGTTAAATTAGTTATTATAAAAATAAATTAAAAAAAAGAAAAGTTATGTGTAGATTTTAACTGTTTGTATAATATGAACTTTATAAGAATAATATCTACTTACGTCATTAGCATGCCAGTCAGCGAATCTAACATGTTGTTTCTGATCCACTAAAACAGTTTTAACTTTCATGAGGGTATCCTGAAACGAAATAAAACATATAGTGAGTTAGTATAATTTCTGTCTGCCCTAAATATTTTAGTGTTTTCAAAAAAAAAGAAAAAACAAACTGATTCTGATTTGAAAAAATGTATATAAGTACATACATGTATATATACGGTAGAATGTTAAGTCGTAGACATTTTTTTGACTTTATGCAAATTACATAATTTATTTAGATATTATATCTATGTATTACTTATATTTCATTTACTAGTTTTTCTTCTATATAAGAATGAAAAAGAAATGGGGAAATCTTTATTTATTAGTTAACCCTTTATATTTTATTAATTTTTGACTTTTTTGTCTTATTTTTATTATTGTTATATTTGCATTTTTATAGTTCGGAAAATATAAATTTATTTTTTTTCAAATACGAGGAAGTGTACAAATATAACCGGAATGGCAGCGATGTGGCTGGGGCTTGTCTAGCACGCATTCTTGCCGCCAGGTGCGCGTGACGCACCTTGTTCTGCGTTCGGTGCAGTCAGTTCTTTCGCCGAATAAGGTTGTGTTTTGGTACAGTGCATTTTTTTTGCAAAAGCGTATCGTTTGCTCGTCGTTTTTTGTAATGTCCGACTTAAGTGAACAGTGTGCTGCTGTGAAATTTTGTTTCCTGCTCGGAAAAAATGCTACAGAAACAGTTTAGATATTGTAAACAGCTTGCAAGGATGACGCTGTGGAAAAACTCTAGTATACGAATGGTTTTTTCGTTTCGAAAAAGATGAAATGTCGATTGATGACAAGCTTTCTTCTGGACATCCATCAACTTCCAGAACGGATGGAAATGTCGAGAAAGTTCATGCAATTGTACCGACGACTAACAATTGAAGCAATTGCGAAGATATCTGGAATAACTTGGAGCACAGAGAAGGGAATTTTGTCAAGAGAATTGGGGATGCAAAGTTCATGCCCTGCAAATGCCAGTTCTTGGCTAAACACAGCATTACTCCTTTGCCCCATGCTCCCTATTCGCCTGATCTTGCTCCATGCGAACTTTTTTTATTTCCATGAATAAAAATTTGAAGAAAAAAACGGCATAGCAGCTCATTGCCATACAGAAAAACAAGTTCGAACAATGTTTCCAGCAATGGAATCATCGATTGCACAAGTGTATAAAGTTAAATGGAGAGTATATTTTTTTAAGAGAAATTTCGGTTATTTTTGGGTGTACCCTCGTATTTATTCTTCGATACAAGTTTTTTAGAATACAATTTATAACAAAATTAAACAGCTTTTGTATTTCAATAAAAAATGCAAATATAATAAATCAGTCAACCAGGGCGACTAAAGAAAATCATTAAATAACAATATTTAAATTTACATCAACTACATAATAGAGAATGTAAAACTTCGTTACTTCGTTTAAATTTGAATTATATTGGAATTTGTTTCTATTATTGTGTTTCCATTATTGTACTGACGTTGAAAAATTTCCTTTGATATAAAAACACTTCTTTTTTATTCGATTCACGACAATCAGTCCTGGTTTATCTTTCAAACGGGCGACTCCAATAAGGCGATACCCGGGGATCAGCCCGCCCGCGACGGCTGGTCTCCCAGCGGGAGCCGTCACGCCCTTACCGTGGGCTCGCAAGCGTTCGCTCGCGTCCCCCAAATTACATACGTGTTCACACTAATCGAATTAGCGCTTGTCGCGCGGCCAAATGGGGGTCATGGGGGTCGTCGAGATTTGTAAAGCTGTTGTGTGTATGTATATCTGTGTCTGTCCCTCGGGTTAAGAGTCACGATGACAGGGCAAGAAAAAATAAATGTGACAACACGGATGGGTGATATGGAAATTGAATATGAATGAGGTTGTAATTTAATAAACAAGGAAAAAAAATATCGGAATTGAAATGATAATAACGAAACAGATGTTCAAATTTGGTTAAATCATAAATTTTTTAATTTATAGGATTTATAAAAATTCGTAAGTTTCAGTTTTAATTTTGAATGATTTCTAATTTTTCTGTATAAATTACATTTTATACTTTCTACTTTAACGGGAATTTGCATTGTATCTAAGCTGATAAAGCTTAGATACAATTAAGATTAACCTCTAGAGAAAGCACGTGAACTTTTTCTAGTAATTTCTTAAAGCGACAGTTTCTTTGTTTCCGAATTTTATTTTATTTTAAAATTTCTACATATGAAAGTTATAAGAAACAATAATAAAAGGACTAGCTCTTTATAAACTAAATTATTAATTAGTTTCCAATAGAAATTTGTGTCGAAAAAATAAGCTGCAAACGGTAACAACATATTTTAAATACAGGATATAAAAGAACATTAGATTATAGTGAATTAAACAACTGCCTATAATAATTTGGAGAGATTAGATAAAAACTTGAAGAAGAGCAAGGTAGTAAGCCTTGCTTACCGATGGATAATATATAGAGTAGTAAAATATAAAGAAAACGCAGCCGAAGAATGAAGAAATAGAACTGGAAAACAAAAATGGCAAATACCGAAAGAAACAGCCAAGAAAATATGTGGAGGATGATTAAAATAAATGACGTGGTGGAATCAAGAAATGTTCTGCGTAAATAATTAAAAAAGATTTCGATTTTACTAATAAAGAAACTATTCAAGTAAGAATCTTCTTGCTCTTCTTCTTTATTTAAGCATAATGCTTGTTGATCTTTGGGACCGTTTTATTTTTGTTCATGGCATAAGAACTGCTATCGCGCCATCTCTTATGTGGAGCAGGGGTCACCGTGGTGCTTTCCATTTCGTGCTATTTTTGCTATTCTATATTCTTTTATCCGATCTGTGTTTGTTCGACTCTATTACTCATCGCGACATCCTCCAATTTTTAATGTCAGAACTTCGTCTTCGATCCAGCAATGTATTCTCGTTGATTATTCAAAAGCTACCACCTCTACAATTTATAAGTTGTTTTCTCGTTGTTGCAACCGTTCCTGTTTCTACCATATATATCATGATAGTTTTCACGGACGTTTTATATGATTATACATTCTACTGTCGGATTTTTATCTTTCAAGGTTAGAATTAATTAGGAAACTTAATTTTTTCTAGAGTACATTATGTGTGCAATACATCTAAAGCAATATGATCATGTAAAACCTTCCTTCATTTTCTTTACTAAAAGATTCTTTGGAAAGAAAAAAAAAGGATCAGTGAGAGTGTTAAAAATAGATTTATATAAAATCTACAAAGCAGTGATTTTTCTTACTTTTAATGCAAGCGAGGTCCCACTGAGGCACGGAAAAACTTCAAACAATTCTTTCGTTCACAGAAGACGATGCATGGTAGCATTCTTTTCAGCCATACAGATTATTTAATTGTACATGAAGCCCAAAAATGATATAAGAATCTTACAGTGATATCTTTCCACAATTGGCAACAGAATACTTAGGTTAGCATCTAATATAAGATTAGCTCAGTTGCTTATTTTTCATGTTTATTATTTATAACTGTAACTTAATTATTTAAAAAGTCGTTTAAGTTAATGGACAGTGGGGTACATATATCATGTATAAATATCATTTATGAATAGTGTATGAAAAGATGTAAACAGAATTCATAAAATACTAGTCTATTATTAGTTGTTGATTAAGAGTAGTAGACAAAGCTATGCTTAAATAGTAACAAACATAAAATGATCTAACTTCTACATCGACTTAAACCAAATCCCATTGTACTGAATATGTGCAACTTTGGTTCCGTTAGCGGCAAATTTTAAACTTAATGGGAAATACCTAATATCTTATTCACACAACATGTGTTTCGGATGTCTGTGTAGAAACAACATAACAGACTTCTACTAAAGTAGTGTAATTCATACAAGTCGCTTCTTAATCAATTATGAGTATATGAAAATATTGCGAAACAAAGTACGTTTCATGGATTTTGGGTTATTTGAGCAGTAATTTGGGCTTTTTCCCAAAAAGGTAGCTGAGTAATTGTTTACTTAGTATTTTATTGTTTTATAATATCAATTACAAACTAATCGATGTACATCGTCCATTAGGATTCATACAGCATTAAGAAACTATATCGCACAATATAATGTTGACACGTACTCTTAATGCTATATCGCTGGTCTTTATCGGTGATAACAACAACGAAAAGGTCATCACCTTCGGCCAACAATCGAACTCTACCCAACAAAACGTCGTAGTCGAAGTATCGAAGATAATATCAACTCGCCCAGCGAGAGATGGCCACGGGCTAGGAATCCCATCTTAATGAAAATCTGGTACAGTGACGCACGCACCCTATTGCTTTATTACCATAAACGCGCTCCATCTGACACAATAAACAATAGAACAACACTTTCATTCTTCAGCAGGTGTCTCCGGATGACTTCTACGAAAGATTGATTTCTCCATAGTCTGTGCGTGTAGTGGGCACAGATTTTTTCCGGTTGTTCGTGGTTGTAATATGAATTGTTTAACTTGCATAGTCATCGATAGGTATACATTTCTGACTTTCTTTTTTTTTCTCGGATGGATATGTTACCGGCCTCGATATCGTTGTGTCATAGTGGGTGTTTAATATAAAGTCAGGCAAGTATTGGCATAGTTACAGGTTTCAAGTATAATTAAATATATTTTGGATAATAGTTGAAAGAATTGTTTAATTCTTGAAAAAAAGTGTATGAAGTATTGCTTAACAAAAGTGCATGTACTAATTTAAAAAATATGGATAATCCCATATTGTAGTAGTTCATATCCTGAGCTTGACGAAAGAGGGCAGCACTATTAAAAAGTCTTATTTGTTTTTCAATTAGTTAATTCTTCAAAACACAACTGTCAAAATTTGTAAGGTTGTTATTTGAATAGACAATTAACTGTTTTTAACTTGTTTCGAGAGATGGAAAAGTGGAGTACCGATGAGTGATTAAGTTTAAAACAAACACTGAAATCAAAGCTGAAGTCTAGTTAAGGGAATTAATCTTCATCGATTGATGATCCGAATGACTTTTGGTGTCGAATAAGGATTGGTGAAAGCTGGACACACCAATATACGTACCATTACTACCACAAAAAGGTTGACGATCTAAATCACAATTTTTACTCTATATTTTTAGGTCGAGCCATAACGATCAAACTAGAAAAAGCGCTCTTTTATATTTCATAAAAAAAACGCACAATGAAAATGGCACAAGGTTTTGTTTATACTTTCGACTTGATAACAAAAAGGCTCAAACAAATGCGTTTTCTTTCTCTCACCGTTAATAAATTTTCTTCACTCCACAAAATAACGAAGAATTAGAGAACGTGAGGAACGACTTTTCACACTGAATTTTGTGTACTGCTTTCTATAAAATATTTAATTTTGTTAATGTAACTGTAATTCGGAAACTTAATACTTTTAAGTAAAATTGTCGGCGATTTTTTTAAGTTAAGGCCAGTTGATGAAGGCAGATGATGAACTTAATTTATATTAGTTATAGTCAAAAGTATTCCACTAATTTAAAAGCCTAAGGAAATGTGATGATTTGGTGCAAAACTTTTTATGTTAATTATCGTATCAATAGATAAATGAAATTCAAATAAAAAATGTAGATCTAAACAATTAGATCATTACATTTACATAAAAATACATTTTTATGGTATATATACGTTATTCACAACATCGTATTATCAGAATAGTTAAAAATTAATTCGAAATTCTATTTAATTATTAATGAATATAATTGTTATAGAATCTTTTATATATAAGCATATATAAAATACTTCGTGTATATAATTCTTTTATATACATATAACGGGTCTTCCTTTCCAATAATAGGTTTCATTTTGATACATAAAAAACGAGTATTTTTAAGCGAAATCATCGGATGTTTATTTAATTGTAAAAAGAGGGTATGTCATTAATAATGGAAAACAATATCAGCCAAATGGCCGCCACGGCTACGCTTGCAGGACCATATTTTTTTCATGAAATTTTACATCACCAATTCGCATATTTGCGACTGTATGTCCTCGATAACTTCGCGAGTTACATTCTTGAGGTCTTGAATCGATTGTGGGCCATTGCATAGACCTTATCTTTCACGGAGATCAAAGAAAAAAGTCTAAAGGTGTTAAATCACAAGATTTCGATGGCCAATTGTGATCGCCTCTTCGAGAAATCACACGGTTAGGAAACTTTTCACGTAAAAGAGCAACGGTATCGTTACTTGTGTGGCACGTAGCACCTTCTAGCCCCGTAAGTGTTGCTCCAGACTCATTTTCGAAAAAGTAAGGTCCAATGATCCCGCCAGACCAAAAACCGTACCAGTCACACGTTGAGGATGGAGAGGCTTTTCAACAATAATTCTTGGGTTTTCCGAGCCCGAAATGCGACAATTCTGTGAAAATGGGCCTCATCGCTCAAGATGATTTTTCGATGAAATTCTGGATCAGTTTGATGCATTTCAAGAATCTAATCAGCAAAGACGGCGTTGTTGATGGTCGGTAGGCGTGAGTTTTTATGCAAAATACGGTGTAATGTCGTTTGTGTAATGCGCAATTGCAAAAATCGACGAGAAATAGACAAACCTGGGTTGTCCTCAACACTATGGGCTACAACAGAAATATTCTCAGTTGTTCTTGAGCGACGTGCACGACTTCGATTCTTCACTAACTTGTCCCAAAAGCTCAAATTTTCCCACCAGTTTCACAATTACTGGCCGAGAAGGTGCTTCACGACGACCCCAAAATGCTTTAGTTTTGCGAACTGTGACCACGAAATTTTCACCATTTTTGTAGTGAATTTTAATAATTTCGATGCGTTGTTGAAGCGTATATCGTTCCTTTTTTATTAATGGCGTAGTTTTTACTTGTTATCTGTCAAGTAGTTACAGGTTGAGTCACGACAACTGTTAAAATGGCGGGCTATTGAAAATGTAATATCTTTTTAAATTTTAAGAATTAAAGGAAAAGAATTATTCGTATATTACGCACATTGCTATATCTATTCGAATATAAATCTTCGGAAAATAAGGTACTTTTGTACTATTATATTAAGAATCATAGACATGTTTGGACTGCCAAAGTTATGTTTAGGTGGAATAAAGACTGTCCTACATGAACTCGGCAGATATATTTTCGTGTACATCGTCAATCTTTATATGACAGTAACTGTGCACCCAAAATTAAGCAACAATTGAAACAGGGGATTGAGGCTGACACGAGCCCTCCGAAGAAGGTAAAGACCTTACATTCGGGCGGAAAATTAATGGTTATTGTCTTTTGGGTCTACAATGAGATTAGATTTTTCTTATCAATTATTTTCAAAAACTAAAATAAATAATAACAGATGAATACTATACAAACTTTTTAGAGCAATTGTATGATGTAATACAACGCAAAAGGCTCCGCTTAAAAAAAAATGCAGGTGCTTACACTTTGACTGTTTCAATGACAAGAACTCTTGGACTGCTTCCGCATACAATTTATTCATTAAATCTAAAGAATAAGTTGTTGCCCCAGACTTACTTACAGAACACTTCTTAAAAACAACATTAAAACCAAACTTTCAGACTCTTTTTCCTTGCTCGTGCGGCAGTGTTTACATTCGAGAAATAAAGTGGTCTGCTGGCACTCGTCATTCAGAGCATGAACATTGTACCAGCCTGCTACGCGTAGCTGGTTTTGCACTTGCTGAGCCTAGGCTTGAAACCGGGCACCATATCTAGTTCGATTCTACTAAAATCCTGTCCTGCAGTAGTCATTACTATGGCCGAAAAATTCGTTAATCTAAAACTCTAACACCCTAATAACCTAAACCATGATACCCCCTACACAACGCCAGGCAATTCTGTATCTCCAAACTACTAAACCGTAACTTACACCAGTCTAGGTGCAATAACGAAAGCAGTAGCAGCAGTTAAGCCCTGAAGATGTATCATGCAAGTGATGACGAAATGTCGGTAGCAGAATCATTGAAGCCGCGGTTCTAGCCCAGAAGTCAAAGTGAAGAAAGTATGGATAACGACCGCAGAAGTCTACGAGAAAGATTAACTATGGTCTACTTTTTAATTCGAAGGAGCGATAATATTTTACCGAAAAAAAGTAGCGTTGTTTGCAGGTCAGATTACATATGAGAGATATAGAATATCTCAATAATTCCTTAACATTTTAAAAGAAAAATGTATTTAATTACATTATTTGATTAATTTTCTTTGACATTAATAATAAAATATGAGGTAATGAACTCACATTTGATTAATATTTACAATATTTTTTAAATTTCCCTCCAAAAATCTATTTGCAAAAGTTTTCTAGTGTAATCCGGTATTTCCAGTTTACTCATTCGAATTAAAAAGTGGACTACTATATATCTATAACAGAGTCCAATAGATTAATGTAAATAAAAACATAAAATGAAGGTACTTTACATAATTCTTACATAGTGATCTTTTTAATATAATATCAATTTCATCTACTCACAAACTCTGGTTTCATTTTCTTATCGCCACCTCTAACAACGGTTCTTTCCAATTTTTCCAAATTCTTCACCAACATTTCTTCATCTTTCAGTCTTAACTCTTCACCGATAATTTCTAGATCTCTGACCGGATTGACTTCACCTTCCACATGGGTCACGTCGTCATCTTCGAAAGCTCCTGGAGTACGGTAAATATGAAATTAATTTTGTTTTTTCTGTGCTATTATTTCGAACTTACGACAAAGATGAAATATAGCGTCGCAAGCGCTGATGTGTGATAAGAAGGCGTTACCAAGGCCCTGACCTTCTGACGCGCCCTTTACTAAGCCGGCTATATCGACGACGTTAAGAAATGCAGGGACTTTACTGAAATTAAACGAAAATATTATGAAATGTTTAAAATAATAGGAGAGAGTGATTTTTCTAAAGTTTCATTTAATTGCTATTTTTATAATTACTTTCTGAATACTAATGAATGGAATGAATTTGTTGGCATCATATTAGTTAAAGATATTATAATTTAATTAAGTTAAACAACAAATGGAATTGGCGATAATATCAAGCCTTTGTAAGTTCAAAAACACATATGATATTTACAAATATTATATAACGCAATGTACAAATATGAAATTTAAACTATTTGCATAATATGAAAAATTGTCAAATAAATTTGAAGCGATTTATATTGTTCAATCTGATATTAAACGTCACTTTGGAAAATGGTATCCACACTAGTGGAATTATATACTATCAAGACGATCAAGAAACGAGCTGACGACATGTTTGTATGAATATTTAGGAAGTGAAATAAAAATTTGGTCTAAGTGCAAGTGAAACCAAAATCAAATATATGCAAATACTAGATTGTTCAATAAGTTTTGTCGTTCGATAAGAAAAACACGACTTGATGGTAAGAAATACGTTTTATTATTCAATATAACCTCCCTGGACTTTAACACACTTGTTCCAGTGATCTTCTAATTTATGGATTCCATCCTTGAAGTGAGAATCCAGAAGTCTGTCGAAATATGTTTTCACGGTTGCTATTACCTCTTTATTCAATTTGAAATACATTTTATTATTCAATATAACCTCTTTGAACTTCAATACACTTGCTCCGATGATTTAATTTATGGATTCCGTTTCTGAGGTGAGAATCGGGAAGGCTCGATATACGCTTCCACGGCTGCTATTGCTTCTTCGTTCGATGAAAATCATTTTCCTCGAAGGAATTTTTTGGGATGGGAGAATAGTCAGAAGTCAGAGGGAGATAAATCTAGCCAATAAGGTGGATGTGCAACAATTCTTACTTTAATTTACTGATTTTGCGATGGTCTTTTGAGCTGTGTCAAAGGGTGCATTGTCTTGATGAAAAATGATTTCTCTTTCTTCTATAAACCAGGTCTTTTCTCACTAATTTTTAGTTTTTGTTTTACCAGTTTGGAGGTAATTCACGAACAAAATTCCTTTTGCATCCCAAAAAGCTGACGCTAACACCTTCTTGGCCGATGTTTGGAGCCTAACTCGCTTCGGAGCCGAAGTACCGGGTTTACACCACTCCTTAACCTCTTGTTTTAATTGAGAATCATGATGATAGGCCCAAGTCTCATCCACAGTGATGAAACGACGGACAAATCGTTTTTATTCTTTCTAAAACGCTTGAAATGTTGCTGAGAAAGTCGCATTTGAATGTGTTCTTGTTCCATTTATAACAAATGCGGTACCCATTGTGCAGACAGCTTTCTGAAACTTAAAAGCTTCAGCCTAAATATTGTTCACACTGCCTAATGAGATGCCCAGGGCTTCTACTAAATCTCTCTCGGTTAATCGACGATCTTCCAAGACCATGTCCTGTATTTTTGATAGGATTTCTGGTGTTGATGCACTTTTTAGACGTCCTTCACGTGGATCGTCTTCAAGACTTGTACGACCACGTATAAATTCAGCAACTCATATTTGTACTGTTCTAATTAAAGGCGAAGAGCCATTCTATACTTTTAACAATCGTCCATGAATTTGTTTTGATGCCACACTTTCCAAAAATAAAAATTTTATCACTGCATGATATTCAATTTTTTCCATTGTAAAAAAATACTGTAATACGTCAACTTTGAACGCTTGTAAATAGACGAATGAGAAAACTTCACTCGTATTCATAAAAAGACAGTACAACTTTTAGAAAAATAAAACGACGAACCTAATAGCACCTTTTCTTATCGAATAACAAAACTAATTGAACAACCTGACAAGTACATGTAACACCCATTATTACCCTAGAAATTTCTTAACATAGGCATTGGTGTCTTTTACGCTTTCTTTAGTATAGATATTAGTTCTAGTTTTAGTTATACAAAGGGTACTAGGAAAGTTTTGCAATATGACGCAACAATGAATCGTGGGAAGCTGCGTGTTGATGCATGTTGAGACATGTTCATACGTGTATAGTAGCCGCGGCGCCATGTCGATGGGCTCAGTTATTCACTAGCAGTGAGAGTGTTAAAGTGCTTGTGATGGCATCGTGGTCAGGAAATAAGATAAGGGCAATTTTGCGTTATAATTTCGTGCGTGGTTTAAAGGTCTATGTTTAAACCACGGACGAAATTATAGTGCTTCCAAATGACTCTTGCACTAGGTGATGTTTGTCCACATTGCACAACGGTATTCCGGTGGTATACAGAATTCCAAAGGGGAAATTTAAATGTGGAGGATGCTGAGAGGCCGGGAAAGACACGAACGTCAGTTACGGAGGAAAACGTTACTACTGTGAGGAAAATGCTTGGCGAGGACAGGTGAGTGATCTAACAACAGATAGAGGGTACTTCAGGCCTAAACGCACCAGCAATTCGTTCGATTCTGCATGATCATTTGCACGTGAAGAAACTTTGTTCTCTCTGGGTGCCCATTGACTGACTGAAGAGCAGATGACGCGACATGTGACTTGGTGCCGGGAGATGCTAAAAAGTTTAATGACGGACAATCTCGGTATGTGAACAACATCGTGATAGGTGACGAGACTTGGCTGTACTATTACGATGTGCCGACCAACGCTCAAAACAAAGTTTGGGTCTTTGATGATGAGGACACACCCGTAGTTGTCAGAAAATCCCGATGTGTAAAGAAGGAAATGATAGCTGTATTTTTCAAATCGAGTGGAATTGTGGAACGTGTCGTTTTGGACACACAGAAGACAGTCACAATTAAATGGTATACTGAACAGTGCCTGCCTAAAGTCATTGGATCTATGAAGAATCTGCAGCGAAACTCAACAATGGCCACCAGGTTCCTCCATCACGATAATACTCCAGGTCACCGCGCCAAAGCCTGCACCTAATATTTGACCACGACAGGATCGAAACTTCTCGAGAACCCTCCCTACAGTACAGATCTTGCTCCCTGCGACTTTGCACTGTTCCCGCATGTAAAAATGAAGCTAAAAGTGACGCGATTTTCTAGTAATGAGGGCCTTCTGCGGGCTTGGGACAACGAGTATGCCTTACTCCCTAGTGAAACTTGGCAGAACTGGTTTAAATATTGGTTTCGGAGGATGGAGAGGCGATTGAGTGTAGAGGAAATTACTTTGAAAAAATTAAATAAACAAAACTGTATTGCAAAATTTTCCTAGTACCCTTTGTATATGCTCACAGTATTTGGTATCTCCATGGTGTAAACATTAATTTTATTGATAATTTCTGGTGTCGTTGTAGTTTTTGGTGGTGTTGTTCTATGAAATTTTATTAAATGTATTTTGTGCTTTAAAAAAATTATTCGATCGTACCAGGAATTACGGGTTTATGTATTTTAAGATTTTCTATTTACACGCTTTATTCACACCAGTGTAACTATATAATCAAATGTGAGAAATTATCTAAATTTCACCTGTCACCATAGAAGATATGGCAGAATTAGAACATGATGCTAAATTGTTCGGAATGATGGTGCTCTTAGTTCAATCTCACTCTTCTTGCATGGTACATTTATATAATTTGAACATTTATAGAAGGAAAGTATAGATTTAATTTGAAATATTAAATCTATATGTATGGCCACCAATCATCAATGGACGTGTAATACTTCTTACAAGACATTTTTCGCCAAGTCGTGTATGAAATCGACAATAGATTATTTCAACGCATTACTATTTAAGCATCCGAACTGGTATATCAGAAGGTAAAATAAAATCACTAGCATCCATCAAATAGGTACGTAGTTTGATTATTTTATAAATTTCTCTATTATTAGCGAAGATCTGAATTTAAAAGAAAACGAATCTATATTTGCTGCTGTTTCGGTATTGAATGACCTTTAACAAAGAATTTTTTTAATGTCGCACTATATATGTGTATTTAGCTACTAAGAAATTTAATCAATACCGATTTCAATTAGATGAAAAGCCTTACAAAATGGTCCGGACACTTTGTAACGTGATCGCTTTAGATTGGTCACAGTCAGGTGATCGCATGATACGAAGTACTAATAGAGCTCGTTTTGACGTCAAGTTTTTATACTTTCTTTTTAAAATCTCTATGACAATAGTACCAAGATAAGGAATATGTTCTAAACAATTAAAATCTCATGGTTTAAGTTAAACAATCACGATATTTGATATTGTTTATGCAATCTCTTGACTTTAGTTACACTAAATTACTACGTAACTTATTCATGACCGCTCTGAATTACAGGTCTTATATTTTTTTGTAGAGTAGCCAATTTGTAACACGAATTCTTATTATTAATGCCGTTTATCGAATGTTTGCCAAGGGTTTCGTGTTTAAACGTATTGAATGATTAGAAGTATTTGGGGAAAATATATTGTGTGGACTCTGAATAGGTATAATGACAATAATTTGGGCGAAAATAAAACGTAATAGAATTAATTTTTGTATTTGGAACCATATAATTTCAAGACATTTAATTTCAAGACAGTTTTTAATTTCTACACGATTGTATGTAATACAAGTTATTTCACGTCAAGAGATTTTAGATTTCCTTATCCGGTATAGTTATATACGAAAGTTGCGTAATGTATATTGTTTCACAAGACATTGATTTTTTATTTAATTTTAATATTTATTTTATTATTATTTAATAATAATAATAGTTTGTTTCGACTTTCCGATATTTAAAACTTAATTGAACCACTCTAGGTATGTTTTCTTAACGTCAAGACTAACAAGTAGACCGTAATTTATTAATAATTATTATATTTTCATTAATATTTTGTGAGTTTAATAAAAGTTACAGTTCCAAAAAATATTTACCGAGATTCGAACCGATTTCTATACGTTTGCGCACATACAGTTAGTTCCATGAGAGCGTGTTGACGATTCTAATAACAGGAAATACGAGAGTAGCCGTTTATATTTCGGGAATAGTAAACAAAAAAATTTTTTTGTTATCGAAAATAGTTTTATTGGTTTTCAAAATATTCTTGAAAATCAATGCACTTTTTGCATTCGTTTAAACCAATCCGAAAAGAATTGCTGCCACTATGAAGGCGGTATCTCCAAAATATGAGTCATGAATGCCTCAACTGCCTCTTCCGGCGTAGAAATCCGTTGACCACGAAGTTTATTCTTCACGTGTGGGAACAAAAAGAAATCACAGGGTACTAGATCAGGGTATCGATTCAATATTTTATCCGGCCAAATATTCAATTGTTTGAACCGACCTGTGAGAGCTCGCATTATCATGGTGGAAAATGATCTGTCGTTTTCGATTTGTTTTCCTTATTTGTTCAAACACTTTTGGCAAACAAATAGTTGTGTACCATTCGGAATTGATCGTTCTACAACTCTCTAAAGGCACGGTTGCAACGTGACCGGTTTTTTTCCGAAAAAACAGGCGACCATTTGTTTTGATGTGCTTCGAGCGCGAACAACTTTTGTTGGTTTTAGCTCATCTTGGAATATCCACACAGTCGACTGCTGTTTACTATCGGACTCATACGTATAGATCCAAGATTCATCACCTGTGATGACTATAAATGTTCTTTGAAGCACCGCCATTATATTTTTTTTTGCATTTCTTGGCACAATCGACGCGAGTCCTTTTTTGGGCGGTTGTCAAATTATGTGGCACCCAACGTGAACATAGTTTCTTAACAGCTAAATGTTCATGCAGGATCTTATGAACGCTGGTGTTACTAATACCTAGAGATGCCTCGATCTCACGGTATGTCTCATGACGGTCTTGCATTATCAATTCAGACACTGCATTAATGTTTTCCAACACAACATTTGTGGGACGATCTTCACAAAATTCATCATCCAAAGAACGCCGTACAAGTTTGAATTCACTATACCAACGATATACTGTAGTTTCCGATGGTGCTTCATCACCATATAAAGAATTCAGCTCGTTGATGCATTCTTGTTGAGATAATCCACGCCGAAAGTTATGAAAAACTATTGCATGAAAATGTTCGTGAGTTAATTCTGTTTTTTCGCTGACATAAAATTTTCAAGTTACTGTCAACAATAGAAATAGCGACCGGATAATAAAACTGTAAAAGGTAAATATAGGGTTTTCCAATAGGGACTTGACAACTTTTAATTCAATTTGTGAACGCACCCTTTCACTAATCATCGAACAACGTCTGCAAATTATAAAAATTTACTACAGAAATTCGGAGTCGGTGACCGCTACTTTAAGAGTGTTAACTCCGATTTTCGGTCGTAATTCTCGCCCTAGTAGACAGGCAGTAACAAGTTTAGTGCAAAAATTTGAGTCTACATATTCGTTGTGTGATGTTGCCGTGCCAGTGAGACAACGGGTTGGTCGAAGTGTCGAAAATATCGCTGCCGTTGAAACGTCCGTAGCAAATGATCCAAATCAGTCAATTCCACGGCGTTCTCAAGAGTTGGGCATCGCCCAGACAACTTTATGGCGAATTTTGCGTAAGGATCTTGGTTTACACCCATACAAGATCAAGCTGACTCAAGAATTGAAGCCGATGTACCATTTGAAGCGACGTACGTTCTCCGATTGAGCTCTGGAAAAGATGCGCCAAGATGATCAATTTCATCGCAAAATCATTTTCAGTGACGAAGCTCATTTTTGGCTCAATAGGTTCGTCAATAAGCAAAATATGCGTTATTGGTCGTGTGAAAATCCAGATGTGCTTCATGAAACACCACTTCATCCATAAAAAATAACTGTTTGGTGCGGTTTGCATGCCGGCGGCATCACAGGGCCATATTTTTTCGTCGACGATAATGATCGTCACGTTACTGTGAATGGTAATCGTTATCGCGCTATGATTACCGATTATTTTTGGCCCGAATTGGAAGATATGGACTTGGACAACATGTGGTTTGAGCAGGACGGTGCCACAAGCCACACAGCACACGTTACGATCGATTTATTGAAGAGTAAGTTTGATGAGTGTGTTATCTCAAGAAATGGACCAGTCGATTGGCCGCCTAGTTCGTGCGATTTAACGCCTCTAGACTTTTTTCTTTGGGGCTACGTCAAGTCATTGGTCTATGTCAACAAGCCGACAACGTTGGAAGAGCTCAGAGACAACATTGAACGCGAAATAGCAGCCGTTTCGGCCGAATTGTGTGGCCGAGTCATCGAAAATTGAGTCCAACGAATCGACCGCTGCAAACGTGCCCGCGGTGGCCATATGAACGAAGTCGAGTTCCATTCATAAATGTTTTGATTGTACTTCAACCCGATAATAAAGTTTTTGAAATATCTCAAATGGTCTGCATTTTATTTTGAAAAAAAATTGTCCTTATTGGAAAACCCTTTATATTGTCAAAAATGATTAATTTTACGATGCCCGTAATAACTTATGGTCTGCAAGTTCTTTATAATCAGCATGTAGTCGTTGGTCCGTATATTACATATACCCGCGTGTATATAAATAGAGCTTTTGTAAGATTAAACTTCGCATATTGCTATCGAGAAATATCCTGGATCTGCGTATTAGGCAAGTGATATAGCCAATCTACTATCGAGGTACAGCTTCTAAATGAAATGAAATTTTTAAATTACATAACGGAACTAATAAAAATTAATTATAGGCGGTAAAAATTTTAAAAATAATTAAATTTAAAGCAATTTAGCGAGGTTAATCCAACGAAACTGACACTATAAAATACGTAAACGAAGTACATACAAAATCTATACCTTCGTCGTCCTGAATTAGGTTGAACGAGATCTGCAAGTCTGATGAGTTCGCGTCAAACGTTTTGTGGAGCGACGCTCATCAATGTAGATCAAAGGGTACTCTGAACACACAGGGACGTGAACCCTCGACGACTTTGTACACAGCAAACGATTGTTAATTTGAAGCCGTCAAAGTGTCGCGTTGGAGAGTTGACAAAATAAGACGCCTTCCGTTGAATAGATGTATGATTTAATCGTAATGAAGAAAGTAATTGTCGTTCTCAGTTGAAACTTTCGCAATTGAGTGCTCGTTAGTTATAAAAGTGTCAGGATTCCAAAGGCACGACTAATTTAATTAAAAACTTTCTCGAAATGTATACGAAACTTGTATGTATTTGAATTGAAATATACTAAAGCAATTGTTAAATATCTTCGGCTTCTCGCACTTGAATAAGTATCTTACATAAGATGTGACTAGTAAAAGTTGACTATCTTTTCTTAATAATAATAATAATTGCAATTCATCAAGAAGAAACAATACGAACGTCATAACAGATTTGATACATACATATACATATGTATGTATCAAGTATAAAACATTGTAAAATAGTAAACGGCGATTTATATATTTCGATATATTATATGTATCTATGTATCTATGTATCTATGTATCTAAATTACAAGCGCGTTGTCTTTTAAGTTTTGTATATAAAACTGGGATAAAACAGTTCACCTTGGAACACCCAAACAGACGACTGGCGTTTATTTTCTGGCTCGTATGAGTAAATCCAAGATCATTACCACTGACAATATTGTACACGTTTTTAGAGTTTCCGGCATTGAGGCGAGTTTTTGACACCAATTCTCCCTAGCTGCCTTCTGTTCTTTGGTCAACAGATGCGGTATCCAACGGGAAACTAATTTTTTTACACACAATTCTTTATGCAAAATTTTTTGAATTGAGGTCTTTGAAATCTCCAATAATGCTTCAATCTGGCGACATGTTACATGTCGATCTTCGTTGATGATCTTGCGCACAGCATCGACGTTTTCCTGAGTGACTGTCGTTTATGGTGAACCTGATCTTGGATCGTCGCTAAGACTAATCCGTCCATGTCTCCATATCAACGAGAAATTGTTGATTGATGTGGTTCTTCATTGCCGAAAATAAAAACGAACTCGGCGAGGGATTCTTGATGCGATAATTGTCTTCAACTAATTTGTCGACTTTGACGTTCGTTTTAGTTACAACACTACACGTATCGCACTGAAATTTTGGATTTAGGTTAACTAAAGGTGGAGGTTAATTTTTAGTACTGACATTTGATTAGTGGCGCCCTCTATGTCCCACTGTGCGAAATTTAAAAGACATCACACGTATGTTATATATCTAAATCAATTAAGGTTTCAAGAATTCTTAATTTAAACAATGAAAAAGTCTTACTTAAAAAATTGAATAGAAGACTAGTAAAGTCCATCTCTTATCAAGGTCAGGCGGTGTCTAGGATAGTAGTATCAGATTTATATTTTGCAGAGTAATTATGAGTAGCGGTATATTCCTCAAGACAATATTATCGTTTGTATGTAAAAAGAAAAACTTTGAATATATAAATTCCAAAAGTCAATAAAAAATGTTTTCTGAATATGCTGCTGCATGATTAACTAAATACAAATTATGTATTATTCTAGGAACTCTTTTTCTTATTATGAATATCCGATGCAAATCAGTGCTGCTACCACAAACAATGTCATACTTTATTTTGGAATAAAACCATCTAAAATATATGATTCGCAACGCCTGCTCGCTCAATAGTTTCCTTAAGCGACGAATGACAAAAAACGCATTTGATAGGATTTTATATAAATCTTGGATATGATCCATTCATTTCAGGAACTTATGGACCGAAAGATCATATCCCTGGAAAACAACTTGAGCTTTGTACGAGGGTGGTCCCAGAAGTACCCGACCCAACGAACAAAACACAAAAACATAATCTCCTTTTAGTTCTATACAATACACTTTTCCCAGCGATGTTCTATACGTTCGATACCCTTTTTATAATAAGAACTGTCTTGCTTCTCAAAATAGCCATTAACTGTCGACATCACTTCTCGTCATTGTTGGAAAATCTTTGACCACTGGACCATTTTCTCAAGTTTGGGAAGAGAAAATAGTCCGAGGGGGTTCACAAGGTAGCAATTCAAACTTCAATTCATTAATTTTGGCCATTGCAATAACGGATTTGTGAGCTGGTGCATTGTCTTGATGAAACAACACTTTCTTCTTAGCCAAATGCGGCCATTTTTGCTTGATTTTTTAGCTCAAACGTTGCAATAAGTTCTCATAATACTCCCCCGTTGATAGCTTTTCTATTTTCAAGAGAGCCAATGAAAATTATTCCACGCACATCCCAAAAAACCGATGAAACGGTCTTCGCCTTCTTTGGTGCCGCTTCTCCCTTTTGAGTCCATTGTTGTGATTGTTCTTTTGTCTCGGGTGTGATGTGATAGACCCAAGTTTCATCCATGGTTATGAAACGGCGCAAAAATCCTACTTTGATGCTGTGAAACTTTGCTAAATACTCAATTGAAACATCTTCACGACACTGTTTTTAGCTCGAGTGCGCACTCGCGCTCTCGCGATCTATCTTACATACAGTTTTCTCATGCCCAAATTTTCAGATAATATGTGATGTACCGCACTTTTTGAAATACATAATATGTCTACTAGCTCGCGCATTTTCAGTCGACGATCATCCAGTACCGATTTGTAGATTTTCTTCACCATTTCTGGAGTCGTTACCTCATTTGGTCGACCACTGCGATGCTCATCTTGGCAGCTCGTACGGCCTCGTTTAAACTCTGCTACCTAATATTTCACTGTTGTAAACGAAGGAGCAGACTCACCCAGAGTAGAATCTAGTTCAGATTTTATATCGGTTGTCCTGAGGCTTTTCAAATAAAAGTGTCGTATCACCTAACGATGACCAATTTTCTCCACTTTTACAAATTCACAGAAAACGTTCACTATTGATGGCTGCCAAACAAATACTAAACACCATGGCGTCTTCAAACTTGAAACATATGCTTTATAGATTGTGTACTTTCTAATACAGTGATATTTTTCAAACAACTACTGCCATCGCTAGGTCAGGCCGGATACTTATGGGACCACCCTCGTAGAAAGTAAAAGCTTTACCGTAATAACCCAGATTGTTGTGCCAGAATTTTTGAACAGTAAAAATGTCAAGTATGCGCGGTACCTTCTATATAATTAGTCCTGATATCGTCCAATAAGACTTTTACCTATAGTCTCAAGCAGAAAAGACTTTACATAAATGGACGCTGTTAGGGCGGTGATTTTGAAAAGGCTTACAAAGGATGGCTTCCGTCAGGGGTCTTAAAACGTAATAAAAGTCCTGATAGTACTAGTTCCAGTCTTTCATGAAAATTGTATATACGACTTCAGACTAGGTAACATCTAAATTTCTTCGATTTAATAATACATTTTTTTCGTTTCGTTGCTAAAAAATTTAATTTTTCCAATTCAAATAATACAGAATTGGTATGCAAGGCGATTATAAAAAACGCAAATGTCTGATATGACTTACTTAACACCAGTTAAGTTAGCCTTTCTGATTTCTGATATATGCAAAATCGAAACATTGACCAGAATATGAAATGAGTGATTTAATTGAAATCGAGAATATTTGTTTCTAAACTTAATAGTCTAGATTTTGATTAGTCTTTTGTCCAAACTGTTTTTTAAACATTTTTACAGTGAAATTTTTTGCCAATTTTGGAACATTCTTAAGTCAATACAAATGTATTTTAATGTTGAAATAGCTTCTTCCACAACAAGATCTTGTTGTGGTACAACTAGCGAGTGTTTTAATTCACACCAATCTGTACATGCCAGCCATGCAACACGTTAATCGTGAATACGTCGAACCTCCACATTTGGTGTGTGGGAATCTTTCTGTATGGAAATTGTTATAATTGACGGCATAGGAACGCGGTTCTCTTCGAATTGGATCATTTCTCGTGCGCTATTATTGTCGCCAGTGATTTTTTCTCCCCTATTATGTGGTTCGCCGTAAACGCTTCGTAATTGTGGCGTTTATGTACTTAACGAATCTTTTTGGTCTCGGTGTGCCGACGATGGCAGAGACTGGATCGTAGTTTCGACGGTGTTCGTGGCACCTTTAACGTCGTCATTTTTGTCTGGCTCCCTTGGACGGTCGTAAACGGAAAAATTCGAATTTATTTAATTGAGGTTTAAGACGCAGTTGCTATGACTGATACAAAAAGAATTATTTTAAAATTGTATTACATTAAGACATTCAGATTAGCATACAAGATTAACTTGGAAACTCAATTTAATAGCCTGGGAAATTTCACTAATTATATTTAAAAAAAAATCAGACAAATAAAATTATAATGATATATTATATACACAGTGTTTGTAATAAAGTCGCTAAATTCTAAATATGGTAATTTTTCCAGTTGTTCAAGTTATTACTTAATAATAACTTAAAATTAAGGTTGTTTATTCTAATGTGGGCTATTGTCACATAAATTATGATTTAATTATGATTTTGAGAAAATACAGTGATGAGTTAAAATATAAACAAGTACGTGGGATATCTTTTAAGTTTTGCATAGCGAGACATAGGGGCGCTACTATTCAAATGTCAGTAGTAAAATTAACCTCCATCTTAGTTATTTTAAATCCAAAGTTTCAGTGTGATACATGTAGTGTTGTAGCTACAACGAACTGGCAAAGTTGCCAAGTTAGTTGAAAAGTGGAATCAAACCGAGAACATTTTCGCGGAATAATTTTTTATAATTTTCAAAGATAATTATTTCAATAAGAATACCTCGCCGGGTTGGTTCCGGCAATGAAGCACCACATCAGTCAATTCTGTTTGGTATGGAGAATTCAAACGTGAACGACGATTCAATAGCAGATTCACCAAAAACGGCAGACGTTCAGGAAAACATCGATGCTATGCGCAAGATCGTCAGCGAAGATCGACATGTGACATATTGCCAGATTGTAACATTATTGGGGATTTCAAAGACTTCAATTCAAAAAATTTTGCATAAAGAATTGTGTGTAAAAAAATTAGTTTGCCCTTGGATATCGCATGTGTTGACTGAAGAACAGAAAGCAGCTAGGGTGAATTGGTGTCAAAAAACTCTAGATCGCTTCAACGCCGGAAACTCTAAAAACGTGTACATTGTCACTGGTAATGAATCTTGGATTTACTCATACGAGCAAGAAAATAAACGCCAGTCGTCTGTTCCAAGGTAAAGAAAAGCCGACAAAAGTCATCCGTTCTCGAAGTGTTTGCAAAAAAATGGTAGCGACATTTGTCTCGAAAGCAGGTCATGTAGCAACAATTCCTCTACAAGATCAAAGAACTGTTACTACCGATTCGTATACCATTTGCATGCCATTTGTTTTGCAAATCATCGCCGAGCTTCGAAGAACCAACCACGAATGACGAATCATCCTCCATCAAGACAATGCAAGTTCGAACACAACACACAAGACAATTCCATTTTTAACGCAACAAAACGTCGAATTGTTGGACTATCCTCCGTACAGGACGGACCTAAGTTCCAACGATTTCTTTACCTTTTCGAAACTCACGAGCGAATTGTGTGGTCAAAGGTTCCAATCGTCAGAAGGAGCAGTCGATGCCTTCAAAAACGTGTGGAACGACGGCTTCCAGAGTTGTTTCGAGTGCATGCAAAAGTTCATTAACTTCGTGGAGAATTCTCCGAAAAACACTGAAGTCTTTAAAAATTATCTACTGTTTTATTCCAGTTTTATATGCAGAAACAAGACAACCCAGGTATTTTTATTTATCACAATATTTATATATTTTATTTTGTAGTATATTCTTTTGTCAATATATTCCTTTTTCTATATATTGTCACTTGTTAGGTATAACAAGTACTCATATCTGACAAAGATATCGTTACTATCATCTCAAGAATATTTAACCATGAGTCTCAGAATTTCTGATCTTTTGTGAATTACAAACGTGGTTGTCCTCGCATTTCTGATCGGGCTTAATGACATAATGGTATTCTAGCAGCGTATGTGTTAACCTACGATTATGAATGCTCTAGTATAGGTGCTCCATTATTAATTAAAAGTGGTATTTTCAATTGAAAAGGTAATTTATGTTGCTACTAAAATTTGAAAAAAAACGACATCTTGATCAGTCGAGATATCTAGTTTTATAGTTCGAGACCGTGGAATAATATTGTCACAACTGCTATCAATTATTTATAATTTAGCACTGTCTACGGTTAATATTCCAATTATTTGGAAACATTTGAAGTATGTTCTATACATAAATCTGGTTCATTCACAGACATTACTAACTATAGGCCAATATCACTTTTGAACAATTTTGTAAATATATTTGAAGCAGATGTATGTATTCATGTTAAAAATTATACGTATGGCTCAATGGAGAAAAGATCTACAGTTACAAATTTAGCCTGTTTTACACAATTTCTATTGAACGTAATGAATGAATATGAGGCAAGTGGATACAATTTTTACTGAATCTCAAAGGCATTTAGAATCAACTATCTCATATTGATTAAAAAGCCGAAAATGAGAAAAAGCATCATTTGATGCAATTTTTTCATTTTACTTTTACGCTACGCTATTTTACAATAATTAGTATAAGAATATAAATGCAGTGTCTCAGTTTAGCGTAATTTAGTCAATTAAAATTCCATACCAAATCTAAACTCGCCAAAAATTTGAAGCCGAACTATCAAATGCAAATTTAGTCAACTAAAGATTAAATAGTTACAAACGATTTAACAGAATAATTTGATCATGTAGTAAATGGTATATTTAGAATATTGCCTTTTGAAAATATGCATTTGCTGATATAACTTTGCACCAATCTCCAACGTTCACAAACTCGACATTGATACGAGATATAATGGGAAGTAAATAATATATTATTTTTAATTGACCAAAATATTAACATCACCTGAAAATATATTGTTTTTAGTTGGATAGCAAAATTAAATAAAGAGTTTATCGAAAAATATTTATTGTAATGCAAAAATAATGTGTTTGAAGAAATTACTAATATTTCGTAATTCCACCCGTTGCTCTTCACTGCTCGTATCCTCTTTGGTTTTTTTTGACTCCCTAATTTAGGTAGAGAGAATTTCCTGTACATGGAAGCACTGAATTCACCGACTCTTAAGAGTTTATCACGGATTTTGCCTTGTGGCAAGACATACTATCACTGACTTTCATTAGGGTCTAGTTCGTCTAAGTATGGAAGCAGAACATCCTCCAACACGTGCTTGTATTGTTTTTGCTCCAAAGTGCTTTCGCAGTAATATAGGAGTCCGGTACCTTCAAACGTTATGCAGGACCAGATTGGAACAGACCGTGGATGTTTTATAGTTTCCACTGCGCAAGCTTCGCTATATCGTTTAGAACTTCGTTATCTCACAAAATGAACCCTTCCTGTTACCATCTATACTGAATACAGTCTAGAAGGTCAAGAATCACACCATATTTTTAGTAAAAATGTTCTTTTTTATTCATTAATAAATGAGTATGCCCTTATTTTCTATTACCTTCCTCCAATCCTCTATTTTGTCGTTTTTGTGAACTTTTGCCCATCAAAAACGAGCTTTCCTCATTATAGGCGTTAGCCTCGCTTTTTAACTGGACGTCTACATTTTAAGCCGTCCTCGTACAAGCGCCTGCAAATTGTTCACGTTGATAATTCATCATTCTATTTGATTGTCTATGGTCTTTTTTTTATTTTACAATAAGTCGGCCAAGCCGAGCCACAGTTATTCTTTTTCTGGTACAAAAGAAGGGTTCGTTGCATCTGCTAGGAAAATTGATTGAAGCAAAAATACGTTGCGCTATTCGCTGGGAAACTTTTTCTACTTGGGCAATTTTTCTTTGAGAGTCCTTTCCTGTACGCAAGTGGCAATACTATTTTATCATCTAATCATATCACAAATAACAATAAATAAATTAATTAATTTAAAGTAGATAAAACCTACACAGCATCACACGGAAACATAATCAGAAATACTGTCAAGTATTGACTGACGATGACCATCCGCAATGCCCTTAAAAGAACCCGCCCGCAATAGGTAAGAGGATTAGTGATGTGGTCGATGGCAGGTGCAGAGTTGTTGCCGGAAAAATCTTATTTTTTCTTTGAAATAATTATACATACTAAAGAAACGCTAGGTAGCCATACCTTTCGATCTATAACTTCTTAAATCAGTTAAAAAAAAGAAAATTTAAAAACTATCAAGGTAGCCGTAATATTCTGACCAGGAACTATATATTAAATTTAATAAATACGAAACATTCAATAGGAATAAACGAATTAAAATTTTAAATTGACAAATATTGTGTAATGCCAACTACCATGATAATTCCCAAATTCAAAATTTACTATCTAGAAAGGGTGATAAAAGAAGCAAATGAGAAAAAATAACATAAAGAACTTGTGTCATAAGGCACTTATCACCGAATGCGATTTAATTATGTTTGGTTACTTTACTAATTATTGTTTGTTTCCTAAACAAAAGTTATTTGTTTTAGTTTTATCAAAGTGTCAAAATCTTGTCGACTCTTTAAACTATAGCTTCCACATACAAATGATGAAATTCTATACATAAAAAGTATGTATATAACTTCTTCATTATTATAAAAGCATAAAAAACATGTTAAGGATACGTTCAGATAACGCCATACACGATATTGTCAATAAAATTCCAAGGTAAGTAATGACAGATACTACATAAATTTACCTTAATGGTTTGAAGTAATCACATAGGTAGTCGAATCGTTCATCTGGCACTGGAACTCGACGTGCTGAAACAAATCATATTATGAAAATAACAGAAATTATAAAATGTAAATAGTCCCCGTTCTTTTTTAACGGTTATTACAAAAATAAAAATTGTGTTAAAATTATAAATTGCCTACGCATTCTATTGCAATTAGATAGCCTTTATATTACTGTTGGATACCTATTATATTTTATTAAGTCAAATCTTTTCAATAACATATTTTTTTGCATCATTGTAATATTCCATTACATTTAAAAAGTCATCATTTTTCCCTTGCCGTTTATGTAAAATTTTGTATCATATTTTCATAAAGTAATTAGTCACTTTCTAATACTATTAAAATATCATTAATAGCTACATATATATACATACACATCCGATTTTAAAGCAATAGACACATTACATACATATAAACTGTCTGTCGTAGCGCCATCTATTGAAAAAATATGCGTCGGTCAGGTACATCTTTCACCAATGTTACGTCAAAATATCATGATGTTTCCAACATTAGAAGCAGAGAAATTGCGCATAAAGTAATAGTGTGTATTTGGCATTGATTGAAAAATGAATTTTGAACAAAGAGCAAATATCAAGTTCTGTTTTAAACTCGGTAAATCGTGTACTGAAACGTTTAATTTCATGAAACAAGTGATGCGTGTTTAACATGTACGAGTGTGTATGAGTAGTATAAACCATTTAAAGACGATCGTAAGGACATAAATGACGACGAATATCCTGGTTCAAGAAAATCTGTAGTTACGGACAATAACATCGAACTTGTGCGTGAATTTATCAGAAATGAGCCGAAATCCTCATTGCGATACATGGGAATGGAATTAAATATTTCCAAAGATTCAATTCATCGCATTTTGACACACCATTTGGGACTGAGAAAGATTTATGCAGGGTTTATACCACACAAGCTATCTGAATTTGACATTGTACAGACTTGATTAAAGACTCAAAAAAGGATGAAGACTTCAGGTATTTCAATATAATTTCAATATAATCCAGAGAGTAAGAGCCAAAGCTCTGAATGGAAGCATCCAAGCGAAGAAATACCGAAAAGAAGCCGTTTGAAGAAGTCAAAAGTTTGTCTTTACTTTTAACATCTCCAAACGGCTTCTTGATTTGTTTTTATGATTCGAAAGGCATAGTGCATAAAGAGTTTGTGCCAGCTAGTCAAACAGTCAATGCTGTATATTATCTTGGTGTTATGAAGCGTCCTTTGGTGCGTATTTGGCGTGTGCTTCCTCTATATCGTTAAAATGGTAGCTGCCGTTTGTTACATGATAATCCACCATCGCATCGCTCGACGCTTATCACTGATCTTCTAACTACACATGACATTTTAACCATCAACCATGCACCGTATTCACCGGATTGGACCCACTGCGTTTCTATATATTCTCCAAAATACATTTGCTAATATAAGGACAGCGTTATGCCGACGTCGAAGCCATTAAAAAGGCGTCGACAGCGATCTCTAAAGATGAACTTAAAAATTCATTCGACATGTTAATTGACCATGCAAAACGTTGTATTGAAGCCGAAGGCGAATACTTTGAATAAAATAAATGAATTTTACCAAAATAGTAAGCTTATTTAAAAAAAGTTGGGTTTTCTCTGCGACAGACTGTGTACATACATTCATACGAAAGTATGTACGTATTATAACTATGCTAATCGTAAAATTGTACTCTATGTTATTAAAACAGTCTACAATTATAAAATATCGTTGAATAAAAGTTATTTAATAATTAGTCGTGTTTTGAATTTGTTTTATAGCATTGGTATACAACTTTACTTACAACCATTGCAAAGTGAACAATGCTGAGTACTAATTAGAATTCAAACTATATTTATTGAGTTCTTAATATAAATTAATTTATGTATGTGTCGGGTTTATTTCTGGAATTTTTGTGATCTAATATAATGTAATATCTAGTGATTTGCAGACACATACATATTCTACCAATTTCTAAGTTAACCAGTTCTCAGACCAAAGCAGTTTTTTAAGGATACTGGATTAAGTGCAAAATTGGATTCCTGGTCTCTTCAACTATTCACACTGTCATCGCCAAAAAATAGTCTCTTTAAATGGTACTAATGTTGTTGCTAAAATGGTTACTGTATATTTATTATTTACTTATTTTAGAACTTATGTTGTTGCTCAGAAGTTCAATGAAGCAACACTAAAAAATAATTTTAATCAAATTAATTGTCGTGGTATCTATTCCATACTGTAAGCCGTATGTAGGACTTTATATAAAATGTAATGCTCTTAAAATGGAAATTTTTATAAACTATTAAAAATAGTAATAATAATAATACAATATTTATTAGTGTCGAATAAATTTCCAATCTAAGGCATAATTCAAAAGTTCGTAAGTGATACATTAAGAATAATATACAATATGAAATAAAAGTAAAAATTAAAAGAACTATACACTTTCAGTTAAATATTTTGAACTACTATAAACCATCTGAAAGTAAATATGAAGAGCATTACAAAAGTTTTACACTGTGAAGCAACCTTTTGTTGCAGACTGTAATATGCTAAATGTAGATGTCTACGGTTAATATTCGAGCCAGTGGTTCAGTCTCTCTGTGTTAGTTGTTCTCGAATTCTGGTAATGCAAACAGTTACTGTATTATCTCGGTCAAAAACGGACATTTTACGATACAACTTTTTTGTGTGTTTGGAAGAAACAACTCCTGTGCTAGAAGATGATTGCAGACATCGTTCGACTGAATTCAAGACGTATATGGAATCTCGAAGAGAAATTTTAGCTTAAGAGATGTCGTTACCAAAAAAAAATGTTGATTTTAAATCGGTAACGTTACCTTTGGCTACTCGATTTCTTAACCAGCAGCTAGATAGCATGATGCGTTTCATGGTACCGCGGGATGTTCGAGAAGTGTTGTCGTTTTGGTAATAATATCTTGACAGATGACGAAACCTAACTTTGTTACTATGACGTGCCTACTAAAGCACATAAAGTCTAGGTCTGTAAGTGAAGACCGAAATAGAACATTGACAAAACGGAAGTAACGATAAATGGGCAGTGATATTTTCGAATGTTGCGAGGCTTTGTGCTGAGACAATTACAGAATCATAACATTGACACCATTGTTGTTATGTAAGATGATGTTCCATCTAACATAGGCAAGAATGTAAAGACACTGCTGGGCAGTATATTCGGTGATCTCGTAATTAGATTTTGAATGTTTTCGTAACTGGAGAAGCTAAGAATTTTCATATCATGGACTGATGTTTTATCTTTAGTTACATTTGGAAAAATGGGATAAATTTAGAAATCCAGGTCTTATCTCTGGTAAGGAAGTTTTCGATGAAAGAATTCCCTTCGTGGTGGCATTGGGTAAGATGCTGAAGAGAAACATTTTATTGTTTCTTTATTCAACGGAGAGCATTTTCGGCACCAGGGAAGCCGAAATTTTGTTAAAGTTTAACTTACACTAGTTTTCATGAACACAACTCTTAGAAATGCCAGTAATTTCAACAATATCACAAACTTTAATGCGATTATCTTCCTCAATTATACGTTCGATAATTTTGCAATTGTCATTCGTTTGTGAAGTGCTTGGTCTGCCTCGTTTCTTCTCCGAACCACTATTTAGTTCCATTCGTCCATCTATGAATTTCTTTCTTTTTGAATTGTAACGTTCGGACTTTCTGCAATGAATTTCACTCTGATTAACTCATTCAGCTTGCAGAAATTTGATAACTCCATACACTTCACATATGGAATATTCTGCGGTACACATGAGATGTTCGTTTGCTTCCAAGGAGCTAAATTATACACAATTCAAAACAACGCTATAGACGCTACTACGAATGCGTAATTTGTATAATAGCCACCTTTACCTTTAATAACGGACAATCCCCGGTATAATTAAGAGAGAGAATTTAGCCACCGTCTTTAATTCAATTATATTGTTAAACACTTTTATGAGCTACTTGGTAGTAGAAGTTTAAGTCTTTTCATAAAAATTTTAGAAATTATTTAATCAATATTTTAATTAATACGAGGATAACCGTTTATATATCGTGAACAGCAAATAAAAGAAAATTTTTGTTATCGAAAATAGTTTTATTGCTTTTCAAAATATTCTCCTTAAAAAACAATGCACTTCTGCATTCGTTTAAACCAATCCGAAAAGCCGTGAAGGCGGCATCTTCAAAATATGAGTTTTGAATGCCTCAACTGCCTCTTCCGGCGTGGAAAACCGTTGACCACGAAGTTTATTCTTCACGTGTGGGAACAAAAAGAAATCACAGGGCATCGATTCAATGTTTTGCCAGGCCAAATATTCAATTGTTTGAACCGACATGGGAGAGCTCGCATTGTCATGGTGGAGAATGTTCTGTCGTTTTCGGATTGTTTTCCTTATTTCTTCAAAACCTTTTGCCAACAAATAGTTGTGTACCATTCGGAATTGACCGTTCTTCAACTCTCTAAAGACACGGTTGCAAGGTGACCGGTTTTTCCGAAAAACCAGGCGACCATTTGCTTTAATGTGCTTCGAGGGCGAACAATTTTTGTTGGTTTTGGCTCACCTTGGAATATCCACACAGTCGACTGCTGTTTACTATCGGGCTCATATGTATAGATCCAAGATTCATCACCTGTGACGATTTTATAAATGTTCTTTGAAGCACCGCCATTGTGTTTTTTGTGCATTTTTTGGCACCAATGGACGCGAGTCCTTTTATGAGCGATTGTCAAATTATGTGGTACCCAACGTGAACATAGCTTCTTAAAGGCTAAATGTTCATGCAGGATCTTATGCACGCTGGTGTTACTAATACTTAGAGATGCCTCGATCTCATGATATGTCACATGCCGGTCTTGCATTATCAATTCAGACATTGCATTAATGTTTTCCGACACAACAACATTTGTGGGACGACCTTCACGAAATTCATCGTCCAAAGAACGCCGTCCAAGTTTGAATTCACTATACCAACGATATACTGTAGTTTCCGATGTTGCTTCATCACCCTATAAACAATTCAGTTCGTCGATGCATTCTTGTTGAGGTAATCCACGCCGAAAGTTATGAAAAATAATTGCACGAAAATGTTCGCGAGTTAATTCCATGACATTATATTTTCAAGTTGCTGTAAACAATAGAAATAGCGACTGGATAATAAAACTGTCAAGGTAAATATATTGTCAAAAATGACAAACTTCACGACGCAATCATCAGATGGAAGGCAACACTAACAATGTTGCAAGTTCCAGAAATATAAACGACTACCCTCGTTTTAATAATCCAACGCTTACAGATGGAATTAGCAAATGACAAAATAACTTCTAAAAATGAGCGTCTTTTTGATAGTTTAATAGGAAGCAGATTCTGTTTTTACAAACGAGGTATAGATAGCCAAAAATATTCTTAGCTATATACATATAAATGGAAGGGATAACGATTTTCGAGATAGGTATTTTAATAATCAAATTTAAGAGAAAAATAAAAAACATTTTATTGAATATCAGATTCCAATTGCTCTATATTATCCTCATCGTCGAGGTACTTTAAAATATCACCTATGATAGACTGCATCTCAAACGATTCTACTTTGTCTTCTCCGGGAATTGTTTCAAACTCAGTGGTGCTTTCGAAATCGGGTCTGTCTGATTTGGGTAAAGTGAACTTCTCAAGAGGTTCCTCATAATACAAATGGGGATTTATTGTTCTCTTCATATGAGCTAAATTATTAATGAAATTCAACCGTCGTTCATTAAACACTTTGAAAGCTCTTTCATACAAGTGCAAGAATTCCTTTGGTGTATTTGGATTGTACACTTTCAGGTGCAGTGCCATATTGATTGCCGCTGATTTTTCTATAGTAAGGCCGGCTATTAATGGCCTAGTCACAGCTGTATTAGTTACGGCTTTAACTACATTCTTAGCTACGTACTGTTCTAACATTCCGAGTGTAGGTAAATCTTCCATTTTTAAAGAGGGATATCTTCGAGCGCTTTTGAAATGGACGACTTTACTAAAATACTTCTGTGGTTCATTTATAAATTTGTTCATACATTGTTGGGAATCGAAAAGATACATTTTATCCTTGTAAGAGCAAGCGAATGCTATTTCTCCTGGTTTAACAACTCTGTCTGGTTGAGAATCCCAGTAGCAAGTTATGCAAATACCATTTTCGTAACAATTTTCAGGTTTGCACTCTAAAACTAATTGCATTGGTAGGTCACTGGGCAGAACTTTCTCATTGTACGGCGGTAAGAATGATTCCGGGTCGTTTGCGAATTCGTCTATATGTTTAGAACACAGCCAATAGAAGTTGTTTTTGAACTGAACAAGACCAGTCCTATCCGGTGGGTCGCCACCGTTCACTAACTTGTTATCATGATACAAACAGCTAGGACAATAATGTTTGTAGCAACAACGCCTTTTCAGAAACTCAGACGGTGTGATTTGCATGTTTCCTAAACGCAGGGCCATATCTCGATTGCAATTTTTAAAATAATATTTAATTTCGAAGAGAGCAGCGGAAACCAAGTCATGGGCCGCAGTCCACAAGCCCCATTTGCTAGGTCTAACCTTAATTTTGGTCCAAACTTGATATTCCTTATCTAACCAACTTGATATGTTATCAACGTTTTGGAACCACACTTCGCAGCGATGATTTATAAAATTTTCACTGAAAATTGGCAATCCCCTTCTCCCTTTATCTGTTTTCAAAAATAGATGGATATCTTCCATGCTTGCATCTAAATGCAGAACAAGATTCGGAACTAAACCTATTTCGGCTAAATGATCAACATCATGACGAGTATTTGGAAAACCATCGAAAACTATGCCTTGTGTTATAGCACGTCCATCAAACGCCATTGCTTCGACACATTTCATTGTCATTTCGCTAGTTAATTCCCAACCATTTCTTAATACTGCTTCCATCTCTTTAGCTAATTTAGAATAAGCTAAGGAACGTAAAACGTATCTCGCGGCCTGTCCGATACTAACGCATTTTAAACCCAATTCACGTTTGAATCGCTCGGCCAATGCGGTTTTTCCAGACTTCGGAGGTCCAATTATGGCGATTTTAAAGGGTATAAGAGGAAACCCGATGTCGCTCTGTGTGATGTATAGCAATGGATCGCTAACAAATTTATCTCTGTTCTTTTTCCCGGACAAGAAGTAAATATAGTTCCGGTGAATAACTGGAAATAATTCCGTTTTTTGTTCGAGCGGGTAAAACATCATGATCGGATTGCTTTTATCATAGATTTGGACAGGGCATACTTTTCCGAAACGACTCAGTAAATGATAGCCATCATCGAGTAATTTCTCAGCGACGTCAATACTAATGTCGTAGCATCTCTCTAACATAGATAAATTTCTAAATTTGCATTTGTCAATCGCCATCATAGCCTGGTCGAAAACTTTATTAATAGACAGATTAGCATCCAAAGAAATCCATTCAATAAGCTGATTTTCACAATATTCCTTAATAATTCTGATATATTCAATATCTGCTCTAAACGTATTCTCTGTTTGATTAACTATTCTTTCTGTGGCTTCTTCTAGCGTTTCCCAATTATCTTCAAAGATGGGCTCAGGATATTCAGTGTCGACTATTGCTCTTACTTCTTCTAAATCCGCTTGTTCTGCTACAGAATCGTAACTGATTAAAGATCGATCTGTAGAGTAGCCATGATCTTGCCCTTCGTTTTCCTCCGTAACAATTGCTAAAGTTCTTTGTTCTGCGCGTTTTTCTTCTAATTTAGTTTGGTATCTAGCTTGGCGTCTAATTTCCATTAGCTCTTCTATTTGGTTGGTGCGATTTTCTTCCCATTCATCCATAACATTACGATTATACTTGTCCTGTTCTTCTTGAGCCTTTTCTGTGAGCACACGCCATTCATCTATTAATCGCTGCACATATCTACGGTTAGCTTCCATATCCGTAGTTGTCAATTCTAGAATCACATCAGGAATAGTGGTGTTCTCCTCTATATATTCTATGTCGGAAGGCCGTCTAGGGAATCCATCTAAAACAAATCCAGTTGTACGCATAGGTTCTTCGAACCAGATCTCTCTCAAGTTTATTTTCTCTAGGACATCTTCAGAAAGTGGCTCATCGGAATCTAAATATTCAATGATCATTTCCACTAACGGGTTTTCTATATGATTTAGCAAAGTGTCTAGATTATTTTTATTATGTCCTTCCTCCAGGACACGTTTTAAATAGTTCTCATACGAAATATAATAGAGACCTAATGCAGCACATAGAGTTTTTGCTAAAGTCGTCTTACCACTTCCAGGCACACCGACGATACAAATTCGAGGCGGAGGTAGTGTGTTGCCTGTCTTTATACGTAAATATTCTCGTGGTGATTTTATGAATTTATTTAATGCTTCTTCGTTGCATGTAAGATATAATTTATTGTCGTAAACGGCCGTGTACTCTTCTTTTCCCTTCCACAATACCCAGTGATCGTGTAAGGTAACGGGGCAGTAAATATTAGTATCACCTAATCGCCTATTCTGCATGAAAGTTTCTTCAGCGACAGGATTTTTCTCTTCATATTCTTCATCGAAATCTTCTCCTGGCATTACAGGTTCTCCGAAATCAGCCACGTTCTCGACCCGTTCTTCGGGAGTGAGCTCATGAGCGTGATACTGAAATCTACTGTCGACTTCCAGGACTATCTCCTTCATCAGTTCTTCCAAAGTTTTATTAGTCACGATTATCTCCCTGTATTCGATTCCGAAGTCGTCGAAAAAGTCGGTTAATTTATCGCAATCGCTTTGAAACTCTTGCAGATCACTTTGGTAGTATTTGAGTTCAATTCGAGTAGCTCGAGTTGCGAAGTAGTCCTCGTCCACGAATTCCACTCTGCTATCATCTGGAAAAATATTCTCACCGTCTTCTTCGTCAGTGGGATCTTCGGAGAAGTATTTGGCATCTAAAATATTGTCTAGTATGCGACGTGCTAACCTTGTTTTATAGGAAGATGTGGATGTAATTGACGAACAACGATCAGCTATGAAATCCTTGCCAATTTTTCGAAAGAAATTCTCATATTCTTTGTATTCGTTCTGTCCAAAAATTTTATATCGGTCTACTAAAAAAGAACAATCTGGATCTCTTAAAATAAAAATATCTTTAGGTCGATATTTTTCGAAAATTAAATCCATCAAATCTGGATTTGGCGGAATCCCGTCGATAATCCATCCACCATGATGTTCTCCAGCTGCAATGTTCTGAACTTCGGCCTCACGAATAGCGTTTATATACATGTCTTCCATATCTTCAACGGCCATAACGGCACTTTGCTGGATGGCGGCACCTTCCACAGCTTCGTCGGCGTACTTCGTCACAAATTCGTCGAAAATACTGACAGGAGTGGGAGTTTCCGTGCGTTCCCTTAATTCCATTGGCACGTATTGTTCTATACCGGATGGTTCATCGTATAAAGCTTCGCATAACTCCACGTCGTTAAAGAATGGTAATCCGACTTCATCAAACATATCCTTAATATGTTCAATATCGTCTTTAAATTTCGCAAACACAGGCAATGGCAATGATCCTTTCATTACCGAACGTTGAGGAAAGGATGAAATATCCGATTTATCCCCGTCGAATTGCACAGTCCGTTGCAATAGGATCCTTGCCCCGATTGCATCTTTGGCCCGGGTCATCCACCTTAATAAATTATCTACCCTTTCTTTTTCTTTTTCTTGATATTCTCTTTGGCGTTGATCACTTAATACCTGGACTGCTTCATTGATAGCGTCGGTTCTTATCTTTTCTAAGGTTTCTTTCTCGATGCGTTTCAAGTAATTCATTTGCAAAACTATGGAATCTAAAACTTGTCCGTTCAAGGCTATTGCTAAAGCTTTAGCTACAGCTGTTTTACCTGACGCTCTAGGTCCTATTATCATGATTTTGCAAGTCGGTCTGGGAAAAGGTGGTAACAAGTACGGTCTGGGATTTCTGGTGAATTTGATCAGAGCTTCTTCGTCAGATAAGAAAAATATATGATTAAAAAACTTGACGGCATACTTGGGTTTGCCATCAATGTAAGTACCTTCTTTCATGGCCACGGGGCATGTTGATTCCCAACGAGACCAGTGCAGTTTGAACATGCGATTAACAGTCTTTTTTCCTTTTAAAATTAAGAAACACTCTTCCGGCGTTTTGTTTTCATATTCGAACTCATCAAATATTTCATCTTCAGCACCTGTTGGTATAACTGGTTCCACCAGTTTTTCTGGAATTATCACAGGTGGTAATGGCAAAATTCTAAGCTTGGATTTTATGATGTTAAACATTTTATTCGGAGAAAGTCTCCCGTCTACTTTAATAAAATATTCGGGGTTATGCAGCAAGACATGTTTTTCTATCGTCGGCAAAACATTGAATCTATACTGTTCCAGTTGTGCTTGAACGTTGCCTGAGAAATTACAAGGAAGATAGGTGAGATACATCAAATCTGAATTGGATAATCCTACGGAATAATCAGGAATGTCATATAAATCATCTGGTAAATCTTCATTATCAAAACCTGGAGTTTTAGTATAAATTGTATATACTATATTATCTCCCTGATCTTTTATTAAATTCACTATTTCGTTGGTTTTCAAATTATAGCGGTAATGTTCATGTTTGGTGACCACATCATAATTCTGACACATAATATATATTATAACCAAAGGTTCGTGACATAATGTAAACAAAAAATTTAGTTGCGTGGCGTAATTAGTACCAATATCTGTTGATTTAAACACGTCGCTAGCGGCAGATCCAATATCGACTGAAAAAATCGACTGCTTCTCCGGTGGTGGCGTTTCCCCTTTTACAGTTTCTTCTTCGTTTTCATTATCAAGTAAAATATCATCACTTTCTGTTGATTCGTCGTCTTCTCTAGTAACTTGCGATGTTTTCGAAACATTTCTAATAGCATGGGAAGACCGGCCGATCGGTTCGAGGATTTCTTCGAAAATTTCTTGAGCAGTAAATATAGCGGACTCAGACGAAACAGGGTCATCTTGATACATGTCGTTGCGTATCAAGGGAAAACCACAAATAACAAAACCGCGATGCTCTGCCGTTTTACTCTTTACACGTTTTTCCGCCAGCCTCAGAATGACGTCTATGGAAATTGCTCTTCCACATCTTAAATTAAATTCGATACATTCACCAGCGCGGCTTCCCGATCTAATTTCGTCATGAATTAGGCTCTCTGGATCTATGTAAACGCATTTCCAATAATCGGCAAGTAATTTGCCCAATTGTTGCTCGCCAATTCCTGGTTTGCCCAATATTAAAAAAACGGCTGGCTTGGACTGCAGATATTTAATTTGAGATTTTACCTCATCGCAGGGATCTAAATTATTTATTGTGTCCTTTTTGATGGTAGTGAAGGATTCTAGAAATTTTTTAGCAGCAATCAAATGATCCACTCTGTTTATGGCATCTACGTCTTCGGTATAAGGGTAGTAAGAATTACATCGTGGGAACCAATCTAATGATATGGGAGGTATATATTTATCTTCTTGAAATTTCACGCCATAGATATATTTTAACAGGCCCCTGCGTCCTATAACATTCGGGTCGCTTTTATAATCGACCAGATCAGAACGTTCATTGATATAAAAATCTGTCAGTTTTTGAGTTGACATATTATAAATTTGACAAAATCGATTGAAATTGTGCCACTCATATACAGTCTATCTATATATGTATGCTGTAATTAAATATTCACAGACACTTCATTTTGTACAACCGTTTTTACGAATGCAGTACATCCTTCGTCTCCGTGATAATCCTTTTCAAGTTATATTACTCATTGGGTAACTAATTTTTCGTTTTTTTTGGTAATTTTACTGTTGTTCATTCACATTTTGTTATTGATGTTTATTTTTTAAAATTTTTCCCCGACATGTTACGTTTACTAAATTCTACGGTTCTTATAGAGTCTATTTTGTTTCTGTTATGTGTAACAGGATAGTTTGACAAGTAGTGAGAATGAAAAAGAAAAACGAATTTTTAAAATACAAAATAATTTTTATTTTTCAATATATTCTTCTAAAAGAGCAATACATTTATTCCAACGGTGCTCTAATGCCCTTATACCATCTCTAAAATGCGATTCCGGAAGGCTTGTAAAATACTCATTTACGAAGATAATAAGCTCGTCGTTAGATGAAAATTTCTTTCCACCTAGTGCTGTTTTCAATTTTAGAAAGAGGTGGAAGTCGGAAGGGGCTAGATCCAGCGAATAAGGCGCATGCGGTACTAATTGGAAATGCAACTCGTGGATTTTGGACATCGCAACTGTGCTGGTATGCGAGGGAGCGTTGTCTTGGTGAAACAGAATCTTTTTCTTTGCCATTCCTGGCCGTTTAGCACGAATCTCAACATTTAATTTTTGTAGAAGTTCTGCATAATATTGTCCGTTTATTGTGGCACCTTTCTAAAGGTAATCAATGAGCAAAATGCCCTTTGAATCCCAAAAAATTGATTTCATTACCTTGTTTGCCGATCAAGTGGCTTTCGCTTTCCTTGGAGTTGGAGAACCACGTTCTAACCATTGTTTCGACTGTTGTTTAGTTTCGGGTGTACTGTAGTGTATCCAAGTTTCATTGCAAGTAACAAATCGCCTACAAAAATCAACCGGATTCCGCTTATAAAGGTCCAAACACTCATTGGAAATGCGCAAACGAGTGAACTTTTGATCAGTCGTAAGCAATCGCGGCACCCATCTTGCCGAAACTTTGGAAAGGCCCAATTCTTTCGTTAAAATGTGGTGTACGCGTTCTGCTGAAATGTTTATCATGCCTGTTATCTCTCTCACTTTGAGTCGTCGATCTTGCGTAATAATATTATGGATCTTCATAATCATTTCCTTAGAAGTCACGATTTTGGGTGCTCCAGAGCGCGCTTCATCAACACAGCTTGTTCTACCACGTTTAAATTCATTTACCCATCTACTTATTGTGGCGGATGATGGAGCAGATTCACCTAATGTTTCCCGCAACTCATCTTTTATTTCGGTATCTTTCATACCCTTAATTACGAAGTATTTAATCACCGCACGATACTCTGCTTTTTCCATTTGAACAAAACGACGTGTTGCTTCTTTTTCAATCAGCTGTCAAAAATAAACTAATCAACCGATTTATTTAAATATCGGAATGTAAACATATAAATAAGCAGCCTAAATTACAGTGCATTTGTTTTACCAATTAGAGCGCCACCTATGTGTCATTCTCACTACTTGTCAAACTATCCTCGTAGATTGCCATACCATAAATTAAATCATGAAGAAGTTTGTATTGTTAGTATGATGAAAAATTAGTACACATGTCTTTTGGTCGTCCACTGTGTTCTCCGTCAAATATACTGGCCCACTCATGTTTAAAATCAGATGTACATCATTTTATAGTTGCAACTGATGGAGATTGCTTCCTGTAAACAGACACCAGCTCAGCTTTATCTTGTTCTTTTAAAATAAGAATTTAACCATTGACCAGTACTCCACTTTTATCATGCTTAAAGCAGGCCAAAAATTGTTAACTTCCTATTTAAATAAGTCCATCTACAATTGGAATGAACGTAAATTTTTAGCTATATTTTTAAAGATTGTCAAGTTACAAAACAAATACGACTTTTTATTAGTGCTGTTCTCTTTCGTCAGACCCATTAACTACCGATCAGTCATTGTATGTACATCAATTTAATTTCTCAATGATATAACCAACGCTTATCCTATATGAATGTGTATTAACAGAAATATCAGTTGCGAAAATCTTGCAATTCTTGTATTTTATTTATTTTGATATTATAAGGAACTTAAAAAAATTGTTGTCCAAAATATGATAAAAATTCAACACATTGCCTAACATTTTGTTAATAAAAAAGATGTATTTTCATATTTTTCTAATTTAATATTTAAATGTATTATTATAAGATCTAAGTAAAAAAAGAAATACTTATTTTCATTTGGATCGATGGTGCAAAATGGAAAATTCTCAGCTGCAGCTGAACTCTTGGTCAACACATTGAAAAATGTCGATTTTCCAACATTTGGTATACCCACGATGCCTACCCTTAGATTGGTTCCAACACGACCTATGAGAGGTTTTCTTTCGGGTTCTTGCACTTTTTTAGGTGGCATTGTGTCTAAAAAAAAATAAAAAAATGCAGTAAGAATAGCGTTAAAAGGAATTGCTTAACTGATACCATGCCAATATTTTCTGCCAAAGCAATATTAGTGAAAACTTAAATATTATTTTATTGCGTGACTTGGGTGTTTATTGTTATCCAATCTGAAATTACTTCCAAGTGATATCAATCGATTTTTTATTTGTTTTGTTTATTGCAATTGTGTTTTGATCACCTTACTTAATAATCTCCTAATGCAAACATTGACTATGATGTGTTTGGTCACCACAAACGGTGAATTCTACAATGTTTAAAGAACAAACATTATATATGAAAAGCGAAATCAACAAATTACATAGTTTACTTTATTGGTGTTGATGATACCCGAAGTTTAAAATTTTTTTTATAAAAATGACCAACATAAAGTCAGTAATTTTAGCAAAACTATATAACTCAGAGCTACTTAAATACATTTGATTCTATACAAAGATATTCGTAATGAACTGTTCAAGAGTATTGAAAATAAGTTTTCGTCGATGCTAAACATAGAACAGTTAACGACAATTGGTCCAGTAACCGTTTAGATAACAATGAAATTTTAAATTTAACCTTTTTCACTGGTTTCATTTAGCCGAGTACGTTAATAACTAAAATTGTAAAGATTAGACAACTGAATTTCTCATAACTTTATCGACACTGAGTACTATTAAAATTGGGTTGTGAATGGAAATATGACGTTGGATGATTATAGATTCTATATTTTCCATGCAGTAATTATTGCAGAAGATATCGTACAGCTAATTCGAAAAAATTCACTTCACAGTTACATGAATAATGAATTAAAAGGATATTTCCAAAAAGAGAGTGCAACATCCCATGCTGTTCAGATTTTTTGAGAGTTTTTAAAGGAATTTTATGGCGATTTAAGTCAAGATTCCCGACTAGAATTAACATCTCCAAGCTACTATTTATTTAGTTGAATAAAAATTAGTATTTATGAAAATCGGCTTACAGTTTTGACGATTTTCAGCATAAGACTCAAACAATTACAGAAGAGGAACTTTACAATGTTTAAGAATTAATTTGTTTGCAACAGAGTGGCGGGTATTTCTAACGTTTATTATTAATTATAATAAATGGTCTACATAATAAATATAATTAAAATTAAAACAGTGAAGTTTAACACAATGCGTTTTAAATACACTTCTCTAGACTTCTCGAGTACAAAAGTAAAGTATTTTACTTTTGTTCTTGAACTATTATACTTCTGTACTCTCCTGAGGATGCCGTAAGGCGAAATATATGAGGGTAGCCGTTTATAGAGAAAGCATTGTTACTGTTTATTTGAATTGTTGCTGAAATTTTCATAGTTTCTTAATAAGTATAAAATATAGTCAACAACGGACAATTCTGATGCCACTATATTGAATTGTTTAAAATCCGTGAATATATATGGTTTCCGGTAAAGTACCGAATATGAGGGGGAGTTACTGAGTTTTCTAGTCATGTGTTGTTATTTGCCTGGGCATTAAAATAGCAGTACCTTATATATGTAGTTTAGTACTTAGTTGCTGGCGGCACTAAACGCAGACGTATAAAGCTCTGTCTGCTGCAGAATAATTCAACAATTTTTTAATCATCCATTTCTGTTGTAATATGGATTGAGCAAAACGTTGTTCGTCGGAAAAAAAGAACAATTATACTCAATCTACTTAATACAGGCAAAAGCTACAAGTTTATATAAAATACGCTCTCGTGTTCTGCGAAAATGATTGTAAACGCTAAGAACTGGAGAAAAGTGAAAGAAAATCGTGGTAGCAAAACGAAAACTAGCCCTAGAGAAGACAGAAACATTATAATTTGTGCAATTTGTGTTCATAAGCTCAATTGCAATTAAAAGTGAGTCAAGGAAAGTTGCGTGCAAGAAGGCCTAGGAAGGTACCATTATTAAATAAAAGCTCACTGTGGTCCAATGAATCGAAAATAATTTTATTTAATCCCGGTGCATACCAACAACACGTACGAAGACCACCATTGACAGCATTTCAACCCCAGAACACAAAAAAAAAAAAAACGGTAACATTCGGAGGCTCAAGTATCATGCTGTGAAAGTGTTTTTCGTGGTATGGTGTAGGCTCTTTACCCAAGATAGAAGGCATAATGAATGCTGTGAACATATTACATCTACGTGAACATATTACAAACTTTGCTTCTACCATTACCAGGGAAGAAATACCACTAAGATGGTTGTATATCTAGGATAACGATAAAGCATGTTTCTCGTAAAGCGAAAACATGGTTTCGAGATAATAGCATTCGCGTTTTGGATTGGTCAACACAACCGTCAGACTTACACCCCATTGAAAATTTATGGGTGAAGTTGAAAAAGACTGTATCTGCTGCTAAGCCGCAAAATATTGACGATCTATGGAGAATATTCCAAGCCGAATGGCAATCAATGTAGACATGTAGACACCCATAGGTGTCTAGAGGTGATAAACAACAAAGGTCAGGCAATAAAATATTAAATGTTCCAATTCACTAAGTAAAAATGACATTTGGTTAGTATTTTAGCATGACTGCTATTTTAATGCACAAATATTTTGTTTGTCCTAGAATATAAACAGATTTTCACTTTCTCTTTGGTATTCAAAAACATATTTATTTATGGCTATAGTTAGATAACGTGTTGGAATAAAGAGTTCAGTAAACTTGAATTTCTTTTATTTAACGTATAAATTGGTATTTCAGCAAATATAAGACTACTGCTATTTTCGTGCACATGACTATTCCTGAAAATTTCATTCATATTATCAAGATATATAAACGTTTACTGGGTCTTCATTTATTTATGGTGGCCAGCGTGTGTATAAGCAACTGGCTATATTTAACTGGACTGATTTTACATGGTATTAGGCAAAAACAAATTTTTTAAAATTTTAAATTTTTTTACTTGTCGATTTCGCCTGAACTATTAATTAGATAATAAATATTGATAATTTTGTCTCAAATGAACGTCTAAATGTTGAAATGTTATTGCATGAAATAAATAGATAAATATAAAAACAGGAAGTAACAAATACGTACATATATTATTGTAATATTCTAAATATGTTTAGAGAGTTTCTATGCATAAGGTACATTTTTTATACATTTTAAAAAGATGTGATTATAATTAACACGGCATAAAACGTCAAGAAATCTGTGCATTGCTTTACTATATGGTTAACAAGAAAATTGACCTCGTTTCGCTTTCAAAAGATGCCCAAGAACATGTCTTGTTCAGTATTGTGGATTTAAAAACGGCAAAATATTAATTATTAATACTTAGAAGTTTCTTAAGCTTAATATAAAAACAACATATAGAAAAATAAAATGTATATTAAAAATTTAGATTTTTTATTATCGTTTTTATTTTAGGTTATATTGCGTATTTTGTCAATTAACAAATGGAAATGTTACAAAATAATAATGATAGAGAAAATTATTCTTTACTTTAAATAGTATTCTTTCAGAAATTTTTATGGAAATACAGGGCATATATATGAGTTTTAAATACACAATAAACTCCAAGAAAACAAAACACAAAACGCGTCTCGAGTTATTCCCAACGGATTTACATATTACAAGCTGAAACTCCAACACGAAAAATCACTATTAATAATATGGAATCATGGCGGGGCGATTTAAAATGATCCGAAATGGTAATTTTCAATCTGATATCGAAGTTTCTGTAAGCGCATTCCGCCAAATCGCCCTACTAATAATAAACCGTGGAACTAGTGCGGAGCCTGCAATTTCAAATTTAAACGTTTTCAAACCATAAAACCAAACGGGGAAAAAATCCGTATTAATGTAATCATTCGTTGAACAGCCCACGGTTACGTTTATCCATCGTTATTTTCTGCATATTCGGGATATCGAGAGAGAAAGAACAAAAAAAGAAATGCGCGAGTAATAACGTTTAATTTGGGTAACGTTTAAATTTGAACGCGACCGTGACAAGTTGTATTATCACGTTACACGGTCGTATTAGTCGGACTAACAAATCTGAGATGGCGCGCACGCATAAACAGGTCCCCCGGTATAACCATATTTTCTAAATTACATTAAAAATATAATGCATTAAATATTAACTATGACAACACTTCTTCATGTAAATCGTTTTATATATATTCGATTTAAATATTTTATGCGGTAGCATTGGTCAAGGAATTGGGTGAAATTGATACATTATGCTTACTTAACCTAAAATATTTATTCTATTTTGATACTTTGCGAATATTATTGATAAATTAACATGCAACGTTGAATCGAGGATTATCAGATGATGTCTGTACTTACGTTCTATATAAGTTTTAGTTTAAATAAACCAACACAAGCACAACATATAACGTGGTTTAAAACACTTTATTGATGCACTTTGACAGGGATATGATATCTATAATACAGGTTTGCAACTTAGCTAATTTTTTTAAATATTTCTTCCATTTAAAAATTTATTAATTTGGTCTATTAAGAAACACTAAATACAACATAAAACAAAAATACTGCAAAAAATAGAATCCGAATTAATTCGTTAAAAATTAGACAAAATATGTTTCTGATGTTTTGAACAGAATGGAACACTATTTTAAATATACAGTATGAAAACAAATACCTTGTTGTTTAACATTTTATTTATAAAAATATGAATGCTCTTAATACTTAATGCTCTTGGGCTATAACTTTAATCTGGTATAATTATTTGAATAAGCAGTTTCCTAGGGATTTAATTTTCTTTACTGAGGGAAATTGCTAAAGCTTAAAATAAATAAGAGTCCAAAGATGCTATATCTAGTAAAACAGCTATTCGATTAGAATTTTCTAATTAAAAATAATAATGAGAAGGAGAAAAGTTCATTATCCAATAGTTGTCCAATAACTATTTACAAGATAATACAATATATTAGTAGTAGAAAACCAATAAAGGAATGAGGAAAACTACGAGAATGTGTAAATTAATATAAATATGACCAAAATAAAAATATTTATATTACAATTAAATATAAATATGTATGTTCGTATAAAAAAGTTAAAAAATATTTGTTAGAATATTTTTTCAGAAGTCGGTCCTGCTATACATAAAAATAATGTAAAGCTCGATTAAAACCTGATGGAATCTGATATGCACGAGGAATATAGTTCCTGAAATCACCATAGAAACAGGCAAAACATAATATAGACGGCAATTTAAAAATTATTAAGATATGTCTTATTTTTTGCAGTTAATAACAACAATCTTGGATGTATGGTATTGCTTTTACTGACTTTTAAAACTGATTTTTATAAAATTACCGATATAAATAAATTTGCTTAATTTATTCAAATCAGAAGTTTCAATAAAGCCTTGCTCTCCAAACGTCCCTTTAAATATACTCCTTAGTTTGCATATACGAGGAGTACCCAAAAATAGCCGTAATGGTAGCGCTGTAGATGGGGCTTGCCTAGCACGTATTTCTACCGCTAGCTGTACATGGCGGTACTTATTTTGCGTTCGGTGTGGTCGGTTTTTCGCCGAATAAGGTTGTCTTCTTACAGTGCATTTTCGCTTGCTCGTCGTTTTTTGTAATGTCGGACTTAAGTGAACAGCGTGCTACCTGGTTAGACAGTTAATTAGGCATCCTGTTCGGAGGTTCTGAGATGACTGCGAAACAGCGTGCGACGCAGCCTTAGCAGTTCTTGTCCCACGTTCCCTACTCACCCGATCTCCCCGTGAGACCTTTTTTTGTTTCCACGAATGAAGAGAAACATGAAATAACATCGTTTTAACAACGTAGCAGAGGTGAAGAGAAAAACGCCACAGCAGCTCGCAGCCATACAAAAAGAAACTATTTCGAACAATATATCCAACAATGGAATCATTGATTAACAAGTGTCTAAAGTTAAAAGGTTTTTTTTAGAAAAAAAAAATATAAGTTTTTATAGAAAAATTCCAGTTATTTTTGTGTACCCCAATGTATATATACATAGAGTAATGAAGTGTAAGTAAAGTAAATTAAGCAAGGACACATTAGCGGTGCGGCGGTTTAATGGAAACCGTACGTTGGAAAATAAGGCAGGGAAAAGTAACTCGCAACATAAACAAAATCTTGTAAAGAAGTATGAATGTTACAATAACAATGACCAATATGTATAATGAGAAACACTAAAAGTCCTGAGAAAAAACAATTACGTTTTTAAATTATACAACTTAGAGCAAAGAAAAATACATCAAAGGAAATAGGAAAATTCACTTCGTATTAATATAAATTATAATATTGAAAAACCAACAACAAAATATAACAATTTGATAAAGCAAAATAGGTAAAGGTGTATAAACTAATAAATTTATTTGTAATGTTTTAAATTCTTAATCAGAATATTAATAACTTTACCATAATTTTTTAAAAATTCAATACAACGCATGTACATATATACTCTTTTCCTAGGCATTTAAATTCTGATTCATGGGTCAGTCTTTAGTGATTTTGGCAGTTTATTAAATGAAATGTTTCATTTTCTTTACAGTTTTCAAATAATTTCAAATAGTCTTCATGCAGAAATGGTTTACAAGTCCTGAACGACGTAGAAGTAATATCTATATTATGTAACAGTTTTATGAACATAAAATGCTATTCTGTTGTGATTTATGATTTTTAATCACCTTCCTTTCGTTAGTTCTAATAAAATTTAACATTTTCTTAAATTTATATAATACAAAATTCAATTTACATTACTCATTTTAGTACAGATTTATCCCCTCGTACTTATAGGCTTTTGCGATGTGAAACTGAAAAATTCTGATTTTTGCTGCTTTTTACACTGTATGTATTATATATAAAACAGTATTGTAGACAATTTTACTACTCTCTGATCAGATTCGAACTCACGATATGTGTCTAGACCACTCGATCATAGAAAACGGTGATATTTGAACCTATTAACACGCCATATTCTACATTATAGAAACAGATATTAAATGGAACCCACAGTAGATTTTATTTGTATATAATTATGCATTTTTACGATTTGAAACTGAAAAGTTCTTATTTTTACTGATTTTTACATAGTATACATGTTGCACAAATTTTAAAAAAATTTCTGGTTTCTTATGGAATATTGGAATCTATTAACATGCCATATTTTGCGTTATGGCAACAGATATTAAATGTAATTACAATAGATTTTAATTGTACATAATTACGTGCTTTTATGATGCGAAACTTAAAAAATTCTAATTTTTATGTTATGAAAAGCAGAAAATTAGAATTTTCATGCGATTTAGTTATTTTATTTATCAAAAGCCACTTTAGTTATGTATATTTAGAACAGAATATATATTTGAAATAATAAATATTATTTAGATTTATTAACATTAAATACACAGTTGTGTTTCAAAAATTTATTTATGTATCTACTGATTTTTAAATTTTTAAGCAAATTAAGTTTCTTACTCTTGTCTTATACATGTAAGGTTTTAAAATTACTGTCTCACTTGACTCGCGCCAGGTTCGTAATAAATACGAGAGTGGCCGTTTATATTTCGGGAACTGGCAACACTGTTAATATTGCCTCCGATCTGATGATTGCTTCGTGAATTTTGTCATTTTTGACAATATATTTACTACATAATATTAATATATTGACAGTAACTTGAAAATTTGATGTCAGTGAAAAAATGAAATTAACTCACGAACATTTTCGTGCAATTATTTTTCATTATTTTCGGCGTGGATTATCTCAACAAGAATGCATCGACGGGCTGAATTCTTTATATGGTGATAAAGCACCATCGAAAACTACAGTATATCGCTGGTATAGTGAATTCAAACTTGGACGGTGTTCTTTTGATGATGAATTTCGTGATGGTCGTCCCACAAATGTTGTTGTGTCGGAAAAGATTAATGCAGTGTCTGAATTGATAATGCAAGACCGTCATGTGACATATCGTGAGATCGAGGCATCTCTAGGTATTAGTAACACCAGCGTGCATAAGACCTTGCATGAACATTTAGTCATTAAGAAGCTGTGTTCACGTTGGATACCACATAATTTGAAAACCGCTCAAGAAAAGACTCGCGTCGATTGGTGCCAAGAAATATACATAAAATATAATGGCGGTGCCTCAAAGAACATTTATAAAGTCGTCACAGGTCATGAATCTTGAATCTATACGTATGAGTCCGATAGTAAACACCAATCGACATCAAAACAAATGGTCGCCTGTTTTTTTGGGGAAAAAACCGGTCACGTTGCAACTGTGCCTTTAGAGAGTTGTAGAACGGTCAATTCCGAATGGTACACAACTATTTGTTTGCCAAAAGTTTTTGAAGAAATAAGGAAAACAAACTGAAAACGACAGATTATTCTCCACCATGATATTGACCGGGCATAACATTGAATTGATGAGCCATCCGCCGTACAGTTCTGACCTACCACTCAGCGATTTCTTATTCTTGCCACACGTGAAGAGCAAACTTCGTGGGCAACGGTTTTCTACACCGGAAGAGGTAGTTGAGGCATTCAAAACTTATATTTTAGAGATACCGCCTTCATGCTGGCAGCAATGCTTTTCGGTTGGTTTAAACGAATGCAAAAGTGCATTGATTTTCAAGGAGAATGTTTTGAAAAGCAATAAAACTATTTTCGATAATAAAAAAATATCTTTTGTTTGCTATTCTCGAAATATATACGGCTATCCTCGTATATATATATATATATATATATATATATATATATATATATATATATGTATATATATTGGGTCCGTGGCGTTTTTCCCGATAGATGGCATTGGTTGCCGATAACTAAAGAACAACAAGTCACAGCGACACCACCGACGGCTCGTTTTTTAGATGACCTTCCGAACGTTAGTTTGAGCGTAGAAACATTGTAATCGGTGCAGTGGTTGGAAAGTTATTCGCACTTGAAAATGGAGAAGAATAATGAGAAATTTCGCTATATTCTGCAATATTATTATGATAAGGGGAAGAACGCTGCGCAGGCTTGTGATAAAATTTGTGCTGTGTACGGTGAAGGTACTTTATCGAAATCTGTTGCGCGGAAATGGTTCGCTCGCTTTCGTTCTGGAAATTTCAATGTGAAAGATGAGTCACGCTCCGGTTCCAATCACTGAAAAATCTGATGAAATTCTTGAAAAAGTCCAACAAGATAAGCATATCAGCAGTGTCGATATTGGCATGGAGCTAGGCATTGACCACAAAACTGTTTTGAACCATTTACACAAAGCTGGTTACAAAAAAAAGCTTGACGTATGGGTTCCTCATGAGTTGAGCGTGAAAAACATGATGGACCGAATTAACATCTGCGATGCGCTGCTGAAACGGAATGAAATCGAGCCGTTTCTGAAACGTTTAATAACCGGAGATGAAAAATGGATTACGTACGATAATCGGAAGCGTAAAAGATCGTGGATAAAGGATGGTGAGCCGTCACAAGCGTTCGCTAAGCCAACATTGACGCCAAAAAAAGTGATGCTGTGTGTATGGTGGGACTGGGAGGGGAATCGTCCACTACGAGCTACTTCCAACTGGTCAGACGATTGATTCTCAACTCTACTGTGCACAACTAGAGAGATTACGCCAGGCGATTGAAAGAAAACGGCCCGAATTGATTAATAGGAAAGGTGTTGTCTTCCATCATGACAACGCCCGACCACACACTTCTTTGATGACCCGTCAAAAATTGAGAGAGTTTGGTTGGGAAGTTTTGATGCACCCACCTTACAGTCCGGATATAGCACCCTCTGACTATCATCTGTTTCGATCTCTGCAGAAGTCTCTCAATGGAATTAAGTTGGTTTCAAAAGAAGCCTGTGAAAACTACTTGATTCAGTTTTTCGACCAGAAACCATAGAAGTTTTTCACCGATGGGATCATGGATCTACCAAAAAAATGGCGAAACATTGTCGATAATAATGGAGCATATTCGGTTTAAATGAATTCGTCCATGCGCCATGCGGGGATCAGTTGAATTTTACTGAAAAAACGCCACGAACTTTTTCCCAGACCCAATATATATATATATATATATATATATATATATATATATATATTTATATTCGCAGAATGGGGGACAAGGGATGGAAATAAAAAAACCAAATTATTTTTCTTTTTCAATATATTCACCTGCAAGACGGATACATTTTTCACATCTTTCAATTAATTTATTTATACCCTCATAAAAAAATGATTTCTCTTTATCTGCAAAATACGCCGAAACTGCCTCCTTGACTTCATCATCGGCAGTAAATTTTTTACCCCGCAGCTCTTTTTTCATTTTCGGAAACAGGTAATAATCACTCGGGGCCAGGCCTGGGCTGCAGGGTGGGTGATTCACAATTTCGAAGCCCACCTTATGCAGGGCAGCTAACGCAACGCGGCTCTTGTGGACGGGCGTGTTATCGTGCAAAAGCAGAACACCTTTTGTCAATTTTCCCCGCCTTTTCTCTTTAATGGCTTCTTTTAGTCGCTCTAATATTGAAGCGTAATATTCTCCGGTTATAGAAACACCTTTATCTTTATAATCAATCAACAATATTCCTTCCGAGTCCCAAAATACCGTTGCCATGAGTTTCCCAGCTGATTGTGACACTTTAAATTTCTTGGGAGGTGCTGTGCCCTTTTTATGCCACTGCATGGAGTCTTGTTTGGACTCAGGTTCATAATGATGAACCCAAGTTTCGTCTCCAGTAACAATTCCACTCAATACACCATCCTTGTCTTCATTACAGAGGTCCAAAAATGCACGCGAACACTCTACGCGCTGTTGTTTTTGCGGCGGCGTGAGCATTCTCGGCACCCATCTTGCGCTGACCTTAGACATGCCGAGATGATCGTGTAGGATTTTAAAAATTGTTGTATCGGATACTCCAACCATTTCTGCGAGTTGTTTCTTCTTTAGTCGAGCATCTTCGAGTACAATTTGTTCAACTTTTTGGATAAGTGCTGGCGTCGTCACCTCAATGCTCCTGCCCGGCCTCGGGTCGTCTTCAAGGGATTCCCTTCCTTGTTTAAATAAACTATGCCACTTGTACACCATGATTTTTCCTGGACAAAAGTCGCCGTAAACCAATGACATCTCATTCATTATGGTCGCGACAGATTTTCCTTGCCTGGTAAGGAACTTTATAACGGCACGATATTCGATTTTTTCCATATTTCACTTTTCACTCCTGATTATGTGACTTGGTTGACGATAGCTCAAAGACTAACTGTCTAATAACAATGAAACTTCGTATTTATACTAATCATGAGTTGCTGTACAGGCCGCGCCCCCAATGCGCCTACTCACCCCTCTACAACCCGCTCATTCCGCGAATATAAAAACGCTCCCTCGTATATATGTATGTATATGCAATGTACTATTAATTCGATTTTCAATTTTATTTTTCATCCACTTGATTATGTTATGACGAAACAATTGTGTGGGATACAATAATACATTTTTTGAAACTCAGTTGACTACTTATTTCTTCTGTTAGTTATGAAGTTTCAACAAATATTCCCACCAAAAGTTAACGAGTTTAGCTTTGTCAGTAAATTTTCATACATTTGTTATAATTATGAATAGAGAGCCAACAAAATGACATCAAAGAGAAAGACACTAATTATTTGTAACTTTCAAAGTGAAAACATGTTAACTGTACGGCAAATAATATGAGCAACTACAGCTTATTATGCACACTTCTTCATAATATTATGCCTTAAAATGTAACAAATGTTGCCGTTCCAGCACTTCCTGTCGGTACTTTGTTTTGTGTAATGCAATACCTTATTGTAGCGATTTCTGTGTGTTACTCTCGTAGCCTTAGTGTCGTGTCGTGTTGTACGGAAAGAAAGGTTTCTGCCAACGAAAGTCCGGATGTGGGAGAATACATTTGTAACATGTGTTCTCTTTATTTTTCGCTTCAAAAGGAAATAAAGAATTTTTACAATTGCGGTTTTGTGTGTCGACGAAAATTTGATGTCTGCATTACTTGCGGCGAATACCGAATGTCTTTTTTGTGGTGAAAATATCATAAAAGATCGCTCGCTTTTGTCGCCCGAAGAGAGGAAGCGCATTTGCATTGTTGAGAATTTTCGAAATGCTTCGCTATTTCCTCAGGACATTTGGAAATGAGAATTTGATGGTTCAATTTGGGTGAATGATACAAATAGAATTAATAGTAGGGTCTTAGAGGGATTCTTGGTAATAATCTCAAAATACCTGTTGCATATAATGTTTAAAACACGCATATTAACTTTTCCTTTATACATTGCTCAAAACAGTTAGAAGATATTTGGAAAAAATGGTAATAGAATAAATAAATAAAGTACCTCGCGAATATTTTTATAATTAACAACAATGTTTTTAAATAAGAAACCGAACGCATTAACTCGTTTGAACTTGTTTGTGCACATTGTAAGGCTACTAAGGCACTAGAGTGAATAAATATCATTAAATGAATACACAATTATCGGACTTTATAAGAAGTTTTATTGATAAAATGACAAAAAATCTATTGTTAATAATGTGTATGATCTCCACGAACGATTTGTCATTTCATCGGCATTGATTGAATCAGAACATCAAAAAGTTCTTCTGGAATATTATTCCATTCCACTATCAGAGCAATTTGAAGTTCCTAAATTGTACATTGTAGCATATTTCTTCTACGTGCTTCCTAAGGCATCCCAAGCATGTTCGACAGGATTGCCATCAGGAGAATTTGCTGGCCAGTCCATTATATTGATTCCCAATTGTTTAATCCAGTTGTTCAGAATGTTTGTTCGATATGGACGAGCATTGTCATCCATTAAAATAAATCTTTCACACATAGCGCCAGCGTACGGAAGAACAGTGGGTCTCAAAATTTCATCAAGATACCTCTTAGAAGTAAGTTGTAATTCTGTATCCCATAAAGGTCTGACCTCCTGCGCTTATCCCAGTTCATACCATTACACTCTCACCTTCATATTGCCGTTTTTCTCGAACAAATTGTAACTGATTACTTGCTCCAGGTTCACGCTAAATTAAAATACGCCTATTATCTGGATTTAAGGCGAATCCGGATTCGTCACAAAACAATACTTGTGCCCAGGCATCGTGATTTCAATTTCTATGGTGCTCAGACCATATTCTTCGCGACCTTTATGAAGAGCAGTTAGTGGAACGCATAGTAGGAGTCTTCGAGCATACATACCAACGTTATGAAGACGATTTTATATTGTTTGAGTTGATACTACTCTTCCCGTAGCAGCAGCAAGCTCACTTCTACGCTGCGTTGCGTTATGAGTGTGCTTTCTACGTCCAAATACTGTTAGGTATCGATCATCTCTTGGTGTTGTAGATGCTGGAGTCCTTGTCCTTGTCTTCTTTGAACATCTCCAGTTTCTAAAAACTTTGGTTAAATGCAAAAACTTCAGCAACAGCTTGCTGTCTCCGTCCACCTTCCAATTGACATATGGCTTTCCAAGTCTCTGCATCAGTGAAATCAAGTTGCTTTTCCATTATTACCCGTAAATACAGTTAAAAAATTAGCTATGATTCAGAAAATAGTAAAATCTAACTGTAGTCGATATCGCTCGCATACGCGCTGTACAAGTTGCAACCTGTCAATGCATTCTGTTTCTTGTTTAAAAGCGTTGTAGTTGCAACATAAAAATATTTGCGTGTCTTATTATTATTTTTTCAAATAATCTCTAATTGGATTTGGATAAAAATGGAATGGACATGGTGCCTGGTTTCAAATCTATGCTTAGTAAGTGGTGACCCGGCTACCCACAACTGCGCACAATAACAGCAGTAGCAGCAGCTGAGCCTTGATGATAACTTATGTAAATGATGTCGAAATACCAGCAGCAGAAGTACCGAGAGCGGCATTCTAACCCAGAAGCCAAATCTTGACAAAAATAATTTAAAATATTTTACTTCAGTAGACAAGAATTTGCACTTTCTTTTTTTTTGTGTCGCTGTCTGCAATAATCCCACAGAGCTAAATCAATAGAATACGGAGAATAAGGAAAAAACACTTCGTATTAAAAAAATTATTAAGAATTGTCGGATAATAGAAAGATGCTTTACCATTCAACAACCGCTAACTGCATTGTCTTCGATACTCAGTTTATCAAACGCTTTCATGCATCATGCTAATACTCAGTATGAATCATTGTTTCATTTGAAGCGAATTATTTGTGTGTCGGTGTAATCGCTAAACTAAATTTGCATTGTTTTGATTACTGACTTCTGTACACAGAATTTTTCTATGGATTTCCTTTATCTAGTAACCACCATTCAGCACTTTAACTTGTATTAAAAACACTACGTTTTACTACCAGTTACAAGTTTTATTATAAGTTTATGTCTCTTTTCGCTTTTTATTTCTGTGCAATGCTCACTTTGAGTAAAGATTTTTGATCATTCGATGAGTTCCTGTGTATTCCAAGATTCATTTTCATGAATCTCACAAAAGATTTTTGGAATTTTAACGAAATCACCCATTTTTGTGGTCATCATTTCAATCGACGTTTGCCTTTATTCACACCCTTTCTATCTGTTCTGTACCGTCGATGACACTCAAAATCTAGTTTATTGTTTCCATAAGCAATTTTAAGACTTTGTAGCATTTTCGCATGACTTTTACCATTTTAACATAGAATTTAATATTGATTCTTCACTTAAATGATCTATATTTTGGCTTTCGATGAACGAAATTCAATGAAAGTTTTATAGAATACTTAGAAAAATTGACATTTCATAAATTAATCGCCCACCAATAGATGGGATCGCAAGTTTCGTTGAATTGGGACAACTACTTATTTTTTGGATAGAAGGTTTGTTAATGAAATTTCAAAAGCAAGAATAAAATCGAAAACAATCTTCCTAAGAACATCAGCACTAAAGGTCAACTACATTATAGCAATGGCAATTTATAAGGGAACAAACATCATCCGACCAGTGAATAAACTAATATCAGACTAGGAAAAGTAGCGGCCTCTTATTAGAGTGAATATAGATATTGACAGAGATATGGTTAATTTGAAAGAGTGGCTGCTCATGTATTCGTATAAAAGAATAGACCACTTGATGTAACATCCATATACATGGGCTTTAATATATGTATATTTAAGGTTTGGCTGCGAAAAAATCTAATATCATTAATGTTGCTAAATTCTGATTTAATATAAGTACTTTTAATAACAATGATAACAATAACAATTCTTTATTGCCCAACAGATTACATATATCCATTTGCAGGATAAAAAAGAATAGTAATTACATATGTATATAGAAAATGAAGAGAGTAATATTATTAAACATAATTATAAACAAAAATTCAGAGTAAATTAAACATGAGGTACAAATAAACATATTTGTATGTATAAGCATTATGAAAATATAGCATGTGGTTCGTATTGTAGGAATTAGAGATGGAATCGAAACAACTACACATGTGGTAGAGCGTCGATCGGAATAATTAGATTTGTTTTCGTAGGTTGTAAGTGAAACTTAGTAAGGTTATGTCTCAACATGTGGTATTCTGAAAGAGATCCTTTAGAGAAGTTCCAGGAATTGACTTGGTTTGGAAGAAGTCTGTATAAGAAAATAATAGCGAAAGAAGGACGGCGAGATTGCAAATAGGACACCTCATGCAATGTTTGGCCATATTTGAAAATGAATATCTTCAGGTCCTTTCTTATTGTTAGGAATTGAGGGATTTTTTCGCGGCGTTAAGCTTCTTCAACTCCTTTCTCTGTTTCACTAGTTTCTACGTGTTGAACCACGATATACGTATTTCTCCCTTTAAGAAGTTGTTCAATTTCAAGCTTTCCTGGGATGCCCTCATACATCTCATTCTGTCTATCAGATTTCGTTCACTGAGTTTTATTGCTTATGTGCACTAAATGATTGATCTAGCTTTGATGTCTCGCCTTAATTTTTATAACTATCGATTTCACGTCCAGTCTTTGGCTTCAGTTTTTATTGTATGTATGTTGCTTCTCATACTAATAATTAAAAATAATGAAAAAGAATCGGAACCTTTTGCCTGAATAACGAAATAGGATAATAGAATCAGTTTGCACACCTATTTATGTCTGCTAGATTAACCTCATAAATAAGCGAAATGATAAATCAAAACCTTTAACTGTTCAATCAATAAATCTGCAACACGATTTTCCACCAAAACCATTCCCATTCCGTTCGCCGAATTCGTTAAAATTTCATTGGAAAATGAGTTTGCAACCACGAAGTATGACATTATGTCGACGCTGAGCCGTGTAGAGCATTATTATTCCCTCCGTGCAATTATTTCGCCCAACCCTTTGCAAAAATTAAACTATCTGAATATGGCGAAACGCAGAGAAGGGACGAGGAACATCTCTCTCGCGTTTTAGTCTGTATATATTTGTGAAACGATTGGACGTAGTACATAATATAAGTACGATGATGATATCTCCACCTTGCCATTTAATTTAATACATTGCGAGGTCGAAAGCGCCGTATACGTTTTGATGGCAGACTGACACGATAACAAAATTACACGTTCTACTAATAAATAAAACACAGATGCCTTTTTTTTCAACCTTTCCTCCTTTAGTGACGGTGCATTAGGAGCTAGTTCGATGTAATTACGACGTTATCGGTTTATAATAAATTCTCCCGTGATATTATGGCGTTAATATCTTAAAATGTTTCGCCGATATTATAGCGAGATGGCGTAGAATGACATGCACTTTTAGGGATTAAAATTTGGAAAAAGAAGATGAAATATTTTTTTGACTAATATTAATAAATTCGCAGATTGTTTAAATGTTCAATTTATTCACTATTTATTTATCAATATGAATTTTTATTAAGTAGATCAATTCAATGTTGTATTAGAAAAGTTTCGAAAATGATTAACTGAAGCATCACTTATTAAATCATTCATTTATTTATCAGCTTTATCACAATTAACACTGATTTCTAAATATCAGATAAAGTCACTTTCTTGCATTGCATTTTTTCTTTTTACTCTACTCTTACATAGGGTAAATTGAAACGACAACTATCAACTGGTAATTTAAATTCGAACTTCGGCTTAAAAAAACAACAAAAGTTGATATGTTGTCACTTTCAAAATAATCCCCATTGGCTACAATAATTTGCAAATATTCACTAAAGTCGTTTCTTCTTTCCTCTTAATTTTGGCTCTTCTATTGTCTTCATATCTGAAGGCAATAGAGGAGCCAAAATTAAACTATTTTATTCAAATTTAAGAGAAAGACCATACGGAATCGTGATTAGTGAATTTGAGGAAGGGCGTCATTTCAGTTTTTGGTAAAAAAGGACAATTCAAAGGATTGATATGTTAGCAGGTGTTTGATAATAGTGCAATATATAGTTAATGAATATAACTATTGACAAATAAAGTAATGTTCACGATGATCGTTTCGCTCAATTCTAGGGCTAGTCAGGAAGTCTGGTTTTGTCGGCAGTTCTACGCACCTAGTAGGTATCACTATAATATCACTATATGCCCATCTCTCGGATAATAGGGAGAGCATTTATATTTGCTTACATTCGAACAGAACATGTTGACAATGCAAACTGAGACGTGTTCGTATATACGGCAGTTGCCATAAACAACGTAATTAATGCAAATAATTACTGCAGAATAAAACCATAACCACGATGATGGTTTCGCAAAATTCCAGAGATCGGCAGTTCTACGTCCGGTGAGCGTGATACTATAAAATCGAGGAATTGTTTTGTCATAAATCAGGCTATTTATTACAGCTTTTGTAAATCACACGCGATTATAAAACAATGTGTGACTTTCGAATTTATAATTGAAAAAAAAAACACCTATATCTTCTAATATGTACCTGTTATAAATAATTTATTACTTGGTTAAGCATCTCTATAAGAACATTGACATCACCTGTTCAACTGAAAGAATATAATCATTTTAACATTTAGTAAGAAGCGTTTCGTTAAAAACACTATTTATAACTGATTACGAGTGAATTTGACGGAAATTAATTTCTTATATCAGCAAGATATTGCTGATCAATCAACACAGATGCATTTTACTACGTGGTTCGTCTTTAACAGTTCTTGATCGGACAATCTTCTGTTTGATAATCGATCATCGTTTAAAGACTTTGTGCATTTTAAGTGAATCCCCTCTGGTTTAATTTGTACTTGAAATTTTAAACTTGAAAAAAAGACAATTCATAATTTATAAATAATGCTATAATGTTATAAACTATTGGAATTATACAATATAAAAGTTAATGATAATGTAAGTGATAGTTCTAACAACATAAGGGAATCACAACATTATATAAAAATATAGAAAACATATTCCGTATCTTTTCAATTAGTTATTTTTTATGCTTTTTGAATATAAAGGCCAATACTGTTGTTCGTTTCAAAATTAGATTGGTTTTTGTCGTGTTACTTTGCTCTTGGTCGTTTCAGATAATCTTGTTAAATTACTGATGCTTGGAGAAAAACTGATAATTGTTGAATTTATATTGAAGTAGGCTTTTCAAATTAAGTTATTGTTAAAAAGAAAATTTCGTTAAATAATAATTTTAAGGCAATAAGTAATTTATAGCATAAAATAATTGTTCTCAAGGAAATAACTGGAAACTATTGCTAATGTAATTTTTATCAATTTTTATTGGCTTCATGGAATATAAGGGCATGATAAATGAAGCTGGAGAGTCGTGTCTGCTCAACAGTGGCGGCGAGTATGTTCGGTTTAATAGCGATCGTTCGTATCGATTGTCGCTACACTAGAACCCGCCCTTGTCGGACAGATACGACTACCCATCTCTAACTATAAATTTCATTCAATTGTATACGCTTTTCTATGAAGAAAAATATTTTGAAAGTCAAATTTAATGAATAAGCATAAGAAATAGGGAAAATCTTGCCTTCTTTTGAAGGAAATATCGTCTTTGATGGATTATATTTTAGTATTATGGTTTGTAATATCATCTAGTTTCTATCTATCTATCTATCTATCAGTTTTTTCAATTATTGAGGTTGGTTGGACGGCTTTTTCACATTATATTTTTATCTTCTTACTGTGGTTAGTAATTCATTGTTTGCTGATGATATTCATAGTTTCAGGATACCTTTTGCGTTGAATCAAATCCTCTTCCTTCGTCTGCAGTAAGAAGACTGGTTTATTTTAAGAGTACAATTACTCTGTTGAAGACCTTTCCTTTTTCACATATTCCCATATTTTTGATTGACTGTTTGATATATTGCAAACATAATCTTTCTTTTGGATTTCCTTACAGTGTACTTGGACTTCCAAAAGTAAATGTTATTAGAGAAGAAAGGCTGTTTCAGCAGGATATTACTGGCATTAATAATTAAAAAATAATGAAATATTAGTCTCAGCAAAAATAGTAAATTACTAAAATAATTAATTCGTTCGCTCAATTTACAAGGCACAAAATAATAAATAAGGTTCACGAATTTAGATTTGAAAAGAATTAATGCTGCGAAAAGATTATAGATTTGAGAATTGGAAGATTCTTTTGCAGGAATAAGTTGTTTTATTAATGTAGACACTAATACAATTGCATACATTTATTGATGATGAAACTGATTTTGGCACATCTATTCAAAAGGTTTGTTCTTTTGTACGCTTAACGCCCTCTCGTATCTGCCCACCATAGATCATAATCAATACAACAAATTTTAATTTATCGATTACATATTTCATCGAAACTTTAGTTTGGTTTGATAAAATTTAATTAATCAATCATGTAATTATGGTCTTTATATTGATTGAAACTTTTCCCGATAGTTTTGTAATTATCTAGAGATAATCTTAGCATTCACTTTTTGTTGATGCCGAGTCATTTATAAGAATATGACATTTGAGTTGCTTCCGCTTTCCAACGTGAACTTTCTAAGTGATTACAAGTTTTTGATCTTACTCTCTTTAAAAGTACCAACCTAGAAAATTTAATCGGGCTTATTATATTAGAAATTATTTAATATATTTGTGTTAATATTGGTTGGATTTGAATAAAGCCGGATTAAATGTTTTGTCGACCTTATAGTGAAGGCTAATTGAGCAGATTGGTGAAACAAAAAAAGCCAATGCACGTGGTGTTCGTAAAATTATAATGGGATTTTGTTGGCTATTTTTATCAAAGGGACGACCTTAGATCTAGTCAATTAACCCTCAGAACATCACATATAGGTATGTAAATTATTAACTTTGTATTTCATAGCGGCCTAATTCCTTTCTTTGTTTCTTTTTTTCCCTCTACTTTAATTTTAGGATTCTAAGTATACTCCGTCTACTTACCACATGTGGATAATATTGTAACACTTGTTCGAACGAAATTAGTGTGAACGTAAGGATCCCATATCAGTCAGATTGAGTTCGAACAGCATGATCAGAGGTACTAATTGGACCAGATTCATCAGTCATTGGAATATTGAACCTGGGACAAACGTTTATAAATAACGATTAATTCAGTTGAAACCTGAACTTTATTAATTAGAATAATTTTTTTGCGATTATTTCGTAGGTGTGCTCTGTTGCTGTAATTGGGAGGTGTCCAATTAGGGGCACATATACTATTGCAAAATTTTATGTGAACTAGCTATACGTATAGAAGGGGAAAATTTTCTCAGATTTTATTTAGAGTAATTAATTACAATATCGGAAGCATCTCTTTTTTGTTCATTTAATACGTATTCATAATAAACGATTTTACTTGAAACCTTGTACATAAATCAATACTTTTGAACATACAATAAACTTGAATAGAGCCGAATTTTTTTTTCTTTTTGTTTTCAAAACTGTATTAGTTAACAGAGCAACGCTTTTTTTGGATATTTTGTTTTAATATGGGTAGAAGGACTTTCATGGTTTTAATATTGTAGCGTCCTATTGCATCATATTAATAGGGAATCCCTCCCATTCTCCGCATTTATTTTGAGTTGGAAAGTACTCTGAGAATAAGCGATAAGATTGTTAGATACGCGAAAAACACGGGCGTTGATTCAAAGCAGTAGCAGGTTGCTGACCACAAAAAATAGGTTTGGATTTCTACTTGATGTCATCTTTCTATTCATGCGGCATGTGGAGTTTCGAATTATTCATCTGATGGAATCGATTGATAATATTTAAAAGAATCTAAAGTAAATGCGAATGAGAAACCTATAATCTATAAATATGAATTTAGTATTTTCCACTAGCTTTATAAATATTTCCGCAATTCCATTTGAAAAAAAAAGGCTTTCTATTGTCTTGTAGTATAGGGAAGGAAAATAAGTCAGATCGAAATGATGTAGCAATAAATAGAGGTTCCACTGGGTTCAGTATTGGGAGCTTTGTTGCTCTTCCTATACATAAACGATTTATTAAGATTGGGTTGTTTGTGGACGATATATCGATAATAGTGTGAATAAATTTGCACGAAGAGGTTGTGACGATTTTAGACGAAAATGTGAATAATTAGGGGAGTAGTTTACGAAATATTAAATATTGTTATAACTAACTCAATAAACTTTTATTGTGGGAAGAAGGAGTTGTTTATTAACCATGTAGAATATACATTTAAAGAACTGTCCTCTCATTGTTTTATTTTTAAACTAAAGTTTCGTTTGACTAATATTGCATTGTATAAAGTAGAGAACTGTTTCTAAAATTTTTTGTCATTCCCTTTTTTCTAACGTGTTCCAATACAGTTTTGGATTTCTATTATTATTATATGCTTTTTTTCTTAAATGTTCTTTTATAGAATTCCTTTAGAACATCCTTTTTTCGCTATTTTTTTAGGTCAGTCTAACATACATGTAATTCACTTCCGAAAGAAAGTCGTACAAAAGTTTTAATCGCAAATTAAGCCACATATCACTACTATCTTGTGCATGCGTGCTGATAATATTCAAGACATCCAGTGTTTTATAACTTCCCGTTTGTACCTACCGTCATTGGGTAACATTTCTTTTTTCCGCAATGAATAAATACACGTTGATGTTTCATGCCATGTGGGCATCCGTATGTATAAATATGGAAAAAAGAGAAGATAGAAATCGCTAATTATTGTGCAGTTTCAACGCCCCAATTTCGTATCCAATGGCGTCACGGCCTATAGGAACACATCATCTTCATCTCGTTTATGTTGTTCTTGTCGAGATTATTCACGATGATCCACACGAAACGTTTATCTTCATTACAGTGTTTGAACAATTTCCATATAGTTTGATAATGGAGGATTCAACCATTGGCGGTGTACGGAGGAGCTGCCGGCCGCTTTAGATTATAGTAATAGAACGCGCGGGCATATTTTCGTGTTTTTGCTACCTCGAGGGGCCACGTTGTCGTCGTCCACCTATGACAATGCATCCATATTAAATGAGCGTTCGAACGACCATCATCATTGGCGAATATCCAAGCCGCGCGGTTATTTTATACATATATTAAATTACTATTGGTTTCAAAACAGATGTTTGATGTCAGGTATTATGATGATTTTGCCTTCGAGCAGTGTCTACATTAACTTTTATTATTATCCCTTATGTTGGTATATGATGAGGCGTACACACCGTGATAGCTGCTCTTAAATATTGATAGGGCAAATTTTCTATAAATAATACAAATGAAAGAAACCACCACGTGTGTATCTCAACGAAATGTTAACTACATAAAACCGTATGCCGAATTCATTGAAATATAACATGTTAAAATTGCCGGTATATTATTATCGCCAAATTATTTACAATTTTAAATCAGAATTGATCACAAATGAAAATAAATTTTGCAATACTCCAAGATAAACCGTTAAAATTTAAGGGTTATAAATCATTGAGAAAGAAATGTTCATAGATGGGATTAGAAGATTAACATTGTTCTAGTAGAGGTCGTTACTAAGAAATCGATACTCTAACGAAGCTGATCACTATATTGAATATCAACAGATGCACCGTCTTTTGTGTATTAAAGCAGCAGTAATGAGAATGATTTGACAAGAAGTGAAACTCAAAATAAGGCAATAGAGTTAGAAAAAAATTTTGATTAGCTTTTCATCTAGTCACCTTATGCTATTTTTGTAATGATCTTTATCAGTATCCTTAAATTGCTATGTTCCTGGCATAAATTCTTTATTCGACCGTAACTTCTTTCTAGCAAGGAAAAGTTTAAGTCACGTAGGGCTATATTTGGCGAATAGGGTGGGTGAAATACAACCTGAAGTCTCAAATAATCAAATTCGTTTGAAACATCTTGACCGGTGTGAGAGGGCGTGTCGTCGCGATGGAAGAGAACTTTTCATAGAGTCGTTTTTCAGAAATTACCTTTTTCAATTTGTCTAGTAGTGTGACATAATATGATCTGTTAACGGTTTGATTCTTTGCAAGACTGTCTGTAAAAATGATTCTTTTCAAATTCCAAAAAATCGTAGCGAATACATTACTCGCTGATGTAAATGCTTTTTGCTACAACTTTCTTTTGGGGAGGGCTATCATAATGTGTTTGTATTCAGAAATATGGTGTGGTGTAACAAATCTTTGCAAAAACTATCTCTTTCAACAGCATAATATTTTGTTCTTTCACGTGTTTGATCACAATTCGTGATTTTCGGTATTCATTTTGCCTATAGCTTTGACATGCATAATTCTATCTGTAAAATATAATGTGCGCATTCTATCGATATGATCACGATGTTATTCCCTTGATATAAATTCTTCAGTCATTTTTGTCAGAATTAAAACCCGCGGCACTTGTTCAGAATTTAGATAAGTACAATAGTACGTCTAAAATGAGATGCACGCGTTCAGTTCACATGCTCACGATATTAGTTATCTCTTTGATGACATTTCTTTGGTCGTTCAAAATAATATTAATTTTATTGTTCGTATTCGAAATTATTGCAGTTTTGAAGCTTTCGATTGCACATCATTTCGGTGTTAATATCACCACATTTAAACTGCTGAACTCAACGTGAAATTGAGTTTAGAAGGATTATTGTCTCCCAAAGTTTGATGCACGTTAGTCAAAACTTCAGATATATCTACTCGTTTACAAAATATATGTTGGACGGCACTACGAATTGGAAGAGTGAATTTGAGAATTTTGCAATTAGACACTTTATTCACATTGATGTACTTTGCATAAAAATGGTATGAAATCTACCAAATGTTACTTGTCACCACAATAGAGGTGGTCGAATTAAACTGCTAGAATATACTAGATTGGATTATTTGAGGAGGCCATGAAGTTTATTTGACTGTGACCTTTAATGATCTATTGTAATCCTCATATCTCCCCTGAAACTCTACGCTTCTTTACATATGCCTCTTGAAGTTAGCATCTACATATTTAATGAGAATTATTATTTTCTGCTATGAAGTTATCCTTTGTGTAATGAGAATTACTATTTTCGGCTATGCCATTGTTAATTAAAATCATAGATATCAATTAATAATTTCAACTGGAACATCTACATATCTGCCGTTTTCTAGACGACTGCCTTACCAATTAGATCACTAGGCAGCATAGCTTCGAGTTCTTTAACACGCCGTAAATCGTACTATGGAAATTTTAAGATTTAATATTTTTAAAACCCGCAGTCAGGTTATTTTGACGTTAATAATTATATGTAAATATATAATTAAGTTCTTTACAATGGGAAGTTAAGTCTCTATGTAATTTTGTCTCAGTTTCATCTTTCAAACTTAGCCTTAAAAATTCCAGATCAGTTGGTAATAGGATCTTTTCATCGGATTCATTTTCTCTACGATGTTATTCCTCATACTCTTAAGTACTTCTGTAGATAATTCGAGTTCATAAGATTTCTTGAACTGTTTTTCCAGTACTTGCCTTTAAGTTTTAAAACCCCTTACATGTTCTTTTCTACTTTTTATTTTTCAGTTCCGCTCTATAGCTTTATTATAGTATTTTCATTAGCAACAAGGAAAATAACGGTTCATCGAGTCAGAGCCTCGTTTGATCAAGTAAGGTTAAATAGAAAGGAGTCCGGTGTCCTTAATTATTACACTTCCCTGCGGTTACTCAACTTTTGCTACCTTGTTTTGGGTTTAGCTTAGATAGCACTTATTACTGTACTAATACACTGATAGTCAGGTAGGTAGAATAGGAAGTTTCTAAAAGTCAAACTTCTATCAAGTCGTTTTCGTAAATTTTATGAAGTGAAGGATAGAGTATTCTAAAAGCAAAGTTTAAATTTAAAGATTATACTAATGTTCAAAAGAAAAATTTAGAATAATTAAATTTAATCTTGTTCTAATAGAGGTCGCTAAAAAATCGAGATTGTGAGGAAGTTGATGGAAGAACATTATCAGAATGCATATCCACAGATCGAGTATCTTCATAAAATTATACACAACGGTTTTGGTCTTTGTTCTGTGTATACTTTTCACGAAACGCAAATGCAATACCAACTAAACTTAGTGTCAGATTATAATCTGAAAAATCTTCTATGACAGCAGACGCGAAAATTTAATTTCTTTCTGTCAGATGTGTTCATCGATCAGCCAGTTAAAAAAAATGTGGGAAACTTGATTATAAGAAGATATTTGGAGACAGAGTAAAAAGTTGTTCAAAACAAATTAAGCAAAAACTGACACTTAAATTTGTTTTATTTAATAAGGAATGATTTAATTACCTATAATTAGCAAATGTGGGCAAACATATTAATTTTTTAGCAAATAGAACAAATCGTTATTTAAGAATTAACATAGAGGAAGGTCATTACAAGATCAGACAAATTCAATTTTTTAACAACTTTGTTTACGTCAAGAGTCCTTTTAATCAAACTTCGTGAAGTATACTTTAATATGTTATTCCTAGAAATTATCGTTACTAATTATATTCACAATAATAGTAATATAGTTCATATGAGCTAAATAAAAGTTGTATGCACTTGTTAACTTCAAAATATACGAGGGTGGTCCCATAAGTCTCCGGTCTGACCTAGAGCTGGCGATAGTAGTTTGAAAAATATCACTGTGTTAGAACGTACACAATCTATAAAGCATACGTTTGGAGAAGCTACGTTGTTTAGTGTTTGTTTGGCAGCCATCAATAGTGAACGTTTTCAGTGACTTTGTAAAAACGGAGAAAATTGGTCATCGTTACGTGATACAACTTTTATTTGAAAGGCCTCAGCCCAATCGATATAAAAATTGAACTGGATTCTACTCTGGGTGAGTCTGCTCCTCGTTCATAACACTGAAATATTGGGTAGCAGAGTTTAAACGACGCCATACGAGCTGTCAAGACGAGCATCGCAATGGTCGACCAATAAGGTGACCACTCCAGAAATCGTCAAGAAAATCCATAAAGGGGTAGTGGATGATCGTCGAGTGAAAGTGCGCGAGCTAGCAGACATTAGTAGGCATTTAAAAAAGTGCGATACATCGCATATTATCTGAAAATTTGGACATGAGAAAGTTGTGTGCAAGATGGTTGCCGCGTTTGTTCATACTCGAGCAAAAACAGTGGAATAATTTTCATTGACTATCTTGAAAAAGAAAAAACTATCGACGGCGAGTATTATGCGAACTTATTGGAACGTTTGAGCGAAGAAATCAAGCGAAACGGCCCTATCTGATTGTTGTTTCATCAAGATAATGCACCAGCTCACAAATCCGTTATTGCAATGGCCAAAATTAATGAATTAAATTTCGAATTGCTACCTCATGCATCCTATTCGCCAGGTTTAGCCCCCTCGGAATGTTCCCAAACTTGAAAAAATGGCTCAGTGGTCAAAGACTTTCCAACGATGAAGAAGTGATGTCGGCAGTTAATAGCTATTTTGAGGAGCAAGACAGTTCTTATTATAAAAAGGGTATCGAACTTATTGATCATCGCTGGGAAAAGTGTATAGAGCTGAAAGGCGATTATGTTGAAAAATAAATATATTTCTGAGTACTTCTGGGACCACCCTCGTACACTGTATTCGGAAATGATTTATGATGAAATTCAAATTAACTGCACAAAATTCGAAATTTAGAAACAAACTAATTTATTGTATTTCATATTATTATAATATATAAAACAAATAATAATATTGTTTCGTTTTTAATAAACTTTTTAATAAAAAAAGGATTTTATTGTGTACAACATTTAGTAATTTTTTTGTTAGATAATGCTAGTCCTTTATGTTTGGTTTGCCCATGGTTTCATATCAATTTTATAAGACATTGTACATATTATTATTTTTCATGATAAAATATCAGTACAAATTAAAATATTACATGTACAGATGCCGATTTTCTTCGCTCACAGCAGTTGTTAAACGTCTGTTAGTGTTGTAGTATGTAACAAACTTCGTTCAGATGTGTAACCATGCAAAACTAGTTAATAATATCGTTTAGAATATAAGTGTAGTGTTTCTCTTTTATGTGAATATACGAGAGTGGTCTGAAAAGTTTCCGACCTGACAAAGATACAAGACATTTTTTCTTAAAATTTATATTTATTTTGCTACATAGTCTTCTTGTAAGTCTACACACTTCTCCCAGCGATGCTCCCATCTTTTTAACCCGTCCAAATAGTACTCAGCATTTTTCTCTGCAAAATAATTGTTTACGAAAGTAATTGCCTCCTCATTTGACGAAGATATCTGTCCTCCGAGCGCATTTTTTAGATGAGAGAAAAAAAGAAGTCGCTTGGGGCTAGATCTGGTGAGTAAAGTGAATAGTCAAGCAGTTCAAACCGTAATTCGTGGATTTTTGCCATGGCAACCGCTGAGGTGTAAGACTGCGCGTTGGTGTAACAGGATTTTCTTTTTCTGCACATGTGGCCGTTTTTCCACAATTTCTGCCTTCAGCTTGTCAAGTAATGATGTGTAGTATGCTCCTGTAATAGTTTTTCTTTTTGAAGATAATCGATTAAGATAATTCCATGATTATCCCAAAAAACAGTTGCCATCACTTTCCCAGTCGAAAAAACAGTTTTTGCTTTTTTGGAGCAAAATGGATGAAATGAATTGTGCTGTACCCAAAACGGTATAAATAATTTCCACAAAAAGCATATCTAGGCATTGCAAAATTCATTTGTGAAATTCAGCATTAATGCTTGGGGATTTTTTCACTATAATTTACTACCCGTTTATGTACTTAATAATCGATTGATTGCAAATTATTACAGAAACATACTGGAGAACACATTTTTTGATTACTTGAAGTTATACCTCTTAACGTATTGAAAATTATGTGGTTCCAACATGATGGTGCGCCTCTACATTTAGGAAGAATAGTAATAGAATAGTTTTCGAAATAGATGGTTTGGTAATAATGGTCTAACTGTATAACCACTACATTTTCCAGTCCTAAATCCCTTAGATTTTTATGTTTGAGGACACATCTCGTGCACCAAGAATAAATTAACTCACAACATACTTTATTGTAGAAGATACAGAATTCTATCATAGAAATGTACCAGATTATGTATCGAGTAAGAAATTTTTTGGTGCGTTATTGCGAATCATCTACTCAAGCAACAAGCATTTCAAGTATCTGTTATGCATTTTACTGTAATAGTTAGAATTTCATTATATTTTTCTTGTGTTTAATAAACCATTTTAAACATTTTTCAGTTCTTTAAAACTAAAGCATTGAAGGCTTGTAATTACATAAGTAAGTAAAATTGGATGTATGTTACATATATATATATATATATATATATATATATATATATATATAACATTTTTTCTCATAATTAAATCAATTTCCACTTATTAAAGTTAGTCCGTCAATAATAAATCATCCGATATGTACACACGTATATACATATGTATACACACAACGCATCGCTTGTCTATTGTCCAGATTCATCGTGGTATAATGAATGTACGAGAGGTGTTCGATATCAAAGGTACAAGGCAAAATTGCATAGTATTTAGTATTTTATACATTCTACAAAAAACTACATACTTTTGAGGCACTCAGACATTTGTGCCAGCGTAACACTAGTTTAGATATCATTTCGCGGTGATGCTGCTGGTTAAGTTGCTAAAAGTAGTCCACTTTTGCAATTCCTCCTGAAATTTCTTTAAAGGTTCGAGTTAATATACGGGGGATGTTGTAGAACCTTCCAATTCCGCTGCGCTGACCAGAATTTGGTTTGATTTGATGTGAAGAGTCTTGCGGCATCGTGCAAAAGTTGAAGTCATTCATGTAATCGTTCTAGTCTATTCCTTTTAATGGCCATGCGAAATTTATGGAGAGTTTCGTAGTATCTTTCACTGTTAATGGTTGTGTGCGGTTCGAGACATACATAGAGCATTAGGCCTTCACTATCCCAGAACACAGTGGCTATAGTTTTGTGGATGGATGGCTGAATTTTGAGTTTTCTCGTAACTGGAAGTTGGACGTTTCCATATCATGGACTACTGTTTTGTCTCTGGAGTGAACTCATAAATCCAGGTTACATCTTCAGTAATGATGCTTTTAGGGAAAGAGGTCCCTTCCTGATGGTGTTAGGTAAGAAACTGAAGAAAAGAACTCCTTCCACTGGTTTTTTGTTAATCGAAGGACATTTTCGACATCCGGAGAGCTGAAAAGCCGAAAGTTGGGGTCGCATATGATTTCATGAATACAACTTTTAGAAATGTCAGAAATTTCAACAATTTCATGAATTTTAAAACGACAATCTTCCTCAATCAAACGTTCGACAATTTAGCAGTCATCGTTTCGTTTCCTCCTCGAATCACCATTCAGCTCCATTTGTCCATCTTTAAATTTTGTGCACCAAACGCTGACTTCTTTTCGACTTATAACATTCGAGCCATCACATCCTGTAATCTGCAATAAATTTCACTCTGATTAACTTCTTTGGTTTGCAGAACTGTGGTAACTCCATGCATCTCTACTTAGAATATTCTGCGATTACACGTGCCATTTTCGTTTGCTTCCAGGGAGCTAAATTATTCGAAACTTAACACAATGCTCCAAACTCTATTATACAATACCTCGTATGAACATGCTTAGCTATGCATATGATGACAATATTGCGCACGCTCAGTTGGTATAATATCCATCTATTCCTTTAATATTGGACATCCCTCGTATTAAATAGATCCGTTGATCTGTGACAATGCGATAGTCATATAAGTTATGTTATAATTCTTAGCTTATTGTTTCGTTCTTGCTTAACATTTCTTACTTAATTTTATTTGAACTACTGAAAAGCGAAACTGTCGTCTCTCGATTTACAAACTTTTAAATACTTTAATGAACTTCTGAACATTATATAAAAGTTTCCTTTAAGAAGATTTTTGAGTAATGAATGTAATGATTCCAATTTATTATCATACTCGTATTATTTCTCCCAAGTGTTCGACAGTAGATTATATAATTGTAAAGATCGATATCGGAAAGAATAAATGATACTGCGTGACAATCTGAAATGCGGCTGTCCGAAAACGCTATGCCTTGTGCCATAGGTGATATGTTTCACAAAACAATCTAAACTATTTCTAGTATACATAATACATTATTACATCGCATCTCAAATATTATTGTAACAAACAAGAACTCGTCTTAATAAATATCAATATAAAACGATTTCGTACGGTGTCTACACACAGAATGTTTTATTATATTCCGCATACTGTTCCTAATTACGCCCTATTAACATTTCCCACTGACCAATTGGTCTGAATTAGTTAGTAATTAAGACGCGAAAGATTTCCTAAACAACACACCGGTATCCAACGATGAATTTATAAATGTTGCAATTTTAATTTGCGTAATTTGGCATGGCGCCGACAGGTCTGTCCGGTAATTACAGATCTGGTAAACTATGCTGTCGGAATCATGATGGCGGCCCCAATCCGATTATTATCAATTATTAGCATAATTTCAATATTAAGATAACTTTGTTTCGCGCGAACACGAATGCACATAAAAAAATAGAAACGAACGTACTTAACTAGTTTCGTGTTTTGATAATTTAAAATAACCAAAGTCGGTGGAGACTTAGTGGAATGGGGGGATAATGTGATGACTACAAGAACTTATCTAGGACTTGTATTAATTCTCATCTTCATCGAAATATTGGGAATTTTGTACAACGTAAAGCATATTTCTAAAGTGTTAAGTGCGTCCAACGGAAAAACAAAAATATTGGTATTGGCTTTATGTTGCTATTGAATCTTTTAAGGAGTGTGGTAGTAATGAAATAATGTATTCCTGTTTGAAACAGGACTTACATGATGTCAGTAATTATTGAAATTTATTTTGGCAACAAGTTAAGAAAAAGATTAGGAAATTAATACTGGGATATTAGTAAAATATATTTGCCAAAATTAACTTTCATCGACTATGACTTTGTTAGCAGATATTAAGGAGAATTTATAACATAACCCTAAAGTTATATAGAAAGAGCTAAAGAAGAAGAATATGAAAATCAATATTTGAGAAACAAAAACAATGATAATTTTTAACACAAAAAAACCCTCTTGAAATAAATCTAAAATGAAAAGAAATTGCATAAGCAACTTCTACAAACTTAGCAAAACTTGAAAACGTAATCATTTTAAAATATTAGTAATAATTTTTCATCATACAACAATACAAACGCTTCTTCATTTGACGATCTAACGTGATGCTCGAATGATTTAATTTATGGTATGGTAATTTAATAACGAAACTGCGCTCCAACCATCACACAGCCGCATCAGGCGAGGCTGTAAAAGGAGTGTCATTGACCTTGATACTTCCTAAACTACAATCCGTAGTTTCATCTCTCTATCTGCTTTAGTTTACTTTCAAGCTTTAATTGTTGGGAACACTATTACTTAGGAGTGTCGTGGTAATGGTTAACATAAAAATCGAGCAACGAATTAACTTGAAATTCCTAGTTGAATTAAAAAAAATCTCCAACACAATGTTTATAAATGTTAAAGAGGTGTTTGGTGATAATATTATGTCACGTATGCTAGTTTATGAATGGCACAAACGGTTTTCTGAAGGTCGAAGATGATGAACGTCCTGGTCGACCTGTGACTGCAAGAACTGAAAATCAATGAAATTGTACAGCAAGACCGACGTCTGAGTATTCGGATGATTGCCGATATGGTAAACATTAGCAAAGAAACAATAAGACACATTTTGCATGATGAGTTAAACACGGCAAAAGTGGTGCCGAAAAACTCTGTGAAGCAGTTTTTAGCGCACAAGCGCATTACTGTGCTTGATCATTCTCCGTATTCACTAGGTCTCGCACCATGTGACTTCTACCTGTTCCCAAAAGTGAAAAGTTCATTAAAGGAAACACAGTTCCAAAATGTTGAACATGTAAAAGCAAAATTGTTGAAGAGGCTGACAACTGATGAATTACAGCATTGTTTTGAACAATGGAAGACACGTATACAGCTGTGTATAGATAGGGAAGAAGAGTACGTTGAAGGGGATAGACGTTAAATATACATAAGTTTATATGCAATAAATAACATTTCTCACACTAGTCTAGTTATTTAATTGTCACACCTCGTATTGTTTCATAAATCATTTTTATATTAAAATCATATTTATCTAGCTATACGTAAAGTCGTTATATATATTTCAATTTTAAACAAATTTGATAGGACAAAGTAGAGCTTAAATGTTATTATCTGTATCTTACATATTCATTAATTTATAAATACACACTTATATCATAACAGTATATATGTATATATATATATATATATATATATATATATATATATATATATATATATATGATGTATTTATAAATTAATGGATTATTATGTTATTATGGATGAGAAGAAAAATCTTCCACAAGACTACTACTGAGCAATTGTGTGGGGCTAGTGCTAGTTTCTCATCAGCTAAAAAATGTTGCCCCCTCTTCAACTCGCTTCCTTCATGCCGGAATCTATCTTCGCATTTTTTCAGCACAATAATCTGTTCATTTACCTGTGGTCTTGCTCTTTTGATTCTATAATGTTGCGCATGGTATTATATATGACTTTTCATCCTGCTGCTGTTGTTAGGTCTTCACTTTTTCTTGGTTGAAAAATCTTGTTGGCTTCTAGCGTATACGGGCATACGAATCGTGTGTTCTCTGCATCATCGCTTTCTCCGCAGTAATTACAGTAAAATGTGTGCGACCCATTTCTTTCCCAGATATATTTAAGTAAGCATTCATTTCATGAGGATGCTGGAGTGAGATAGTAATCTACCTCTCCATCCATGTACCCACATCTGGTGTTAGACTGTAAGTCCACCTGCCATATATTCCTGCTCCATCTTTCCTACCACTTATTCAAAATGTTAAGAATTCGGTATGTCTTCGTATTTTTCCTGACTCTAATATCAGTGGGTCTATAGGTGGCACCCAAACAAGAATCCCAACCTCTTACTATGATATTGTAATTTGTTGTAAGTAAGTAAGTGATCCTGATTAATTAAATTCCAAAGCATTTTAAACCAACTGACGTTGGTATTTAATTACTGAATTTAACTTTGCCCCATTTAATTTCTAATATTATTTTAATCAATCTTATTCATTAGAATTTGAAGGTCTTAAGTTATCACCATTATATTAATAGATTTTCTTTTATGCAATAATATACTTTCCTAAAGTCTATGTCTAGTTTGTATTAAATTGTAGAGAAAAAAATTCTTTTAAAATTAAGTTAAACGAACCTCGTACTATAGAGTTACCGGCAAATTTTACAGCTTTCGTAAAGCATTTTCACAAAAAATTAAATAAAAAGCAAATTGGGAGTACGAAAATTGAGTATATGCAATTATAGTTCTGAAAAGTTCGCATTTTGTTTACTAAAGTTAAACAACAAAGAAAAGAGGTTTCAGTTGAATGCCTTGATGTGGACTACATTCGCAAAAATTTAAAATTTTTCATTAATTTTGATATTTAATAATCTAAATATAAACTTATAATAGAAATGCATTTTAAATAAGGTCTTCCAATGGAACACAATCACATTGTCGAATACATTTTTGGCCAGATCCTCCCGAACAGTACCAAAGAAAAGAGAAACAGGGTTCGTCCTTCCTGTTTATTTACTCAACGAAAATTTTGTCACCGCCTCCACCATAATATAATTTGACCCGTGCGGTCTGCAGCTGTTCACGAATAGCTCTGGCCGCCCTCTCCGCGGTGTTTCTCGACGTGGATGTAAGAAACACCTTCGAAAGTGGAACAAATGTGTACTGTCACAATGTGCATCGTATAAGGGTCATGTAATAAGCACGTTATGGTCTCGCAATCGAATTGTTGCGATTGTTACTTTTCGAACGTGTCCTAGACGCCTATTGAAGGCGGGCACACGCTTCTTGTTTACGCTAAACAACCCCCCTGAAGTTACAAAGACCCCCATCTGATAGGGAGTACCTAGTAAAAATTCAATGGCATATACGAATTAGACTAACAACTATATAATTATTACTAATTTTACCCTGTGCAATGTGTAATTTCTTTAGTAGAGTGTGAATTTGGAATCAAATTTAGTCATTGTTAATTTAGCTTTGTACTTTTTAACAGTCAAAAAGTTTTAATCCAAAATTTAATTTTCGTTAATAGTAATTATTTGACGTGGTCTCAAAAAAATCTATGAATAAAATAGTATTTTGTTTTACGAGGGTAGCCGATCATATTTCGGGAACTGGCAAAACTGTTAGTGTTGCCTCCGATCTGATGATTGTGTCGTGAAGTTTGTCATTTTTGACAATATATTTACCTTGACAGTTTTGTTATCCAGTCGCTATTTCTATTGTTGACAGTAACTTGAAAATTTTATGTCAACGAAAAAATGGAATTAACTCGCTAACATTTTCGTGCAATTATTTTACATAACTTTCGGCGTGGATTATCTCAACAAGAATGCATCGACGAGCTGAATTCTTTATATGGTGATGAAGCATCATCGAAAACTACAGTATATCGTTGGGATAGTGAATTCAAACTTGGACGGCGTTCTTTGGACGATGGATTTCGTGAAGGTCGTCCCACAAATGTTGTTGTGCCGGACAACATTAATCCAACGTCTGAACTGATGATGCAAGACCGTGCAGTCTGTGAAATAACATGAGATCGAGGCATCTTTAGGTATTAGTAACATCAGCGTGCATGAGGTCCTGTATGAACATTTAGCCGTTAAGAAGCTATGTTCATGTTGAGTGCCACATAATTTGACGAGCATTCAAAAAAGGGCTCGCGTCGATTGGTGCCAAGAAATGCACATAAAATATAATGGCGGTGCCTCAAAGGACATTTATAAAGTCGTCACAGGTCATGAATCTTGGATCTATACTTATGAGCCCGATAGTAAACAGCAGTCGGCTGTGTGGGTATTCTAAGATGAGCCGAAACCAACAAAAGTTGTTCGCGCTCGAAGCACATCAAAACAAATGGTCGCCTGTTTTTTGGGAAAAAAACCGGTCACGTTGCAACCGTGCCTTTAGAGAGTTGTAGAACGGTCAATTCCGAATGGTACACAACTATTTGTTTGCCAAAAGTTTTTGAAGAAATAAAGAAAACAAACCGAAAACGATAGATCATTCTCCACCATGACAATGCGAGCTCTCACAGGTCGGTTCAAACAATTGAATATTTGACCGGGCAAAACATTGAATTGATGAGCCATCCGCCGTACAGCCCTGATATAGTACCCTGTGATTTCTTTTAGCTCTTACACGTGAAGAATAAACTTCTTGGGCAACGGTTTTCTACGCCGGGAGATGCAGTTGAGGCATTCAAAACTCATATTTTGGAGATACCGCCTTCGCAGTGGCAGCAATGCTTTTCGGATTGGTTTAAACGAACGCAAAAGTGCACTGATTTTCAAGGAGAATATTTTGAAAAGCAATAAAACTATTTCTATAATAAAAATAAAAATTTTTTTTTGTTTGCTATTCCCGAAATATAAACGGCTACCATCGTACATACTCCTAATATCAGATGAAGAATTATGTAATCTTCAAAAATATTTAAACGTTTTAAGTAAACAATAAATAGTAATTATACTACTTTAATACCTACAAAATTAATGTTAAAAGTTGTATCTAATAACTCTTAAAGATTTAGACCTAATTTGCGTTTTAAAACGAAAACCTCAGCTTTCGAAAATTTACATTTTACGATTTTTTAAATTGATTGTTCCATATACAGTACTATGCAAAAGAAAGAAATACCTAACAATATTCTCCAAAACTTATTTACTAAAACATTTAATTTATAATACTTAATGCATCTTTCCAAGAACGTTTCACTTATTGGTAGAGAAATAATCACCGCAAATTTCCAAGTTTATAACATTATACGAATCATATGAATAAATAATTAGAAACTAAGTTTGACAAGCGCTTATGGGAGTAATTCGCAATGTAGATTGAATATTTTTATCTAAAATAATGAATTAACTAGTGCATTGTTGTGTTGATCTTAATGATGGGATAGCGCATGTGATAAGAGGGCTAGATTCTAGATATTTATTTACAAAGTCTTCAGTGTTCAGGAAGGATGATAACACTGCTTCCCCTCTTACGAAGAAGGAGTCAATAGCAGTCAGTCATGAAACACTCTACCTCCCGTGGCCATCGCAAATCGAAAACACTTACGAGTCAGTTGGACAACCACCACAAAACAAAACAAATTTCCCTTTCCAGATATGAACACTTTCTTTTTATTTAAGTGTCTAAGTCGTTTATTATTACAACACAATACTCTCTTATACCACACCACAAGTATCGCAAAAAACAAGCCGCTACTTTCTCAGCCAATAAAGCTACTTTTGAGCACTTGAACTAACTTTAAGTCGTTATCTACAATGCCATTTTGTCTCGGGCGTCGTCATAGCGCTATAACTTCAGATGTCATTACTAGTTAACAAATAGAGCAAAAATTCAAAGCATTGTAAAAGCTCCAAACACTGCTTCGAAATGTTATATGTTGTTTTTGGTCAACTGTTAGCAATCGCGACACTCATGTAGTTAAAAGCTTTTTCGTATGTAACGCTCATATAAAACACATCTTACCTTTTCATTCGATATCTTTATAATGTCCACTAGTTTCACCATCTTGTTACAATAATTATTCAACAGCGTACTTTGCATTTTTTCAAATATACGTATAATGATTGAGAATATTTCACTTTACCTACTTATAGTAAATACGTCTAATGTTGATAAAATTTTGAAATTAAGACTGAGTATTATTTAATAACGCTACAGACTTCTTAACGTTTTAAAATCGACCAAATTATAATATCAGAATCTTTATTGGAATGAATAGAAGCCATTTCTGAAATGGCCAAAGGTTAAATAATGAATAAATTACAATAATATATGTGGTCGCCAAAGCAAATTTTCACTCGGAATTTTGATAAGTATAGAATAGGATTCGAAACGCGTAAAATTATGATGTTCTTCTACGCTTTTGTACCAACTTCTCAAATAAATACTGCAATCATATGAACAAAATGAAATGTTAATATTTAACATATCATTTCTAGAGAAAATTTAAAAAATGATTACATTAATATATACCTGTTTAATATTATATCATTCTTCATTTTAATTTTCTCCGTGTCTAGCCGATTTCAGGTGCTGTTCGCAAAACCGTTCGTCGGAAACTATTAGGTACACAGTACAGTACGGAACTGCCATGATATACAATATTAAATCAAGGTACTTCTACATACATATACATATTTATTAACTTAATCTAAAACTTGTAACCTGTTTTTTCATTTACGTAACATTTTTGCTCGCTTGTGTAGGATTGATTAAACCAAAGACACATTCTGAAAGCAGTTCGAGTGAACAAATACGCAATTGTGCAATACAGCTTTAAACAAGACTATCTCAGCAGACGTCAATCAAACTCGTACAAACCGCACTAATAGTTGCCGGCAAAACTAACCATCTTTACTAACTACTAACTAGTAACACGTACTATTTTTGCTGCAGTACGTGCTGGAACCTCATTGTTAATTTATGTCCACCATGCTAATGAAAAAATTCATGCAAAATATTTGTTCTGTATCATCCAGCATGAACAGAGACAAAATGGCAGTGTAGACAACGAGTTAAACTTGGTTCAAGTGCTCAGAAGTAGCTTTATTGGTTGAGAAAGTAGCGGCTTGTTTTTTGCAATACTTGTGGTATGGTATAAGAGAGCACAAAGGGTACTAGGAAAGTTTTGCAATATGAATCGTAGGAAGCTTCTAGTTGCTGTATGTTGAGACATGTTCATACGTGCATAGTAGCCGCCGCGCCATGTCGATGGGCTCAGTTATTCATTAGCAGTGAGAGTGTAAAGTGCTTGCGATGGCATCGTGGTCACAAAATGAGACAAGGGCAGTTTTGCGTTATAATTTCGTGTGTCGTTTAAATATAGACCAGTGCTTCAAAAAAATGACTCTTGCACTAGGTGATGTTTGTCCACATTGCACAACGATATTGAGGTGGTATAGAGAATCCCAAAGGGGAAATTTAACTATGGAGGATGCTGAGAGACCGGGAAGGCCACGAACGTCAGTTACGGAGGAAAACGTTACTACTGTGAGGAAAATGCTGGGCGAGAACAGGCGAGTGACCTACCTAAATGCACCAGCAATTCGTTCCATTCTGCATGATCATTTGCACGAAGAAACTTTGTTCTCTCTGGGTGCCGCATCGACTGACTGAAGAGCAGATGACACGACGTGTGACTTGGTGCCGGGAGATTCTAAAAAAGTTTAATAAGGGACAATCTCAGTATGTGAACAACATCGTGATAGGTGACGAGACTTGGCTATACTATTACCATGTGCCGACCAAAGCTCAAAACAAAGTTTTGGTCTTTGATGATGAGGACACACCCGTAGCTGTCAGAAAATCCCCATCTATAAAGAAGATAATGACAGCTGTATTTTTCAAATCGAGTGAAATTCTGGAACGCGTCGTTTTGGACACACAGAAGACAGTCACAGCTAAATGGTATACTGAACAGTGCCTGCCTAAAGTCATTGGATTTATGAAGAACCTGCGGCCAAAGGCAAGAATAGACACCAGGTTCCTTCCCATCATGATAATGCTCCAGGTCACCGCACCAAAGCCTGCACCTAATATTTGATCACGACAGGATCGAAACTTCTCGAGCACCCTCCCTACAGTACAGATCTTGCTCCCTGCGACTTTGCACTGTTCCCGTATGTGAAAATGAAGCTAAAAGGGACGCGATTTTCCAGTAGTGAGGACCTTCTGCGGGCTAGGGACAACGAGTGTGCCTTACTCCCTAGTGAAACTTGGCTGAACTGGTTTAAAGATTGGTTTCGGAGGATGGAGAGGCGATTGAGTGTAGAGGAAATTACTTTGAAAAAATTAAATAAACAAAACTGTATTGCAAAACTTTCCTAGTACCCTTTGTATATGCTCACAGTATTCGGTACCTCCATGGTGTAAACATTAATTTTATTGATAATTTCTGGTGTTGTTGTAGTTTTTGGTGGTCTTGTTCTATGAAATTTCAAATGTATTATGTGCTTTAAAAAATCATTCGATCGTACCAGGAATTACGGGTTTATGTATTTTAAGATTTTCTATTTACACGCTTTATTCACACCAGTGTAATTATATAATCAAATGTGAGAAATTATCTAAATTTCACCTATCACCATAAAAGATATGGCAGAATTAGAACATGATGCTAAATTGTTCTGAATGATTGTGCTCTTAGTTCAGGAGGAAATTACTTTGAAAAAATTAAATAAACATAGCTGTATTACAAAACATTCCTAGTACTCTTTGTATTATGTTGTAATAATAAACGATTTGGACACTTAAATAAAAAGAAAGTGTTCATATCTGGAAAGGGAAACTTGTTTTGTTTTGTGGTGGTTGTCCAACTGACTCATAAGTTTTTTCGATTTGCGATGGCTAGGGTAGGTAGAGTGTTTCATGACTGACTGCTACTGATTCCTTCTTCGTAAGAAGGGAGGCAATGTTATTATCCTTCCTGAACACTGAAGACTTTCTAAATAAATATCTAGAATCCAGCCCTCTTATCACATGCGCTATCCCACCATTAAGATCAACACAACAATGCACTAGCTAATTCATTATTTTAGATAAAAATATTCAATCTAAGATACGAATTATTCCCATAAGTGCTTGTCAAATTTAGTTTCTAATTACTTATTCTTAATTCTTTTGAAAACAAATACTGTCTGGATGGATATTTGAGAATGTGGCTGTAAAAAATAAATACTTCTACTAAAAATAATGCTGTTTCTTTAGTCAGAGTGGAAATATTTCATTAATACCAGAAAACAATCCCTTATTTAACTCTGACAGCATTGTTTGTAGTTTATTTGATCGCAAATTCTGTACTATTCTTATCGCAAGAATAAATGTAACACAAAAATACTTTTACGCTTAATTTTTTTCATGTTAAAAGTTCTTTAGGCATTTTTTCAATACTCTTCTTTTCATCATCAATTGGTAATTTTGTGTCTGTAGTTGATTAATTTAATCACTTAAGGTTGATATATAACCCCTTTCCACATTAATTTTCGAATTCTGTACACATACTTCGACAACTAAGTTTTCACCATATTTGTGCGTTTTGGCCGTACAGATCATGTATGGAATTTGTTTTCGTGCGGGTGTTTGTCGTAGTTTTCCAGGTACAACACTGTTCAATTATTTGCTGATGATGACGACTCAGTGGTCAAAATACGTATACAGAATACGAAAATTAATGCGGAAAGGATTACATATCAACCTTAAGTGATTAAATTCATCATTATTTATCTAACTTGATTTAAACATTCTTTAGAATACCTGATTCCACCCGCGTCATTTCTTTAGCTATGTAGAGTTCTCAGTTTTCTAGTAACTATATTAAAATAATAAATATGTATCGCTTGTTTTAATTTACAAACTGTTATCTTCAATACGTTTTAAAACTTAGATTCTGGAATCACATATAAAACGTACCAATCAACATAACGAACTATGTATTCTCTAACAAGTTTTTCTTCTACATTTTGCTAGATTAACATGAAAGATTAATTATATTACAAATATGAAGTTTCCTCTTGAATAAGACTGTGATATAAGTAGTCAAGTTATCAAATACGACAAAAAAATAAAACCCAGCTCCAGAATTATAAAGCAATTAAACACGACAATGTTCCTACAATACTACACTTAAACATCGTTGTCTTTTCACAAAGACGTATTAAATTAAGTTCTCACAATTTGATTTGTAATACTGAATGTATTAACACGCTTATTACTTTAATAAACACATATTACTGATGTCTAACATAACGAGATACTCTTTTTATACAAATATTTAAACATCTAGTTCGTACACACCGGCATTTAAAGCATATGTAGACGTTAATGTAAGAAGTTATAGCATGTTTAAATATGCTGGGATTAAACTGTGCTTTTTAACGATTGAAGTTTGTGATTGTGGTCATTATCACCGTAGGGGATGTAATAATCTCGGTAGCGGATACTTCTAGTTAAAGCCAAACGACATTTTGATAGTTCCTTTTGAACTAACAAGGTCCTGATCACGATATATCTCACTTACGAAACTTTTTGTTAAGTTTTAAGGACTCGTAGACAATTAGTAGCTTAATTTCGTGTAGCGAACGTATCTAATCAAGAGGTAATTTCGTGCAATTGCCCGCGAACGTTATGCTGCATAAAGGATCAATTATGCCCTTTTATTATTCCGTAAAATTAATAGTTACGGCTATTATTGTGTGTCTGAGTGTTTGCTGTTTTTGCCTGACTCTAGTAACTGAAAACAGGAACCGCAGACAGGCAATGGTGCTGTAAAAATTAGTAAATGCAATGTGTTACATCCTTACTGTTATAGTGTAACATACTGTGTGGTTAAAGGTAAATTATCCGTTCTTGTACGGAGTATAACCGGTTCTCGATTAAAAGTGGGAGTAGTTGCAATTAGGTAGACAAGATTAATATTCCCTCCGTTGCAGTAAATAATTATTAAATTATCTTAACGACGAATATGGCATGAGTTCGTTGTTATAATAAAAATTTATGCAAGTTTAGTATTCCTGAATAATTATTACATGCATTTAATTTATTCACTTTCAACACATGTATCAGTATTTATTCAATGAATTATAATTTTTGAAAATTTAAACTATTAAAAATAAATTGAGATTATTACTTCCTATTAAAATAACGAAATATATTTTTATTTTGAAAATGGAATTAAACTGATTAAATTATTACTTTTTTTTTATAATAATAATTTTTATTATCTAATATATATATATATATATATATATATATATATATATATATATATATGCTTTTTAAGTTTTGCACAGTGGGACATAGAGGGCGCCACTAATTAAACGTCAGTACTAAAATTTAAACCCCATCTTTAGTTAAACTAAATTCAAAGTTTCAGTGCGATACGTGTGGTATTGTAGCTACAACGAACTGTTAAAATTGATAAGTTAGTTGGAAAATGGAATTAAACATTTTCGCAGAATAATTTTTTATAATTTTCGAAGACAATTATCTCAATAAGAATGCCTCGCTGAGTTGGTTTTGGTTTTGGCAATGAAGCAAAACATCAGTCAACAGTTTCTCATTAGTATAGAAAATTTAATCGTGGACGGTTTAGTCTAAGTGGTGATCCAGGAGCAGGTTCACAAAAAACGGCAGTCACTTAGGAAAACGTCGATGCTATGCGCAAGATCATCAACGAAAATCGACATGTGACATATCGCCAGATTGAAGCATTATTGGGGTTTTCAAAGACTACAATTAAAAAAATTTTGCATAAAGAATTGTATGTAAAAAGATTAGATTCCTGTTGGATATCGCATCTGTTAACCGAAGATCAGAAACCACCTAGAGTGAATTGGTGACAAAAAACTCTAGATCGCTTCAACGCCGGCAACTCTAAAATCGTGTACAATACTGACAGTAGTGACAAATCTTGGATTTACTCATACGAAAAATGAACGCCAGTTGTCTGTTTGGGTGTACCAAGGTGTAGAAAAGCCGACAAAAGTCATCAGTTCTCGAAGCGCTTACAAAAATATGGTCGGGACATTGGTCTCCCTACAACTCCCTACGAGATCAAGGAACTATTACTGCCGATTGGTATATAACCATTTCTTTGTTGCAAGTCGTCGCTGACGTTCTCGAAACCAATTCCGAACGACGAATCATCCTTCACCAATGCGGACCTATGTCCCAGCGATTTCTTTACCTTTCCGAAAGCAAGAACGGACTGCGTTGTCAAAGCTTCCAGTCGTCAGAAGTAGCAGTCGATGCCTTCAAAAACGTAATTTTGACTGTACTAACAAACAAGTGGAACAACTGCTTTTAGAGTCGGTTCGAGCGCATGCAAAAGCGCATTAATTTTCGTAGAGAATATTTGGAAAAACAATGAAGTCTTTAAAAGCTATCTACTGTTTTATTCTAGTTTTATATGCAAAATTTAAAAGCCAACTCACGTATATATACTTACATATATTGATTTAAACTAACATAAATACCTAACAAAAAGAAATAATGGTATATTTATATAATTATTTAGGAACGTCATATACTCAAGTATGTTAGAAAAAAATGTCATTTGAATTAATATAGTCATATAAATTAATAAGAATTAATTTTTATAAGTTTGTATGAGAAATAATATATCATATATATTTTTAAGTTGATATGAAACAAAAATTGGAATATAGATATTTACAAGAATTTGGTTAAGATCATAATATGTTTCAATTAATTATACTTGTCACTATATGTTGTATGTGTTGTAATAATAAAAAGGCATATTATAGAGAGAATTAATTTAATAACAAGGATTTAATTTATACAACATTTTTAGTTACCGAATTTAAAAATAGACTGTACACACACACACACACACACACACACACACACACACACACACACACACACACACACACACACACACACACACACACACACACACACACATATATATATATATATATATAAATATGTTGAATAAATAAGTATCTTATTATTCTAGTTAGTTTCCTTTCTAACTAAAATAATAAAAAAAATATAAATAAATAAAATTCAATGTATCCTTTGCTTTGCATTTGCAAATAAGTGCTTGTTTTATTCAACATATATATATATATATATATATATATATATATATATATATATATAAGATACTTATTTATTCAACATAACAATATATATATATATATATATATATATATATATATATATATATAAACGATTTTCAATACATTCACAGTGATAATTTTGAAAAATATTTTTATTAAAACTTTTGACATCTCTTCTCCGAATCCTATCTTTAGCCAATATTATTTTACTTAGTATTAATTGATACTTTATTTTCTTTTAAAGTTCATTGTCTACTATGAACGGTTTACTAGAGTGATCATCTATTTGAATTTTATTACAGTTATTAATTCTTTAAAATAATATAAAGCTTTATTTTATGTCAAAACGATGCAATATACTCTATCAACTTTTATAAAAAAATTCAATGCATCCTTTGCTACGCATTTGCAAATAAGTGTTTAGAATATAACTAGAAAATAAGATACTTATTTATTCAACATATATATATATATATATGTATAAAGTTTATTTAAAGATCATTACAAAATGGGTTTATTAAATGCCATATAAGTTATATTGTTTTTTATATATTTATTTCTAAAAACGAATCTACCCGAGACAAAGAGTAATTTAAATAAAAATTTTAAATATCTATGAAAATATACGAGAGTGGTCCCATAAGTACTCGGTCTAACCTAGAGATGGCGGTAGTTGTTTGAAAAAATATTACTGTATTAGAAAGTATATAATCTATAAAGTATGTGTTTTAAGTTTGCCACGTTGATTAGTATTTGTTTGGTAGCCATCAATAGTGAAGGTTTTCAGTGAATTTGTAAAAATGGAGAAAATTGGTCATCGTTACGTGATACAATACTTTTATTTAAAAGGCCTCGGCCCAACCGATATAAAAGCTGAATTGGATTCTACTCTGGGTGAGTCTGCTCCTTCGTTTACAACAGTGAAATATTGGGTAGCAGAGTTTAAAGGAGGCTGTACGAGCATCGCAGTGGTCGACCAAATGACGTGACGACTCCAGAAATGGTGAAGAAAATCTACAAAGCGGTATTGGATGATCGTCGACTGAATATGCGCGAGTTAGCAGATATAGTAGGTATTTCAAAAAATGCGGTACATTGTACATTATCTGAAAATTTGGACATAAGAAAGCTGATGGGTGCCGTGTTTGCTTATACTCGAGCAAAAACTGTGTCGCGAAGATGTTTCAATTGAGTGTTTAGCGAAGTTTCACAGCAACGAAGCAGAATTTTAGCGCCATTTCATAACCATGGATGATACATGCGTCTACCACTTCACGCCCGAGACAAAAGAACAATCAAAGCAATGGACTCAAAAGGGAGAACCGTCTCCAAAAAGCGAAGACCGTTTCATCTGCAGGCAAGGTCATAGCATCGATTTTCTGGGATGCGCGTGGAATAATTTTTATTGACTATCTTGAAAAAGGAAAAACTATCAACGGCGAGTATTATGCGAACTTATTGCAACGTTTGAGGGAAGAAATCAATTAAAAACAGCCGCATTTATTTAAACAAAGTGTTGTTTCATCAAGACAATGCACCGGCTCACAAATCCGTTATTGCAATAGCCAAAATTAATGAATTAAAGTTTGAATTGCTACCTCATGCGCCCTATTCGCCAGATTTGGCCCCCTCGTATTATTTTCTGTTCCCAAACCTGACGAAATGGCTCAGCGGTCACAGATTTTCCCACGATGAAGATGTGATGTCGGCAGTTAATGGCTATTTTGAGGAGCAAGATAGTTCATATTATAAAAAGGGTATCGAACTTAATGAACATCGCTGGGAAAAGTGTATAGAGCTGAAAGGAGATTATATTGAAAAATAAATATATTCGTTTCCAAAATTTTTGTGTTTTCTTTGTTTGGTCGGGTACTTCTGGGACCACCGTCTCATACAGAAATACACGAAACTAAAGTATCACTATGATTTATTAAAGTTTAAATTTTACACTCTAAAATTATTTACAAAATCATCAATATTCTCGTTGGTAAAGGGACGAGGTGGGAGCTCTGATCCTATCTGAAGCTTCTTGTACCATCTGAATACGATGCGCACAAGCATCTTTTAGTAGAGAAGGGAAGCCATTTATTCTAAAGGCTAGTCAATATTCAATTAATGGGCAATCTAAAAATTTTGTATTTGTATTTCTGTATCTCTGTTATTCACCAATAACTATACCAACAACCATTGACAATAACGAACTGTTTACACTATCATAGCTGGAGAGTAACTAATACAGAGAGACCAAATCATCGCCTTGAATGAGGATCAACTTGTATTGAACGTTTGTAATTGACATTCCGTTGATACTGCCAGATTTTCAGTATCTGCTATAATACTAGTTCAAAAGCAAATATATTGATTACTTTATTGACGTATTAGTAAAAAATTGTAATGGTTTGAAACCTGTAATGAAAAAGCAAATTATATACATTTTTTCTTCACGATCGTTTATGATAACCGAGGAATTGTTCCAAGCAATTATTTTAAAAAAGAAGCTATGGGCAATTGTTATGTACAACTCATTGCCTAATATCGAGATTATTTAGGAAAAACATCGCCAGAATTAAAGATATGCAAAATGCGTAGTTTCATCAAAAGAATGCATCTAAACCACAGCTTTTGTGTTGCCGTGAATGCAATTTATCCAAATCTATTAGTGTCATCAAATTAATTAACTATGCATTATATGCAGTTAATCTTCGTAATTAGCCCTTAAAATATTAAAAATGATTCTTTTCAATTTTTAGTATAAAATTGAAAATGGAAAAAACAATAAATTAAGAATTATGGCTGCTTCGACTTGTAAACAACCCTTATTATACTACACAAATATAAATCATCATTATCGATGTAGTTTACACAAAAAAAGAAGTTCCTTCGCCAAACGTCCTGCGGAGGACACCACATCGACATTTCTATAGTCCATAATTCTTCCGCACCATCTCAATAAAAATGTACACATTTATTCGGATATGAATAATGAATTTCGTGAAAATTTTTCGCCCACACTTCTTGATTTATGTTTCGCGAAACAAAAGGAGCCCAGCTTGTAAAGTTCTAGCCGACATAACAGGTCCGCGATGAATAAAATATGAAATTGGTGGAGTGCGACGGAATGCAGGATGACATATGCGACTTTCCGACCCCATAATACGAAGGACTTGTGTACAGAAAAAGTCAAGTGGGTCGGTCAGTGCCGAACAAATCGAAATATAAGCGCATCGTCCATAAATAAAATGTCCATAAATTTTGCGATCAGTACATTGGACTCACGAGGCAGGCTCCTTTGCTATATCATATAAAGCCTTCAATATTTTACAGGAATTTGTCGATTTTACTTATATGTGTATGTTATGATGTTTAGAATACCTACAAAAACGGGTAAATATTGATCAGATTGATGGTATTTTAATATTGTGCATATTAGTTCCTTCGTATCTGTTACGTTTTCAATAAATGCGTTACACTATGTTCCCTAATTTACTTTAAATGAAATGAATTTTTTGGACGAGAAAGAGAAGAACAGTTTTCATTAATAGAAAAAAATTAAAGAGTCGGGCAAGAAAAAAGACAAATGAAAGAAAAAAAAGCAGATAATAATGCAGGTTAAATATAAGATTAAAAAGGGAAAGGGTATAGGCAATCATTTACTTCATAAAGGAAATCTAGTGTTTCCTAAAAGCTTGTAAAATTAATACCTCGGACAAAATGGAATTAAAATTAAATTAATAAAATTAAAATAGAAAATAAATTAAGCACAATCCAAGGAAAAATAGAAATGTTAAAGATAAAATAATTTTCCGAAGAATTACCAAAAAAATTAAATTTTTAAATGTAATATTATAATGTAAAAAGTATTCGGAATTTCGCAAAATGTTCTTGTTAGAATTGGTTCCCCCTCTGCGACGAGAGCCGGAAAATTTTTCGAATTACTGGTTTAAATTTTATGCCAAATTTTTGTATTTCTTTCATTACAAAGAACAAAGCCTAAATTTGTGGATAGTCTGAGTTTTATATAAATATTTTAGGTTTATTTTATGAATAGAGTGGTATGTTCCAACTGATAACTGAACTTCCTGTGATAGTTTCGCAATTGATTTCTTAAGTGAGCTTTTCATTCGATACTGAATACCTTTAATGCTAGTCGTAGCTTTTTTTCAGTACTTTGGTCTCATGTTTATGTACAGGAAATTTACACGAGTATGAATCTGGCTAGTTACTTATTCATGTCTGATTGCAAGATGAGAAAAATATCCATGAAAATCCTATGCAGAATGATTAATTGCAAAAACAGATATAACTTTCAACAATACAAATTTTGCCCCGTAATTCTACAATAACAATAAATATTCTACTTGAAAATACAAAATTTAATGACTTAATTTTAAGATGATAAATGTAAAATTTTACTTCAAAAATATTATTATTATTCAATGTCGCCAACTATGGTAAAATCGTATAAACTACTCTAAATAAAAATTTTATCGAAGCACGAGGGAGCAGGAAAGAATGTCAGACAGATGGCGCAGTCCAAATTGTTTTCAAGACATCTCCCTAACAACGTCGACTGTAAAATTTCAAGTCGCAGCGTTTATTTATTCCCTTGTGACGGCTGTTTAATTAAGAGCTTCTCGGAAGTTTTGACGAGATATATAGCGCAATGGAGAAATTCGTGCAGTCATTAAGTACTGCTTCTTGAAAAGATTATCAGCAACTAGTATTCATAATGAGATGAGGGATGATTTGAAGAATTCGACATCTTCATTTTTCATTGTTGCTGAAAGGATTCATGAGTTCACATGACTTCCGCAATTTGTCACATGAAGTCGCACAACCGCTAGGCACGCACCGTATAGAGAACGTCCGTAATTTCTCACTATATCCGAAATTGTAGTACACAGTAACTTGAAAAATAGATCCCATAAGGTAAAGGCTTTATATAAGGCTCTACAATTATATATAGTAGAGTCATGGACAGTACTTAAATAAAAGAAGCAGAATAACAGAAATAAAGTTTTTAAGGAAAAACAAAGAAAGTTGAATGATCACCCAACCCACGGATGACGTAATAGAACAATTAACCTATAAAAAGAGCAACAGAAGATATATAGCTTTTCTTTACATGATTAAAGAGATGTGATATAATAAGTTTCGATAGAAATGCGCTGCACATCATTTTGGTTAAAAATCATGAAGCAACTCAACAACAGTTTGATACAATATTAAAAAAAGGAAAACATTTGCTCTCAAGTGTGATCGTTTGAAATTTAAATTCTTCGAAAGTGAATTCTACAAGACAACTGAAAGAGTTACCATCTCCAATTCTTTCCTGTCAAAAATCCAAAATCGTTTTCCTTGTTTAGAATAAATTGTGACCGATGATGAATTGGATGCTTTACGTGAATTTGAATAAGCGACCTCAACATTTAGATAAAAATAAGACTCTTTAACATGCCCTAAAGGCAGACCTGCACTCGAGGAAAGTGGTGTGCGTATGGTGGAACTTCAAATGAATAATTCCTTTCGATCAGTCGCCAACCAAGCAAACTATCACAGGTGAGGTTTACAATTTGTCAATTGAAAAGATGCTGTTCCTCAACACGATAATACCAAGCTACATGCAGCACGAATGACACGAATGAACCGGGTGGAATAAGAAGTTCTTCCACACCTTGCGTACAGTACTGGCACTGTCCTCTCGGTTATCACTTGATTGTGAAAAGTCCTTCGTTAACTTTTTTCAGTCAAAACCTCCAGAATTTTAGTTCTGTCCACATGTTAAATAAGCATAATTGTTAAAAGTATAACATAAAAAGACATTAATTACACTAGACCTAATTAGTAAGTAGTTCATTGCAAAAGATTCAATTTACTCAAAAATAACAGTATCTATTAAATAACTGTGAAAATAATATTTGATAAATACAATATCACTTTCAAATTTAAAACATTTGGGATAAATCAAAAGAGTCTTATAAATCTACACATTGAAATGTATCATATCACCTTTCAAACGATTGCTTCATATTCCTTATATGTTAATGTTAGTGTACTTATTTATATTGCTAACACAAATAAAATTTTATTAGTTTTTCAGTGACTGTTATGGTAACAGAAGTACTTAAAGTTTTATAATAATGCTTGCAGTTATTAATTACCAGTGGTGCAGCGTAGGAAAATAATCATATGATGATTATTAAATCGTATTCACAATAGCAATAAAATCTGAAGCAATTCTACGAATGGCACGGAACATTCGACTTCTTCTATGGACTTATGAAAATGTAATGTTGCATAATTGATAGGTGTTATGCATGTAATAAGTAGATAAGCACCGCCTATGGGGCGATAGATTTTTTTTTAATACGAAACTAGGCGATGTTGAATTTTTTTACTTGTAAAATTGTCTTGAAGTAGTGCTAGTTTGATAAAAATGCAATTGTGATATAGATTTGTGTACGTAAAACTATAATTTGCAATTAAATACACAATTAGATATGAAATATTGACACACCTATTAGAGCTATTACGTTTTCGTCCTCTACGTATTTATGCAAAGGTCAATTAGAATTGTTTTTGTTTCTATATAATTGTTTAAACGTTTTGCCAAGAAATCAGATTTAGTTTATAGAATGCTTCCTTTTGTATTATATAAAAATTTTTGCCTGAACGAACGACTTTTTAACAGTTTTGTTGCTGCCATTTTCGGATCCTTATTCATGCTATCATTTTTCCAGTATATTTTCTACACGATTTTTAGTAAATTCAGATAGAATATGCGGAATAATAAACAAAAGGAAATTTAGAAAACTGAGTGTAATAAATATGCACGCATCATCTGAAGGAAAAGATCCAGCCATTAATACAAAGTTTTTTTGTATGAGGATTTTGATAGAATCCCGAGATTTGCCATAAAGTGTTAATTTGTAAATGTTTACTCGAAAGTCGCTCAAGAGAGGAAGAAATATAACAGAAGGAAAAAGTAGACATATAATTAATAAACATAAAGAAGAGAGGTTAATAAAAAAAATATACATACAAAGACGTGGATAGCATCGAATGGAAAGGCAAGGAATCAAATCGATCAAGGTTTGAGAGAAAGGATACAAAAAGTTGATCATCGATCATTGTCAAGGTATTCAAACCTTGGAAATGACCACATATTAGTTATTACTGAGACGAAACAAGGAAGATATACTTTAAACAAAAAAAAAGGACAGAAGCAAAATTTTATAAATAGCAGATAGGGGAAGAATAGGAATAGATTGAAACAGTAATGAAAGAGGTAATAGATAGAATTCTATAATAGAAGAATAAAAAAAAACGATTCTTTTACGATTGTAGGTGAGTTTTGTAACAGAAATAAGGTAAAGTTATAATTAATAAAGAAACAAAATAAAGTGTGAATTTAATTTCTTGTCAGTATTTTGAGCGTCTTCAAAAAGACAAGATAAATTTTATACACGATTTCTTATCATAGATGAGACCATCCTTATTCATCCAAAGCAATAGAACCATCTAAATAGTGGCAACACAGTAATTCCTGTTTTCCAAAGAACATATGTATACATGACTTCTATTTTTTGGAAAGCAAAAGATATTTTTCTTCTTGACTACCTTCCAAATGATCAAACTATCAAAGGCACATATTACGCAAGTCTTTAGATAAATTAAAATAATAACTTAATGAAAAACATCCTGGTTTATCCAAAAGAAAGTCACCAAGATAATGCATGGTTTCATATTGTACAACCGGCTATATAGCTTTGAAATGTAACAGAAAAAGAATTATAATGAAGTTGTACTCTGAGTCAGCTGTTATTCTCTATACTTATAGATGATGCTATAAAGAAGTGGAAAATAGTACCTAAGAAAACGAAAATAGAAACTTAAGAACTAAAAATTATGGCAGTAGAAGCTAGTTATTGTTTGCATATGATTTAATATTAGTAGCAGACTTAAGAATGTACCGAAAAGAACTTGAGAAAGTAAACTCGGAAATCAACAATTAGTGACATACAAAGACGTGGATAGCATCAAATGGAAAGGCAAGAAATCAAATCGATCAAGATTTGATAGAAAAAAAGCAAAAGGTTGATCATCGATCATTGTCAAGGTATTCAAACCTTGGAAATGACCACATATTAGTTATTACTGAGACGAAACAAGGAAGATATACTTTAAACAAAAAAAGGATAGAAGCAAAATTTTATAAATAGAGATAGGGGAAGAATAGGTGTGAATAGATTGAAACAGTAATGAAAGAGGTAATAGATAGAATTCTAGAAGAATAAAAAAAATATTTTTCGATTGTTTTATGATTGTAAGTGAGTTTTATATCAGAAAAAGAATTAAGGTAAGGTTATATATTATAGATGATGCTATAAAGAAGTGGAAAGTAGTACCATTAAAAGCTAATAAAGAAAAAAAATAAAAAAAATGAGAAAAAATGGAATCAGATAAGGAATGATGTAAAAAAAGTATGCAAAGAGAGAAAAAGTTCATCTAGATCAAGAATTCAAAAAAACATTGAAGAATTTTCTACCAGGAACCAAAAGGAAGTAAAGAACAAATTATCGAGAAGACCTTATTAATTATTTGCAAAGCAACGAAGGATTTTTACTAGGTTATATATAATTAATAAAGGATGGAATCAGATAGAAAAACAAAAAAGATTTATCAAACATTTTAGATAACTACTAAATCAAACTGAGAAAGAAGAGAGTGAAAGCAACTACGAATGGAATGGGAACCTTGAGAATGGTTGAAGAAGACAATATAACACTAACAAAAATGGAAGTGAGGGAGTGAGAAAAGAACTAAGCAGTGATAAAAATGTCAGTGAGAATAACATTCCAGAAAAAATTGCAAAACATAATTGCGATATATTAAGTTCAAGGATGAGAGAAAATCTGAGAGCAAGAGAAAATACCAGTAAATTAAAAGAAAACGAGCTGAAAGGGAAGAGGAGGAACAAGTAAAAGAGTACCAGAAAGGGTTTAAAGCAGTAAAATGAACCATCGATCATGGTTTTATTATGGAAGACCAACAAAATATTGTGAGCAAAATTTAAGCTTGTATCTGTTGTTCATTGACTATAGGCAATCCTATGACTTCTCTAAAAGAACAAGTTGTGCGACGTAATGGGAGAGTTGGGAGTACCGAAAAAATTAAAGAGGTAAAACTCTGGATAAAATTGCATTCAACAACTTCTAATTCTACTATGTACATAGGTATAGGCTATTATTTTAATTATTTCTAAAGTTGATAGAGTTAGTTTTAATTTATGAATGATTGTGGTGAAATATATAAAGCTGGAATTGCTGTATTATCGGCAAGGGTAGCTGTCGTCGTTTACCTATATTAGAGTAAGTGTATAATACTCGTACATAACACATTTAATATGGCGCCAAGAAAAGTGCTCTGTAGTACTTAATATTGAATAGAATAAAGCTGGGTATATTCCTCAAAATATTTTACTTTAAAACCAAGTACAAGGAAAACTAATAAACTTTTAACTTTTAACTTTTAACTCTTAAATCTTAATCTTAACCCTAATTATTAAAATAGAAAATATACATTTAGATAGGTAAAGCGATAAATAATTCAAAGAAAAATTTAAAAAATTGCTACAATATTGAAGGATGGTGAAAACAAAAATGAAGTGTTTGTACATATGGTTGTTGCCATTAATCACATTAATCGTAATATTGAACAACTTACTATAAAAGTAGAGCCAAAGTACTAATGAGTTGTTTCAGTTTATGATATACAAATCCTCGAAAAACCTACTTAATAATTAAATCCAAAAATTCTCCAATTACTAATAAATTAAAATGTATGCAAACACGAGCTGGCATTGCCAGCGTTCAGTCAGTTTCGAATGCTTTGAAGAAATGCAAGAGATTCAACATGTAATAAATGTAAATACACATTCACCGTTTTAAGCAGCGTTTTCAGTATGCAGATGCACAAAGTGTTAAATATTTGCAGCATCAGGTATGTTTCAACAATTTCTTCGTTCACCATGAGGAATTAATGTTCTTATATGCAGAAAACGATGTAATACTAGTGCTATTATTGCAGAAAGTGTGTTATCGAAAGATTCAAATTTTACCAGATTAAAATAAGCTTTCGGTGATAGTGAGTCTACAAATCCGTTAAGAATTAACAAAGATTATTTAAATTATGCAAATATTTCATCATTAGATGTAGAACAGTCGTTCTCTGCATATAAGAACATTTATCTCTCACATACACTTATACATTTTGTGTATCTGTATATTTAAAATGCAGCTGAGTGAGTATTTATGTATATTTATTACGTGCTAAACTTCTTGCTCTTCTTCGAAGCATGTGCAACATGCAGCAACAACTGTTATCTGTTTTTCGTAGTGGAGCACACTCCAAAGTGAGCAACAAAAAGATAACGATACAAAGAAAGGGGTTGAATCTGGAGTTTAAAAAAGGGTAAAGAAAACAAACATATTGTTTTACTACTTTTCAAACGAACCCCGTATATTTTTAGATTTTATTAATATCTTATAATGAAAAACGTTTAACTCCAATCACAAATTACGTATCTCGTCAGTATTCCTTTAATGATACGCGCCCTTCCTAAATAACAATATATTAAATTCGTGAGCGACTAAAATTACAGATTAGCGCAAATACAAACAAATTATTTACGTCCTAGTTTGTCGAATTAATGTATCTGATGAAAAATAAATACGCCCAAACTAAATCAGAAGGTTAACCCCACAATTTACCAGGAACTTGGTTTGACTGAATTGCCGCTGCCTTATTACTTCTGTCACGAATTTTATAAATGCAGAATAAAGTATTAATGTGAAATGAGTAGGTTTTTATCGTTTCGACGTGTTACCAATGTTGATAGGCACATATCATTTATTCTCCATGACATTTAAACTACAACTGTTACGTGTCTATATACTTACGTGTTCTTTTCTTTAGAATGACTATAATATCAACACGAATCTAACATACAGTTACTACAAGAAACTTCCAAATTATTTATTTCATCATTTGATCTTTAAAATTTTTAAGAGAAATAATTGAACCAGTTGAAAAATATATCAAATTGGGCTCTATTATATTATGTTGGCAGGTAATTACAGATTTTACGATAGACGGCTTTAGTTTATTTTTTAAATATATTTACGTATTTACGTGAGATAAGAGTTTGAAGAAGACGTTAATGATCATCGATAAAGGTGCAAAAAAAAGAACACTCGAAATAAACCAAAGGATAATAAAATATATTTCCATATATTTCGGAAGTAAGTACTAGAAGAAGTAAGAAAAAGAAAGAAATCAGAATTTATAAATTAGATGAAATAGAAGACTAAGCTTACTTATTTATTATAGATGGAAGAAAAACAGATTATTAACCAACGCTTAATTTAACACTTAATATACACAAATACGAACATTGGCAGCCACATTAAAACAGAAAAACAAGGCATTTGATAAACGAAAGGCGATATCCAAAGATTTAGCTAGTTAAATTTTAAGAGTAACACAATATTTGTACTTGATTTTTATGTAGTTGAAGTTTGGTAGCGATTATGTCGTCACTGGTATGAATACTGTTGAAAGTTGCAGCATTTCTAATTTGTTGAATAATAATTAGGTCGAAATGACATAAATACACTACAATAATACAGAGATTTGACAAAAGTTATGAACGATAATAAATACGAATGCGACACGTACGAAAACAATTAAACAAGGCCTATACGAGCCATGATAAAAAATTTGCACCCATCTTAGAAACCAGAAGATATGAAAGATGATTTAGTTAGACAAGGATATAAAATATAGAAAGCGGTAAGTAAAATAAAGAAAACTAAGCAACAAGGGAAAGAAATTATAATCTTATTACCATTATTTATGTTGATTTCACAATTCTGAAGATATAAATAAGGTTTATAAAATTTGTCATATATTGGGTCTGGGAAAAAGTGTGTCATATATTCGTTTTTTTAATGAAGGTTACAGTAGAGGCATTGAGGAGTAATAAACTAATTCCTAAGTATAAAAAATACCCGCGTTTTGAGCATACCCAAAAATTTGGTCAAAGTACTCTACGATGTGTTAAATGTGCTTGGAGGCATTGAACAAAGGAATACGTAAAATTTAAAAACAGGCCAGTGATATGCTCAAATTACGAAGAAGCACACCCTGCCCACTATCGTGGATATTTAATAGCTAAAGAGGTTCAGAAAAGAAGAAACAATCTAATCGAAACTGAAGCTATGCAAAGTTCTCAGCAATCCAGACTGGAAAAGTAACATTATGCGCAAATATCTTAAAACGATAAAACCAATCAAATATTGCTAAATATATCGACAGTACTCGAAGAACTAGAAGCAAGTAACATTGGGCAGTGCCTTTGCAAAGCAAATTCATTGCTAACAACAACTTAAGAATAGCTACGTGGAATGCTAATTGACTCCTAAAGAGAAGACAAGAAATTAAAGTATTTTTAAACATGCACAAATATAAATACTTGTTTAATTTCAGAGAGTTATTTTAGGGACTAGTTTTATTTAAAAATCAAAGAATACAAAGTATACTCTGTAAATCACCCAGAAGGTCAGGTTAAAGGAGGTAGTGCAAATATAATTAAGGAGGCCATTAGTCACTATGGGGAATAGCAGCTGCAGTACGAAAAAGGTCAATTCATTCTAGTAAGCATAAAATCCACTAAACAAAGCTTAACCGTGGGTGCATTCTGTTGCCACTCTAAGCATAATCTAAAAAGGAGAGATTGCGAAAAATGTCACCATCTTGGGAAAAGATTTATATTAGAGAAAAACGACTGTAACGCCAAGCTCACAAATTTTAAAAGAATTAAATAGCAATTTCTACTCTGCTGGTAAATCAACTTACTAGCCGACGAACCTACAGAAAATACCAGATTTATTGGATTTATTTTTTATCTATAGAAACATTTCATGTACATCATAAGCAATGAACAGATCATTGACTTGAACTCCGATCATTCAGCAATAATATTAACATTGAACGAGCATGTACTCAAGAAAGAAATTGCCTCTAGACTTGTAAAGAAAATATCCGATTTGGAAAGTTTTAAAACAGATGTATCGAATAAAATACACCTCAAAATACTACTAAAAACTAAGGAGAAACTTGATAAAGGTGTTGAAAACATCTTCAAGATATCATCTAGTATTATCCAAAGCAGTATGTTTGGGTAATACTAGGGAAATTTTACACAAAACTATTAGTATGAATTATCCAGAGGAAATTAGAGCTTTAATAACAGAAAAGGGGCGAGCTAAAAGAAATTGTCAAACTAGGGATTTATCAAATAAAACGATTTTAAAGAACATAACACAACAACTCAAAGACAAATACTACAATTAAAACATGATTTATTTAATAGTTGTTTAAAAAATTTATCGCCAGATGAAGACAAAGAATATTCACTGTGAAAAGTCACTAGAAATTTAAAGAGACCAATTCCCCACATTGCCACCATTGCAATAACAGTAGTGTGGTACTATATGATATTCAAAATTACAACGAAAAAATAAGGCCACACCAAAAGAGATTTTAGGTGAAATTAAAAATCTTAACCCTAAGGAGGCAAGATTAAACATCAACGATTTGATATTAATTACTAAATTTACAATACTATCGACACTTTCTAAGTACCTATAATAAATAACATTTAATATATTATGAATCTCTCATATAAATAATTGAGTAGAATACTGATTTCAAAGACAATTCTAAAATTTAACTATATGACAAGTAATATCACCTGAAACTACTATAATTGTATTCTTTATTGTTATTTACCAATTATACCTTTAATATATGCTCTATGAAATGAAATTGTTAATTACAGTAATATGAATGATTAATGCTAATATATTATTATTTTACTGGGTATATATTAAATATAATATAATATAACCGTTAACTGGATCTTTTCAAACTTTCCTATCGAATAAAAAAATAATACTTTTAGGGTCAGGATCGTGGTGTAAGGACAGATGTGTCAACGCATAACCGTTGTCCACGTGAACCACCAAGTGTGGTAATGGTATAACACGCGTCCTCGTTCGAAAGGACTCCAGCCGCGTCCTAAATGCTCCTTAAGACGAAGAATAGTCCGTGTAATTGCTACGTATTAATTCAATTTACCGGCACTTCCGGCCCACGACGTATAGAAAACGAACCCTTCCAGGGATAGAGACAGTGGAAACGGGTGCTGGATCCCACAGAGAGCAGAATTACGGGTCCAAACCCTACAATTTGCCACGACAAAGACAGCCTATGTCCCTATACGATGTATATCTTTTGCGTTTACTGTTAAATTTAGTATATAAATATAAGTATATGGCCTGGCATGCAGCATATAGATCTTATAAGATTGTGTAAGATTATAATATAGCATAGTTATATGGTTATTTCACAATGAAGAATTATAAAATCAATTTATTATTTCAAGCAAATCTACTATTAATGTGGGTATTAGAATTATATTGCATTTGGAATATAAATTTAATTACTTTACTTATATGAATAGTAAATACTTTTTAACCCATTTCACATTCAATATCATTGTACATTTTTATTTAGAATAGTTTAGTCGTCTTTTAATTTTTGATTTTCTTAAAATAAGTCATTTAAAAAGCAAAATAACGCATAGACTGTTTATGTTTTATCTTAATATGCAATATATGTACATGCAAGCGATCGTCTGCGAATAGACATAACTCGAATATCTCATGCCCGCATATTCCTGATTCTCCTTCGTTTTCCACTGTAATAAATTCCACCACTCCACAGTCTTTTTTCACACCGTTTTGGTAATAGGTAAAGCTAGCAAAATTTCCCGACATATATGCGTACTTAATGATTTTATAGTGTTCTTTTACTCTTCTTTGCTTTATATTTCCTTTTTAACAATTATATTGCAGATAATACCGGTATTTGTGGTTAGGCTCTTGCTCGTTTTCAATGGATTAAATAAAAAAATTTAATCATAATGTCTATATGTTGAAAAAAATTAAGGGTTTATAGCAATGGCATTGTTAAATAATCTTTTGTAAACTATTTCTTTAAATCGATGGCTGTAATTGAGATTTCGTTAACATATATTTTATTATTGTCATAATAGATTTTTTACAGCGCTTCCGTCGTTTCACGCGTCTTCGTTTCCATGTTCTTGTGTTTTTTGACTTTCGTTAATTTGTCTTTCATTTAATCTTACTTTAGTTTCTGAAATTCATACCTTTTTGTGGAATTCGATTCTTGTTTTCTCCTACTTTTTGACATTCGACGCAAATGCCTTTTTTATTTATAATTTCAACATTTCTCAAAAGAATCGGCGTCTCGACGTTTCGATGACATCTCAATCATCTTCTTCAGGAGTTGTTTCGTAGTGAAGCGTCAACCTGAAACTGTTTTCAGGTGTTCAAGTTTCAGGTTGACGCTTCACTACGAAACAACTCCTGAAGAAGGTGATTGAGATGTCATCGAAACGTCGAGACGCCGATTCTTTCGAGAACTTCTGGCCCATATTGCGGAGAGCCCGAGAATCTAATATTACTCATATATATATATATATATACTTTCGTATATAAGAAAAGGCGATGTGGATTGTATTGTGAATTATCCTCCAATCACAATAATAAACAACTTCGCCAAAGTTTTAAAACACGCCTTTTTTTAGCATTTTTCGCAAATTTCTGCTTTTCACCATTGCATAGTTTCATTAATAAGTGGTCAATAGTCACAAATTTAATAATATTTACTCGATTTCTATCTGATAAAATTGATAACAATTTAAGTAGACGAAATTTTTATTGACTTTTCTAAAATACTTGATGGGGTAGATCACTCACTGCTGCTCCACAAGCTTTGCTTATATTTGTTTCTCGCCGTCACTTGTCTTGTCGTCTTGTATTAGAATGCTATTTATCAAATAGAGCTAACCCACAAAGGTCATAAATATCAGCTGAATGTTTGCTACTTCTTTCGTTTTCTTTTTTTATAAATGACCTTTTTGAAATTCTCAATCAGAAATTATTATTTGCAGGGAATTTGAAAATATTTCAGATGATAATGACATTCACCTTCAAAAACACGATGCACCACTAATAAGTTACACATGAACGTTTCTAAATGTAAATATTATATTCGCTAGCAGATGTTCCTCTATAGACTTTAATTAACACTTCAGACAATTCTTATCCAGAAAAATGGCATGTTATTAAGGATTTTGGTGCCACATTTGATTCAAAACTATCATTCAGAAATCATATTAATGATGATGAAAATTAAACTTTTTAGTTCCCAGGCAAGCAACTAGATTTACAAGCACTTTTCGTCTGACAGCGCCAAGGATTAATACTGTTTAGATCTCTTTGACAATAGAATATATGAATACTTATATAGTTTACCGGATATGTATATATATATTATACTCTTCTATCAACAACACTAAATCAACGCATTTACCATTTTTATTTCCACAAGTATACATACGTGCGTTGCTTATATGATTATACGTATTTCTGTTTATTTTATACTAGGCATTGATATGAATATAAACATGCATTATGTCAGAACGTATAAATGTCTTGTAGTGTGATATCAAAATTACACATAATATATTTATGTACATAATATACTTACATTCATTACATAAAAGTTTCACAATTCTTAATAGAAATATTCCGTTCATGTGTGTATGTACACTACCGTTTTTAAGTATTTGGGCACCCATATTTTATAAAATTATTTGAACAGCATAGCTTCTAGGAAATTCATTCTTGTAATATTGGATAGGTATAAGGAAAGTATTAAATCTACAGAAACGCTGCATAAGTAACATTATGTATTACTTTATTACCAGCAATAAACCAAAATTTGTTATTGGGACTACCTGGGGATTAGCGCAATAAAAGTTTCTCCAAGTTCTTGTAATTGTCTTTCTGTGAAGGATACTGAAGGATAAGTTTAGCTATGACCTCGGGCGAGTTTCATGTTAGATTTTTGAAATTGCCCTCAGTTACGTTTCTGTATTCGTTGTGAGATATTCCTGTGCTAGTAGTGTTGTTAAGATCGTTAAATATGCCAAAAAGAAAAGAGATGGACATTGAAACGCGTTCTCTTATAATTGCGCACCATCAAGATGGCAAAAGCAACAGGCAAATTACGAAACAATTAAAATTAAATAATACTTCCGTAGACTATGTCGTCAAAAAATACCGAGAAAGTGGCAGTGTTCTCAATAAATCACGGAGTGGGAGACCCAGAGCTACAACTTCTGCTGAGGATCGTGCAATAGTGATCACAAGTCAAAAGAAATCGACGGAAAACAGCCCCAGAAATCGCTGCAGAAATCAATGCAGACCGTCCAAAGTCAATAAGCGTAACAACGGTCAAACGTCGCTTGTACAAAACAGGTTTGTACGGACGAATTGCAATGAAAAAACCGTTATTGCGCAAACAGAATAAGCGGAAACGCTTAAAATTCTGCCACCAACATTGGACAGTTGAACAGTTTCTTGTGGACCGATGAGTCAAAGTTCGAAATTTTCGGGTCCAGAAGACGTGTTTTCGTTCGGAGATCTACAGGTGAGCGTGCGGCAGAGCAATGTATTGTGCCTACGGTTAAACATGGCGGCGGTTCCGTGATGATCTGGGGTTCTTTTGGTGGTACGGTCGTGGGTGATATTGTAATAATTGAATAATACTATATAGAAACATTTTGGAGACCAACGCTATTGTATATATATATTTTGGGTAGGAATTTTGTATCCAGCAGGATAATGACCCAAAGCACACATCCAAAATATGCAAAGACTTTTGCAACTTTTGGAAGCGGAAGGATCCATCGAAGTTATGAAATGGCCTCCCCAAAGCCCCGATCTAAATCCAATAGATTATTGTGGGAGGAATTTCTGTACCAACATCGGAGGCTGATTTGTGGAGGAAACTGCAGAAAGCTTGGGTCCGCATAACAATACATAGCAAAACTAATTGCAAGAATGCCGCGATTATGTGCTGCCATTATAAAAAACAAAGGAGGTCACATAGATGAATCAAAATTTAAATATAATATATTCTACTGCCAGATACTGTAATTAGTTATGTATGTACATGTAATAAATATATTTTCATTTTTTCACTAGTGCTTTTAATCATTTCTTCTAAATTTATGGGTGCCAAAATACTTATGAACGGTAGTGTATATACGTACAGTTACTACCACATAAAGGTTGACGATATACACGAAAATATATCTGTCGATCTCATGTGTCTTTATATCGTGTAAATAAAACATTGGCATTTGGACCATTTCTATAATTTATAACGTAATATAAAAACACCATATTTTCCGAAGATTTCTATTCTAGTAGATACAATAATGCACGTAATACGAATAACGAATAATTGTTTCCTTTGATTTTATTTATTCCTTATGTATATATATATATATATATGTATATATATATATATTCCATACAGTAGTTAAAGTTACGGCTATAATTACTTATAACGCTAAAATTATACATAGGATATATAGTGTAAATTTATTTATATTATGTTATACCAATATAATTTAATAAGTTTGTTGGAATCTAGAACCAATAAATCCAATTTGAATATATTTTAATAATAGATTATAAATATTGATATACCTAAAAACAATAATTTATATAATATGAACATAAAGGAATATTATGTACCTGAATATGCTATATAATGACAAATGAAATATACAAATCCATTAATCTATAATTCCAAGGAATATTTACAAATAATTAGTTGTTTTATGTCAACCTATGTAGGTCAAGGTTATGTCAAAACATTGATATTAATGGTAATATGATAAAGAAGATTAAAGGCATCGCCAATGAGTAAAACGTCCGACATATGACAGCGTTTTTCGAAATTTTATACAAAACCATGAAAAATGAGAATTTAATGTAAAGGATAATTTTAAATGAATAAATTTAATACAAAATAAATTTAGAAATTGAAATTGAGACATTTTGAAAAAGGACAGTAAAATAGTAAAACGATGACGTGGAAGATAAGAAATAGTCCACTGCATGTTTGTCCACGTTGGTTGCATCCAATCGGTGCAGGAAAGTCTTGCTGCATTGTATATTAGCAGGAGCAACTCGAAAAAGAGAGAATTCGCCCAACTTTCGAAGCTAGAAGATATAAAAAAATTTCGTAAATATTTGTGGTCATAAAATCTGGTTAAGTTTATTTTACTGTATTGTGGTGACACATTAGAGGCTCTATGCTTCCGTAAAGGTACTAATTCACAACAGTCCTAACCAGTTTTCTTTTTGAAATGTTAACTCAACTTTATGGAACCGAAATACGAGGGAGCGTTTTTATATTCGCGGAATGAGCAGGTTGTAGAGGGGTGAGTAGGCGCATATGGGGCTTGGCCTGTGCAGCGACTCATGATTAGTATAAATACGAAGTTTCATTGTTATTAGACAGTTAGTCTTTGAGCTATCGTCAACCAAGTAACATAATCAGGAGTAAAAAGTGAAATATGGAAAAAATCGAATCTCGTGCCGTTATAAAGTTCCTTACCAGGCAAGGAAAATCAGTCGCGACCATAATGAATGAGATGTCATTGGTTTACGGCGACTCTTGTCCAGGAGAAACCATGGCGTACAAGTGGCATAGTTTACTTAAACAAGGAAGGGAATCCCTTGAAGACGACCCGAGGCCGGGCAGGAGCATTGAGGTGACCACGCCAGCACTTATCCAAAAAGTTGAACAAATTGTACTCGAAGATGCTCGACTAAAGAAGAAACAACTCGCAGAAATGGTTGGAGTATCCGATACAACAATTTTTAAAATCCTACACGATCATCTCGGCATGTCTAAGGTCAGCGCAGTGTTCGCGTGCATTTTTGGACCTCTGTAATGAAGACAAGGATGGTGTATTGAGTGGAATTGTTACTGGAGACGAAACTTGGGTTCATCATTATGAACCTGAGTCCAAACAAGACTCCATGCAGTGGCTTAAAAAGGGCACAGCACCTCCCAAGAAATTTAAAGTGTCACAATCAGCTGGGAAACTCATGGCAACGGTATTTTGGAACTCGGAAGGAATATTGTTGATTGATTATAAAGATAAAGGTGTTTCTATAACCGGAGAATATTACGCTTCAATATTAGAGCGACTAAAAGAAGCCATTAAAGAGAAAAGGCGGGGAAAATTGACAAAAGGTGTTCTGCTTTTGCACGACAACGCGCCCGTCCACAAGAGCCGCGTTGCGTTAGCTGCCCTGCATAAGGTGGGCTTCGAAATTGTGAATCACCCACCCTACAGCCCAGACCTGGCCCCGAGTGATTATTACCTGTTTCCGAAAATGAAAAAAGAGCTGCGGGGTAAAAAATTTACTGCCGATGATGAAGTCAAGGAGGCAGTTTCGGCGTATTTTGCAGATAAAGAGAAATCATTTTTTTATGAGGGTATAAATAAATTAATTGAAAGATGTGAAAAATGTATCCGTCTTGCAGGTGAATATATTGAAAAAGAAAAATAATTTGGTTTTTTTATTTCCACCCCTTGTCCCCCATTCCGTGAATATAAAAACGCTCCCTCGTATTTCTAACACCACTTTTTTTAAAAGATATACAAAGGTCAGTAAATAGTAAGGCAGATAAATCTTATGGCTACTAGAAAAATAAAAAGTATATTGTAATTTTTTAATGCTACTAAATGTCATCTGTTTAAATAGCTTTTACTCTTTGTCTCATTAACATACATAACCGACTTAAATATTATCGATATTATCCCTATACGTAGTTGCTTGTTGATTGAACTAAATACTAATAACTAAGCTTAAACTAGTACTCTACATCTAAATGTAAGATCAAGAAGAGTCCGTATAAAACATTCGTTATCTAAGTACCGAGGTGATTTTTTTAGACTTCGAATATATTTCTCACTAAACAGTACTATTTAATTATTTCACAGTAGGCATTTTAGGTAATTATATAAGCCCCTATTAACTATGAATCAAGCAGCATTTATTACTGTTTTGAGTATCTTAGCTCGGAACTTTTTAATGATCGTTACCTTGTTATCAAAGTCTATACAAATTGGTCATGTAATAGCGTTCTATGTCAACAATTTATTTCTTTAGCAACGTGCGACGGTGTAACATATTACCACTAAATTTTATTTCCAGCACCTTACATTTTCTCCAAATATAGCCTTTTCACGTCGGTCTATCAATTAATTTAGATTGAAGTATATTGAAACTATGATCAGAGATCTTACCTTCAATAATAATTTCTGAGTCGTCTGCATAAGTGACTTTTATTAGGGTTTAGTTTAGTGTAAAGTTTTTAATTTCTAAAGCATAGAAAATAAGCTCCAAAACACTACTTTATGATACATCAGGACCAATTTACTGGAATTCTGTAATTATACTGTAAAATATGTTTCTTTCAGAGAAGATTTCAAGATAACAAATAATGAATGAGGGATTTTCCTTTTGATTTTGAAGAGAAAGCTTGAGTGTCATACCTTATTAAAGGCCTGATTAATATCCAAAAAGGCTACATTGAAATAACTTTTCTTTGATAATGCATTCAGATTATTCCAACAAAACTGTGTTCTTGTTTAATGGTTAAATTTTGGGAATAAATCAGAACTGGTGATCGGAAATTAAAGTTTCATTAGCTATTGATTACTTCTAACCTTTTTGCTATTAATTTTTTCACAATTTTGGAATGATCGGTCTATGTGAAATTAATTCTCTTGGTTGTATACTAAGTTTCCGAATTAAAACAAGTATTCCAATCTTAGAGAATTCTTTTATTACTTCACTGGACATCAGATCATATCTTGGTGTTCTTCTCAATTTTTTAAATAATTTATTAAATTTATTTGTTTAATAATCTTAATTACGGCACGAATTTGCTTAGATTATATCTAATTTTAGTAATAACAAAATATGAGGGAATATGTTGCTTTTCTTGGGATAGGGGCTACTATTACTTTTTAAGCAATAATTTAGAAGAGGAGTAGGGAATTTTTTCCAGAGTTGTTGGTAAAACTGCTAATTTGTAAATATTGATGTTAATTCCTTTCTAATAATCCTGCTTTTATTGGACGACGGATTTAATTATTTTTAATTATTTATCACTAAAAATCTACCCCTACAGCTCCAAATTTAACAGAAATTTTTCCAATTATTTGTAAAACTTAAAGTATTAAAGTAACAAACAAGATATTCATACTAATTTACAATATTAGGGAGGAAGAATACCACTAATGTCAGTTTTGGTCGTAAAAATAATCAAAGTCAACATAAATTATTTGTTTTTCGCAAACAACAGCCGAAAACTGATTCCGAAAGTCAATTTAACAGCGTCCGATTGATTCGCCATTTCACAAAGGAGACCGGCGATGTAGAAACCAGAAGAGAGTTGCCGCTTTGGCGCCTGACCAAATTACCTTTTTTCCGACCTTCTTGGTTGTTCGTGTTTTCTCCTCGAACGCGCGGAACATCTGACCGTTGCCGGACCTCCTACGGTGTCGAATGGTTCCGATGACAAGTGTCATTTCTTTTTATCGGTGAAAAACTAACGTTTCTCCGTCAAAATATCGTAGAAATGGGCGATGGTGAGCGATAAAAGTAGTTAACGACATGTTTAAATGCGTTTGTTGGACAGGTTTAGTAGTCTTCGGATTAGATAAAATATGTATATCTTGTACAACAATACATTAAGTAACATGTTAATGAAATTTATGCTATTTTTAAGGTATAAACAGTTTAACGCCTCCTTTTTTTCAATATTTGTATGAGGATGAAATAAATTGAAAATTGAAGTATAAATAACTTCGTTATGTACGAATACATTGCGATTTATTTTACTACTCTAAGATTAACTAACGATCAATAAGGAATTAAGTTTCTTTAACGCTCCATGGACCTCGACATCATTCACCTTATATATTATGTTCTGATAGCAGTAGAAAATTGGCTTGAAGAATAAACACTTTTTCAAGTGACGTATACTAATTTTTATATATAAGACATTGAAACTTTCATTTGATGAAAAGGTAGGTTAAGTTAGCTCTAATTTTATTGGGAATTAATGAAAAGATTTTTGTGTTTACAACATTCCTTAATGTATTTCTCAAATTCTTACAGTCAGAAATGTGACGAAACATTGTATTGTTTCGTAACAAAACTGTTTTCAGGCTGATCTTTGGTGAGTCTATAAATAATCTCCACGAATTGTGGTCATGATATATCCCAAAATTTTCGAAAAGTTTAAAAGATTATAAATATCATTGCAGTAAGTCCAATTGCCGATCATACTATAGAAATTAAGAAGAGTTTCATGTCTGTTACACAAAAATCTAATTTGTGTTTCTTTCATTAAGGGATTCCATTGTTGTAAACTTGACACAAAAACTTCTGATTGTGATTTGATAGATTCAAATCCTGTACCAAGTCATTTAATTCTGACTGGGTAATTAGATATGGCTCGCATGATGTATGAGTGTGGTCCCGTAAGTACCTGGTTTGACCTAGAGATGGCGGTAGTCGTTTGAAAAATATCACTGTAGTAGAAAGTACACAATCTATAAAGCATACGTTTCAAGTTTTAAGACGCCACATTGTTTAGTATTTGTTTGGTAGCCATCAATAGTGAACGTTTTCAGTAAATTGGTCATCGTTACGTGATACAATACTTTTACTTGAAAGACCTCAGCCCAACCGATACAAAAGTTGAACTGGATTCTACTCTGGGTGAGTCTGCTTCATCGATTACAACATTGAAATATTGGGTAACAGAGTTTAAACGAGGCCGTACGAGTCGCCAAGACGACCATCGCAGTGGGCGACCAAATAAGGTGACCACTCCAGAAATGGTGAAGAAAATCCACAAAGCGGTATTGGATGATCGTCGACTGAAATTGCGCGAGGTAGCAGACATAATAGGGAATTTCAAAAAGTGCAGTACATCGCATATTATTTGAAAATTTGGACATGAGAAAGTTGTGTGCAAGATGGATGCCGCATTTGCTCACACTCGAGCAAAAACAGCGAGTATTATGCGAACTTATTGCAACGTTTGAGCGAAGAAATTAAGCAAAAACGGCCGCATTTGGCTAAGAAGAAAGTGTTGTTTCATCAAGACAATGCACCAGCTCACAAATCCGTTATTGCAATGGCCAAAATTAATGAACTAAAGTTCGAATTGCTACCTCATGCACCCTATTCGCCAGATTTAACCCGCTCGGATTATTTTCTGTTCCAAACTTGAAAAAATATCTTAGTGGTCAAAAATTTTCCAACGATGAAGAAGTGATGTTGGCAGTTAACGGCTATTTTGAGGAGCAAGACTTATTATAAAAAGGGTATCGAACTTATTCAACATCGCTGGGAAAAGTGTATAGAGCTGAAAGGAGATTATGTTGAAAAATAAATATATTTCTTTCAAAAATTTTTGTGTTTTCTTTGTTGGATCGGGTGCTTCTGGAACCACCCTCGTATATCTAATGAAATCAAAATCGGTTAATATATCGCTACCTTCAGCGCAATCGTATATTTTGACTTTCTTCTCTCTCTTTGTCAATTGGCGGTTGAGAAACTGGACGATGTTCGTCTTGTGATTAGGGTTTTTGAGCTGACGCAATTTCTACATAATCATGTCTTTTTCTTAAGCCCATTGGGTCCTGTTATCTTGTTAACTCAAAAATAGAAATTTTCAACATAGATAAGGAATGTCGGTGTCCAGATAGTCAATCCCTTATGAAAGATCTGCTGCATGTAATATATATTACATGTGATGATTGATTGATAGATCTTGATTTTTGACGGTCATACAGAAGTAGAGCTCATTATTTTTTGTACTATTGCATCGTCTATATTCTATGCGCTTGCTTATCTCTTCCCTAGAGCGTAGCAACCGACCAGATTAGAACAACAATACAAACATGTCCCCCTTGAATAAACGAGTCACAACACGTTTGAACAAGTTTTGTTGTCATTTTCTCGATCACTAGATTTAAGCCAATACTAATATTTTTCGAATATGAATGTACTATGTATATGTTGTTTAATTTTGTCAGTTACTGACTTAGTTACTTTTGTTGGCCAGTGTTATAAATATTTGAACGATTGCCTTTTTTTACAAAATTGATGTTTCTCGAATGATCTTCTAACAGTTTGGGAAATACGAAGCGCATCTTCTAATAACAGCTAATTGAATTGAAATAAGAAATACAATTGATAATGGCACATATTCTTGTCTAACTCAGCTTTTGATCTTTGGCTGATATCCCAGCGGTAAGTTATTGATTTACCATGTCAAGGTCTCGGGTTCGAATTGAAGATCTCTGTCCGGTAAGATTTTTTGTAGTTTTCGATCTCGTTTAAGGTAGATGTCAACAGTCAAATATGATCCACCAATACCTCCGGTAATTAGCGCTATGTTGTGGGAGGATGTTCATGAACTATTATTATTATTTACTTCCAGACACAGCTCATCTTCACATTTAATTACGCCATTACGGTTTTTTGCAATATTAAGTTACAAAAAAAATCTGCACATACCATAATACACGTAATAGATTAATAATAAAGTCATTCTAGTTAGATATTTTCTTATAATTCCACTCTGTTTCTGGGTTTAAAGTGTGTCGTAGTATATTTTATTCGAACGAAGATATCATCTACCAAGTTAAGAGATAATTCTACCTTCAAGTTATTCATAAGTGTACATCACATTTTGTGAGACATTTTCGTCGTTTATTTTTAAAGCAGGTGATAATGTACTATTTCTTCCATGCAACTTATTATTCTAAAAAATTAACTTTCAATTCCATCTTTGATTAAATATTTGCTATATGCTCGTCATATCTAAAACCGAAGAACTTCTTTAAACGTTTGAATTAATTGTGAAAATGGTGGAAACCAGTAGCATTTCACTTTTTGACACAAAAAGAATTCAATTATCATCGTTAGGGTTAAAAAGATGCTATCGTTATTAGGATCCATGTTAAAAATATTCAGTATTTAAAATTATTAAGTGCGTAAGAATGCAGCAGTGTATTTTACTTTATAATTTGTTCACTCAATAGAATTTCATTTCGTTATAACTTTTATAAGACATTTAATAATATTAATTAATTAAACTATCTATTCTATTACAAATATGTAATCATTTGTATATTTAACATTAAGTAAAATTTTTCTTTGAAAGAAGATGGCATCTGGTCAATGGTGTTTTCCTCGTCGATGAAATCGAATGTAATAAGTCATTAGCTTTGGATATAAATGCCATCGGTTTTAATTAAAAAGAGGTATCCAAATGCTATCTTCTTCTCCTCGTTCTTCTGTTCGCGGTGCTTAATTATAAAAATGCTTTTAATTAAGTTAATTTAACGGTCAAAAGCGTACAGGGTATATAATTAGGGATAAAGGCGAAGGTGTGCTTTTATTTATATGCCTTACCACAACAACAACACGTATAATTTATGTAGTAATTACGCAGTGTAATGTGCAATAAATCTAATTTCAGACGAGGGACCTGATGGACTCGGACGGCGAAAACTCAGTTTTATAGAAATAATATGCAAATTTTTAATTACGAAATGTTTTAATATCAACTCATATACGAATTTAGCTAATATTTCTTTGTGTTTAATTGTAAAAGAAACCTAAGTTTTATTTTGTCTGCCTCCTGCATGAGCCATTTTAAAATTACTGAAATATTGTGAAACTATATGAGGTAGGTGCATAAAAAGGGAAGAGTCTGGGATATAAGTTGGATGTTTCAGCACTTTCAGTCCGGTTCTTGCTAATTAATTAAATTGCTATGGTGTGAAAAAATTTGGTTAATACACCTCGGTTTGTCATCACAATTTTTTATATTTCCATCAACACGCACTCAACAATTCCTCTCATGGTAAAGAAGACAACTATTCTCTTCTAAATTCTCTTCAAAGAGACAAACTTTGTAGTGCGTTTTAATAAGAACTATATAGTCGTAAAGCTGTATGTGTATATAAGGACGGTGTTAAATTTATGGAGTGGGTTGCTGTACCATGAACCTCGTTGTGTCATCTGCTCATCGATTAAGACATGAGGTGCCCAATCGTTCTTCGTTCAAAGTTGCCCGTGCATAATGCTACGAACGATGCATGTACATATGTCGAAACATTCTTCTATCTGGCGATAACTTATATGCATAGTGGACTCGATAATTTTCTTCTCAGCATCAACATTCTCTTCGGTAATGGACAAGGTGCCGTATTCTGCATTTTCAAAGTTAAAATTTCCTCTATCAAACTTCTTATACTACATGAATACGGTTACACGAAGTGGATAATCATCTTTTAGAATAGAAATCATTTCTTCCAGAAACTGATCGGTATTCAATCCACGGGCAGTGTTGCAGCATAAAATTACTCGATACTTCTAGTGAGCTGTTTATATTGTCACAATTCAGGAGCAATTAACACAGACTTACTGAGCTACCGGATAGTGTATTGGTTTTAACAGATCTCAATTTGCCATATCGTGTATCAGTCTTTTGAATTCTATTGCATAGCTTTTGTAGTATCCTTTATGTATAATGGAAACTGTGTAAATATCAAAGCGATTTAAATATTTCCAGGAATACAAGGTTTTACCAAAGAGTGTTGTTCTATCGTGATGGGATAACCGAGTAAGTAATATACATTATTCTATTTGAAAGAAGTTTTCGAGAAATAAGTTGTTGCTGGGACAAAAGGATATAATACACTGCTAACAAAAATTCTTTTAAATGTTTCATATCAATGCACTAACGAATTTATTTGCATTTATCTATGTTGACATTGGAAGATCTTAAGTCCCATGATCCCAGAATGCCCCCTGTAATGGTCGTTAAGCTTTTGGTGATGTGAAGGCATGGATTATTAATTATTATTATTATTATTATTAATACTATATTAAAACTAGTTCACAGAATTATCCATTAATTTTGATCTAACATTTTTTAAGGTTGAATAGTTAGGTACTAGACCCGTATAAGGACATCCTTCGGTTGTTTATCACTTCCATAGTATACCTGTTATACATTACATGTGATACTTAGCATTTTATTACATCCGTTCGTAAGGGTTGGTTCCCTTAAGTCATTGTTATAACTTTTGATTATTCAGCGGGCAGAGAGCTTCTACATTGACGTGTTAGTAAAATTTTGATATGCGATTACGAAAGACTTAAATATTAAAAGTACTACCTTCGTTTTGCTGATAAGTACACGATGAGCGACTTGATGAAATACCTTTCCTTATTTTAGATAGACGACGTTAACTTCAGGCTTATCATTAAATGCTTTGGAAATGTATTGAGTGAAGAAAAAAAATTTTAAACCGTTTTTGTTATTAGCTATTTTTGGCCGCTTCGTACGAAACTCTTAAGTTAAGACATTTACAGTCAAAATTCAGTTTTAAATTTTTAAACGCTAGTGTTTTGTTGTTTTTCGAAACTTTTTTAGAGGTTTTTAATTCAAATGACTATAATTTAAGTAACGCAACACAAAAGATGAAATAAAAGTGTCACAATGTCGTTTACATTAATGAATCGTCGCGAGTTAACATTGACGTCCAAATAATTTAAAGCACTCGATTTTGTTACGTTGTTAACTGGTTCTAGTAATACTTTCTATAGAAAATTGAATCCTTTACTTTCACGATTTTCTATTTTGTTCGATATATTTTAAAAAAATCATATTATATATTGCTAATGGAAATAAGCCACAACATTTTGAAAAATTAAAGAATCGTTTTAGTTTTGCTATTGTTGCTGTTTTCGCCCTAAAACTCTGTATTGCTTTTCTATCTTAATTATTATCTAATCATAACCTATTTGAATTAATATTTTCCAAACGTATTTTTAACCATAATTTGACTTTGCGAGAATTGTTTCTAAAATTAAGTTTGCGTCTTTATTAAGACTTCTGCTTTTCTTCAACGAATACTAACGATTCCTTTTTTATACGTAATTCCATTTGCTGCCAATATTCGAGGTGTAATAAAGTAACAAACTTAACCGTCCGCGGACGTTTTAACGATCTTTTCTTGCGGTTGCAATAAAATTAACGCGCGCGGTTTCGCAATTAGATCTGGATGTTAAAGACAAAAGAACCGCTGGCGCCAGCGTCACCGCCGACCGACACAAAACAGAGAAATACAAAGGAGGGACTCACCGGTTCGGTGTTCCGTACAAATTGCAACTTTGGCAATCCCAGGTAGTCCCCTTGGACTTCGACCCACCTAGAACGTTAATAAGGTCACCTTAGGTTTATATGTATAGTGAACACGCCCCGAACATCCGTCACAAATTAATTAGCGGAATAAAAGTGGATAGAGAATCATATTGGAAATAAGGAGAATGCAATTTGCTAATAAAGAAATGGGAAACGATACATATGGTACTTCTTATTCTATAGGGCAAGTTTTGGTACCTGGAAAAAATATCCGAAAATCTAGATGTGCACATATTATTGTAACGGCAAATAACCATAAAATAACTAAATTCAGTTATTTTTTATCTAGGGATAAATGACAATGTTCTTTAAACTGAATAAAGACTAGTAAAAAATTATATTTAAAACAGTAAAGTAATCCCGTCTTAAGTTTATTGTTTTTTTTTTCTATTAAATATGGCAGGTCGGTTAATGAAATAACTATGAAATAACAGAAGGTATTCTACTTTCAATATTCTTCTCCTGTAATTCAAATCTTCTTGCAGAAGCAAGACGCATATGCATTTCTTTGTTTTGTCTCTATTGCTGATGTGGAGTAGCTAGCCTTAGGCATCTGGATGGTATCTTGACGGTCTTTTTTATAATCTGGTTTTGTTTTCAATCCAAATTTGTTATGTCCTCTAGAAGCTGCTTTCAATTTTGTCTATTCTTTTGCTGACCTTAATATCCTGCCATGTTAGTCTTTACTTCGTGAGCTCTATATTTAGGTTAGCCTTCTGTATGCCTCTCAGTTCATCTTGCAGTGACGTATTCTGAGAAGAGAAAGACCTGTTTTGCTAAACTAATTCAATTCTTTTGCAAAGTATGCCTTATCTATTGTCATTTTCATTTTTTATGGAACGTTTAACTTTTTGCATTCCCTTGCTTCGCAATAATGTTTCGTTTTTTATTTTTTTCAGATCAAAATGTTCCCAATGTGTATCTAAGGTATGTGTTCATATTATCTCAATATTTTGTTTTCCATTCATTTTCATCATTATACCTGTACAGTAATATATTAGAACGCCCGGCTTTAAATAGCATTTCAACCATTTAGTAGAGTAGAATGATCGACGTAGACGATCTACTTGATGACATTGAATGTATCCGTGCTTGTTTAATTCTTTTTTCTGCATATTCATTTTATTTCCTTTTATACTCACCACACGTGTTATATAAAGTGTTTTTTTGAAGGCGGAGAAGCTTAAATTGGTAATGCTGTTTCCTGCGACAGTCGATTTGACGGTCTCGATTGTTTGGGGTTCTTGTTTTGGCAATTCATCATGAATAGACTCACACCGGAACAACGTTTGCAAATTGTTGAAATTTATTTTTAAAAACATGGTTCAATTTGAGAAACTTATCGGGTTTTACGCGTATTTTATGCCGCTCATAATCGTCCATCAGAACGATTAATTCGAGAAGCTATGGATCGTTTTCGCGATACGTTTACTCTAAACGATAATATGCATGCCGTAAGACGTCGTACAGTGCGCGCACAACAAACGATTGAGGACGTGCAGCGTAGTGTTGATGATACAAATGCGTCAATTCATCATCGTGCTCAACAATTAAACTTGTGTCCATCCACTTTATGGAAATTTTTTGCGTAAAGATATTGGTTTGCGTGCTTACAAGATTCATCTTGTACAGTAATTGAAGCGACGTGATCATCGTTCGCGCCGTAAATTTGGTGAATGGGCCGAAGGAAACAGTGCTATTGATCCACAATATCATTTGAACATTTTATTGAGTGATGAAGCACATTTTTGATTAAATGATTATGTCAATCCATAAGTCGTTGTTCAAAGACCATTACATACAGAAAAAGTCCCGGTTTGGTGTGCTTTATGGGCCCGTAAAATCATTGGTCTGTCTTTAAAAACTTTTTCGTGCCGCAATTGCTGGAACCGTATTTCTAAGTTGGTGTCGGCGTGCGTCTGACCTAAATTCTATGAACTGTCACTTGTAGAGATGACATTTGTTTATGAGTAAAATATTATTTCAATTGAAAACTTGCAACATTGAATAGAGACAGCAGCTGAACGACTCATAGAATATTAGATCCGATGACCCCAACTATGCATATATGTACATATATCAATAGACGCAATATTCAAATATAGTAGCATTTGAATACGGCGAAACGTATTAGAAAAGTTTACAAAATGTTAAAATATCTATGCGAACAGATATAAGAATTTTAAAATGTATTAATGAAAATCGATTCAATAATAAGAACAGTTCGACGAAAACATATACGCCAAACCCTTGCTTCAAGCTTGAAGACACCACATTGTTTAGTATTTGTTTGGCAGCCATCGATATTGAACGTTTTCAGTGAATTTGTAAAATTGGAGAAAATTGGTCATCGTTACGTACCACAATATTTCTATTCTAACTGGATTCTATTCTGGGTGAGTCTGCTGCTTTGTTTGCAACAGTGAAATATTGGGTAGCAGAGCTTAAACGAGACCGTACGAGTTGCCAAGGCGAGCATCGCAGTGGTCGACCAAGTGAGGTGACGACTCCAGAAATGGTGAAGAAAATCCACAAAGCGGTACTGGATGATCGTCGATCGTCGATAGCAGATATAGTAGGCATTTCAAAAAGTGCGGTACATCCCGTAGTATCTGAAAATTTGGACATGAGAAAGCTGTGTGTTGCTCACACTTGAGAAAAGCAGGATGGTGAAGATGTTTCAATTGAGTGTTTAGCGAAGTTTCACAGCAGCAAAGCAGAATTTTTGCGCCGTTTCATAACCATGGATGAGACATGGGTCCATCACTTCACACCCGAAACAAAAAAACAATCAAATCAATGGACTCAAAAGGGAGAACCGGCTCCGAAGAAGGCGAAGACCGTTTCATCTGCAGACAAGGTCATGGCATCGTTTTTTTTGGGATGCGCGTGGAATAATTTTTATTGACTGTCTTGAAAAAGAATAAACTATCAACGACGAGCATTATGCGAACTTATTGCAACATTTGAGCGAAGAAATCAAGCAAAAACGACCGCATTTGGCTAAGAAGAAAGTGTTGTTTCATCAAGGCAATGCACCAGCTCAAAAATCCTTTATTTCAATGGCCAAAATTAATAAATTAAAATTTGAATTGGTACCTCGTTGGTACCTATTCGCCAGATTTAGCCCTCTCGGATTATTTTCTGTTCCCAAACTTGAAAAACCGATGAAGCAGTGATGTCGGCAGTTAATGGCTATTTTGAGGAGCAAGAGAGTTCTTATTATAAAAAGGGTATCGAATTTATTGAACATCACTGGGAAAAATTTATAGAGCTGAGAGGAGATTATGTTGGAAAATAAATATATTTCTTTACAAAATTTTTGTGTTTTCTTTGTGGGGTCGGGTACTTCTGGGACCACCCTCGTATTGATAAATCCTTATTATTAATAAAACTAGGTATGTAAATTCTTATGTCGCAACAGAAAAATGCTCCTAATTCATTTAATTTTTAAGATAACCATATTAAGCGTTATATTGTTCAAAAGGTTATCAATCCATGATTAGCCTATTTTAAAAAGACTACAATTATTTGCAATCTTTAACATTCTTTCTATCAAATAAATAATGACTTAAACACACGGATTTAATGAAATCGTATAAAATCGATTCATATACGTGTATGTCTAGTTAGCTATGATTTTTTTTAAAAAAGCGAATAGTGTTTTAAATTGATGTCATAACACTGAAAATATTTCTCAATTTAATCGCGTCTCTAAGGTTCCAAACATTAAAAAACGTAATAATGCTGAGAAAATTCGAAATTTTCACACGGAAACCTGCTAATATTGGAGTGTTTCTTTAATTGTGTACTTATATCAGACACCTACTTTATGAAGGTTTTTTTCTTACACTTTAATTATGGTGGTCATTAGCAATCTGTATTATAACCTTCTACCATATGGTTTTAAGAATAAAGGTATACAAACACGTTCTACAATAAATTTTTCCGGTTTGAAATATTAATATAATAATAATATTAATATAATAATTAATATAAAAATTATATATCAAACTGAAAATGTTTTTTTTTATGTAAAATTTTGAAAGTATTTAAGAAATGCTATTATATTCGAATTTTAATTTAAATTTTTTTAATGTAGATATTTAAAAAAGCAATTACATGATTTAGTGGAAGCTAAAATATCAGATAATAAAATTATTAATTATGAAAACGTCTACTTGCATGATAGTATAATATAATTAATAATAATTCATTGAAGTATAGTAGCAATGCTTCTTTAACCAGAATCTTGTATGAGCTTAAAAAAAGCTTTCCATGACTATTATTGATAGATAAATATTGTTTTAAATTAAATGTTATTTTAGTAATAATTCCAATATTTTCTGTTTTTCGAACATATATCCACACATGTAAATTTGAAAAGTTTACCTACGAAACAGATCGAGGAATAAATCATAATAAAATTCCAGATGATTGTCAAATAAGAAGGTGGTTCCAAGGACTCAGAGTCCAGCACGCCTCTTTGATGCTATATTAGACAAACACGACATGCAGAAGAACAAGAGAAGAAGACCTCACACACACTAAACACAAAACATGTGTGCTCCTCGGTGTTCGGGAAGACGTGGGAGATGATTACACGAAGTCACTCTCCATTTCTAATAAGTTATTGGCTATTTGTTTTGTTAGTTGGTCGAGCAATTTCCAACAGCAATAATCGTGAATCGTAGGTGGTCTGTCGTCAAAGCGGCGTAACACTTTGAATGAGGTTTTTTAGACAATTTCCTTGTTTATTTAAATAACTTTAAATGACTGAATTACGGCGAGGTATAATCTGTACGCATACGCGTAGTAGTATTTTTGCATCTGCAATTTTTTTTAAATTCTTTGTTTGTGGAAATAACTTTTTTACATGAGATATGTTGTAATATTATACAGTGCTTTCTTCAAAGTTGAGCTATATGTGACTACATGTTAATATGAAGACGGATCAGTAATATGTGAGTCTAGACGAGAAAACACAAATGTTTTTGAAAAAAATTATTTTATTTTTTAACATATTCTCCTTCTACATCTAAATGGGGACTATGTATATCTTATTTATTTCACGCCCTAGTACGTAGTAAACTTGAGCCTCCAGCTGTGGTACCCTATTTATTAAATTGAAAATAATACTGTGGAACGAATACAGAATACAGAAGTTCCTAAAATATCTATCCTACAAGAAAAGTTCCTTTTATCTGGGCTACGACATTTACTATAAGGAAATTTTAAATCAAGATGGCTTTGAATCCCTGGCAGAACATTAGTGCATCTTTTATGAAGAACTTAATCGCTGGGATAATTGATGTACCAAAGTTATTGCCTGGCGTAAAGTTCGCAGTTCTGCAATTGCAACCAAGATTTAATGAACTACTGTCACTACAAACGCCAAGAACAAGTATACGTTTCAAATCTCCATTAATGCATTCTTCTAGGAATTTTAAGATCCTCAGAATTATATGTTTTTCTTTTTTTATAGTTTTATCTGTACTGTCGATGTAATATTTCCTTTTTTTTATGTATTTATTTCACCTAAACTTTCTCTGCTGGGTAATTAATAAATATGGTTATTATTATTACTATATGTAATGAGTTAGTAGGTGAATACATTGTTAAGTAAAAGGAAAAAGTCTGAGGTGGCTAAATCCGGCGAATTAGCTGAATACGAAAGTAGTTCGAAATTAAGTTTTCAATTGTTGCCATTGAAACTCGACTGTTTCAATGGCAATGTGAACACGTAGATTATCCTTAAGAAAAAGCATTGTTTCTTCTTTAAGTGAGCTCCCTTGCGTTCATTCTATTGCATCGCATTGTTATCGTTTTACAGCGATTCAAGATAACTGAAAAGGAGAATCCCAATGCAGTCCCGATGGAGAGTAGACATCTTTCCTTCCCAGTATAAGGCCTTTGAGCACTTGTGTCATGCTCAGTCTATTGCTTCTATTGTCGTTCCATTTTTGATGTTCTATTAAAGAAAGTATTTTTGTGAATGCCTCGAAAATGAAATATTCATATGTTCTTCTGTTATTATCATTTCAATAGAATCAAAAACTAACATCAAAATGATAATTTACTTCATTTAGGTATTTCACTTCTTTCGTATTTCAAAATAAGCTTGGAACAGTTCCCTTATTCTCAAATAACAAGCTTCCTTATGACGGAATGAACGCAAATGTTGACATTTATGTTTGGAAGGATTGTCAAGTTGAAAATAAATAAGATTTTTTATTAATGCCGCCCTCTTTCATCGGATTCACTAATCTATCCTCATACTTCACCCAAATGTTAATATATTTGACATTTAGCAGCTTAAGGTCTATAAGAAAAACTGTTGCAGATTTGCAAATTATAAAAATAAAGAAAAGACAAAAAAAGGAGTACGATTTATATATTGAAGTTTCATACGCGTTCGTGGAACAAAATTAAGTTCACAACATTTACTACTAGGAGTACCGGAAAGTCATTACCGGTTTTTCGTAAAAAACTACATAATTTTCAAGAAAATGGTAAAATTTATTTATTCAAAGTATTAGCCATTTGTTTTTACATATCTTGTTCATCTTTCAGGCAATTTATGGATGCCATTCCAAAAAAACTGCTTGTCCTTTGAGCAAAACCATTCATCAAGCCATTTTCTAACTTCTTCGAAATTGGCTATGTGCTGCTCTTCAACCGCGTGTCCTATTGATGTGGAAAAGCGATGGCCGGACGGGGAAGGTCTGGAGAGTACGGCGGATGCAATATTATGTCATATCCAAGAGCTTTCAATGCTTCCTTGACCAGTTTTGCTGTATGAGACGGCGCGATATCATGCTGTAAAATCGCTTTACCGTGTCCTCGAGCCCATCTGGACATTTTTCTATCAATGCATGGTTTAAATTGATAATTTATTGTTGATACCAATCAGTATTAACTGTTTCAGCAGGCTTTAACAGTTTGTAATACACCACGTCACTCTAGTCACACCAAACACAGAGCATCGTCTTGCTACCCAAACGATTTGACTTTGGAGTCGATAGGCCGGCTTGGCCGCCATGTTTTTGGCACTTAGGGTTTTCGAAATAAATCCATTTCTCATCATCACTATGTGATGTTGAAAGGACTTTCGATAATACCTTTGAAGCAGCATTTCACAGACGATTTTTCGAGTTTCATTTCATTCAATTGATGTGGTAGCCATTTTCTCATTTTTTGGATTTTCCCATTGCTCGTAATCGGCCGCTAATCGTTTCTTGGACCACCTTTAACGCTTTTGCCAATTGTTTTTGAGTTAGAGTTGGGTCATCTTCTATATCAGCTAGATATAGCAATTACTCGATTGAAGGGGATAAGAGTCGAATCAAATATTTTAAATGATTTCAATCTCCACAAAGCACCTAAATGCAATTTGATAACGGGAAAGATCTGCACCTACGTGCATAAAATTCTTTAGTTTCGAAAAGCTACTAAAATAATTTTGAATCCCTAAGCCTGATAAAAATTACGCTTATAACGATCAATCAGTCTTCTGCCTGCACTCTCAAAGGTATTTGAAAAACTTGTGTTGATAGAAAGAAACTTATTTTAAAGAAAATAAATTATTTCCTTAGTAATTTGGATTACGATACAAGTATATGAATAGATTTTTTAGGCGAATCATTTGTTTCCTAATATCTGCCGTACTTTTAGCTGTCCATTTTATTGGTCTAACACAACCTAGTTTTCCCGTCGCAGATCCATTTTCACGAAATTTCTGAACAGTTTGTTGAATCATTTGCCCTCTATGCAAAATTCGGAAAATCTACCCAAAATTTTTCTGTACGTGGCTGCAAAGAACGTTACCAATTTTGCCTATCCTGGTTATATATCATTTCGAAAATAATTATTAATAAGGGAAACATTGCGATTTATCGCATACATTTTTTTTAAGTGTCAATAAATTTAACAAACACACAACTGTACATTCTTACTGCCAATATAATATTTTTGAAAAAAATTATTACGTAACCTTCTAGAAGGCGTCCGATTATTTAGTACTATATACATTAAACACAATGTCTTCAACATATACATAATAGATTTGTTACATAAATAGCGTCCAAATTTCATGAACAAGTAAGAATCTAGTACATTACTCGAAATTTAATTCCCAACACATCACGTATAATGGTTTAGAAATTTGAAGTATAAAAAGTCACTATATTCATCAGATTTATTCCTAACAGATTATCACATTTTTAACATTTTTAACATTTTCTAAAAGGGGATGAATTTATTTGTGAAGAAGAGAGAAGGGACCGTCGAAACCTTTTACAAATCCAAATATCCAGATTTTTGAAATTCATCTTTTTAAATTCACCAAAAACTCTGAAAATTATTTACTGGACATCTTTTTGTCAGTATAAAAATATTAATAATTTTGCAGGTAAGAAGTTTGAAGCTTTTCATATTCTGCAAAAAAGGGAAACCTACTTCAGACATTTGTCCTAATTCGTTTGGATAGTATTGTATAGTAATCGAAACCAATTTGCTTGCGTTTAGATCTTTAGTAGAATTTGAAAACCCTATATTTACACACCCTTTCTGTATATGTACAGGTATTATTCATATTTATGCAAAGTATAAAACGACAAGTTTGGGACTTTACAAGTATGAGTTTTATCAGTTGGAAACATCGCGGCGCAGAAAGGCAATGATGCAGCAAATAAAATGGTTGTACAATAAGAATAGGTAATGTTAGGATGTAATGATATGCAATGCCACGCCCCTATAAGAGGATTGGTCGGCATCTGTTGGAACGCAGGTGGGGTCCGAACACGCGATCAACTTTCGTTACAAATCTCTGTAATGTGGTCCCAACCTTTTTTTCTACTTTTTTCTTTTAATAAAATTTTGAACGAATTGGATAAGTATTTAAAAAAAGGTGTCCTTCTTTCTAGCTAATTATGCATAACATGGAAGTGTCAATTTTCTCAATTTCTGGAGCGTGGCAATATACAGTGTGGTGAAAACCTTCATTATTTTATAATTCATTCCTATTTTGGAAAAAATATAGAAAAAAAAGAGCTGCATTATGATATAGAAATATTACTTGTTTTTCTATGTAAAATGTAAATCTACATATCTAAAGGAGCAGACAAGTAAGAAATAGGTCTTCAAAAATAATCTCGTGCCTTTTTATGACCTGTATAGGTATTAAGTATATGAGTAAGACAATATCGAAGAAATGAAACTTATTTTTCAATACAGAAGACATTAAAACTCATACACTTATTCCAATTCCTTCTTCCTAATATTTTCCAAATTTTTTTGTAGTTCTTGTAAGATACCGGAAAGCCTTTCTAAATGTTTATTCCATAAAAGGCGTCATTTTTTCAAGCTTCTTCCAAGCTTTAGAAAAGGACAGTGATTACATGGAACTTCAGATTGGAAACTTTTAATCAATTCTGTTCGGCTTGAGTGGTTTACATTTGACCTACTTTCATAATGCAGAATTGCAATTTTTAAGGCACAATTAAAGATTCTCTTCTCTTCTATACAGTTGTGTCTTACTTTTGTTTTTGTAGAGTACTTGTTAATTGTTTCTAAGGAATGGGATTAAAGTTATTAGTAAAATTCAGTCGCCAGTGAGTGTCATGCTGGCAAACCAAAAAGATGCCACTACATAACTTTATTTGAGATACTGTTGCATGAATTTCGAAAAGGAAACGATTGTAATTTGTGTAGTGCCTTTAGAGTGAACATTATAAAGGCTTGTAACATTTAAAAATAGGCATATTCAGTTTTGATGATGAACCACCTTCCAATCAGCTTTTGAAGATTGGCTATGACGTTATATGCCGAGAATTAGAACAAAATTTCTAGTCAGCGATAATAGTCTTTGGAAAAATATTCAATGTACTGATTTTAATGATCTCTAGATCATATTTATAATTCGGGATTTATTTTGAGGTATTCTCGGTGCGTGTGAACTAATGGTGGCTGGACTGAGATTTGTAAATAGTACACAAGAAAATTTTCTTCTTTTGATTATTTGACTACGCAAAGTGAAAATGAATTTATACATAAACTCGAGCAGTTAGTTCCAATAAATATAAAAGCCAATTTGCATGAAAAGTACAAAATGCTATTTGTGATAAACTTACAACTGATAGAGCTCATTAATTAATAATAAGTGATAAATTTAGATGTAGCAATCGAACAAAAATAGTGCGACTTAGTCAACAGAGAAAGATAATCAAGAAGGTAAAAAAATATCTTTCGTGTTAATATTTATTTCGGTAACTAAGTTGTCATTTTCGGAAAAGGAAAACAGTGTTGAAGATGAACTGACACAGTGAAAACTGCGAAACACTCCACTTGATGTGCACATAATGTTTTGTCAGTGTAGCTCTGACATGAGTTCAGGTTTCGCGTTTATTTTCTACTGAATACGATAATTTAGTTGTCGAAATACGTGTCTAGAATGCAAGTATTAATATGACAAAGGATTTCGCTTTTTTAATTATCCAATTATCTAGTCTTCAACGAACTTTACATCCAATACAAACAGAATTGTTTTTTAGACATGATAACACTTTGGCGGCACGACAAATGCTTTATTCTTTTATTTTGTCAATGCTAATGGTAATGCAAAAACATTGGCAAATATCAGTTAGAATCTATAAATATTATAGACTCGTAGTAGTTTATTGTATCTTTCCTCATAATATAAAACTTGTGGTATTTTGAAAATAATTTCTTCGTATACGCTTTTTAAGTTAAAACTTTCTTTCGGGAAGCGTTACACGTATTTTGTTTGGGAGAGATATCCGAGTTAATGTTAAATGCTACCATTTGTGGCTTTTACAGTAACGCATCCTAAATTTTATTTCACAAAATTTTTGAAACTAATATAGAGAATTAAAGTTACAGAATTAGCGACCAATTACGAGCAATGGGAAAAATCCAAAAGATGAGAAAATGGATGAAATTGAATGACTAGCAAATGTAAAATTGAAAATTGTCAGCGAAACACTGCTTCAAAGATATGATCGGATGTTCCTTTTGTATCGAATAGTGACGGATGATAAAAAATTGATTTATTTCGAAAATTCTAAGCGCAAAAATTATGGTTATCACCCAGCAAAGTTGGCCCATCTACTCCAAGGCCAAATCGTTTGGTTGCTCTGTGTTTGGTGGGACCAGAGTGGTGTGGTGTATTACGAACTATTGAAATCTGGTGAAACAGTTAATACTAATTGCTACCGACAACAAATTATCAATTTGAACCATGCATGGATAGAAAAACGTCCAGAAAAAATATTTCATAATCGTATACGAAGAAATTATACACCTGGCATATTTGGAGAACGTAATAATTACTATTAATTAAGAGATAATTGTAATTAGTATTTTGAGATTATTTGTTATAAGTGTATTATTCTTAATAAAAAGTAGAAAATTATTTCTGTTATCTTAACGTTTAATTTTACCATCATCAACGAATTATTCGGGCAAATACGTATATATGTACATATATGTATATATACTTACATATTTCAATAGCTAACGTTTACGCAGAATATATTTATTAGTTAGAAGAATTTAAAATTTAGTAACAAACATCTGCTCGATTAAATTTTCATTTACTTCCTAGTGGAAATACATTCAACACACCTGATGTAATATCTAAAACAATTATTCCCTTATTACCTACGCTACATAGTCACTGTAAGTAAATCTAAATAAACTTATTATTTTGTGATATTACAATAATTACGACACACCATTGTACAGGTGTGTTGTATCATTTACTAATATCATACATCGCTTTAATTATAAAAGAAATTGCTTGATTTAAAGAATCTAATTATTTATTAATTTATGATTACGGGTTTTGGATTAATAATTATATTAAGACTGCAATTAGATGCTTCCTGTAACAGTAAGCATACTAATCTTTTTAGGAAAAGGTGATAATAATATTAATGACAGTACTTTATAGGCCGTGAAATGCCTTTCATAAATTCAGTAAAATTAAGGATCTTTTTTAAAGTCTAAGTAATTTACCCACGAATCTACTTACTAATACTTAATCTCTCAGAATTAACGTATGTTAATGATGTGAATGCATAACATTCGCAAATTTGTACACAAATGGTTTTTAAAAATTTACAATTGATATTGGAGTTAGGTTTGAACGCTGTAGTATTCAAAAAACAAACGGATATTCTGATATAAGGATCCATAATGATGGCTTATTTTTTAAACAGTCCACTATACCATAATGGAAGAAACAAAATTTTATAATGAACATAGTTGAACACTTTGGATAAGTCAAGTTATATTGCAAATTCCTTTAAATCCATTTAATTTAAAGATTCTTCGTATCAATTTATGTAATAGGTGGTAAGAAAAGTTCTGTCATTTTTAGTTCATGCGAAAAGTCAGGTGGTTTTTTCCTTGGGTTACTTAAAGATTTTTTTGTCCTCCGATGATTTTCGGAAATTCACTTGGTTTCAAAGGTATAAGGCGGCATAGATTTTCGAAAGGAAAACAAATACTTTATTACTTACTACCACAAGTTAGGATGCATAAAATGACAAGTCACAGAAACGTAATCATCGTATCAATATAAAATGAATATAAAAACGAATATTGAACATTTCTGTCTTCGGTAGGCCTATTGCAGTACATCATAGTTTAACTTAGGATGCATTAATAACTTTGAAAATATCCAAACATTTATCCCCATGTATCTTCGAAATAAAACATCTTTTTGAAAATCAATCGAAGTCAAAAAAATCTTAAAATCAATCAAGGAATTTTTACTGCATATTTATTAAGCAAATTATACATACATATTGGTCATTAGTAAGCAATTTAACCTGTGTATAATCTGTTTGAATAAGTAGATTAGCCTAAAATACGAGGATAGTTTGACAAGTAGTGAGAATGACACATAGGTGGCGCTCTAATTGGTAAAACAAATGCACTGTAATTTAGATTGCCTATTTATATGTTTACATTCCGATATTTAGATAAATCGGTTGATTAGTTTATTTTTGACAGCTAATTGAAAAAGAAGCAACACGTCGTTTTGTTAAAATGGAAAAAGTAGAGTATCTTGCGGTGATTAAATACTTCGTAATTAAGGGTATGAAAGCTACCGAAATAAAAGATGAGTTACGGGAAACATTAGGTGAATCTGCTCCATCACCCGCCACAATAAGTAAATGGGTAAATGAATTTAAACGTGGTAGAACAAGCTGTGTTGATGAAGTGCGCTCTGGAGCACCCAAAATCGTGACTTCTAAGGAAATGATTATAAAAATCCATAATATAATTACGCAAGATCGACGACTCAAAGTGAGAGAGATAGTAGACATGGTAAACATTTCAACAGAATGCGTACACAACATTTTAACGATAGAATTGGGCCTTTCCAAGCTTTCGGCAAGATGGGTAAACTATAGTATACCCGAAACTAAACAATAGTCGAAACAATGGTTAGGACGTGCTTCTGCATCTTCAAAGAAAGCGAAAACCACTTTATCGGCAAACAAGGTGATGGTATCAATTTTTTGGGATTCAAAGGGCATTTTGCTCATTGATTACCTTCAGAAAGGTGCCACAATAAACGAACAATATTATGCAGAACTTCTACAAAAATTAAATGTTGAGATTCGTGTTAAACGGCCAGGAATGGTAAAGAAAAAGATTCTGTTTCACCAAGACAACGCTTCCTCGCATACCAGCACATTTGCGATGGCCAAAATCCACGAGTTGCATTTCCAATCAGTAGCGCATGCGCCTTATTCGCCGGATCTAGCCCCTTCCGACTTCCACCTTTTTCCAAAATTGAAAACGGTACTAGATGGAAAGAAATTTTCGTCTAACGACGAGCTTATCATCTTCGTAAATGAGCATTTTGCAAGCCTTCCGGAATCGCATTTTAGAGATGGCATAAGGGCATTGGAGCACCGTTGGAATAAATGTATTGCTCTTTTAGGAGAATATATTGAAAAATAAAAATTATTTTGTATTTAAAAAATTCGCTTTTCTTTTCCATTCTCACTACTTGTCAAACTACCCTCGTAAGTTATTCCTGACAAGGTTTTTGAATCCTTCTTGGTTTTATTTAACATTTTGAATCGTCAACAGGAGCGAACGAAGAAGGTCAATGGAACCATTGCATATCATAAAAGTTTCGAAAACAATGCAGTTCAAGTAGAGAAAACATACATGTGGGGTTTGGAGAGGTCACAGTAATAACACGAACATGTTAAAGATCTCCCAGTGATTTTTCTTTCTAAAATGAACCCCGATCAGGAAAGCCATACAAGAATATTTTCGGCTATGTGTCACTGTTAAGGTTATTGCATTACAGAAACTATACAAAACTTGAGTATATTTGTTTATGATTAATAAACACAGTTGTGGTAGTTCGAATTAGTTTTTATTGAAAATATCTCATACAAAATATATTTGTAAGGAATACTTTAGTCCTTTAGTCTTTACAAGACTTTACTCTTTCAAAGTAACTAGTGATACAAATTTTGTTTATATTTTACTAATTTTTTATCAACATAATATTTATAAATTATAGTACATAACAAAATCGTTGTGTTCAAATGTGTTCACAACTGCAATTATACGTACAATATTGTTCATAAAATAAATATATCAATGCTGTTATTTAAGTTTCGAAGCCACTGTCCAAAATTAGTTAACATTGCATTACTCTCATTCCCAAAGTAGCATTTGGTTCTTATAATTACTGAACTCTTATCTCTCAAATAATGTTGACGAATGTTTTGTGGGTTTTTCAAATGGTTAATATAGATTACAAACAATGGTGACTGCAAAATGAAGACCTGGGGGATATCATGCCTTACCACTACATTAACTATCGAGAGAAAATATGTGTCAGTTAACACAAGAACTCACGCCTAGCGGCCATCAAGAACGTCGTCTATTTACTGATTGGGTCCTTGAAATGCATCAAACTGATCCGGAATTTCATCGAAAAATCATCTTGAGTGATGAGGCTCATTTTCACCTCGGAGGCTACGTTAGCAAGCAGAAGAATTATTGTTGAAAAACCTCTTCATCCTCAATATGTGACTGCTTGGTGCGATTTTTGGTCTGGCGGGGTCATTGGATCTTTCTTTTTCCAAAATGAGGCTAGAGCAACTGTTACGGTGAATGGTTTGCGCTATCGAACGATGATTAATGATTTTGTATGGCCGGAATTGGAAGACATTGATGTGGACGACGTTTATTTTCAACAGGACGGCTTTACGTGCCACACAAGTAACGATAACATCGCTCTTTTGCGTGAAAAGTTTCCCGACCGTGTGATTTTTCGAAGAGGTGATCACAATTGGCCACCGAGATCTTATGATTTAACACCTTTAGACATTTTTCTTTGGGGCTACGTGAAGAATAAGGTCTATGTCAATGGCCCACAATCGACGCAAGACCTCAAAGATGGAATTCGAAAAGTTATCGAGGAGATACAGTCGCAAATGTGCGAATTGGTGATGAAAAATTTCTTGAAAAGAATATGGTCCTGCAAACGTAGCCGTGGCGGCCATTTGGCTGATATTGTTTTCCATTATTAATGGCATACCCTCCTCTTTACAATTAAATAAACATGCGATGATTTCGCTTAAAAATACTCGTTTTTTTTACATTTCAAAATGAAACCTCTTATTGGAAGAACCTATACCTCTGATATATTCCTTTTGGCATTCACCAAGAATATCAATTTCAGTTAAAAAGTTATTATTTAAAAAAATTATTACATAAATATTAAAATTCACACGAATAAAATCGATATCCATAGGTAGTGTGCCAATTTTTGCATATGTACGCCAGACCTCTAAAGTAATGAGTAAAGAGACACGCTGTTTAGGTATAGATAGACAACAAAAATTGCAGATTTGCGACAAGCTAAGCTTCATGTCAACTGAAATTTTAAATTCAAACGTCAAGAAAAATGTAAAGTTTAACTGTCAAATGTAATATGTGTTATCTACACGCAAACAAGATGTCTCAATACTTTATATGATTAGTGTACATTTAATAGTAGATGTACTCTAATCCTTACAAAACCGTCCCTGATCTACTCTAAATAACAAAATTTCGTGCACACAGATACGTACATGCAAGGCTACGGTGGATGAATCTACACGATCGCACTAAATGTTCGCATCGTGTAATTAGAGTATGGTTATACAGTTACTCTTTTTCCGGAAAGAGCGAATGCGGTTGGCCGTTTCTATCGCCCGCGAACGTGATCGTGTCCCGGCACTGCACTTATGTGAACAGAGCACATGGATCTGCTACTTGCTTACCGTAATTATTGATATTAACCTCTTTCCATAGTACAGCTCCTATCATTTCGAAGTCCATTGTACGCGGAAAAAATAAGTGTATGAAATTATATAGAATTTTTCGTGAAACATATGTGAAGAGGCGGTACGCTATTGTTATATAATACACACACACATACTCTAACGCACGCACACATGTATTTTTAGAAATCGATATTATTGCGATGTGCAATTGTAATAATAATAATAGTTATTGTTATTGTTTTTATGTCCCTTTACATCATTTTTACTTTTAGAAGTCATTTTTACACTTACATTTCGGGCTCCTAGCAGGATATTTACAAATTTAATTAACAATCGCTTGTCAGTTTTTAATAATAAAATATTCTATCAGGGTGTTCAATAAGTTTCGTCGTTTGATAAGAGATGGCGCTCTTAGGTTGGTCGTCTTATTTTTCTATAAATTGTACTACTTTTTTTATGAACACGTGTGAAGTTTTCCCATCTTATATTTTCTCATTCGTATATTTACAGGTGTTCAAAGTTGACGTCTCACAGTATTTTTTTACAATGGAAAAAATTAAATAACTTACAATAGTAAAATTCTTACTTTTGGAAGGTGCGGCACCAAAACAAATTCATGAACGATTGTTAAAAGTGTATAAGAACTCTTCACCTATAATTATTATAGAACAGTAGAAAGATGCTGAATTTAAACGTGGTCGTACAGGCCTTGAAGACGATTCACGTGAAAGACGTCCAAAAAAGTGCATCAACTCCAGTAATCGTAGCAAAAATAGAGGATATGGTTTTGGAAGATCGTCGATTAACCGAGAGAGATTTAATAGAAGTCTTAGGTATCTAGTTAGGCAGTGTGAGCAATATTTTCTCTGAAGTTTTGGGTTTCAGAAAGCTGTGTGTAAAATGGGTGTCGCATTCGTTAACAAAGGAACAAAAATACATTAGAATGCGACTTTTGAATTTGAATGAATGAATTTGAAGCATTTTACAAAGAATAAAAACGATTTTGTACATGGTTTCATCACTATGGATGAGATTTAGGTCTACTACCATGATCCTTAATTAAAACAAGAGGTCAAGGACTGATGTGAACCCGATACTTCGTCTCCGAAGCGAGTTAGGGTCCAGAAATCAGACAAGAAGGTATTAGCATGAGGTTTTTTGGGATGCATGACCTCAAAACTTGTAGAATAATAAACTCAGACTATTATTGAAACCTCTTGGACCAGTTAGATATAAAAATTCATGCGAAAAGACCTGGTTTACCGAAGAAAAAATCATTTTTCATCAAGACAATGCAGCCTCTCACACAGCTCAAAAAAACATCGCAAAAATCAGTGAATTAAATTAGGAATTGTTGCAACATCCACCTTATTCACCACATTTAGCTTCTTCTGACTTCTGGTTGTTCTCCCAGCTCAAAAAAGTTCATGTGTAGAAAACGATTTTCACCGAACGAAGAGATAATGCAGCCGTGTAAGTGTGTTCCTCTTATCGAACGAAAAAACATTGAACAACCTAGTAGTTTTGGCGTTCCCCAAGGTTCTATAGTTGGATCTCTTTCTTTTTTATTATTATTAATTTGTTGGCGTGTTTTGGTTCATGAGCAGTTTGTTATCGTTTTTCCGATCTTGTTCGAAGGTCTTTTGAAAATTTGTCATGAAGTCTGTGTATGATATGATAATGTTGTGGAGGATATTATTCCTAGCTTTCTTGACAGCAAACAACTGTGTCATTGTAGAGAATACCGAAATAATCTTTCATCCAAGCAAAATGAATAATTTTATTAATATGAACTAAAGGATTATATAATGAAATAATTAGGCTTGTAGCTGAGGATGACTTTGAATTAAAGTTTTCAATGCTCTCAAGTACAGACTTAGTACTTGTAAAATTTGTCTGGTCAATACCATTTCCTATTTGAACATATTTTAAGGCAGAAAAAATGATACAAATTTTGTTGAAAATATAGTGGTAAACCTAGAAAACGCTAGATTTATTTGCAGTTGTGAACATGGAATATAAATTTCACGCTAAAATAATTTATTTCAAAATGTAAGCGTATAAGCATGATTCATAAATTATACAAATTACTGCCTAATGTCAACTAAAACTAGATGAAATCACTTTCAATAAGGAAGACCTTCACGTCTTGACAGTACGTTTAAATGTTCATGCACACTGGATGTACCTAATTCCATTTGGAAATTTATTATAAAGTCCAGTCATTAGTGTTGCGATTAATTTTCAACAAGGGTACAATACGTTTTTGAAACGCAAATACTAGCTTCTTATTTAGCCCTTTTCCATATATCAGAATATGGGAAGATAAAATGGAGTGTATCAATGAATGATGCACATTTAGCAAATCGTCAAATGAGAGAATTGGTTTCAATATTTATATTAATTAAATGGCATTGATGAAAGTGAATACAACTTGTTTTTAGCATATCAGTATTCAAATGGATAAACTTATCACTTGAGAAAGCGATCCAATACTTCACTACTTCTAAAGTGGAACCTCTGTTGATCATTTGTAAGGCAATAGATCTAAGATCGGCAAACATTACAACGTGACACAGAGAACACAAAAGATTGGCAAGGAAAAGCAGCGGTTCCAAAATTTGGCCTTAAGGAACACTAGCCTCAAGCGCACCTTTCTTTGCACTTGATAGCACGACCGATATTTTCTTATTAGTTAAAAAGGGATTCTACATTTATTAAGTTTTGCAATAAGAAGACTAATATTTATATTGTAGAAACTGCGTCGAATCAAAGAAAATGCCAGCGATATATTTTCTGTCATTCAGATCAATATAAACGTATTCAATAAATTTAATAAATGCCAACTTAGTGGAATAAACAGACCTAAATCTATGTTAAAAAGCAGATAGAATTGCTCTCTTATTTAAAAAAATTAGAATTCCTTTGTGTATATCACTTGAAAATTTTTGAAGGTACTAATGATTGAAATAGGTATATAATGGGTGTTTTTTAAACTGCATGAGAACTATCGACATCGATAACTATGGTTTGACAGCTGATAATGTTAAACTGTGTTAACATTTTTGTTCAGTAAGGTTTGGCAAGTCATCGTGAATCGTTTAACGTCAGAACAACGCTTCCAAATAGTGGCAGTTTACTTTAAAGAAATAAATTTGTTCTTGAAGTTCATAGAGCACTTCGTCCATTTTACGGTCAACATAATCGCCCTAGTGAGTAAGAAATTCGTGCTGTTATTGATCGTTTTCGCACTAATTTAACTCTTCTCGGTTCAAAACCATCAATAAAACAAAGAAATGTGCTTACCGAAGAGAATGCTGCTGCCGTAGCGCGAAGTATTGAAGAAGACGCCGAAATGTCGATTCGTCGTCGTTCTCAACTTATTGGCCTTTGCCCTTCGACCACGTGGAAAATTTTACGTAAGGATCTTGCCTTACGTGCCCATAAAATACAGATCGTGCAAGAATTGAAGGCACGACCATCGTTTACCTCGCATTTTTTGCTGATTGGGCTCATTCGAAACTGGCTGAAGATGATCATTTTTATCAAAGAATTGTGTTTAGTGATGAAGCTTACTTCTGGTTAAATGGCTACGTCAATAAGCAAAATTGCCGTATTTGGAGCGAAGACAGTCCTCAAGCTGTTAACGAATCACCATTACATCCATTAAAATTGACTGTTTGGTGCGATTTACACGCTGGCGGTATCATCGGTCCTTATTTCTTTCGAAATTAGGAAGGAGCTGCCGTTACGGTGAATGGCAAGCGCTATCGAGCCATCTTGACTGAATTTTTGTTTCCAAAAATTAATCAGCTAAACATCGATGACATTTGGTTCCAACAAGACGACGCAACTTGCTACACAGCGCGTTTAACAATCGATTTATTGCAAAATCAATTTGGTGACAACTTTATTTCCAGTGGTCCTGTTCAGTGGCCCCCTTATTCGTACGATTTAACGTCTCTGGATTACTTTTTATGGGGCTATGTTAAGTCATTGGTTTATGCCGACAAACCAGCAACTCTTGAAGCATTGGAAGCCAATATTCAAGCCATCACTGACGTAATACGGCCAGATTTATTGGAAAAAGTAGTCAAAAATTGGATTGATCGAATGGACCATGTAACTCGTAGCCGCGACGAACATATACCGGAAATCATATTTAAAAAATAAATGCCATGAAATTATCTACCAGATTATAATAAAAAAAATGTCATTCCAATAATATTTCTGTCTTGCATTATCATTTTAAGTTCTCAAGCGCTTAAAACAGCACCCTATAATTGCTAATCTTCATAGGATCTCGTTTCTTGTTGGCAGGCACTACACGTGAAGCTTTTTAAAAGTTTGGAAAAACTATAGCTTAATTAAAATTTAATAATAATGCTGGTGGATCAGCTATTAGATTAGATACGTACTTAACAAGGCGAATATGCACTTTATCAAAGCCAACACTATTAGTACGAGTATAGGAAAATATAGAAATATTTTACCAAATTTAAAAAGTTAATTCGAAATTGATAACTCGATTAGTATTCTTGTTTTATTATTAATACTTGTTTCATGTTAACAATGACAGCGTTATAAAATGTTGAAAAAGCAAAAATATGGAAATTCTAAGTAAAATTATGAGAGGGTAGCAGAGTATGTGGACCTGAATTTAAAAGCTTTATAAAACAGCGAAAACTATTTATTGGTAAGAATAGCAAAATCAAAAGACTAGATTTTACCATGAAGTTTATTTGGAAGCCTCTATTATTTTGGAAGATTTTCAGCTGGTCAAGCGAATAAAGAGCATTCGAAAATTGACAGGCGAGTCTATAAGTTAAAAAGTTAAGGGTATCATAAAGCACGAGTAAAATTATGATGTTGTTTTCGAACAAAATTAAAGAGAAACTTTATATGAATAAATTGGAAAAGGAGAAGCTTCTTACATATTATATATATTTCAAGATAGATTGGCTTCAACGAGAATTCTAGCATTATAAAAGACAACGATTCGAAGTACATGTTGGGAATATTTTTCTCAAGGTAACTTTCAGTTTCGGGAATTGATCTGCTTAAAATCAAGATTTATATTTCATTAAACAACTGTGAATATATTTTGTCTATGATTTCAAGAAAGCATGTTGCAAATGCGAATATTAATTGACTTTCCTAATAGTTGTTAATCTTTTGCCGAATTTAGTCGTGTAAATGTTATAATCATCAACATTTCTCTTTTTATATTGTCAACCTCGTTTAGGATCTGTTATAACAACGTTATTCTTCGAAAATTCAACAACAGAAGAATTATTGCAAGTCAAAGTGTTTGCTGTGATATGGCGAAAACGCCTTTAAACTTTGACAGCACAAAAAACTGAAACTGACAGAATTTTTTTGTGGCACATTAGTATATGTATAATAAGTATTAATTACACGATGAAAATAGAAGAAGATAAAAGGTTACTGATCATGGATGTAGCATGAGATCAGGAAAATTATATTATTCACTATACAGAAATAAGACACGTATAGATAGATATCTACGTGTTACGCAATCATCTGAGACAGAAGAGGGCTTTCATTGGTACTGTAATGAATACAATAATGATTAACAGGACTGAACATTTACAAGAAGAAAAATATGAACAGGAATAGGAAACAGTAGACTATTACGGACACAGTAGTGTTAGGATATAACGAGCAACTAGAATGCAGAAAATTAAGACGCTATAAGAAGAAAAAGAACCATTAAGAGTATTATATTTACTTGCATACTATACATTTCTGTTATCGTTTATAAAATGGAAAGAATATTAAAGGAAAAGTTTTGTATTTGCATACATTTCATCGGAGCCAAGGAAGAACACTGAACGAAAGAAGAAGGTCCCTACAAATAGATTTTCAGAAAAAAATTAAAAATCAGTGAAGGTGAAGTATGTTCTTAACATAGTAGTAGTAGACTTCGAAGGCAACAATGAATTATTATCGCCGGAGATCATTGGACAAGCAATTTTTCATAGAAAGACATTAAAACTTCAACCTAGAGCTGGTTGCAAAAATATAGTAGCACTTGGAAGAATTTATTACTAGCCTATTATGACTAGTATAGCCAAAAGACGCGCCACTAGAGCTCCAAAGTACGAAAAGAAACATTATAACAAAGAGAGGTGGTAGCAGATCCTAAACAAATTGGCAGTATAAAAGCGATATGTCAATACCTTCGAAGTACGGAAATATTACTTCTGATACTTTTCTGTAAATTTTCAGAAATAAAACAATCTGCTAAATTAAAATAAACAAAAATTCTTTCATTTGGTACGTAGACTTCCGCGGTCGTGGTCCATGCTATCTGCTTCTGGGTTTCCGGGCTGGAACCGCGTCACTTATATATCTGCCGACGTTTCGTACCCATTTGTATGGGACATCTTCAGGGCTGAACTACTGTCCAATACAAATGGGTACGAAACGTCAGAAGCAGATAAAAATTCTTTCAGTTTTTGTTTTTTGTACCGTCAATGTTTGAAGGCGTCTTCGCCATATCACAGCAAACACTTTGACTTGCACTAATTGTTCTGTTGTTGCATTTTCGAAGAATAACGTTATTATAACAGATCCGAGATTGGCAATATAAAGAGAAGAATGTTGATGACTATAACATTTACACGACTAAATTCGGCAAAAGATTGACAACTATTAGGAATGTCAATCAATATTCGCATTTGCAACATGCGGTCTTGAAATCATAGACTAAATAACGGGTGTTTCAAAATGCGCGGTTTTTTTTAAGAATAAATAATGTGTAGATGGCGCACTGAATTTGTTTGGGTATGTGGGCATTTAAAAAGTGTGATGTACGACATTTATAAAAATCGCTTCGTACACGGTACAACAACGCGTTCAATTTGTTGAATTATTTTATGAAAATCAGCGTTCTGTGAAAACAGTTTTTAGAAAATTACGTGAATTTTATGGTTTACATAATTGTCCATCTGAAAGCACTATAGGTCGAATTATTAAAAAATTTCAAGAGACCGGTTCCGTGGAAGACCAAGTAAGTGAAAAATACAGTCGTAGTGGTCGTTCACAAGAAAATATTGGTTTGGTTCGTAAAAGTGTCGCTGTTGATCCTGAAATGTCCATTAGACGACGTTCACAACAACTTGGACTTAGTGGATCAACAACATGGCGTATTTTACACAAGGATTTAGCTCTGAAGGCATGTAAGGTTCAAATAACACAGGAACTGAAGCCATTAGAGCATTTAAAACGTCGTTCATTTGTCAATTTCATGAATGAACAACCAGCTGTTTTTTCTCAAAAACTAATTTTTTTCCGATGAGGCACATTTCGAACTTGGTGGCTATTTAATAAACAAAATTTCAGTATCTGGGGTGAGGAAAATCAATGAATTATTCATGAGAAACCTATGTTTCCTAAACAAGTTACTGTTTGGTGTGCATTATGGTTAGGTGGTGTAATTGGACATTACTTCTTTGAAAATGCTGCTGGTGAGACTGTAACTGTCAATGGTGATCGATATTGTCGGATGATAACCGAATTTTTGTGGCCCGAATTAATGAATGTTGATATAGATGATATGTGGTTTCAACAGGATGGCGCTACACCTCACTTTGCACACGAATCAATTGATTTATTGAGAGAAAAATTCCCTGGACGTGTAATCTCAAGAAACGGTGATGTTAATTGGCCACTAAGATCGTGTGATTTGGCACCGTTAGACTATTTTCTTTAGGGTTATGTGAAAACTAAGGTTTATAAAAACAATCTACAATCAATTCCTTCTTTGAAAGATGAAATTATTCATGTCATTGGTGACGTAGAGCCCTAATTATGTCAAAATGTCATTGAAAATTTTAACAAAAGCCTGGACGTCTGTGGAGCTGCAAGAGGAGGTCATTTGGCAGATATTATTTTTCGCATATAAATGTCATAACTTGTTCAATTACCAATAAAAAGTTTTTGAAAGGGAATGCAAATTATGTGTTTCATTTATTTTTTTAAAAAAAACGCGAAATTCGAAACACCCACACCTCACAGTTGTTTAATGAAATTGATTTTAAGCAGATGAATTCCCGAAACTGAATCTTACTTTGAGAAAAATATTCCCAACCTGTACTTCGAATCGTTGTCTTTTATAATGTTAGAATTCTCGTTGAAGCCAATCTACTTGCCATGGCAAGTATGATAAAAAGCAATAATTCAAAGGATAGGGGAAGATTTTACTGTTATTAATTACTCAGTTTTAAGAAAACTATATATCATATCCTGAATATCGTTTCAGATTGCATAAAATTGATAATTTCTTTAATCAAAATAAACTCATTAAGGATACTATTCATTTTCTCAACACAGAAGTTCAACTTAAAGTCTTATAATACTTCTTTTTTTATTGTCCCAGATTTTTACCGCGGAATATACACGCACATGAATTAACTAAAACCTACCGTTACCTTCGTTATTGTTACTTTCGTCTTTAAAAATTTCAAAAGTATCGACATGCTATATGTCATCATAACAAAGGAAAAGAACCACCTCTTCGTGTGTTCAATCCACTCCCTTACCACTACATACATAACTACAATTCCGTGATGTTTCCGCGTGTAGATGAATGTGAAACTATAGTATAATGGAATTGAATGAATTTCTAGGAAAATCATTTGATTATATGTACGCGGCTACTGCTTATAATTGTTAGTTTACCATTATGTTTAACTAAAACCGCGCAAGTTAATGACAGAGGAAATACTTTAGTACATGTTCAATTGGTGCCTATATTTCAATGTTTCCAGTATTTTTATTTAAAACTCCAATTTCGGATCATGTACTCGTGTATGATTTGATGAAAGTTTAATAATAATAACGTATACTTCCAACACGCAGACCTACAACGAGTTTCATTGCAATACAATTAGTTCGATTATTATAAAATTAAATTTTTAACAATTTATGAAGGAGGCACTGTATATCGACAAAAACGAAGGAGAAAATAAACATTAAAAAACTCATTGTTAATAAATAATAATTCAAATACAGAAAGTAAGTAAATCTGCGACGAAAATGTAAAACGGAAAACTTGAAGACACTCCCATATACATATGTAACGTATAGAAGCTAATGATTGCGATGCTGAATAGAGAGTTAATTTCTGTTGATTTTAATTTTGCATGTAAACACAGAATGTGGTATTTACAGAGGAAATGTCATGACGTTGAAGGATTTATGGCAGAATTTTGAGACAATATTTAGTTTGATAAACTTTGAAGATCAAACCGGATTTATGAACCTGGCTGGACAGTGTATATACTGCAAGGTAGTCGACTGAGGAAAAGAAACTTAAACTCTCATGTAATAAGATATTGACTTGATTAAAATGTTGATAATAATATGTAAGATAAGGCACTCGTCAGAAAGGTATACAGAAAGGACGGTAAAATTTTGGCAATTTCCATCACATTCTATATACTTGTACATTCTTTGAAAATATTCATCACACGAACTCCTACCTTTTTTTTCCTGAAAGCCAAGCGAACCCGTTATTTCACGCCTTAAGAATGTCTCGATTCTAGGAAAACCTCTTCTATGTCAGCCCGTCCTTTGCATGAGAAAATAACGCAAAGTCGTATGAAGTGAGATCTAGGCTTTAGGGTAGATATTCTAATACCCTCAGCCCGCTTTTACTAATATTCTGTTGAGACGTTGAAGCCATTGACTGGAACGTTGTTGTGATGAAAAAACAAGTTTCTGGTTTCAAGTGAGGATGAACGTTTTTGAGTCTTTCAATAACTGAGCAGGCGTTTCTCAGTGAACCACTTTGCGATGATTGTCCTTTAAGTTTCCGGGACCACGTATTCAACAACAATTCTTTTCATGGTAAAGACGATGGTTGCCATTTTCTGTTTAACGGATCGAGATTTACAAACACGGGCATCATCAACATCATCTTCGAAGAGTCGGACTTAGTTATGTGCTTTAATGGGCAAAGACATTTACCCATTGGTTAAGGCATTGGGGACGCAAGGCAAACAAATCTGCCTCACTCTAACATGTTCCTGCAGAATCAACGATAAATTTCTAGAACAAGAACAATTTCCTTTAAATACTGATCAATATTAGATCCACGGGAAAAGTTTTAGCGTAAAATCGCCTATTTACAGAAAGACCGAGTCACAGGTCAAGTGTAAACTTGAACATGTCTCGACCCATACTGAATTTATCTTTTGAATGAAATGTAGAAGTATTAAGTGTAATAAAGAATGGGTAGAAATTTAATATGCCATTAGTATTAACACAAGATTGCTATCTTTCATCTGTCCTTTTCAAAATGCTATATTTAAATAAAAGCTGGGAAAAACGACTATGGATGTAGGTATTTATGAGTTGGTAATGATTGTTTAAGTATTCGTATTACATGTTTGGACTGATATATGGATAAATTTTATGCTGACAGACTTAGCTGCTACGAGGGAGCGTTTTTATATTCGCGGAATGGGGGACAAGGGGTGGAAATACAAAAACCAAATTATTTTTCTTTTTCAATATATTCACCTGCAAGACGGATACATTTTTCACATCTTTCAATTAATTTATTTATACCCTCATAAAAAAATGATTTCTCTTTATCTGCAAAATACGCCGAAACTGCCTCCTTGACTTCATCATCGGCAGTAAATTTTTTACCCCGCAGCTCTTTTTTCATTTTCGGAAACAGCTAATAATCACTCGGGGCCAGGTTTGGGCTGTAGGGTGGGTGATTCACAATTTCGAAGCCCACCTTATGCAGGGCAGCTAACGCAACGCGGCTCTTGTGGACGGGCGCGTTGTCGTGCAAAAGCAGAACACCTTTTGTCAATTTTCCCCGTCTTTTCCCTTTAATGGCTTCTTTTAGTCGCTCTAATATTGAAGCGTAATATTTTCCGGTTATAGAAACACCTTTATCTTTATAATCAATCAACAATATTCCTTCCGAGTCCCAAAATACCGTTGCCATGAGTTTCCCAGCTGATTGTGACACTTTAAATTTCTTGGGAGGTGCTGTGCCCTTTTTATGCCACTGCATGGAGTCTTGTTTGGACTCAGGTTCATAATGATGAACCTAAGTTTCGTCTCCGGTAGCAATTCCACGCAATACACCATCCTTGTCTTCATTACAGAGGTCCAAAAATGCACGCGAACACTCTACGCGCTGTTGTTTTTGCGGCGGCGTGAGCATTCTCGGCACCCATCTTGCGCTGACCTTAGACATGCCGAGATGATCGTGTAGGATTTTAAAAATTGTTGTATCGGATACTCCAACCATTTCTGCGAGTTGTTTCTTCTTTAGTCGAGCATCTTCGAGTACAATTTGTTCAACTTTTTGGATAAGTGCTGGCGTGGTCACCTCAATGCTCCTGCCCGGCCTCGGGTCGTCTTCAATGGATTCCCTTCCTTGTTTAAATAAACTATGCCACTTGTACACCATGGTTTTTCCTGGACAAGAGTCGCCGTAAACCAATGACATCTCATTCATTATGGTCGCGACTGATTTTCCTTGCCTGGTAAGGAACTTTATAACGGCACGATATTCGATTTTTTCCATATTTCACTTTTCACTCCTGATTATGTTACTTGGTTGACGATAGCTCAAAGTCTAACTGTCTAATAACAATGAAACTTCGTACTTATACTAATCATGAGTCGCTGCACAGGCCACGCCCCCAATGCGCCTACTCACCCCTCTACAACCCGCTCATTCCGCGAATATAAAAACGCTCCCTCGTAGTTTTATCTTGTGGGAAATTAATATACATTTGCGTTTTTATTAAGAATAGAAGATCGAAATTATCATCATATAGAATCTTACGGAAACGCTATAACTATTACTGGAATGTTGTGAAAATCGCATGAAAAAATTGAATACAAGAGATTAAAAAATGACAGAAAATATGTAAGGCATGAATCCAAAAGTGGACAGCAATGGCAAATGTTAATATTAAAAGAGTGCAATGTACAATTCATATAGACGATTATTGAGGTATTCTGCATCGTTTGGTAAAAATAATCGATTTCTGTTTCATATATTTCGAAAGTTACAGCCATGTTTATATATATGTTCGTCATAACGCACCTATGCAAAACGGGATAAGTTTCCATCATATTTTCCTTCGCTCGCATAGTTTTATTTCTTTTCAGAAGATAGAACTATAATTTCAAACCAATTTTAACTAAAGAATTAGGGGCGTAAAAGGTTTTTGCGAAGTTCGTGCCTCAGATTCTGACAGACGAAGAGAAGCAGTATTGTTTTGATATTGCAATTAATTGTGCTCCAAATACCTGTCTCCGAAAGTAATCACTGATAATTAAACTAATGGTTTTAGTAGGATCCAGAAATAGAACGTTAGAGTATTTCATCAATCACAAGAAAATAGTCCACCATTAAATTAGTAAACAGAGACGGTAACTGTAGGAGACATTTTGGTCAAAAAAGCAATTATCTAATTAGATATTCAGATATAGCTCCCTTAATCTCTCTCTATCTTAACTCTCTTATTTTACTTAGAAAATTCCGTTCAAGGGGCGAATATTTTCTTATGCGTATGTATATCCCATATTGAAGACAAGATCGAAGATCTGAATTTTCTGAAATGAGAGCGTCGTTTAACTCATAGATTCCTAAACTTATTAAAGCCATGACGCCCTTAACGTTCAGATTATTTCCGGCGGCGCCCTTCTTATGAAGAAAACTGGAGACCTGATAATTTTAAGTCTAAAATATTAAATTTAAATAAATTCTACGATCGCTAAATTTAATTGAATAGTTGTTGGTAAATTTTTTTTTGTAATTGTAATAATGAGGAGAAGGAAAACATAAATAAATCGAAAAATAAAGAAAATCACATTTATTTCGAGAGCAGAAATAGCAACTAATTAATTAAAAACATAGAATCATTTTAAACGTAATTGGATACGAGTAATAAGAGTTTCAAAAATGTTTTCTGTCCTAATGAGAGGCATGGGCTTGTTTATTTTTGATCAGTTCGTGGAATGTTGGTGTTATTTTTGATAGAGCAACACGAATTTCCTCTTCGATTTTAAGGTTACCTCTATGTTTAGATTTCATAACGACAATTGCTGAAAACCCACATTCACACAAGTAAGAACTGGCAAACGATATCAATGATCGAAGTGTCTTCTTGGTCACTACTGGATACTCACCTTCGATACTGCACCAAAACAGCTCGGCTGTCGTAGCGTCCCTGAGGACTCTTTGCAGCGCCCGCGGGTATCGCGGCGCATACTTTGGGAACTCCTGGTTTAATTTAATGTAACATAAGAGATGACATTAATTTCCAGAATTGTGCTTTCCAAATTTCTTTACCTTATAACACATCGATCGATGAGAATATAATTTGAGGCATACCAAATAAAAGAACCAAGATTAAATATACTTTATTAGTATGAACAAAAACGAATAAATTCTTATTATCATAAGAGTAAAATAATGTTATTTTATGAACATATATAATAATATAAATATGACCTTTATGTTTCAAAACTACCGCAGGGTTACTCACGTTCGGATGATCCGTCGTGTCTTCGCGGCATACCTGGAACCTCTTGCGGCGCACCACACGGTTACGGCACAGATACTACTCTAGTGTACCGCTGTACGTTTACGAGTATATATTTTAAAAGTGCATTTCACGAGGTATGTTTCGCATAAAACACCTTATATATACAAGAACCCGTTCATTAAAATCTAAAAAAAATGATGTGAGAAGAAGAATGAACCATGAAATAGGAAACGAATCAAGAGGCGGAAGTATTGTAAAATATGCAAAATCAATGATAGTTAAATGGTTAGGCCATGTTTGTAGAACGGGTCCAGGAAGTAACATATCATCAACAATGGAATGAACACCAGGAGTACGAAGAAATCGATCAAGAACAAGGTGCCAGGATGAAGTAGAGGAGTATATAAGAGATTAAGATTAGCAAATTAGAACGAAAAGATTAGCAATAGAAAGGATGGAATGGGATAGCAGTAATAATAACAGTAATAATAATACCGTCACACATGCAGCCAGTCGAAGAACGGGGATTAATCCACCATAAGAAGAAGATTATAAGGGCTTCTGAAAAAACAGCAAAACTTTCTTCTTTCTAATTGAAATAGCTGGACCATCTTGCAATTCATAGCTCTTCCGAAACCTTTAAACTCTTCACCTCTTCGAAAATAGCAGATTTTGCCAAAGATATTTTTCGTTATGGATTTTCCCAGAGGCACACAAAATTTGATTGTTATCCTTGCTTTTTTCATTTAATCCATCGTGATTTTTAGAGACGTAGTATTAGTGTCGCAAGTTTCGAGCTTTGTAAAACTCGCGTAAATAATTTGTGGCAATTGTGATTTGGTGAAATGTTAGAAACATACTTTGACAATACTTTGTGGTTTTTGCATTTCCTAATTTATCGTACAGCACCGTAATAAATTCAGTCCTAATCGTTTCCGAAAGGTACCTTTACAGTTTTTCTATCGAAATTAATATAACCAGTGGAAAAAGATGAAATTCGATATCAATTGTTTTTTATATGTGACATTAAGGACACTAGTTTCTGTTATTTCAATTTCGTTACAAATATATCGAGGCTAAGCAATTGCTTATTGACAAGGTCGACGTAATGGACGTTGGAGTGGCACTATTTACTGCTTTCGTCTTATGTATTATAAACTCGTTCACAATAAGTATAAGCAGACATTATATATTTACTCTTGTATATGTACGCATTCAGTATGTATGATATGGCTACAGTCTAGACGATGGAAAATACTCAAAACGTCTCTCCGAACAATGCTCCAAATTATATACTGCCGTTCATCCCATGCACATGACATATTTCCATTGTGTAAGCTGCTCGTATTAAGATGCTTCTTGCTTCTTATCCTCGAGTTTCGCCGTCAATCCTGTAAGTGTTGTTCAATGGAAACAATATCCATTCGGTTTCTCTATTATACATATAAGATGTGGACGTATAATAATTTGGCCTTTTGTGTGTCGAAAATTATAGGATCGGATGCCGATATGCGTAGATGGTGGAGTCACGACTTTAACATTTGTGTAAAATGCAATGACAATTTCTGCGTTCATGTTGTTCTTTTTAATTTTTGTTTGTTTTAGGCTGCACTTGCGAAGTTATTAGTCCGTCCGCGAATATAAAGCCTTACAATTTAGTTTCTGGTATGCACCTTCGCAAACATGTGTTTGGTACGGTATATTAGAGGCTACTTATAGTTTCATCAGTTCTACTTGTGTTTCTGTGCATTAATTTAATCAATGTTCACATTTCTAAAAGTGGGCTTAAAGTTGAAAACTACCATAAATTAATTGCGAATTTATTTTGTGAACAAAGTTGAATTCTAAAATTTAGAATATTAGATTTTATCTAGTACATATTGAAAAGATATAGTCAGATTCATAGATATTAGACGAGATTATATTTAATCGGATATGATTCACAATAATACCGTGTTCGATAAACTATTAAAAACAAATTACACATGTTTTATTATTTTGTTATAATATATACATGTATATATATATATATATATATGTGTGTGTGTGTGTGTGTGTGTGTGTGTTGATGTTTTTGCTGTCGCCCAACGAAGATGTATTTTCTCGGGCTTTAAGCAACGTGTGAGTTGTGTCCTGAGAAGCACCATTTTCTCGACGTTTCGACGGGATTTCACTGGTCATCTTCTGGAGTTGATCTGTCGCTTACTGACACTGAAGATGGTTTGACGATGATCAGTAAGCGACATACCAGCTCCAGAAGATGACGAGTGAGATCTCGTTGAAACCTCGAGAGAAAAGGACTTTTCTCTCAGGGCGCAACTCACACATAATACGAGAAAATACATCTTCATATATGTGTACATATATATATATATATATATATATATATATATGTATCTAAATATATATGTATATATTTATACGTGTACATATATAGATGGTTGCCATAAATAATTTAACACCTAGTAAACATTCGTATATTTGAATTAAATTTTCAGGAAATATGTAATTTATTCGTATTAAAAGACGATAAAAAAGGTATGGCGGTAGCAATTCATATAGACACTAATAATGAATCGATATTCCTATGTTTCTTACGAGTTTGTTTAGTCTATTAGACATACTTAAAATTAACGAACCAATGGTAGTCTGTGCTGTGTTATTTTACGAATTTAAAATCCTTTGTTGAAGAATACTTACTTCTTCTGACCTACTATACCCCACACGTGTACTTTTGGTGACGAGTCTAGTAAACAAGAACACCATGGAGGTCATGGTAAACGATATCATAATTAACATGATCTAAAAGCTCCATAGTAACCTTTGCAGTATTTGGCTACGCTTTATTCTGTTGCAAAATTATATTTACCAGTTATGAGATATGCTCGAAGAATATTATTGACGTAACGAATTGCGTTTAATATTTATCGAATTTCTACTAAAGGAGGTCTACTTCCATTACAGATAGCCATTCATTCCATCATATCTCCAATACATCTTCTAACCATTTTCCGACCACCATAAGCCCATAAACAAGAGCAAGATTAATCACTGAAGACGACTCAAGTCCAGTGCAATGTGTTGTCCCGCCAATGCAGCCGTGCAATTTTATGTTGTGGAGTTAGAAGTAAACAAAGAAATGGTTGATTCGATATGCTCATCGATATCCGTTGTTGACGAGAAATAATCTCTAAGAGCTTTTAACCGAAGAATAGAATCTTCACGATCAGTGGTAGTTTTTGCCAACACAGAGCAATTGTTGTGACATTACGTCCTACATAGGCAGCAAGGAGTAGATAATTCGGCTACTTGTAGGGCGATTACCCTACTACCTTCAAGCACAGAGAATTCATGAAAATTAGCATGTAGTCGAATAGAGCGCATTCTTTTACAGCTTAACAGTACTAAATAAAACTATAAGTAGATTTAACAGTGATGTTTAAGTAAATATTATAATGTCAACAGTATAATAAAAATACTTTAATATTTACTGACTGTTTATTTATGGCAGAGTATATATATATATATATATATATATATATATATATATATATATATATATATTCTTCAATGTAATCTGAGACCTGTTTAAACCTGCACTTTAGCAGGCGATTCAATCTTCTTCTTAAATTGCTGGAATATTAATAGTTCATATGACACCTTGGTCACATAGGAAAAAGGGAACAATAATGGAGTATCGCTATATCTTTGTTCGTGAATTGAATATTGATTAGTTTTTATCTCCTGTGTTAGAAGATGATTGTTTCTATCATACGATTGTATTCAATTGATATAAGGGGTTCTAGGGACGAAATTTAGCCTTGAAAGATGTTCCAAGGCCAAGACATTTCACCTCGTCTATTGCAATAAGGGAGAACATTGATTCTGTAAGTAAATTGTTGGAATAGAGAGAGCTAGAAGAATACTTGACCTTTCTACACCAGCAATTTGTATCATTTTGTACGAACATCTTTGAGCTATTAGCTTTGACTATTCTATGACTTAACTGAGGAGCAAATGAAACTAAGTGTTTTATAGTGTCACGAAATGCTTGAGAAGTTTCAATATCGAGTATCTCGTTATATTAACAACCTCCTAACAGACAACCATTAAAGTTTGAAATAAAGTCTGTAAAAATCATTATGGAGCGCGTGGTATTGGAATCACAAAGAATAGTTAATATGCTGAAGAGTCTATGTCCAGAGTTATTCAAGCACGCGTTGCTCGAGTCCAGGCATTTAGTTATTCCACTACAACGCTTTGGTTCCGAGTATTTAAAAAGAATTGGACTGAAAGTGCTGAAGCATTCACCCCACAGCCCAGAATTCACTCTATGCGTTTTTACGCTGTTTCCCTATGTGAAGAATAGGCTGAAATGTAGGAAGTTTATTAATCGTGAGGTCCTTCCTTGGGTCATAGGACTGCAACTATGCCCAGTTGTTAGAGGAAATGTGGACAAGTTGTTTTGGTAACTAATATCGAAGAATGGGTAAAGGCATAAAATGGCGAGGAAATTATTTTGGGAGATTGTATAAATAACAATTTATATATATTATTCTAGTTTACTTTGCATATGGAGATTTGTCAAAACCATCTGGAAAAGTTGATCATGATGTTCTTCTTTCCTTCTTAAAAGAGTTAGGTTTTCCTTGTAGATTAATAAACTTCTTCTCTTACTTACACAGTCGACGTAATTATGTGCTTTGTATCATTCGCAGAAAACTTAAAAAAATCGAATTCTCTATTTAAAAACTTATAATATTGAAGAGCTGCTTCAATTAAAGATATTGAATCTGTTGGAACCAAATAAAGAAAATAAATGTAACTATAGAACATATTTATTTAAGAACCTGTTAGTTTACTTCTTTCGGACAGTCTACTAATACCTTCTTTAACTTTTTATACAATTCGACCATATAATCGTTTGATGTGGACAATCATTTTATTGTACTTGACCAAATTTCGTCCAAATATTGATCAATATCAACCCGTGGACAAAGTTTTAGCTGGAAAATGTCTAGTGCTCTCTGTTTTGACCAAGATGACATAGCTTGCTGTTTATATTGCGGCAATTTTGAAGTAACTACCATAAAGAGACCAAACAGCTGGTCACAGAGTAGGCTTAAGCAAGTCTTTCATCCTACATAGAGCGGGCTCCTTATTGAAAAATTTTCGTGGTACCTCTTGTATAACATTTGCCTGAGAATTGCTATTTTTGTCGTTGACACACCATTTCTAAGTTTTATTCAATTAATCTACCCTTTAAAAACCCATGTTGATCGTTTCTGATATAAAGTTTGGAGAAACCTCACTCTTTTGAAAAACTAGTACAAGAGAGAGAGAAAGTTTGAAACTATGTGTTAAATGCATATTCAAAAAGTCTGAACAGGTTTTTCAAACATAAGTCGAAATATTAGAAACATTCGGTGACTTCTTGAGTTTAAAATTTAGCAAGAAAACATCTTATTTAGATATCATCAATACACACATTACGACAAGGAAATTTGTTATTGAAATTGTCTAAAGTAAATGTGCATTAAAAATAAAGTTACATGCTGCGATTGATCAATAGTTTCAACACCATCTCAGTGTGATGAAGTATCTATATGTGAAAATAGCAGAACCATATCCAATAACAACCCCATTACCTGCAGTAATAACTATTATGACATTATTGCATTCTGAAATTAATGAGGACAGCTGCTGTAACCTAAGTAATAATCTATTTAAAAATTCATTATTTGTATTATATGTTTACATAAAACACCTGTAAGTCTGCCAAGTTTTTGATTTTATATACCTTCCGGAAGTTCGTAATAAGCGAATCGTGTTTTTTATGATTACAAACTTTAGACAATATTATAAAAAAAGTAAAGATGAAACAAAAAGATGCGTTTATTAATCTGTACATGCAAACTACATATCTTATTGTGTTAAACCCGATCCATACATGGACGTAACTACTCAGTTGCAATTAATGAATTGTAGTAAGCAATTATAGGTAATTAGAACAAATATATGTTTAATTTTTACATTGTCATTTCCAAAAAAATTTGGATATTAGTAAAAATTAAGCCCTGAATTATATTTAATATTAATAATTGAATATTTAACATTATGGTGTATAGCTTGGGTCTACATTTCATTCTAGTTTTCTAAGACGCGTTATTAAAATCTATATTCGTGTCATACTCGTCATCAAATGTCAATATGTTGTTATGCGTACTGTCTATACCCAAATTTTCTTACGATTTATATTGGTTCGGTAATTAGCTAATCGTGGACTCTTATAATGAACTAAAGTATAATTATTGTATGAAGTATTTACGTACATAACCCTTTTTACCCATAACTGCGCAATATAACATACAGTCTGTCTCAAAGAAAACCTTTTTTTAAAATAAAAACAAAAGCTTACTATTTTGGTAAAATTCATTTATTTTATTCAAAGTAGTAGCCTTCGGCTTTAAGACAACGTTATGTAACAACTAACATGTCGAATGAATTTCATTCATCTCTAGAGACATCTTCAAGATTGCTGTGGATGCCTTTTTAATGGCTTCGACGTCGGTATAACGCCGTTCTTTCATCGGTAAATGTAGTTCGGAGAATAGATAGAAATCACAGGGGACCAAATCCGGTGAATACGGTGAATGGTTAATGGTTAAAATACTATTTCTATTTAGAAAATCAGTAATAAGTGCCTAACAATGAGATGGTGCATTATCATGTCACAAACGCCAGCTACCATTTTCACGATATTGAGGATGCCCACGAAAAATACGCGCTAAAACGGCTTTTTTTCGGTCTTTCTTCATTTGGATGCTTCTATATTGAAAAACATCTTATGGCCAAGTACAATAAAACACCTGAACTTTTGGTCCTTTTTGAGTCTTTAATCAAGCCTGTACAATATTGAATTCAGTTAGCTTATGTAGTACAAACCTTGCACAAATCTTTCTCAGTTCCAAATACTGTGTCAAAATGCAATGAATTGAACCTTTGCAAATATTTAATTCGATTCCCACGTATCACAATGAGGATTTCGGCTCATTTCCGATAAATTCAAGCGCAAGTTCACCAGTTGCACCAGGATGTTTACCATTTATGGTTTATAATTTAAATAGTTTATATCATTTATCAAATAAAATGTTTCAGTAAACGATTTTATACATTTGTTCTTTGTTCAAAATTAATTTTTCGACCAGTGCCAAATATATACACAATTTCTTTGCTTCTTATTATGCAAATGTCATGATATTTTGACATAACATTGATGAAAGATCTACCTTACTGATGGATATTTTTTTTAATAGATGGCACCATTAAGAATTATTATTTTAAAGAAGTTCGATTTTCTCTGCGACAGACTATGTATTCTACTGCAAATATACAAATTCTTGTCGACTGCTTCCTAATCTTCGGCTACCATGATTGCCTTTTTCCAGTTTGTTGATTTTTTTTAAAATTTCGTTCCATTTCTGTAGAGATCCTTCTGTATCTATCTTTGCTTTTACCTTAAGTTCTTAATTATTTCTACTCATTCTATAATTCTATATCAAATTCCCAAACCCCTTCAACGCCTTTTTTCAATAACGGCCCGAATTCTACTCTTTATTTTTTTGGCGACATTACTCAATTTTTACTTCCTAATATTAATATCAGTATGGAATTAAATACTTTTACTCCGTAATTTAGTATTTCTATGCGTTTCAAGGAACTGAATGAATAGTAATAGGATCTGATTTGATGCGAAAATAGGACTATATGGTAGATGCAACAACATGTTTCAATTTAGCTTCGATAACTTTTATCGAGTAACTAATATGTGGGTGGATTTGGATTAGCAAAATATCTATTCGATTCTGGTAGTTTTTATTAAATTGTTAATTGTAGTTAATTGTTGAATTTAAATATGTATATGAATTAATCGTTTACTTGCTTAATCAATTTTAACTGATCAAAAAGTAGAAATTTCGTATGTAAAACCATCAAACTGGTGATATATTTTTTGCTTGATGAATATCAGCTTCGGATTTTGTTTGTGGCGGTTTCTTTTACTTACTTCACAATATTTTTTGAAATTAATTTTCATGAACAATTATCAAACGTTTCGAAAACGAGCATTTTCTTCACATTGAAGATTTATAAAGCTGTTAGTAATGCGCGTGGATAGACAATATTTTTAGTTTCTTGATTTGGTGGGACATTGTGTTAAGTGAATCCCAATATCATCTATATACATAGGTTATCGCTTTCAGCTTTAAGTGAATGATATGAGTGCTATTATTCTTTCAAAAAAAAATCACTAAAGCGAATTTAGCAAGTTTATTTTGACACACGTTCTTTTAAGCTTTTGTCACCATCAACATTTCGATTTTTTTATTTTTCAATTGAAAATAAAAATTACATAATCTATCGATATAATTTTTTTCTTGTGGTTTATTTCGATGCTCGTTATCTGTTGCCTGTCACTTCTTCTGATTTTTTAATTTTTTCGTCGAGGGCTGTGTATGCTTCACAGAACCTTAAATTGAAACGAGGGTTTCAATTTAATTCGTACAAGGGTACAATATTAGCATCAGATTTATTGTTAGAATCCCATAAACGGACTCCGTACGTCCACACTGGTTTGATGATTGCGTTATAAATCAAAAATGTATATTATAAATTAAGTTTGAAATGTTATTTCATTAGGCAATATATTTTACGAAAACGAATTGCTATTTACCTATGCTTTGAAAATATAGTTTTTTAATAATTAAATCCCAAAGCTAAATATAATTCTATATATTGACAATTTTGTTAAGGTATTAATTCACCATCTGCTTCTGAGCTTCTGGGCTGGAACCACGTCACTGGTATAACTGCCGACGTTTCGTACCCACTCGTATGGGACATCTTCAGGGCTCAACTACTGCTACTGTCTGTCGCACTGAAACGTCAGCAGTTATACCAGTGACGCGGTTCCAGCCCGGAAGCCCAGAAGCAGATAGTATGGACCACGACCGCGGAAGTCTACTTACCAGATTATTAATTCACCGTTTATAAAAACTAGAAATTAATTAAATTAATTTCTCTTTTAGAATAAATTTATCTTCGTTCTCTTCTTCATTTGAAGCCATTGTTGTATAGCCATTAACTTCATCGCAAAATACTTGAAGCATCTTTGAGTCCTTAGTGAGGATAACGAGATCATATCATTGACGAATGTGACTACTATTATAATAACTGTTTTATAAAATAGTATATATATATATATATATATATATATATATATATAAAGTCAGTCGAAAGACACCGCCTTATCGAATAATCATAATAACAGGCGAGGTCTAATAACGTAATTAAAACAAACAAAATTAACAGTAAATTGATTAACGTAATAATATATGATACAAGTAACTAATCAAATATGCCAATGTTCCCGAAAATGTGCATCTTTCCATTCTTACACATAATCGTAACTGCGTCTATTGAAATTATATTTGTATGTCTAGATACCATTGAAATATGAAGATACGTCAAATTTTGGATAGCTACCGATTAAACTATATTAAAAATTTAACGTTTCCAATCCGACGTTCTGCCGTCAAAAGTACAATATGCGCCATGGTTCGTAGCAAACTATGTTAATCATCTAGATCTACAAATACCGTTTGTAAATATGATATCGACACAATTACTTTGTTAGACTACAGTCAAACTAGTTTGATAGTAAGTACGTACTACCCTCAAGTAATAGAAGAATAAAAAAAAACTGGGTCAACCGTACCTCGCTACGTTAGGAAATATCTAGCACAATTATGTATCATGATTACAGTATATTATACAATTATAAAAATTAGCAATTATTATATGTAAAATTCCTTATCTTAGTCTAGAATTAGTTCGTATATCTAAGGTACTTTATTAGGTATTGCTCGTCTTATGTTAGTAATATAAGTATAATTATATTCCTTATTATTCGGTGTTAAACAGACTGCAATAAATAAAGGATGTTAGAAAAAGATACAGCAATTAATAGAGTATTTTGAAGAGTATAAATAGCTATAATGAGTAATAAAAGAATCTATTTTTGAATCATTTACATATGCCAATAATAAAAAAGTTTAGGATTTTTCGTAAACCCTGTATAAATATAATAAAAAGAAATGGGCCTAGATTTAGTCCTTGCGATGTGCAAAGCGTAAATATTAGAATTAAATCAATTATGAAATTTATAAATAAACGTTATCATAATTTCAACACGCACTGTATAGCCCTTGGTTTAAATTTTGCCAAAGTAGCATAACAAAACAATCAGGAAGCTTTGTTAAAGGATGTAAGAACATAATCTTAACAGCATTGTTCAATTATGTTAATTAGATCATTGTATGCTTTTAGAATTTCGAGTAATGAATTGCATATTAGATTGAAATACTTTCGAATTGAATTGAAACGAATTAGTGAGTATTTTGTCGAAAAGGGAAAAAAAGAACGGAAACAGGAAACGGCTAAGGACAAACATACAACGAAAACTAATTTGTTATATCGGTTGTGCAAGTACGGTATAACAAGACTAAACAGTTTTGATGTGCACGTGTTTTATCATACCTCCAAAGTTCAAGAAATAAATTGAAAGTATTAGATTGTAATAAAGAATTAAATATATGGTATTTATAATCCAAGCTGAAGAAAGATATTTCGAAAGATTATTAACCGTATAATACGTATTAAAACAATTTTATTTATCTTCCTCTGATATATTGAATAAATCCAATACTTCCTGAACTATTTGCCAGTGCGGTATACGATACAGATTAATTCATTTTCGACCCTCACCACGGGGATCTCGTTTTTTATTCGAGATAAGGAGCATGTTTAAATTTGGCAAAATTGCTAAATTTTGTGCTTATTATGTATTCGACAGAAAATGGATCTGCGACAAAGGACGTTCGTAATTAAAAGAAAAGAAATAAGGTAACTACATTCTTTTATCTTTAGTGCCTTTATTTGGCATTGCAGAGAAAAACTAAATACAGTTTCTTTATCCAACTTTTGGTCCTCTATCTAATGGTGTACTCGAAATTTCAATACGATGCTTAGTTTAGCCATTTGCAAATAGAATGAATTCGTCCTGTATTATATTCATGTTTTCCATGTAATAATTCAAAATTAATGAAATATAACGAAATTTATGAAGTTCATGTTGCTTAAGATTGATCGATTTTATCTTGCTGCAGCTCCGAATTTGCTCTACCTAGTGGCCTAGGTTTGATTCATTCTTAAGCGAAGACGGATTATTAGTGGCAACGTTCTAAAAAATTTGAGAAAGAACAAAATCGACTCGTCTGCTTTGTTGTCCCAAGTTAACTTTACTATAATTGAGCCCCGAAGATTTTGGTCTTTTATTCAAAACAAAAGAGGTCATTCACGAATCCCTGGATCTCTTTGCCATGGTGATCTCGTATTTGACGATCCGCAGAGCATTGTCAATGGTTTTGCGGATTATTTTTCTAGTATTTATGTGCCTTCTGGGCCTATTAATTTTCGGTACTATTGCTCCAATGTTCCATTCGTTGGCATTGCCTCGGTGCGGGAGGCTGAGGTTCGTTCTGCGTTGGGGAAGTTGAAGAACAAAATGACATCTGGACCCGATGGAATTCCGAGTTTCCTTCTTCGGGACTGCGGGGTCGTGTTTGCCCGTTCATTGACGATGATTTTTAAAATGGCACTGTCAACGTCTGTGTTTCCGGACACATGGAGGGTGTCTGGGGTGTGTCCTGTACTGAAGAGCGGTTCTCCGTCTGATGTGGCTAACTATCGACCTATCTCAATTTTAAATAATTTTGCTAAGGTATTTGAGACAGTGATATACCTCCGTGTTTATCCTCTCGTTAGAAACTACATATCACTTTTCCAGCATGGTTTCATGGAGGGAAGGTCAACTACTACCAATCTGGCCTATTTTACACAATTCACTTCTAGTATTCATGATGCCCGGGGCCAGGTTGATGTTATTTATACGGATATTTCTAAGGCGTTTGATCGCATTCACGCAATTTTGATTCACTTATTTAGTGATTCACTTATTTCTTTTTTCTATTCATAGTTGCATGGCCGACGCCAATATGTTTATCATGCCGGTTACAAGTCGCACCTGTTCTCGGCCACGTCAGAAGTGCCGCAGGGCTCCAATTTGGGTCCTTTATTGTTTCTGCTTTTCATTAACGATTTGCTTGAGACAGTGGATTGCAATAGGTGCATTTTTACGGATGACTTAAAAATTTTCAGAGGTGTAGACGATATGGATGGCTGTAACCGCTTGCAGTTGGCGTTGGATGGAATTTCTGATTGGTGCGCGCTGAACAATTTGCAGATGAATGTGGATAAATGCAGAATTGTAACATATACGAGGAGGTTTAACTCGGTAATCTATAATTATTCACTTAATGGTCTTTCTCTTGTTAGATGCACTGAAATAAAAGACTTGGGTGTTTACTTTGATTCCAGGCTTACCTTTGTTAAGCACATCAATCACATAACCGCGGCGGCTCTGAGGGTGCTGGGTTTCGTGATAAGGAATTCTCATTGTTTCAGTATTTCTACGATTAAGCAGCTGTAGATGACGTATGTGGGTTCGAGGCTGGAGTATGCATCTTTGATCTGGCATCCTTATTATGAGATTCACAAATTGTCATTTGAAAGAGTTCAGAGAAGGTTTTTAGGTTTTTGAGCTTTAGGGTGGGGGGTGTATGTCCTCCGCGAGGAGTCGAGAACTCTTATCTTCTAAATAAGTTTGGAATGGAGTCCTTGGAAGTCAGACGTCAACTGAGCAGTATTAAGTTTGTATTTAACTTGGTTAGAGGGAATACAGATTGTGCTCATTTGCTATCTCAGCTCAATTTTATGGTACCGCGAGTGTCGGCTAGATATAGCCATTGCTTTTATGTTGAAATATTTAGTACGAATATTTGTTTCAATTCCCCATTAGCGGTTGCATTTAAATTTTGATTCCTTGGGGCGGATACTGGCTGTCGCTAGGGCGCATTTGTCTTAATTTTCTTAATTTTTTTAATTTTCTTAATTATGGGTGTGTGTGTATAACCTATATTTATATATATATATATATATATATATAATATGTGTGTGTGTATATATATATATATATATATATTTTTTTGTCCTGTTATTGGATTGTAACAATCTGTTGGACAATAAAGACTTATTATTATTATTATTATTATAATGTTCATTCAGTTAAGAACTTCAATTTAATGTTTTTAGATATATTTGTATGTTGTTTGTTTTGGAGTTCTGTCGTGCAATTTAAATACAGTTGTTATTATTATTATAGATACATGCACTGCTTCGCTTACTTTTGATTTTTTTCTGTGTCGTTTTTTTATTTGTAATTGTATTATTTTATTTTCGAAAATATGAGAATAATTCAAATATTAATAACAATCTATTTACGACACGTTTCGAGTATATCAAATCTCCTCAGGTAAACTTTGATGCTATTAACAAATTCATTTTCTGTAGATTATTATACTATTATTGATACAGAAAAATAAAGAAAAACAATATATATAAAATTTTTTTATTTCTTTGCTGTATCAGAAACGAAACGTTACGGCTTCGTTTTTTCGATCGGACATTTGCATGCTTGGACGAGAGTATTTTTTTGCTATGTCTGAAACGGTATTATAATCTACAGAGAGTGAATTCGTTAATAACATAATAACATCAAAGTGTATCTAAAAAGATTTGATATACTTGAAACGTAAGTAAAATAATGAAGAATAATAGACGACAGAGAGAGGTATTGGTTTCTCATTATTTTGCTGAATCAGTAACAGAACGATAACTTGTAGAGAATGAATTCGTTAATAACACCAGAGTTTACCTGAAGAGAATCGATATACTCGAAACAAGTCGTAACCGTCATTACCATTTGAATTGTATCTACCTATATATGCATCCTGATAACGTAGTTATTCATTTGGCGGGACGAATACGATATAGTTCTCTGGCTAGGATATTTGCATGTTTGAATGAAAGAGAGAGGTATTCTTTTCTCATTCTCTTATTTTTATTTGCATTTTATAAGAAAACTATTTTTAAGTTTTGAATATATGGTAGGTAAGTAGTCTGTTTTTTCATGTTTTAATTTTTGTCTTTGTTTGGATTCTTTCTACTCTGTGGATAATAAAGACTGCTATTATTATTGTTAATCACATTAATATACATATATGTTTGATGTGTTGAGTTGGTATCGTATTTGGTAAAGATCAAAATATATTTAGTTTAAAACTAAATATACTGCGATCTTTCGATCTATGTATGCTTTTGGATAGTGTTATTGTTAAGATCGTTCTTGTGAGTCTATAATTTCGTGTAGATTTGTGTTAATCTGCAGAATTATGTCTGACGAATACCACAAGATGACTTTCATCTATTGATAGCTTATTATCATTATTATTATTGTTATGACACAGTATGATGTATTTTGTGTAATCTTTGTATTACTTCGTATCGTAATATCTATTATGTTCTTTTACTTCTTTCACTTTTTGGCAATAAATGTAAGGCCTAGTTTGTTACTAGTAATTTGTTTGTCTGTGTGTATAATCCTTTCCCACTATAGTTTATAATTGTTATTTTCAAAGGTACTTCGAGGGTGTATTTGTAATATATCGTGCCAGTTTTTAGCTGTTGATCTTTGTATAATCTCTGCATACTTCTTTTAAGCAAGTTATGTACGCCTTCCTGTTATATGTTCTGTATTTTCTTCGAATTCATGATATTGTCAGCAGTTGTCATCTTGAATCTTAAAAGGAATCATTCAAATGTTAATAACACCCTGTCTACTACATATGTTTCAGAGATTTACTCATGGTCTGGTAGACTTGTATTATTAACGAACGATTCCTTCACAGAGTTTATCGTATCTTTCCGATACAGAAAAGCAATGAATAAACATTACCTCCCTCTCTCGTCCAACACAAGGATGTATTGAACGACAAAGCGAGAACGCATTTATCTCGCTGGTCGAGAACGAAGTTCCCAGAGCGTGTGTAGATAGACGCTTGATACCTCGGCGATTTGCCGCATGAATGAATGTTAAAAGAAATCATTCAAATGTTAATAACACCCTGTCTACTATATATGTTTCAGAGATTCATCCGTCGTCAGGTAGTAGTAGAGTTTATCGTATCTTTTCGATACAGAAAAATAACGGATAAATATTACCTCCCTCTCTTGTCCAACACAAGAATGTACTGAACGATAAAGCGAGAAAGAGTCTATCTCGCTGGTCGAGAACTACCTGACGGTGAGTGAATCTCTGAAACATATGTAGTAGTCAGGGTGTTTATTAACATTTAAATGATTCCCTTTAACATTCATTTATGCGGCAAATCGACGGGGTATCAAGCGTCTGTCTATACATGCTCTGGAAACTTTGTTCTCGACCAGCGAAATAGACGCGTTCTCGTTTTATCGTTCAATACATTCTTGTGTTGGATGAGAGATGGAGGTAATGTTTATTCAATGGTTATCTAAAGGTTTTTTTAATTATGTGTTTTCTGTAGTTCTTTGTGTCGATTACATCATCTTCTACTGCTAAAAAAATTTTTCTGTTTCTGGAAATAATAGTCCCATTTTTAGCCATTGGTATCTATTGAATGATATTGTAATGAGTACCGTGTAGTGTTTTTCTTAACCATTTCTCTTTTTTTTTGTTGCGTGGTTATTATTCGAATTTTTCCTACTACGCTTTTTTGTCTTAGATTTATTGATGTATATTTGTTTTCTGTTAATACTATTGCTTTTTGTATGGGTGTGCATTTGCTTTGAAAGTATTTTATTAGATTTAGTATTTGTGTTGTGTAATGATTGTATATCTATCACGCATCTGCTTCCTCCTTTTCTGGCTGTTGTAATACATTCTAGGTAGGAATTTGTATCCACCGTGCGATATTTTGTTAATCTTGTTCTACTGAGACGATTCAACTATTCTAGTTCTGTGATGATTCAATTAATTATGCCGAAAAAATTATTATTACTTTATTATTGTCGTTAATTTTATTATTACAATCCTGTACATATCTTGAAATGAATAGAATTCGATAATTTGCAAAAGACAGAAGCAGATATTTACTGCTGTTAACTAAAAGTAGTTTTTGATGTAATAAATTTCGAGCCTGGTACAATGTTTCGAAAATGAAAAAAGTGTGCCATGTCATGACGCATTTCATTAAAACTTGCTGTGGTATCCTGATTTATTTCATTACTGTTTAAAACTTTTAACCGATTATATACCACCAACTCCTTCCCAAATCCTTACAAGAAACATACTGATTTACGATCTTATTACTTGTAAAACTAATAATTCTTCTGGTGTTTAGCGGAGACATTTATTTTAGACAATATACGGTCATGCAATTTGTGCCAATTTAATTAATTTTTAGTTCGTTTCCTTTTCCGTTTTCTTCCTTTTTATAGCGATCACAAACATCGCCTCTAACATTATCAATTTCTCGAAAAGAAAGTCGTCCGGTCTGCTCGTGATATCGGAGCGTAGTCGACCATATTTTCCCTGTCGCATGAATAATGAAACTTTGTAATTGTTATTGTGCATTCATTTGTTTGGTACAAGGAAGCGACCAGTTTCTGTTGGGTGCTTATTAAGGCGGGCCGTGGTCCCCAATAAAGCCACTCTACATACGCATTACGGGTCGATTGTTACTGAAATTAGCGGTAATGAGGCTCACGATAAGTTAGAAGGCAGAACGGCAAATTAATCCATATTACCGACCTTAACGACGTCCATAGTATAATGTTATAAATGCGGATATTGCATATGTGTGTACTTACATGTACATGAACACACACAGACACACGTACATATATATATATATATACACTACCGTTCATAAGTATTTGGGCACCCATATTTTATAAAATTATTTGAACAGCATAGCTTCTAGGAAATTCATTCTTGTAATATTGGATAGGTATAAGGAAAGTATTAAATCTACAGAAACGCTGCATAAGTAACATTATGTATTACTTTTATTACCTGCAATAAACCAAAATTTGTTATTGGGACACCTGGGGATTAGCGCAATAAAAGTTTCTCCAAATTCTTGTAATTGTCTTTCTGTGAAGGATACTGAAGGATAAGTTTAGTAATGATGTTTTAATGACCTCGGGCGAGTTTCATGTTATATTTTTGAAATTGCCCTCAGTTACGTATCTGTATTCGTTGTGAGATACTCCTGTGCTAGTAGTGTTGTTAAGATCGTTAAATATGCCAAAAAGAAAAGAGATGGACATTGAAACGCGTTCTCTTATAATTGTGCACCATCAAGATGGCAAAAGCAACCGGCAAATTGCGAAACAATTAAAATTAAATAATACTTCCGTAGACTATGTCGTCAAAAAATACCGAGAAAGTGGCAGTGTTCTCAATAAATCACGGAGTGGGAGACCTAGAGCGACAATTTCTGTTGAGGATCGTGCAATAGTGATCACAAGCAAAAGAAATCGACGGAAAACAGCCCCAGAAATCGCTGCAGAAATCAATGCAGACCGTCCAAAGTCAATAAGCGTAACAACGGTCAAACGTCGCTTGTACAAAGCAGGTTTGTACGGACGAATTGCTATGAAAAAACCGTTATTGCGCAAACAGAATAAGCGGAAACGCTTAAACTGGGCTCGTGAACACCATCATTGGACAGTTGAACAGTGGAGTAAAGTCTTGTGGACCGATGAGTCAAAGTTCGAAATTTTCGGGTCCAGAAGACGTGTTTTCGTTCGGAGATCTACAGGTGAGCGTGCGGCAGAGCAATGTATTGTGCCTGCGGTTAAACATGGCGGTGGTTCCGTGATGATCTGGGGTTGTTTTGGTGGTACGGTCGTGGGTGATATTGTGAAAATTGAGGGAATACTAAGGAAAGAGCAGTATCGAAACATTTTGGAGACCAACGCTATTGCTTCAGGATTAAGACTTTTGGGTAGGAATTTTGTATTCCAGCAGGATAATGACCCAAAGCACACATCCAAAATATGCAAAGACTATTTGCAACTCTTGGAAGCGGAAGGATCCATCGAAGTTATGAAATGGCCTCCCCAAAGCCCCGATCTAAATCCAATAGAGTTATTGTGGGAGGAACTTGATCGGGAGGTCCGGAAAGCAGTACCAACATCGGAGGCTGATTTGTGGAGGAAACTGCAGGAAACTTGGGTCCGCATAACACCGGATACATTAGCAAAACTAATTGCAAGAATGCCGCGATTATGTGCTGCCATTATAAAAAAACAAAGGAGGTCACATAAATGAATCGAAAATTTAAATATAATATGTAATTCTACTGCCAGATACTGTAATTAGTTATGTATGTACATGTAATAAATATATTTTCATTTTTTCACTAGTGCTTTTAATCATTTCTTCTAAATTTATGGGTGCCCAAATACTTATGAACGGTAGTGTATATATATATATATATATATATATATATATATATATACATATATAATATATAGACAATTTTTGAATGAAACAGAGTTTTTATCTTAGTTCATTTTTATCAATTTTTTTTAACATTCTTCAGTAAGTATCGTAATTTCACATATACGTGGGCAAGGTGAAAAGTTCTCGGCCTGACACAGAGATGGCATTACAATTACCAGAAATTTATGTTTCCTGCATGGCTGCATGTGTCTTTAGTTCATGTGAAAACTTTCAACTTGTTCTCTCAGGTAGTTTGTTTGCAAGAATTTTTGTAGTACATATCGTGCGTTTATTTTTTTAAATGGATAAACTTGAATATCGTGCTGTTATAAAATTCTTTGTTTTGGATGGTTTAACCCCTATGGAAATTCATCCGAAGTTGACAAAAGTGTACGGGGACTCTGCTCCTTCGATGTCAACCGTTAAAAAGTGGGCAACTGAATTTAAACGTGGTCGTACGTCCCTCGAAGGTGACCCACGTGAATGACGGCCAAAAACCGCAAACACACCAGAAATCATCGAAAAAGTACATGATATTGTGTTGGACGATAGGCGAGTGAAAGTGAGTGAGATAGCTGAGGCTGTGGGGATATCGGAAGAAAGGGTTCGAAACATTTTGCACAAAGAATTAGAGATGAGAAAGCTCTGCGCAAGATGGGCGCCGCATTTGCTGAATGTCGATCAAAAGCAAATGCGCAAACGATTTTCGGAGCATTCTTTGGACCGATTTTGTACGACGATTTGTCACCATGGATGAGACATGGGTCCATCACTATACACCAGAAACGAAACAGCAGTCGAAGCAGTGGGTGGAAGCCGGTGGTTCAGCGCCAAAGAAAGCAAGGTCGATCGCATCTGCCGGAAAAGTCATGGCCAGCGTGTTTTGGGATGCAAAAGGAATCTTGTTAATTGATTACCTTGAAAAAGGCAGAACAATTACAGGCGCATATTACTCTAATCCTCTTGACCAGCCGGATACCAAAATTCGCGAGAAGAGTCCTGGTTTGAATTTTCATCAGGACAATGCACCCGCACACAAGGGTGCGTTTGCGATGGGAAACTTGCGGGATTTGGGGTACGATTTGCTCGGCCACCCTCGCTATTCTCCTGATTTGGCACCCTCAGACTTCCATCTATTTCCAAATTTGAAAAAATTTGTTTCTAGAAAGCGATTCACATCCAACGAAGAAGTTGAAAGGCCTTCCATTTTTTAAATTTAAATCGCAGTCTTTCATTGTCAGGCCGAGAACTTTTCACTTTGCCCACGTATACATTATTGCAAAAGAAATTTACATCAAAAAGGCTCCTGACTTTGAGACCTCAAGTGTTGTATTAAATTATAATAACTTTTACATTAAACATAATGTTTCGGACGATTTACTGCCTAAACATATGAAAAGTTGCTGACATTATTATTATTTCGAAACCTGGAAAGGATCAAAGCTAAGTGTGATTGTAGGCTCATAAGTATTGTTAGTTCTTTCTATAGTCTTCGACAAAATTTATATCAGAAGATTATTATTATATAACAATGAAAGTCATAAATATTGTTGCATTATTCGGTTTTTTCAAGAAACACGTAAGAGATATTGCTTCCTGGAGAGATCGCAAGTATTTGGTAAAGCATGGCATGAAGAGCTTCAATATAAATTAAAAAGATACCTCTTATATCTTCACTTTCTAATTCTTAAGTTTTAAATAACCAACAGGTAGTTAAAGAACTGCAATAGGTAATAAATGCTATTACTATCATTATTGTTATAAAATTAGATCGAAAGCATTTGTAGTACTTTTGAACTGACGAAAGTTCAAGAGTACTACAAATGCTAATTGTAATGACAGAGAATGACTGGATTTAATTGCTTATTAAATATAAAAATCTAAATATATATATATATATATATATATATATATATATATATATATAAAGTTGCAGAGAGTCAGCAACGTTTGTTTATAACTTACCGTAATGGCAAACGTAGAAATTTGCCAATAAGATTGTACACACTAGGAAAACTACCGTTGAAAATTGCCAGTCTAAATTGAATATTCCATTAAAGTATAGAAGTAATTGTTTTTCTACATTATTGAAAAATTACGGTGAAGATTAGTTATCGGTTAAACAGCTTGGAGGGTGAAAGTTTCTTCTGTAACAAAGGGATATGTAGAAAGTTCTCTTTAATAACATGAACATGGTCGACTGAAGTATATCATCAACAAACAAACATTCTAAAGACAACGTTTCTGATAATTAATACCGTTGTAGAAGGAAATAAAATTCCTAGTATATCAAGTACACAATGTGACCAATATACAGCTAATGTTAAGCTATACCTCGATATTAGCTCTAAAAATCAGTATAATAAACATAAATTTTTGTTAGTTCTTAATAAATTCATAGATTTGTTCTCCCTCAAGTTCTGAAATAATTTTCCTATTTATATGTATTATGATATTCAAATACTCGAACTTGCACAGTAGATACATTATAATAAATTTTAGTGGTAGTGCCAGATAGTATATAGACACAATTGCATTCAATTCATTAATTTTCGGTTATATTTTCATTTATAATTTGCTTATTATATCATTGCCTATAATATAAACATTGAATTAACTGTTATGAGTACAGATAATTCATTTAGTTATGGAAATGCCTAAAGCACTCAGAGAAGGGACCAAGTTCCCTACTATGGTCTTGCCCCCATTAAAAAGCTCACTTTGGCAGGGTGAAGACTCCCAGAACTACTTTTTGCATTACTTCAGGATGCTACCTTATAATTAGCTTTAATTGGCGACCGCCGTTGTTTTGGTCTCAATTTTCTTCGTTTTCAACACCCTCTCCACGAACTTGGCGATCACCTGCCAGGAATCGCTTCGAAACAACATTATTTACACTACGTTGTCCGGCGTCAAAGCGCCTACTTCTCCTTGTGGCGTGTCTCTGTACTCGGTCCACCGCTCTGAGGAACTGTGTAAGTTAGTAGTTTACTTCATCGTGGTCGCGGTCTATCCAGTTCGTGATGTTACGTCGTCTATCGTCCTCTCGTTTCATTTCACCAACGTTTTTGCCACTTTAGTCGAGTAAGCGCTTTAGCTTCCTCCTTCGCTTATTTTTGTCTAACTTCTTCTCGGATCTCATAGACTCTCTTCTTTTTGAGCCAGTAGACCAATAGGGATTACCCCCGCTATCATCAGCACCGCTGGTTCAAAAACCGTACTCTATGAGCTTGCGATCCTGAGAGCTCCTCGCGTTTGCACTGAAGCCATCCGAAGTACTCTTGCAACAAGACATAGGCTCAAATCTCGCATTCATATAGTACTATTAATTGTATGACGTTCATCGGGAGCCGACGTTTACACTCTGTTAGTCCTCCTACATTGCTCATAAATCGGCTCACCATTATTGTTACTCTATCGACTTTATCACTCGATGACTGAATCTGTTGCTGTAAAGTCCTCTTTCTATCCAGCCGCAATCCAAGGTACTTTGCCGAGTCTTTAGTTGTTATCGTGTCCATTCTCGCAATCATATTTGTCTACCTGGGATTCTACTCCTAGTCAGTAAGAAGACTTCCGTCTTTTCTGTTGCCAGGGTCAGGCCATGTTTGTTCATTCATGAAGTCACCCTTTTCAAGCTCAAGCCATCTCTGCACATTCGTCTTTTCCCGCGCAACAGTGATCACCGCAATGCCATCCGCGTATTCTATGAAATAGGTATCTTGCGACAGTTTCATTTGAGAAATCCAGTCGTACATCACATTTCACAAGTAGGGGGCTAAGATGGAGCCTTCTACTGCTCTAGCTGTTACCTTTTTCGTGCACAGACCATTATCGGTTTCATTGTCACTTAAGTAATAGCGTACTATCTTAAGTTGATAGTGTGGTGTGTTAAACCGGTTCTTTAGAGCATCTAATATCACGTGTCATGTTGTTGAATTGAAGGCATTCCTCACGTCCAGCGTTACCAGCATGACCAGGGTTCTCGAGTAATGATTTTTCCGCTGAGCGACTGCCTGTCGGTTAAGCCTCCAGTACCATCAATGCTCATCTCTTCTATTAACTGGGATACCTTCTGGCCCAGGCATCTTCCTGTTTTATAAGGTATTCTCCGCTCTTGACAACTCTTCATCAGTAAATAATGGAATGTCGCTCAGGACCCAATCTTCCATCTCTTCCATTGTTTCTGGATGGATTATATGGATGGAGCTAATATGTTTTAAAAATAGTTTTTATTAAATATCGCCGAATTTACAAGTTTTAATGAATCAAATTTATTTCAAATTACTGTTTTAGTAATTGTACTTTATTCTGATTTTACGTAATTCTTACTTTCTGCATTAGCGGAGGAAGTTTAATTTCGTGCATAATTATTGCAATCAAAAAATGACAATTAGCGCTTAACAAGCACAATAATGTACTTAATCCTTTGAAATTATTATTTTAAAAACGTCAAGATGAACCCAAATATACTAACTAATTCAATATGTCTAACCGTAAATAAACAGTACAATAATGTCTCACTCTATTTACTTCAAAGCGAAAATCACTTCACTTTATACCACGTTTATTTATACAAGCTATACCAGATTCGCAAGGGACGTCTGCTCTAACGATTACGATAATCGTGATAATAACTGATACGTACGCTTCTCTTACCCAAACATCGGAATAGTATTGTGCGACACCCGAGGGATGCCGATCTATATTTCACAGCAATAGGTCCATTAAAGACTATTACTGACTGGGGAGAAGAATGAGTAGAAGTCATTCATGGTCTTCAAACCTATAGTCAATAAATGAAACGATTTGAGGTTATGAAACGCTTACAGCAATTCGTGAATATCGTCCCTTCTGACGTGTATGCCGGTAATTTATTACTAGTGTCATTCTAGCTCCATCGCAACATTAAAGCTTCGGTGGTGTAAAAATAACGAAATAATACAAAAATTTCAATTAAAAATTTTAAAATAGGAATATAAATATGTGGCACTATTTTATTATTAAAAAATTCATCTAAATCAAGTGATTTCAAAAATAACTTTTTAAATGAGAGTTAAAAACGGCAAGAAATATAAATTTAAGTTTAATATTTGTTTAAAATTTGTATATGCGTTTAGGCGATAAAGGTTTTGGAAAACAAAACAATACTTATTAATAATATTAAGTAGGATAATGTATTCAATAATCACCTTATTGATTGCTGAACTCTTTCAAAAACATTCGTGTTTCCGATATCTGCACTAACCTCGTGTGATAGAAACGTAAAAACCCGTTACTGGGAATATCTTTTATTAAATAGATCCTGTCCAGTATATCACAGATTTACTTAGGGCACCTTAATAATTTTAAAAATACTCGAATCTTTATCGCTCTGTATTTTCGAAACAAATTATTCGAGGAGAAAAGGATTTAAGATAGCCAAAGCAAAAATAATAATAAACCTTTACTCTGCTATTCATACTTCACATAGTTAGCATTCCCAGATTTCAAAAAAAAATTTTCGTATAAATTATAATTAGATACATAAGTATATCTTTCATATCACTCTATTATTGTTCTATTATATTGCTTAACCTAAAGAGGTAAACATTAACAAACGATTACATATGTTTCACTTCTTTACTTTAATCTTTTATAATGTGTTATTTGGCATTCAGAATTTGTATATAAACTTATAAGAAAGAAGTGTAGGCTAGTAAACATTAACAAGCGATTATATATGTCTCACTACTTTAACCTTTTATAATTTGTTATTGGCATTCAGAACTTGTATATAAGCTCATAAGAGTCTAGACTAGTTGCTACTGACAATGTGAACATCTGATTTTATTTATTATAATTAAAATTTATTTTGTGAAAAAGTGTTTTATTTCAATCATTTATCTCTTAAATAATTGCGCTACTTCTGAAAAAGTATTAAGCTTGCCACCATCATAAATCACTAAATAATAAAATTTTATAGATCAGTTTCTGTTGTTCATGGACAATGTCTTTTTGAATTCATGCTAAGAGTTTGTAAAAGACGTCAAAGCATGAACATTTCAAGGCAGTATTTGGAGGTTATTCAATATAATTTCTTTGAATTTTTACATTGCTTCATAACTGTTGACGAAGCCTGGGCACAGAAGCTGGTTCGAGTCCTCCCACAATGACGAAAACAGTGGAAGACCATCGTCAATGTTTTAATGATACACGTAGAGTAGCACTCGTCGAATATCTGTGGAAAGGAAGAAAACATCACAGAAGAATATTGTACAATATTACTGGTTAAGTTGAATACTCTAGTCAAAAGCAAACGATCAAATTTTGCAAAGAAAAAATCTACTTTATTATGACAACGATCATTAATTTCACAAGCAATAACGGAACAAATTCCTCCCACACTTTACTCGGTAAACTCGGTAAGATCCCTTTCCTTCCTTACATGACGGCTTTTGGTTAAATTTATGAATGCTTATACTTTGTTATTTCAGTTAATCAGACCCCATGTAAGTTGATATTTAACATAAGATCAGATAAGTGCGACCTATTTTTCGAAACATACAAATAATGCTATGAAAGAAACATTCAATTTAAAGGCAGACACTTTAATTTTAATATGTCAAGCCTTGAAGTCCGATATGAACATCAGCGCTAATAATTTCCAAGTCGTCATCAGCAAATAGGTTATCCAAATAATTACCATTACTATTACAATATCTGGACGCATCAAAGATCCGTCTATATAAGATAAAACAACGCAATAAGTCGACAAAATATTTCTCGGAATTACATACCGGATGTCCCATATCATTGCTATAGTTTAAGGATGTGTTACTGAAGAAATTTCAAGTTAAAAATGTCTAATGAACATATATCTAAAACTCTATTATAACTGAACTAACTACGAGTACTTGAAGTTTTAGATAACCCTACTAATAAAGGTATTACGTATTGCTGTTGCTTTGGTTGTGATTCATCATTGTATTAATTTTTTCTAATGAAAAATACGCCGATATTCACTTTGTTTATGGATTGTGTAATGAAAATGGACAAGCAGTATTTAATTAATATCGTCGGTGATGTCCCAGTTGTAAAGTGCCGTGTAGAACTATTTTTAGTAATGTCCATCAATGTTTAAGAGAAACTGACGAGTTTCCTGCAGCTATTTCTGAATGTACCGTACAACAAGAACTAGCTCAAGAAGAAACAATACTTAATATTGTTGACGCTGAACATTCTATTAGGTGCGCAACTAAGTTCTCGCTGTTTTTTTTTGATGAAAATGCAACTTTATTGTGAAAAAATGTTTACAAATGGATCATTCAAAATATTGCCCATCACTAGCGACAACTTTTCCCCATCTTTCTGGCAGAGCTCGAATACTGTCACGGTAGAAGTGTTCGTCTTTTGAGGCTATACACGAATCAAGCCATTTTGAGATGTCTTCATATGAGCGGAACTGCTGATTAGCCAGATCATGTGCCATCGAACGGAACAAGTAATAATCGGACGGCACAATATCTAGAAAATATGGCGGATGGGGTAGGACCTCCCATTTGAGCGTTTCTAAGTAGGTTTTAATGGGTTTGGCAACGTGAGGCCGAGCGTTGTCATGCTGTAGAATCATTTTTTCGTGCCTCTGTTCGTATTGTGGCCGCTTTTCGCGCAGTGCTCGGCTCAATCGCATGAATTGAGTTCGATACCGTTCCCCAGTGATGGTTTCGTTCGGTTTCAATAGCTCATAATAAATAACACCGCCCTGGTCCCACCAAATACACAGCAAAACCTTCGCAGCGTGAATATTCGGCCGAACCAACGACGTAGAAGCATTACCGGGCAGTCGCCATGATTTTGTTCTCTTTGGGTTGCTGTAATGAATCCATTTTTCATCACCCGTAACGGTGCGATGAAGAAAACCCTTCCTATTTGCCGCTGGAGCAGTTGTTCACAGGCCAAAAAACGACGTTCAACGTTTCTTGGCTTCAAATCATAAGGAACCCAAGTTCCTTGTTTTTGAATCATTTCCAACTCATGCAATCGCTGAGAAATGGCTTGGCGGGTAAATCCTAATGCTGAAACAAGCTCTTTTCGCGTTTGGCACAGATCCTCATCGAGCAATGCCTCCAATTCAGCGTCTTCGAAGGTTTTTGGTCTTCCTTCACGCGAACGGTCGTCAACATCGAAATCACCGTCTTTGAAGCGGCGGAACTAATCACGGCACGTTGTTTCCCTTAGAGCAGCATCTCCGTAAACTTTTTGGAGTTCTCGAGGCACTTCAGTCGCCGTTTTCTTCGAATGAAAGAAGAAAAGCAACACTTCCCGCAAATGACGATTATTTGGTACAAAATCAGACATTTTCACACAACCAAAAGTGTATGACGCAAAAACAAAATCACTAATGTGTCAAAGCGGTTTGTTTACCATATATTTAAACTTGGTTCATGAGGTTTTGGATATGTCACAATCGACCAGCACTTACTACTGGAGCCATCTCTTGAAAAACAGCGAGAACTTAGTTGCGCACCTAATACTAGTGTCCGAAGAATAGCTAACAAACTTAATGTAGGCCATATGAGAGCATGGAAAACTTTACAAAATTTCGGTTTGTACCGATTTCATATCTTACCTGTACAAGCTTTAAAACATAGCCACTGCGCATCAAGATTTGAATTTAGTCACTGGTTAGTGAGAAATTGAGGACTTTCTAGGAAAATATTGTTTAGTGACGAAGCCCTACGCCAGAAAGGGTATCGATAACACCAGCGCATTGTTGGGCACTTGAAAATACACAGCAAACTAGGGAATTCCATTTTCAAGATTGATTTCTCGAAGAATATTTAATGTGTGTTGACGACCGTCTGATTGGTCCGTCGAAGATTGTCGTTATTTACGTTTCCCGAAAAATGACCTTACAACAATGCTGGGTGAGGTTAATCTTAATGTAAAAAGATGAATGTGGACACAGCACGGTGGCACGCCTCCGCACTTGTATGCAAGTAGCAGATTTCCGTAATAAAAATTATACGAACCGATGGATTGGAAGAGTTCTGTAGTTATTTAGCTGCCAAGGTCATCACACCTAACTACCCTAGATTATTTTTTATGAAGAAGATTGAAAAATTTGATTTATGTGGAACAACTTGAATGAATGTTATAGAAATTGCTCGTGCTGTTCTTGAGACTGTTAGCAGCGTGATCTCCTCAATTCTAACAAAAACTAGATTTTTAATTCTAAGAAAAGCTCGACTATACAGCAACTGGGATATTTTGAACAACTAATTCAATAAAACTACTTCTTTTTAAATGACTTTTATAAGCTTTTTTTGCAATGCTACATAATACCTCTATTAGTGCCATAGGGTTATCTAAAACTACAAATGCATGTAGATCAAATACAACAGAATTTTGGATATATTTTCATTAGACATTTTTAACTTGAAATTTCTTCACTAATACATTCTTAAGTTGTGATAATCCTGTCATGGAACACTCGGTATACAAGTTAATAAGTTTTATAATTTCACCTGAAGTAATAGATACATATTACTATTCAATGTAGTGGGTGTTTAGATCCCTGACTATGTCTAACCCCAAAAATAGCTTTGGAATGAATACGTAGATTACTTTTGTTTACAACTTTTCCACTCAAATTTTAAACATTTAATTATTCATTTAAAACAACATACATATGTAGTTTGTCTTTTATAACTCTCCATGAATTTGCACTAAATAACAAATATTATTATGTGTATGTAGCAAATCGAATATTATTTACACGTTTTCGCATTGTATAGTTCAAGTAATCGTATCGAATTTTCGTTAAAAAAATACAAACGATCCATAACGGATGTGCTCTTGAACCAGCTGTGCGGCGTTATGTATATGGTAAAAGTTGTCCCTAATGTGTTCGAAAGTTGACATACAGCGAATCTGAACCGTGACAAATATTATAAATAGAAAAGGGCGTGCATATATTACGATTTAAACACTGCTTTCAGGGGTTGAACTGTGTAACAGCCTACCTACAATATATGTGCAGCAGTTGTTAAAAGTAAACATATTCGAAAGTCAGTAATAAGTTTACTAATCTGTATTAGAAAGTGCGAAGAGCATGTAATAAAGAGGATTTTATTCTTGTAATGTATTTCTCTTAATCTAATAAAAATAATTGTGATAATAATACTTGCTGTGATATTTCTGGGCGTTTCGATCTTACTTATTTCTTAATTTTTCGTCGAGGACTAATAAACATATTCCACCGTGGGGAATCTCGCTTATTATAAAAGTTAACTTTGGTTAAATTAGATAAATTATTAGTCAAATTTAACGATTTCAAAAATTCCATGTAGTTCGGGAGTTACAACAACAAAAAGAAAAATGTCAAACTTCTTCTCCTTGTAATAACTTTTTTGTAGCAATAGATAAATAATTTAATTTGTATTTCGTATGGCACTCTTTTATACAGAATTTTTCGATTTTAGAATTTTATATTTTTCCATTTTAATCTCTACTTAAATTTATTTTATGGAAAATCAAGTAAGTTTTGAAATTTTTAAACAAGTTTTTTCTTCACTCTACAATGTTAAAGTATATGTGCACAAATTCTGCAAGATTCTTCAACATTATCAAATGTTTGCACGTATACCCGGCCTTTTACGTAGAGCCAAACAAAACATCTAAGGGTGTTAAATCCGGAGATGTAGATCGTCATAAAAGTCACGAATTTGAAAACCGATTATTTAGATATTCGTTTACTAAGTTTGAATTGTGAAATGGAGTGCCATCTTGTTCTGAGCAGAGTAAATATTTTCAACCAATAGCAAATCAAGTCTATCTTCTAAATCAGTTTGTATTAAATTCATAAACTTTTACTATTTAATGAAAATGGACCGAATATATTTAGTACTTAAAATGGGGCACCAAGTTATAACAGTCTCACTTGACGTCAACTTTCCTTTAACATGTAAATATTTTCAATTTCCTAAAAGTGGCTATTGAAGCGGCCATTATTTGTAAATATGCTTTTATCAGACGATACGATCGTGATAGGAAAATTGTCATTATACTCTCATTGGTTAATATACCATTGGAAAAATTGTAATTTTCCCTCCTAATCTTTATCTTGTATGTTCTGCAGAATGGTGTACTTATACAAGTATGTGTGATATGTTAAAACTTTTGTGCTCTAGTTTTCTAAATTCCAGTGTTATGTTCAACTTTTCTAATAGATGTTGAAGGATTTTCATTCAACACATTACAAAGCATTTAATTCTACTTCTGCATTTATAAATTTCAGATTTCTAGTAGGTTTGGAAAGTAAACTATAGTCAACTAAGTATATACATTAATTTTCAAATTTTTGCACGTACTGTGCAGGACACAGCCTCAAGTACATTCGTTCAGTTTTTGCACTGTTTTATGACAGAGAATATAATAACTCAACACGAAAAAAAAATCCGAGTTTTGACGCTGATTAATTACTGCAGATGAAACTTGGATACACCATTATACGCCCGAAACAAAAATACAGTCAAAACAGTGGACTGCAAAGGGGGAAAAGAAGCAAAAACTGTTTTTTCGTCTGGGAAAGTGATGGCGACTGTTTTTTGGGATAGTCATGGAATTATCTTAATCGATTATCTTCGAAAAGGAAAAATTATTACAAGAGCATACTATGCATCATTACTTGACAAGCCGAAGGCAAAAATTGTTGAAAAACGGCCACATTTGCAGAAAAAGGAAATCCTGTTTCACCAAGAAACACGCCGCTTCACACAATGGCAAAAATCCACGTATTACGGTTTGAACTGCTTGACCATCCACTTTACTCACCAGATCTATCCCCAAGCGACTTCTTCTTGTTCCCTCATCTAAAAATTGCGCTCGGAGGACAGATATTTTCTTCAAATGAGGAGGAAATCACCTTCGTGAACAATTATTTTGTAGAGAAAAACACCGAGTACTATTTGGACGGGTTAAAGAGAGAGCATCGCTGGGAGAAGTGCGTAGTGTTACAAGGAGACTATGTAGAAAAATAAATATAAATTTTAAGAAAAAATGTCTTGTATCTTTGTTAGGTCGGAAACTCTTCAGACCACCTTTGTACTTTTACTTACATATATATTGTACTTTATATTATTATTTATGTGTAGTATTTGGATAATCATTATAATAATTTTTTGTAACTTTTATGATCCATTTATTTTACAATAATAAAGCTGGCACAAGTAAACATTTTTTTTTTCAAAATGCGCCTAAAATGTGTAAAATATACATTATGTAACACAAGTGTAAAAGTTTTAAGGATGTATCGCAACGTTTATTAATTATAACCCTTTGTCTTACGCGGAACCACAGTGGAATGGTTTGCTGTCGGTGAAAGTTTTTTCGTGGTCTACTTTTCCCGTTTTAGTGAATGCTAATAGCCAAAGATCTTAACTCATTATCCGTCAATGCTCTCTAAAATTTGTTAACCTGATGGGGGAAGTGTGAAGGCATAAATTATTATTAATTGTTTTTGCAAGACATTACTTTATTATAATAACTTTGTTCATTGTATTATATTTGTCAGTCATTATTATTATCATTATTACGTAGATTTAAATAATAGATATTGGGAGCTATTCCTACTTTTTTTGCAATATTTATGTGGTTAAAAAGAAGATGTAATTACTAGCACGACTAAAGATGCATGTAAACTGACAGTTTCAATTACATATTCAATATAAACTAAAACAAATGTAAATTTAATCATTAAACAAATACAAAGCTGCACCCAACTATTCCCGTATCACCATGAAATTGATTTATCTGCTATAACACCAACACATTCCGGATCGTTACCATTCATTCAGTCAATCAGAAGGGTGTTTCGTATTTACTTGGTCCCCGTTTCCCATGAAATAGCAACGTCGCATTAGTATAACTTTGAATAAATTTTCCACTCGTCCGCACGTTAAATGGCTGGGCTAGTGCGAAATGCCGTACGAGTCCCCGTCGCGCGGCGTTGCGTCGATATACCCACGACTTCCCTTAGTCGTGACACCGTTTTGTCTTCAATTTGTGCAACCGTTGAGCGACAATAGCTCAACCAGTGTGTGAGCTAATTGACAAAGTTCAGTGGATATGGATATTTGAAAACTTTCTTGTTGTAGTTTTGTATGTGACTTTGATGGTAGCTTTTGTTATCGTTCTGGTTCTGATTCGTTTTTTTCGATATTTTGATTACTATATTTATTTATAACTAGAGGAAGGATTGTAGGCAAATACCTATCGTAATAAATTGTGCTATAAGGGATGCAAATTGAGATTCAAAATTTTGGAAAGCCCTCTAGAGTCCAGCACCTAATAGATTTAATATTTTGTAAATAAATATTGCCACAATTCAAAATTGATGTGCGATATATTGCCTGTATATGTATATGTTTAAAATTCTTGTATGTACGAGTACATTATTCAAAATAATAATTTTAAGATAAATAAGGTAAAAACAATAAATGCTATGTAATAGATGTTATATAGTAATTATTTGATCAATAGGTTGATCAAGTCAATCAACCACAGGCTCCATCAAATTCAACTATAGTAATTATTGTTATCACAACATTATAAAAAAGTTGTAGCACTTGAAATACAGTAAGTGTACTACTAAACGTTATGAAGAAGTGTTCTTATTTATTTCTTAATGAAAAGTTAAGGAAACGCCCAAAAATAGTAAGTCCTTCATTCAAACATTTTGTCCAAAGAATAAATAATCTGATGGTAGATTCTCAAGATCTACTAATTAGTTTTGATATCGAATCCTGATTTTCCAAAGTAACTATGTCTAACAACATACAAATAATCCAACAAATCTAATCCGCTGAGAACCAGCCTGATTTGGTAGAAGTTTACTTAATGTCTACTTATTCCCGGTTACTTGTCAGTTACTACGGACAAGAATCAGTTGTAGCCGTGAAGTTTCCCTTTTCTTCTGTTGTAGCCAACATATCTATGGAGGCTTACTGTTACAACCAAAACCGAAATGATGGTTCAGAAACGATTCCTTGAATAATTTTCTTGTTTAGATTCTCAAGATCTACTAATTAGTTTTGATGTCGAAACCTGATTTTCCAAAGTAACTATATCTAACACCATACAAATAATCCAACAAATCTCATCTGCTGAAAACCAGCCTGATCTGATAGAAGTTTACTTAACGTCTACTTATTTACTTGGTAGTTACTACGAACAAGAATCAGTTGTAGCCGTGAAGTTCCCCTTTTCTTCTGTTGTAGCCAATATATTTATGGAGGCTTACTCTTACAACCAAAACCGAAATGATGGATCAGAAACGATTCCTTGAATAATTATCTTGTTTTCCTAATTCCCAGCATAATTCCATAATTTAGACCACGGAGGTTGAACCAGAAGGTTCACCTCATTTCTTAGACGTCTATGTTAATCGTTGTCTTGGTAGTTCATTAGGGCATTCTCACTACACCCGTATATACCCTTCCGTAATAGACTTATATCAGTTTCAGTGCAACAACGACAGTAGTAGTAGTAGTAGCAGTTATGCCTCGAAGATGCCTCATATATGTGAAAATGTCGGCAGCAGGAATACTGAGAACACGGTTAAAAACCAAAAGCCAAGATGGAATAACCAATAAGCCAGAAATTACTAATTATTAGGTTATAAAAGAATAAAAAAAAAATATCTTAATTGAAATAAATTAAATTAAAAATTTATTTTATATACTAATTTATACTATTATTTTAAGTTTACATTGCTTCCTTTTGAATTTTTGAAAAATATTAGTCTGTACACGTCATGTTAAATATCTAGTTTTAATCTATCCATTTTATAGGTTTCCTTCCAATTTTTTACGGTCAGTTTAGAGTTTCTGATATACTCAGTAATAAATTATACAAAAAGAAATTTAATTCTATTATGTAGATTTCTTGTATTTACTATTATTCCAAATTAAAATCGTTATTGTTTTCAGATTTTTCCAGTCACGGGAAACCTAAGATAAATGTACAGTATTACATTACATTAACGCAAAGTATTAGTTAAGGTTAGTTTCTTCTTCCTCAAGAACCTCAAAAAAACATTGACAAAGGTCAAAATATACATACTTATACATATTACTTACCATAAATAAATGCATAAAAATAATTGAATATTTTAAAACAGTGTTATTAAGTGAATGTTAGAAAGCAATTTCCAGTGAAAATGTAAACAACTTTATAAAAAATACAATTTAAAAACTAGTGATAAAGGATGCACATAAGACATATGTGCGTGTGTAATATGTGTATATTAATAATGTATTTTGGAGCAGAAGGGGTGGAAAAGTATGAAGGGGACTTCTAGGAAAGGGATAAGCAACCATAACGAAGAGAAAGTTTATGATTTTATGAATTATTTAAAATTTACATGATTTTTTTTAAAGCAGTAGTAGTGTTCTAACAAAATTAGTCATAATAGTATTTCCCTTTGTTTTTCTATAGGATGAAGCTAAAAAATAACTTTAAATTAAAATATATTTAAAATCTAAATTATGAATAACCTCTGATTTCGTCCCTTTTCATAAAGCAATACATACATATACGAGGGTAGTTTGATAAGTAGTGAGAATGGAAAAGAAAAACGAATTTTTTAAATACAAAATAATTTTTATTTTTCAATATATTCTCCTAAAAGAGCAATACATTTATTCCAACGCTGTTCCAATGCCCTTATGCCATCTCTAAAACGCGATTCCGCAAGGCTTGCAAAATACTCATTTACGAGGATGATAAGCTCGTCGTTTCATACCCTTAATTACGAAGTATTTAATCACCGCACGATTCTCTGTTTTTTCCATTTTAGCAAAACGACGTGAAGCTTCTTTTTCAATCAGCTGTCAAAAATAAACTAATCAACCGATTTATCTAAATATCGGAATGTAAACATATAAATAGGCAACCTAAATTACATTGCATTTGTTTTACCGATTAGAGCGCCACCTGTGTGTCATTCTCACTACTTGTCAAACTATCCTCGTATATATATATATATATATATATATATATATATATATATATATAGTTTTAAAACTTTTACATAAGAAGTAATAAAATCATGGAATTCAATATACTTAACTCTTCTGTCTCTTCTTGCCAGTCTCTGTCAGTTTGCAGGTTACCTACTTTTCCTAGATCAATTTCTTTCCAATCTAACTTGTTCCAGTAATTTTTAGTCATTCTGGCTATATGTCCCGTTATGTTGCTCAGCGTTCTGGCAGTTTGAGTAACACTGTTTCTTTCTATTACAAAGTTTCTCCAATTCCTTTTTTATCTTTCTTCTATATTTATTTTTATTACTCTATAAATCTTTTTCAATATTCTTCTTTTCCATACTTGAAGCAATTAATAGTTTAGAAAAATACATAAAGTGAAAGATTGTATAGCTACTATATTCTTACCTTAATCAAGAAATAGTTCAGATTTCAATACAGTTGAGAATTAATGGTACACGACTGCAAGGAGACTACAAAAAAGCCAAGAATAAAACAAAAGCTAAAGGAAATCATACAGGCAGTATGAAATTAAGATATTACTTTAGTGTACTTATAGGATCTTGTGAATTCTAGGCCGAATAAGACTAGAACAGTAATTAAAATAAAACAGTTTCAACAAAATATTAAAAATTGAGAAAATATTATTAAAAATTTTTTAAATTTTACATGCAATATTTATTTCGCAATTTTGGCTTTCTATAAAATTGCTTTTCTAGGTATGCAAATTTATTAACGTTCATAAAACTGCAAATTTTTCCACCACCATTATTCTTAATCTCCCTCCTGTTTGTCCTATTCGTTATCTGTAGGTAATTTTGACGGAGCCTGTGGTTGATTGACTTAATCACTGAAGGTTGATATATAGTAGTGTACGTTTTGGCTTTCAGCTGTACGGATCGCATGCGGAATTTGTTTTCGTATGGGTATTTTTTACCGTAGTTTTCCAGGTGCGACGCTGTTTAATTATCTGCTGATGATGACAACTTAGTTGTCGAAATACGTATACAGAATACGAAAATTAATGTGGCAAGGGTTATATATCAGCCTTCGGTGATTAAACTATTCGTTATCTGTCCACATTAGATACTTTGTCTTATTTTAATTTATCCAAAGTTTAGTTTTTCTTCCATAATTCTCTTAATCTTAACGTAACCACCCGCAACTCCCTCAAGCTCAGTGCTAGTATTACTAGTTTGTGTGCAAAATAAACTATTAGTTATTCATGTTATGTCTCCAGATGTCACAAAGCTAATCGCAAATTTAACAACTGGTCATGATGGATTGCCAAGCTTTTTTGTTAGAAATTGCGGTCGTGCGCTTGTGAACTTCTGTCCTGCCTCCTCAAACATATTAAAGTTGAACCGTCCCTAACATATGGAAGATAAGCAGAGTTGTATCGGTATATAAAAATGGTGATCATTCAGATAAAAAATTATAGATCTATTAACAGAAGATGAATTGTTTAAGTCGGTTATACATTAGTAGATTTATACTAAAGATTTACCAGTAGCAATTTGATAGACATTAGTCAATTTGTGTCCAAAGCCTTGGACAATCATGGTCACGTTGACGTTGTTTATATGGATTTTGCCAAGTATGCGACAGATTTGGTTATTTGTTACTCTCACATAAGATTGACAATTTTCGTTTTTCTCAAGATTTACTCAATCTTATCGCATAAACTCCGAGGCAGATTGTGTTATATTGCAAAATAGATTGAAGGCTATTGGAGGATTGGCCTATTGCTAACAAAATATACTAAACTGTGGATAAATATGCTGTTAGTCCGAAAATCAATAAACCAACCCTCTTTCCATATCACGTGAATCGGCTGTTGGTGTCTGTTCTGTTCTTCGATTGACAGACCACATTGCTGCAGTCTGTAGAAATTCTGCGGAATCGTTAAATTTTCTTATTAGTTCTTGTAAGCAATTTATTAATCTGGCTTTGAAGTCAACTTATTTCGCTTTTTTGAGAAGTAAACCTGGAAATATGGCCTTATTATATGGCATCTTTATTACTTATATCAACATTTGTTTCCGGAAAAGGTTTTCTGAAATACTCGAGTTACAAGAATGAGGGCTACTATCCTCATATTGCACAGTCATTAGCTGATAGAAAGATGTACAACAGCGCAATGTTTCTTTTGAACTTAATTGATAATGAAATTAATATTCCTGTGTTGTTATCGCAAGTGGATTTTGCTGTTACGACTCGTACTATGCGAACATCGAACACATTTTCTTTGGGTAGAGCCAGGACAAGTATTCTAAAGAAGGCTACCTCTAATACCATAATCTATCATAATCTTTTTTCCACTGTTTTTTATGGTTTCGGTTATGGTTTGTTGTCTTTTTTTACATTCTCATATTTAGTTTGTAATTGGAGTTTAACTCTGTTGGGCAATAAAGTACTATTATTATTATTAATTAAAATTTTATTAAATTTAAAAGCTTAGTCTCCATTCTTAGTTTTTTAATACTTTGTATAGTTTTCTTCTACTAATTTAATGGCCATCTGTCTTAGAATTATAGAAATCCTAAAAAACTACAGTTTTCATAATTTTACGCCTGAAACTATTTTAAAGAAAAAATTTTGTCCACTATGGATTTGCCCTTTTCAAACGTTCACTAATATTTTCTTATATGCTCTTCAATCCTCAGAATGTAACTAGTGCAAAAAATATTACAAAACACCATCCCCAAACAAAATCTTTTATTAAAAAGTATTGTGATTGTTTATTTTGATGAATTTTGCTTCGAATTCTGAATATGCAATTTTCAATACTTTACTTTTAGCATCAGTATTGGTCTAAGAATTTTTTTCTGTGCGAACGACTTACTTCCAAACGTCACCAAGATTATTATGAATTTGATGGATTAATTGAAATTTAAACACTGAACTAAATCAGAAGATGGTTTTAATATTTAATATGCTTTGTTAAAATTTCATGTTTCTGCATATCTTCAATATTTTGGCTCCGATTCCATTTAGATTTCATATTCAAACCCTTTTGTCTCTACCTCTTCTCTAATTCTATCGATCCATCTGATTCTTAGCCTTCTCTTATTTTGCCACAGCACTCGCCTCTTCAAGATTCTCTTCGTAAGTCTGTTATCTGACATTCGACACATATCCAAATCATCTGAGTTGTTCTTCTATAATTTTTTTATTGATAGATTCTATTTAGGTTTTATCTGAAGGCTTTGTTTTTATTTTGTCCTTCCTGTTTTTCTAAGGCAATTCATTTTCATTACATTAAATTGGAACTTTTTTCTTTCTATACACTTGATACATTTTATGTGTAATACCTAAACTAGCTATCTTTAGCAACTAATATTTTGGAAAATCATATTATTTTATATTTGAATAGTTGTCTCGAAAGTAGTCGGTACTGTACTTTTCAGAAGGTAGTTCACAAGGAATAAAATCAAAACGTTGCTTACGGGGAGAATGTGTTAATAATAAAATACACAAAATACATAATCTCGCTCCTGTGATCATGACAAATCGAAAGAATTACGATTCAGTTAAGCACTCATCATAAAAAAAGAGATACTTTTAACAAATTTTAATCAGTATAATCTATTTTTTTAAATACTATATTACAGTTAACTAAAATAGCAAAAACAATTGTCGTCTTAGACATATTTTTAAAAAAGCTACCAGCACCTGACAATAAGTTCAACGAAAACCAATTCCGGAATGTCTTATCAATGGGAGCTCTATAACTTCTTACACATGAATGGACATCGTCTTTAAGAACTATCGCCAGACCAAGCAGTTGGTTATGTAAGTAAATTGGTCCGCCAAGTCCGCTTACACATGCGTATTTGCTATTAGCCTTATAAGCAACCATATAATTCTTAGCAATTTCCCTTTCAACCCTTAAAGGATGTATTTTTACGAGGGTATAATTACTTGGACCTGAAAAGGGAAATCCTACGACAACGACCGTCAGAGCATTAAATCCGGGAAAGGGCATTGGTGTCAGAGGAACGAATCTAGTATCCTCATATTGGAAGTCGAAAGGTTTCGTCAGTCGTAGTAAAGCAAAATAATATCGTCCAAAGGATTGCTTGAAATCGGTGCTTTCAAATGAGTACGATTTCACTTGTCCTCGCTCTCGGTGTTTAGAACCGTGCATAAATCCCATAACGACTACGATATCAGCTGCCTCGTAAAAAGTAGGTTTATTTGTGTCTATCACTAAACATCTCGCTATAATTAATACGTAAGAACTATCGATGTAAGCTCCAAAGCAGCTTATTATAGCTCTTATTTCAATGACTGCAAAGGAACGAAAACTATCCTCTTCTGTAGGAATAAAATCTGGATCCCTTTCTGTAGATTGAGCGACAGCCACGTGCAAAAACATGAGGGAAAATACAAGGTTGGGCAAGAAAGAATACAATATTACTCTTGTCTTCATTTGAATAACCTTAATTACTACAATATTTTCGATATATTTACTAATGTCTGTCAAACTTTTTGACAAGTCAATGAATGACTTTGTGTCTGTATTTCCAAATATAAACAAATTTGTATTATACCTGTAATAAATGAGATTGCTTTTTAGTGAATTATTCGGACAGTACTCTTGTATTGCCAGATTAGAGACTTAAAACAATCTTGTAAGGTAGAAATGATAACCTTGCTGAAAACTGCACATTCAAAGTGAATAAAATCTGTATGCTAAGTATGTACAGATTGAATGTCACTTGATGCAAGACGTACGACTTTGAAATTTCCTCTAGCGAAGACCAAGAAAAATTTTATTATTATGTTTAGTGGCATATGAGATACTGATAATTGTTTTGATCAAAACAGGAAATATGAGGGTGGTCCCAGACTTACCCGACCCAACAAAGAAAATGCAAAAATTTTGATGAATATGATCTCCTTTCAACTCTATATACTTTTACCAGCGATGTTCAATAAGTTCGACGCCCTTTTTATAATAAGAACTGTCTTGCTTCTCAAAATAGCCATTAACTGCCGACATCACTTCTTCATCGTTGGAAAATCTTTGACCATTGAGCCATTTTTTCAAGTTTAGGAACAGAAAATAATTCGAGGGGGCTAAATCTGGCGAATAGAGTGCACAAGGTAGCAATTCAAACTTTAATTCATTAATTTTGGCCATTGCAATAACGAATTTGTGAGCCGATGCGCTCTCTTGATGAAACAATACTTTCTTCTTAGTCAAATGAGGCCATTTCTGTTTGATTTCTTCTCTCAAACGTTGCAATAAGTTCGCATAATACTCACCGTTGATATGTTTTCCTTTTTTAAGATAGTCAATGAAAATTATTCCCCACGCATACCAAAAAACCGATGCCATGCAGATGAAACGGCCTTCGCATTCTTTGGAGCCTGTTCTTCCTTTTGAGTCCATTGTTTTGATTGTTCTTTTGTCTCAGGTGTGAAGTGAGGAACCTATGTTTCATCCATGGTTATGAAATGGCGAAAAAATTCTGCTTTGTTGCTGCGAAATTTCGCTAAACACTCAATTGAAACATCTTCACGACACTGTTTTTACTCGAGTGTGAGCAAACTTGGCACCCATTATGTATACAGCTTTCTCATGTCCAAATTTTCAGATAATATGCAATATATCGCACTTCTTGAAATATTTACTATGTCTGCTAGCTCACGCACTTTCTATCGATATTCATCCAGTACTGCTTTGTGGATTTTCTTCACCATATCTGGAGTCGTCACCTTATTTGGTCGACCACTGCGATGTTCGTCTTGGCAGCTCGTACGGCCTCGTTTAAACTCTGCTACTCAACATTTCACTGTTGTAAACGAAGGAGCAGTCTCACCCAGAGTAGAATCCAGTTCAGCTTTTATATTGATTGGGCTGGGGCCTTTCAAATAAAAGTATTGTATTGTATCACGTATCGATGATCAATTTTTTCCATTCTTACAAATTCAATGAAAACGTTCACTATTGATGGCTGCCAAACAAATACTAAACAACGTGGCGTCTTCAAACTCGAAACATATGCTTTATAGATTGTGTACATTATAGTACAGCAATATTTTTCAATCAACTACCGCCATCTCTAGATCAGAGCGGATACTATTGGGACCACTCTTGTACATATTTGTTTACATATACAGGTTTTGTTTAGTGCGTGTTTTTTTCATTTATACTATGTTTCGAAACATTTTATTTATAGAATCTGTTTCCATAATAATAATAGTGAGTTCTTGCTAATTAATTGTAACTATTTAAGATAATATTTCTTAATTTAGTAGTTTCATTACATGACTCAAAATACATTTCGTTCGAAAATTGATAAGCACATTTGAAGTTGCAAAAAAGTTATTTATCGCGTGGAAAAATAGGTTTATATTAGTACTTTTGATTTGGGAAAGCTTTATGTGTAATGAGTAATATTGCAATTTATCAAAATTTTCGCTATACCATGCACACGAAGATCTCCTAAGAGCGAATATGTCTTAATGAAGATTATAAACTCTTATTTCCTATATATGAAGTGGTGTAAAATTTCAGTTTATGTTCATTTTGTTTTAGAATATGCCAGGCAAACGTCTAGGTTCACAGACTCAAAAACTAATCATTAAGCTTCTTGAATATTCTGAAGAATAGATATGTGATAGGGGTTTATATTACATGTAGATTCAGTTTATGAAGTAAGTCGGCACTGAATTAATACCTTTAAATTGAGGAAAAATATTTTTAGAGAGCAGCAAGTGTTAAAATCTATCGAGACTATTTACAATGTCAAGTAACGCAAGACACAAAACCGTATGCTACCATTATCTACAAAAAGGAGATTCCGACGTAAACCAAAAACCAAGGACTTGTCAATAACTTCTAAAATCAAAGTCTGAAATTTTTTAGAAAAACACGTTATGTTGAAAACATTGAAAAATGGATTGTAAACCAAACGAATAGTACAAATGGGAACAACTCTTCCTATTTTATTAAAAGATGTCGGTTTTAAATATAAATGAGATGATATTTAGACGCGCATTAATAGAAGAGCTGGATGTTATGTGTAATGAGAAGTGTATTTTTAAGGAAATACATTGAGAACACAAATTCTGGGTTGATTCAAGTTGTCTTTTTGATGAAACAGGGATATTTTCCAAGAGAACTAGAAGAAAGTTATGGAAAGATGATAGTCTAAAAAGTATCTGGAAACTAAAGGGCTTTAATGGAAAGGTATTTATCATTTTACATACTGGTACAGTGGGGAGATTTATTTGTAAGGGTTAGTCTCATATTCACTTTTAAGTCAACAACTGGAGAATATCACGGTGATTTGAATAGTTAATTATTTATTTAGATAAATTAATAGCAAGCTTAGAATCATTTTACTCCTTGATATGGATAGTGGCACCTATTATAGCGTTGTTGTGGAGAGTATTAGTAAGGAAAAAGTTTAACGAAATCGATGAACTGAAATACAGGGCTCGGAGTCCTTAGATTACCTTTATGCCATTGTGATTTCAATGCTATTGAGCTGATTTGGGAAAAAAAGAATATACTTATTTATATATTATAAGTTAATATATATATATATATATATATATATATATATATATATATATGTATAATTTCGCGGTTTTTTAAAGAATAAATAAAACATAATTTGCATTCACTTTCAATAACTTTTTATTGGTAATTGAAGTATCAGTTATGACATTTATCTGCGAAAAATAATATCTGCCAAATGGCCTCCTCTTGTAGCTCCACAGACGTCCACTCTTTTGATAAAATTTTCAATGACATTTTGACATAATTGAGGCTCTCTCTCACCAATGACACAAATAATTTCATCTTTCAAAGCAGGAATTGATTGTGGATTATTTTTATAAACCTGACTTTTCACATAACCCCAAAGAAAATAGTCTAACGGTGTCAAATCACATGATCGTGGTAGCCAATTAACATCACCGTTTCTTGAGATTACACGTCCAGGAAATTTTTCTCTCAATAAATCAATTGATTCGTGTGCAAAGTGAGGTTGAAATCACATATCCTCTAGATCAATATTCATTAATTCAGGTCACCAAAATTTGGTTATCATTCGAAGATATCGATCGCCATTGACAGTTACGGCTTTACCAGAAGTATTTTCAAAGAAGTAAGATCCAATTATACACCACCTGACCATAATGCACACCAAACAGTAACTCGTTTAGGATACATAGGTTTCTCATGAATAATTCGTGGATTTTCCTTACCCCAGATATGGCAATTTTGTTTATTAACATAGCCACCAAGCTCAAAATGTGCCACATCGGAAAACATTATTTTTTGAGAAAAATCAGCTGATTATTCATTGATGAAATTGACAAATGAACGATGTTTTAAATGATCTAATCGCTTCAGTTCCTGTGTTATTTGAACCTTATATGCCTTCAGAGCTAAATCCTTGTGTAAAATACGTCATGTTGTTGATCCACTAAGTCCAAGTTGTTGTGAACGTCGTCTAATGGACATTTTAGGATCTTCAGCAACACTTTCACGATCCAAACCAATATTTTCTTGTGAACGACCACTACGACTGTATTTTTCAGTTTTTAATCTTCCACGCAACCGGTCTCTTGAATTTTTTTAATAATTCGACCAATAGTGCTTTCAGATGGACGATTATGTAAACCATAAAATTCACGTAAATTTCTAAAAACTCTTTTCACAGAACGCTGATTTTCATAAAATAAACAACAACAATTTGATTATTACGCGTTATTGTACCGTGTATGAAGCCATTTTTATAAATGTCATACATCACATTTTTTAAATGCCCACATACCCAGACAAATTCAGTGCGCCATCTATTTTTATTTATTCTTAAAAAAACCGCGCAATTTGAAACACCCTTTATAATTGTACGCACATTAGTAGAGATAGTTATAGCAATGAAAGGGTGAAAGAAATTAGGAAGGAAGCACCACATACTTGTGAGAGGTAATTGTGTAGAAAATGAAAAATTTAGGACTATCGGACATAATTTATAATGATCGACATCAATCAATTCGCCTTTGAAATGAATTGTAACTAATCGACTGCAATAGGATATTTGCACTTTATGTTTTCATTCCACATTGTTACTGATGATGAGAAATGGTGCCTCCATGTTAATATAAAGAACACGAATGAATGATTTAGCTATAACAAGAAAGGAATCTTCCGAGCAAAAACCGATATTCATTCGCGTAAATTAATGTCGTGTATCTGGCAGGATCAAGAGAGCATCGCCTACTATGAATTGCTTTCGATGAATGTCAACAACTCCGTCGGTTTGAGGCTGCAATTCAGAAGATAATACCTAAAAAACATCAAGTCATTTTGCAGAACGACAACATTTGCCCTCATATTGCCAACATTACAAAAGCGACAATTCGAACACTCAGTTGAAAGGTTACACATGCGTTCTATTTTCGCACATTATCGAACAACTTTCCAAAAATCTTCTTTAATAATAATGCTGCACTTAAAAGTTGGTTTAATAACTTTGTCACTACCAAACTATTATATCAGGTTGGAATCGAAAAATTGCCAGATTGTCGGAGGTAACCGTAGATATTCTAGAAGAATATATTCTTGATTAATTAATTAATTAATAAGTTTTAAGTTTAATAAAAACGCTACGAACTTATACATCAATCTTATAGATATTGTTAAAAATTTCTGCGATTTCGAGTTAAAACTGAGAAAAAGAATTGATGAGGTCTAACATAAACATACTTTCGTAACTTTATTCAGTACAATATAAAAAATTATTTTGAAATAATACAACATAATCAACTAAAATCGCATGAACGATTGTTTTCTTGGATACACTTTTAAAAAGTTATTAAACAATATATTGCAGTTAACTAAAATAGAAAAAACGATTGTCTTCTTAGACATATTTTTAAAAACACTACCAACACCTGGCAATAAGCTCCTCGCAATCCATAACCGAAATTTTTTATCAATGGGAGCTCTATAACTTCTTACGCATGTATGGACATCGTCTTTAAGAACTAGCGCCAGACCAAGCAGTTGATTATGAAAGTAAATACGTCCGCCAAGTCCACTTAAACATGCGTATTGATTATTTGCCTTTTAAACAACCATGTAATTGCTTCCAATTTCCCTTTCAACCCTTAAAGGATGTAGTTTTAAGAGACTATAATTGCTTGGATTTGAACCTGGAAATCCGATGACGATGACCGTCAGTCCATTAAATCCAGGAAAAGGCTTTGGTGTCAGGGGAACGTATCTAGTATCCTGATGTTAGAAGTCGAAAGGTTTCTTCAGTTTCAATAATGCGAAATAATATAGTCCAAAAGGTTTGTTAAAGCTAGTGTTTACGAATATGTGCGCTACCACCTCTCCTCTCTCTCGATGTTCACTACCGTGCATATGTCCCATGACGATTCTAATATTTCTTGGTGGGAAGAAACTAGGTTTATTTATGTCCCTTGCTAAACAGCTCACCACCGTTATAACGTAATAACTGTCGATGTAAGTACCAAAGCACATTATTATAGCGTTTATTTCAATGATAGCAAAAGAACGATAACTATCTTTAGTGGCAGGAATAATATCTGGATCATATTCTGTAAGACTATGGATAGAAGCAGTAAAAAAAATACGGTCCAGAGAAAATATAATGCACGTTTTATTTGATTATACCGATACATATGTATATTAACACCAACCTATTTTTTAAAACATGCCATACTTTTTGACAACTCAATAAATGACAATATCGGTATTTTAACATCATATGTAATAGGAACATATTGCTGTAATAAGCTTTTTGAGCATTCATTCGCCCTCCTGCTTACTGAAGAAATATCTATAGATTTTGAGAATAAAATCTATGTTATGTCATTTACATACATACACCAGAAAATATTTTTAAATTGAGACTCTATTCAGTGAATTCTTTGGTAAACTTTTAAGGGACTGAGTTGCAGTTCTTTCGAATAAACCAGGCCTAGTATCTAGTTAACGTAACATTTAGATAAATAAAACGATAGATTACAATTTGTAGACTATGATTTATTAAATTTAACAAGATCAAATATGGACATTCATGACGAGCAATGGATACTCTTTAAGAGTATCTATTTATGGTATTCAAAACAGGTAACAAGAAATTAAATCTATATGTATGTAAATGATATGATCTTCAAAAACATTTAATCAGTATTTATTAATAAGATGAATGACCAAAATATTTATTCAAGTGATGAACTGCAAATAGTGAACAGACATAGACGTACCAATATTTAAACTTTTATTAATTCGTTTTATGTTTACATAATTATAACAGAATAAGAGATTCCAGAAAATGTTCAAGTTAGTTAAAACAAAATAATGTTTGTTGTAACAATTGTTAATAAAACAAATTAAAATTATTATACGAGGGTGGTCCCATAAGTACCCGGCCTGACCTAAAGACGGCGGTAGTTGTTTGAAAAATATCACTGTATTAGAAAGTACACAATCTATAAAGCATATATTTCAAGTTTGAAGACGATACATTGTTTAGTATTTGTTCGGCAGTCATCAATAGCAAAGGTGAACCGATATAAAAGTTGAACTGGATTCTACTCTGAGTGAGTCTGCTCTTTCGTTTACAACAGTGAAATATTGGGTAGCAGAGTTTAAACGTGAACGTACGAGCTGCCAAGACGAGCATCGCAGTCGTCGATCAATTGAGGTGACGACTCCAGTAATGGCGAAGAAAATCCACCAAGTGGTATTAGAAGATCGTCGACTGAAAGTGAGTGAACTAGCAGACAGATTAGGCATTTCAAAAAGTGCGGTACATCGCATATTATCTGACAATTTGGACATGAGAAAACTGTGTCCAAGATGTGTGCCGCATTTGCTCACACTCGAGCAAAAACAGTCTCGTGAAGATGTTTCAATTGAGTGTTTAGCGAAGTTTCACAGCAACAAAACAGCATTTCTGCACCGATTCATAACCATGGATGAAACATGGGTCATCACTTCACACCCGAGACAAAAGAACAATGAAACAAAACAATGGACTCGAAAGGGGAAACCGGCTCCAAAAAAAGCGAAGAAGGCATCAGTTTCTTGAAATGCGCGTGGAACAATTTTCATTGACTATCTTGAAAATGGAAAAACTATCAACAGCGAGTATTATGCGTACTTATTGCAACGTTTGAGCGAAGAACTCAAGCAAAACGGACGCATTTAGTGTTGTTTCATCAAGACAATGCACCAGCTCACAAATCCGTTATTGCAATAGCCAAAATTAATGAATTAAAGTTCGAATTGTTACCTCATGCACTCTATTCGCCAGATTTAGCCCCCTCGGATTATTTTCTGTTTCCAAACTTGGCAAAATGTTTCAGTGGTAAAAGAAGTGATGTCGGCAGTTAATGGCTATTTTGAGGAAAAAACAGTTCTTATTTTAAAAAGGGTATCGAACATATTGAACATCGCTGGGGAAAATGTATGTAGTTGAAAGGAGATTGTGTTGAAAAATAAATATATTTCTTTCAAAAATTTTTGTATTTTCTTTGTTGGGTCGCATACTTCTGGGACCACCCTCGTGCATGTAATATTAAAAATATTAAGTGTTATTTTCTAAATTGAAGAATTTACAGCTTGTTATATTAATTTAAATGTTAACGTTTATTTTCATTGACTTATTGATTATTAAATTCTGAAGTGCTTTAATTGATAAATTAATCGATTTTGATAGTTAGTTTTTTTTAATTAACAGATAGTTTGTTTACTTTAAATTTATTTAAAACGAATTTGTATAATGATTTTGTATATTATTAATTGTTTGAGAAGTGAGTTAGTCCGGCATATGTTTAATAAGGTAATTAATATAATAATAAGATAAAAACTTGTGCCTTCACTTTATATTTTGTGTTGAAAATTAAATTAATTTGACACTTTCAAAACTTCTTCGTATTTCACTGTCAATTCCATTCAAGACTGTCAAGGAAACTTCACTGCAGACAGAGTTTTTCTTATTATTAGTTCGTAGTTTTGCTAACACATTTGGTAAAGAAAAATTGCTATTTTTAATTGATTTATATATTTTTCCAGTAACATGATCTTACAACTATTACTGGTAATATGATTTATTCTGACAACGTTATCTGTTTCCTTTTTAATATATAAAATGTTCATTGTTGTTTTTAAATGATACATGCATTTTAATTTAATGAAAAGTTATAGCTCACAACTAGTTTATTTTTGCTTTTATTTCTAGGTTCATAAAGGGTTTTCCAATAAGGACTTGACAACTTTTTTTCAAAATAAAATTGAGACCATTTGAGATATTTCAAAAACTTTATTATCGGGTTGAAGTACAATCAAAACATTTATGAATGGAACTCGACTTCGTTCATATAGTCACCGCGGGCACGTTTGCAGCGGTCGATTCCTTGGACCCAGTTTTCGATGACTCGGCCACACAATTCGGCCGAAACGGCTGCTATTTCGCGTTCAATGTTGGCTCTGAGCTCTTCCAACGTTGTCGACTTGTTGGCATAGACAAATGACTTGACGTAGCTCCAAAGAAAAAAGTCTAGAGGCGTTAAATCGCACGAACGAGCCGGCCAATCGACTGGTCCATTTCTTGAGATAACACGCTCATCAAACTTACTCTTCAATAAATCGATTGTAACGTGTGCTGTGTGGCTTGTGGCACCGTCCTGCTGAAACTACATGCTGTCCAAGTCCATATCTTCCAATTCGGGCCAAAAATAATCGGTAATCATGGCGCGATAACGATAACCATTCACAGTAACGTGGCGATTATTATCGTCGACAAAAAAATATGACCCTATGACGCCGCCAGCATGCAAACCGCACCAAACAGTTATTTTTTGTGTATGAAGTGGTGTTTCATGAAGCACATGTGGATTTTCACCCAACCAATAACGCATATTTTGCTTATTGACGAACCCATTGAGCCAAAAATGAGCTTCGTCACTAAAAATGATTTTGCGATGAAATTGATCATCTTGGCGCATCTTTTCCAGAGCCCAATCGGAGAACGTATGTCGCTTCAAATAGTCCATCGGCTTCAATTCTTGAGTCAGCTTGATCTTGTATGGGTGTAAACCAAGATCCTTACGCAAAATTCGCCATAAAGTGGTTTGGGCGATGCCCAACTCTTGAGAACGCCGTGGAATTGACTGATTTGGATCATTTGCTACGGACGTTTCAACGGCAGCGATATTTTCGACACTTCGACCAACCCGTTGTCTCTCTGGCACGGCAACATCACACAACGAATATGTAGCCTCAAATTTTTCCACTAAACTTGTTACTGCCTGTCTACTAGGGCGAAAATTACGACCGAAAATCGGAGTTAACGCTCTTAAAGTAGCGGTCACCGACTCCGAATTTTTGTAGTAAATTTTTATAATTTGCAGACGTTGTTCGTTCGTATACTTTACCATGATGAAAATGTTAAGTTTACTGAATAAATTGACAGTGACAGTTCGATGATTAGTGAAAGGGTGCGTTCACAAATTGAATTAAAATTTGTCAAGTCCCTATTGGAAAACCCTTTAGATCCATTATTGTGATGTCCATAAATACTAAAGACTAAATTAACTACTAAAATACTTTCCGATGTGCAGAAAAGTTAAAATTAAATGAGCAGACTAATATAGTAAAGATATCTTTTTCCTTTTTCTGGCCAATCTCTAAGAATGCAAGAAATTCAAAAAATGCAGGAAGGTTTGTCTCGTCTTCTAAATTCTTGAATATATTAAAGGAAGGTAAAGGGTAGAAAAAAAGAACATGCAATACAAATCGTTGAAAATTGATTGTTCAATATTATATTATTAAGTATGTAAATGCATTGATACGCTTTATTTTCACGTAGAGTTTTTTCTATTTCATTAGCTTTTATACTAGTTTCTGAGAACAATACAAAATCCGTCCTCTATTTTGTCTTTCAGAAAGAAACCGGCACTCCTTTTTCTTCAAGGCGCCTCATGTATTAATATTTATCTTATGACTGAAATGTTTATGCTTAATTAATAATATATAGACATTCTAAGTGTAGATATTGACATTACAATTCTTAATCCCTGTGTAGCAGTACATAATTTTACAATTGAAGTGATATTTGTCTGATTGAAATATTTGTACCCTCGAATCTTAAGTCATTCCTTATCATAATTTATAGATGTCTGATATAATTTTGATAATGTAGCTTTTACCAATTCTAATATAAATAATTTTAATGTTAAATAACATAATATGTACTTAACTATGTGAAAATATCTGTAAGAATTACAGGAACAGCCAGACTTTCGGTAGTCTCGATACTCGTCCGAACATCAGTCCTACGGATTCAGACCCATGCAAAATACCCGAATAATCTCATCGACAGATTTCGATAGTGAACATCTACATTAAAACATCATATATATGTGTGTGTTACACTTAATGTTTTCGCGAACGTACGATGAAATTGTATTGCCTCGGGTACTAAGCCGTTCTATCGACGTTTCTGCGAGATTTCACTCGTCATCTTCCAGAGCTGGTGTGTCGCTGTAGCGTCAGTAAGCCACAGGCTAACTCCAGAAGATAACGAATGGGATCTCGTTAAAATGTCGAGAGAATGATTCCTCTCAGGACATATGTCATACGCGGCTTAGAACCAGAGAAAACATGTACAGTCTACATGCAACTACATTTTTATTTAGTTTTCCAAAAATCTGCAATAAATAGAAATATCAAAAATGCAATTTCCTTTTATTTTCCCTTTTATACGTAAAAATATAAAAATTAGATTATTTCTTTCTAAAACTTGCAAATTGTTAAAAAAAATCTATGACAAAAGTTTACTTGCAGCTTACACAAATAATGGAAGCAGTGAAAAAGTAATTGTAAAGTACCGCTGTTGTACTTCTTTCAAATCACATTTTAGTTTTAATTTTGTTCATGTGCTGGTTGAACGTAGAAAATAATGGGATCGGGAAAAGAAATTTCGTTTGACCTCAGAAAATTAGTCTTAAAATACAGACAGAAAAATAAATCGTATGGAGAAATCGCCAAATTATAAAATTTAAGGCGAGCCACAGTACAAACAATTGTTCAGAACTACAACAATACTGGTTCTTTTAAGAGCAAAGTGCGATCAGGCCGTTCAAAGAAGCTTTCTAGAAGGGATATTAGTTTAATTTTAAGGGAAGTCAGTAAAAATCCCAGAGTTAGTGCACCTAAATTATCCGAACACATTGCTCACGTCTCCAATAAGAGCGTTCACCCAAGAACTGTCAAAAGAGCACTCAATGATAATGGGTATTTTTAGCAGAATACCGTGTAAAAAGCCACTGATATCAGAAAAAAACCGCCGCCTCCGCTTGAAATTCGCACGTGCCCATATTAATAAAGACATGGATTTCTGGTCCAAAGTTTTATTTACGGACGAATCCAAGTTCAATATTTTTGGAAGTGATGGTTGCGCTAAAATATGGAGGGAAAAAAATGCTGCCTTGCAGTTTAAAAATTTGATACCAACTGTTAAGCATGGCGGGGGTAACGTTATGGTTTGGGGAGCTATTGCTGCATCTGGCGCTGGAAGGATGGCATTTATTCAAGGCAATATGGACCGATTTCAGTACAAAACCATACTAGAAGAAAATTTGAAGCCATCTGTGGAATGCTTAGGGCTTGGGAATGGTTGGGTTTTTCAGCAAGATAATGACCCTAAACATACTGCTTTCGTTGTTAAGGAATGGCTTCTTTATTATGCGCCCAGGCAACTCAACACACCTCCCCAAAGCCCGGATTTAAATCCAATAGAGCATGTTTGGGAGCTTTTGGAGGGCAAAATTCGACAGAGCCATATTAGTGATGCCAAATCATTAAAGCAAGCACTGACAGACGCGTAGAGCAAACTGACCCAGGAGGAGATGACTAGTTTGGTTTCATCAATGCCACGGCGTCTGCAAACTGTGATAGACAATAATGGGGGCCAATCAATTATTAAAGATTGCTTAAATACTCATTGTATTTAAATGTTATTAGTTATATAATATTAATACTGAAATGTATGTAGACTTTTGTCCTACAATTTTTTTGTTGTTTTGCGATTTTTTTTTGTTTTAGAAGAAGTGAATTAATTTATATTTTATATTTTATGAATAAATATAGTTCCTAAAAAAACTGTATCATTAGTTTTTTTAATAAATGCATATCGACTGGGAAATATGACAATATGACGCTGCATGTAGACTTTAATCATTCACTGTATATGATGTTTCAACGTAGATTTTCACTGTCGAAATCTGTCGATGGGATTATTCAGGTATTTTGCACGTATGGGGTCTGAAGCCGTAGGACTGATATTCTGACGAGTATCGAGACTACTGAAAGTCTGGCTGCTGCCATTTCAAGCCGATGCTGCTGTAAAATGGGAAAAACAATATGCTTAATATGTTTCTAATTCCATAGACATAAGATTTAGTATCATTTTTAAATTCTTTGTTAAAACGCATATACAAATGATAATCTGGCTTATATGTTTTCGTGGCCGTTGTCCATGGTAATAATAATTTCCAGGCTGGAACAGCAACCACAATACCTGTGCTACCGACGTTTCTTCTTCAATTATTAAGATTTCTTCAGATATTTACTGCTGCTACTGCTATCGTTGTTGCATTAAAAATTTTTTGGTGGAACAACTTTAAAGATGTCTCATAAATTGAAGACGCAAACTGAAATTTAGCTAATCGTGAAGATAAAAACTAAAGTTTATATGTTGAAAAACATTAAGGTAAATGGTTTCATTTATTAAAGTAATAGCAATTTCAAACAGACAATTAATTTTGTTGAAAACAAACGACAATGGCATTGTACACGTATATGATATGCCAATAATATTGATATAAAAAAAACTAATATACATATGTGATTTCAAATTAATGTTAAATGTAGTCGATAAACATTTATTTTTGGTTTAAATATAATTTATCGATTAATTAAACTTTAATATTTAGTATTATGTTTGTAAATTTGGAAATACTTTGCTGATAACACAAATATTTTATATATACATGCATCAAATCGTGTAATTCCAGAGGTTTGGTTAGATACCACCCTTGTCGCGCGAGGGTCTTTTACACATGTATGTAGATAGGTTCATTGTGCAAGTACCTACCCCCTTTTCCGCACATCACAATGGTGAATGGGTGTAACCCACTAAACACCTGGACGTGTACAGTCTCCCTGGGCATTTAGTTCGATCCTTCTTCTGATAGAAAAAAATAAAATAAAGAAAAGAATGTGTGTCATATGATGAAAGAAAACATATTAAAACCGTCGCACTGCCATCACTATCGTAATCCCCGCGAAAGAATGGAAATATTATTTATCACATGTTGCGTGACCGCCCTCTTTCGGGCGCGATTGTAATCGACAATGGAGGCGAAGTCTTTTCAAGTAATACAACTGGATCGTCTAAGATATTTGTACTCTTGTATGGGGATGGATGAATCCTATACCCCGAACGGGAGTTGTAAATTGTCTATTTATTATGAGAAAAATTGAAGTGAGCGTTTTCACTTTGTTACACGTAACTTGCGTATTGCATGCGTTGGGTCCATAAATTCGGAAGGGTATTGTTTTCTTTTCATTTTGTAATGGACTATAGGGGGCTACTAATAGTTTTTTTATTCTTCGTACAAGGTTTCCAAAGGCTGATCCCTTTTATTTTCTTTTGTAAAACGAATTATTTCTGTTACCTTTATATGTAATTTTGTATTGCATATTTGATAAAATATAATAATAACAATAGTAATAACAATTCTTGAGAATAGTGATTACAGACTATACTGGCAATGGACAATATACACAGACAAACAACTAGTAACAGCTCAGATATTACACTTGGTTTAAGCAAAAGAAAATTTACATAATAGACATTGCGATACCAAATGATCGAAATATTAGACACCAATAGCAAGAAAAATTAGTAAAATATACACCATTTGCAATCGAACTAAAATAGAATTGGAAAAAAGAAGCAGTAATAATAGTACCGATTGTAATTACAATAAAACACTTTTTCCATCACCTACAAACTAAAAATAAGTCCATATACTCACAACAGTAATACTCAAAAAGTTTCTCAATCCACAATAGAAGATCTCATAAACTAACTAATACTTGTTATTCGATTAAAACACTGACATCTGTGAAAAATACCTTTAAATGGGCATACAAAACTTCTTAATTATAGTAGGTGCGATGGATAATAAGACTGTATAATACCAGTTGTGTACAGCCCGAGCCCAAACCCATAGATATGTAGGCGTTAGGCTGGGAAAGTGCGAGAAATCTACGACATAATAATAATAAGAAAATTGCATACATTGTACAAGTCCTTTATAAGACCGTGAATAAGCAACAAATGCAAAACAGAATGAATTAGCAATAACAACAATCGAAATCTAAATGAAACATCAGATTCGAAAGCAAAATAGAGAACATAGAAAAATGATTTGATAAGACTGACACAATATTATACATGACCAGATTTAAAAGATGCAATAAATCAAAGGAGAGAAAAATACAAAATATGCAGTTCACTGAAAATGAAAAGCAAAAACTGTTGTATGAAAACTTAAAGTATTAAGAGGAAATGCAGGTAGTACTACTAATATCTTTGGTAGTACTACTAATATCTTTGGTAGTACTACCTAGAAAGCTATTGCCACTATCCTTTAGTACTATTGAACTGAAATACTTATCCTAACTTTTTTCTGATATGTATACCTTACCGTTTAGAAGATATTAAAGCAAATAGCGAAGAGTTGTGTTGCCGATAGAACAAATTTTCAGAATAGTTCTTTATGAAATTATTAATGAGAATTTAGGCTACAGAAAAGTTTATGCCATGTAGGTTCTTCGAGTTTTGACAAATGAACACAAACAAAAGCAAATTGAAACTGTGCTGATTTTTCTCAGATTTTTCTCTGAACTTGTTATTGGTGATGAAATCTAGATATCGTATAACTCTAGAAATAAACTGCCAATAAATGGAATGACATCATTGCGGATTTACACCTAAAGACACATAAGCTAAACAAATTTTGAACACGTATTTTGGGATGTAAAGGGCGTCCTATATATCGACTACATACCTAGAGGAGCATAGCGCTCTGCTGTCAGACCCGATTACGCCACGCCATTCAAAGAAAGCGGTGTGGATTATTATCCGGCGTCATTGTGTATCTTCACAATAACGCACGTCCGCATAATGTTGCGTTGTCGAAGAATTTGTTCTAGTAGTATAAGTGGGAATTTTTTGACCCCAAGTGGTTTTTTCCAAAATTGAAGGATTTTATGAGGCGAAATCTACTATGAAAGTGAAAACGAACTGAAAGTGAACATTAATGACTGATTCACCAGCTTGGTGTCAAATAAGTATGCAGAAAGCATAAAAGAGCTAGTGAAACGCTACTATAAATGTATAAATTTAAATAGCGACTACGTACAAAAATAGCGAAAGTATCAAGTGTGTTGCAAAGTAAGTCTCATTTCATTATCTTAAATAAAAATATCTGAACTAACAAACGTTCTTTGATTTTAGAGTCACCATCGTATATTGTGTCACAAAAATAATATTTTAATTTTACTTTATGGGAGAATTTAATTACAATTATTGTTATCCTTGAGGTTTGCAACATACATTTTTGGTACGTCTACATATATGTTTAACGTTTGCATTGCAAGCTAAGATAAATATTTTATGTGTACATACTTTCATAGTTTTTAGGTATCTAAGTTTTCCAAATTTAACGGGTACGAGTACTTTGAAAACCTGCAGGATTTGGAAGATAACACATTCAAATACAACAAATATTCATGTATATTAAACAGAAAAATTATAGAAGAAATAAAACAGTCGTTTTTATTTCGTGTATTCATAGTAGATGTTGAAAATAGTCATCCAGTTGCTCCATACATTTTCTAATCCTACGTCGAATACTATTACACATAGTTTTTGCAAAGTTTGTGGATTGTTATTAATGTTAATAAATTTTGCAATGATTCGGTACCTTAATTCATTTAAACCATGAACTGGTACTTTAAATACAGTGTTTATTAGGTAAGAACATAAATAAAAATCACTAAGTGTGAGATCATATAACCTTGGCGGCCAGTTAGTAGGTATGTTCTCGCTTATCACCCATTCTCATTCTGTTCAGAATAATTATATTTTCAGCTTTAAGGATACACTGAGGTTACACCATCTTGCTAAAAATATTGAATTTGGAATTAATCATATACTCATTAATGAATGGCTTCAGAATATTTTTCAGCATTAATGTTTACTAAAATAACTTCTATTGAATGAAAATGTTCACTCTTCACCTTCAAAGAATCTACTAATCATCGCATTGAAATAGCCATTCAAAGATGGATTATTTGATAATATAGGGACTCAATGCATACATGAGGGTTTTCTGTAGATGATGTTTGCATTTTCTTTGATTTCACATAACCCGAAATATGGAATGCCTCATCTAAGCAAAATATTCTTGATAAACCTCATCTACCCAAAATATTCATATATCATTTACAATAACGTAATCTTTGCGTCTTTGTGGTGCATAAATTAGCAGAAGTTCTTGAGTAGACAATACCTTGTATGAGCGCAGATGTAGATCATTTATCGCAACAGTATGGCAAGTTTCAACATAAAATTGACTATGTTGTCTTAAAGGATTAAAGGATGAATTAAAGTTTTTGGTTTGTACGTCTGTATGTCGTTCGGACTGTATGTCTTATGCTTATAACTACTTATTCTGTGCGTCTTCTAGGTAATATATGTCTTCTCTTCTTCTTATCTTTGACCAAATAGATTTACACAAAGATTTAAAGCTCCGCGAAGCTGATCTTATTTAACAAAGATTTCTGTGAATTCAATTAGAAAAACTACTAAACATTCTTTAATTGAATAAGACCATCTTCCATCAATCTTATGACCAAAAATAAAATCACAGAGAATCATAAAAATTTTATGGTCTTTGCAACAAAAGGCGTCGCTGTTTCAATTTTTACTTAAGGGAAGTAGAGAATGGACCATGTAAAACACTTAACCATGCAATTGCCCATCTCTGACATTATATATATAATGAAGAAAGATTCGACATGCCGTTTGGCCTCACAGAGAAATCATAGCTCACTGGATGTGGTTCTTTTTTTAAATTCGCGTTATAGCATTTTGGCGGAATATTTTAAACACTTTTTCCTATTCCGAGATAAAATATAGTTAGGGAAATTGAATGTTTTGAAATGAATATATAAAAATGTGAAAAATATAATTTCGTTATTTTTTAACTACTTGTTTTCTCAAAGACAATTTGGTTATTTTTTGAAATAAATGATGTACATATATATATATATATATATATATATATATATATATATATAGATAGATAAATTTTTAGGAAACTGAAGATATAATCTCTAGAAAATAAATCTTCGAACAAGATTTATATAGTCTTCAGATTATCGACGTATTTTCCGAAAACAAATATTGATTTTGTCAACATAACGAAAATACCAAAGGCTATCTAAAGATTTGATCTTCCATGTATTTGCTTGTTAATGTATATTAGCACTTGGTTGCATACAATACCAATCTAACGGGATTTAAATAACAAACGTCGATGATGTCGATATATCAGCACGCGACTGGAGCGCCCTCACCTCGTTATAATACTCGTGTACATGTAGGAAAAGAACGGATCAGGGCGGAATTTACAATGTGATTGAAGCTTTGTGACCTTTGCGCGTATGTGAGCTCGTGTCTCTCTCATCAAAGCATCAATGGACTCATTCACGTTCTAAATTCCCGGATTTCAAATTAACTGTCATTGTAGTAGATGGAAAACACGGTGGTGAAAGACAGCAAAAGCGGGAATTTTAAAATTAACATATTCACCCCTACATGTGAAGTTGAAACTGTCGCCGTCGTATTATGGACCAATTATATCAGCCCGTGTAAATTGATCGTCGTTAGTTCGTTTCTACGATGTCCGTTTCTTAAACGACTTCACGACTAACCTTATTTTTATTAAAAGAAGCACACGTCATTGGGGTTCGCTAAATTGTATAAAGTTAGTGAATCGAACGATTAGGCTGTTGATATGCAAAGTAAATGGTGGATAAAATAGGCGGAACAGATATGGCTTTCATGTAATGAAGAGAAGAAACAATTTTACTTACGAATGGAGAAATATGCTTTTAAAGTGTTAATTCTACTGAATAATGCGATAACCTGAAATTTGATGTCTTTACTGATTGATTTTGCTAAAACCTAAGCCTTTTTCCCCCTTTCTCCCCAGACAACAGCTACTCTGTAGAAATTAGGGAGAGAGATTATTGCCGAAAAAAGGAAACTAAGAAGAAGATGCGCCAAACAATAGCACCTAATGATAAAACCAGATTAAATAGATCTAACACTAAGGAGAAAAATTTTAGAATTAAAAAATAAATTTTTAAATAAATATTTATTAGAACTAACAAATTATAAAAAACTGATTCTTTGTTAGATCACCAAATAATTGAAAGAGTTACGCATGTATAGCCCACTTGTCAGATTGTCAGACGAAAACTGAACAAAAAACAATAAGTAAAATGCAGAACTATTTGCTAATCATCTAGAACAAATATTGCAGCCAATCGAAAGCAAATGCGAAAAGGAATTATTCCAGTACGAAGGTGAGGTAATGAACAATAATCCAGTAAATCCAAAAGAAGTTGCAGAAGAAATAAGAAAGCAGCAGGATATGATCTCATCACTGGTGCAATCATCATCAGCATATAATCTGTACTAGTATTCTTCAAAATTATCACCGACATCTTCAACGTATAATAAATATAAAATAGGTCCCTGGATGCTGCAGAACACCTTATCAATTTAGTTTGTCTTACTAAAATAGTCAACTTTGAGGAAAACATCTCTTTTGTTCAAAAAACTTCCATTCAAGCACATTTTCCTTCACCACAAAATGAAACATTATTTCTAATACCTTATTATGATTAGTGATGTCGAAAGCAAAACTAAATAATTATAGCAATTGTAATAAGAATGTATTAAATTCTCAACAGTACAAACCAAAAAGAGGCAGAAAGAATATATAGGTTTTTATAAATTGTCAGAATAAGGAGTGATTTAAATATCCCGCTAAAACGCAGAACACATAGCTAAAAAATGTAACTTACCATCAAAATGAAACATAAACAGTTGTGAATGTAGTAGTTTGTTAACAATATTAGTCTTTTTCTTTATAATATAAAAATAAATGAAAAAAAACTTATTTTAATGGAAGTATGATTGTACAAACGTTACTTTTTGGATTATGTACAACCTATCCAAAATTAAGATTAAATATTATTAAAATAAAACAATGCAGACACGTAATTAAGCGCTTACATGTTACATGACAATATTTGTTTGAAAAATATATTGATAATGACATTCCTGCACATTTGATATTTTAGGCTCTTTGCCATAGCATTTGTTCGATAAGTTGGAACCATAAAAGTCTTATAAGATCTGGATACGTGGCGTGGAACATTAATCTGTATTAATTTCAGAGCTGAAGGACAGTTTATTCTACCGTTGAGCAAACCATACAGAAAATTATGACTCGTAATGTCACGTCTTGTGTTAAGCGAAACAAAGCCATGTTCACTTTAAAGGTAAAGTTTTAAAAACTTGCCCTTGGTATTCAGAAATGGTAGCATCTATCAAATATTTAGAATTCCTTAGTATATAAGTTAGTACATAAGTAGCTACAGTAAGTAGTCTAATAATGTCAAATTGTAGAAGCGTGATAGCCAGTTCACATTCCTCATTTTTCCAGTTTATCCAATTTTTGAATTTTTTTATTCAAAAGTCGCGTTATCCCGTTTTATTGACGCCAAAGGTTTTTAACATCCATTTAAGACAACTGGAGCTATAATAAACTGGTTATGAATTTGCGTACATTGTAGATCTTTAAAACAATATATACCGGTAAGTGCACAAGTTATCGTGGGACAGAAAAATGTCTGGGTACTTACACACCGTTATTGGTACCATTTTGCCCAAACATCTTCGAACCAGGAGGATTTGTTCTCCATGTCTTAACTTACGAGCAGATGACATAACGCATTTCACGATGACATGAGATACTAGAGAACACCCCACCATGTTAACAGTATCATCAACTAAAACACAGAATGAAGTTTGGCTCTTTGAAACTGAAGCGAAGCTCATGTCTTTACGAGAATCTCGATTTATTAAGACAAAAAAGGTGGCTATTTTTTTACTGTGAGAGGAGTTCTGATCAGCCCAGACTTGTTGAAGTCCTCGAAAATATTCATCTTCGTTTAAGACCAAGCACGTTGAGTTTCATTCACAGATTAGAAAAGTGGTTTTTTAACGATGATGATCTTAGAGCATGGGTAGGCGAACGTGCTTAGCTTTTAGAAAAAACGTGTATGAGTTGATTTCGAAGAATTTCAAATATTTAAAAATTAAGGTTTTGTTGTTAAACTTCTGTAGTACATGCATTTTCGATAAAATATGAACAATTTAATTTTTGTCATTGGCTGATTTGTAGTCTAGACTTGAATATTTTCCATTAAGTGGATCCATTAAAATTCTTGAGATTATATTATTGATCAACATTCCGAGTCTATCCCGAAACTCAGTTTCAATTAACTGCAAAGAAATTTTAAGAAGCAGCATCCACGCACGATGGCCTCACCATAAACTCTCTTTATATTACGATTTATAGCGACCGTGCCATTTCCCAGTAAATTTATACAGTATTACAACACACATCTCAACTTTTATTTGACTATAAGAGGTGATGTGCAAGAAAACAATTGACCAAAGTAGATATTAATATTTTATCGCAATAAAATAATATATAATATATCAATATATCATAATATATCACAATAATGTAGTCTTTCCTCACGAAGGACGTATCCTATGTTTCATATACACTGTTCTAATTTAGTTCGACAGCGATAAATTTTGATAGAGACTGTGGTTAATTGAATTAATTAAGAAAGACAAAAAATCCTTACATCAGTGTTCGTACATTGTACACGTATTTCGACAATTAAGTTGTCATCATCAGCAAACTGTTGTCACAGTGTCGCACCTGGATTCACGGTAAAACTCACACAGAGAAAATTCCGAGCACTCATTCCTCTAAAACTAAACATTGGTATTTACAAGAAAATTACGTGTCTATGCGAGGGTGGTCCCATAAGTACCCGGCCCGACTTAGATATGGCGGTAGTTGTTTGAAAAATATCAGTGTATTAGAAAGTACACAATCTATAAAACACATGTATCAAGTTTGAAGACGCTACGTTGTTTAGTATTTGTTTCGCAGCCATAAATAGTGAACGTTTTCAGTGAATTTGTAAAATTTGAGAAAATTGGTCATCGCTAAGTGATACAATACTTTTATTTGAAAGGCCTCAGCCCAGCCGATATAAAAGCTGAACTGAATTCTACTCTGGGTGAGTCTGCTCCTTCGTTTACAATAGTGAAATATTGGGTAGCATAGTTTAAACGACCGTACGAGCTGTCAAGACGAGTACCAAGTGGTCGACCGAATGAGATGACGACTTGAAATGATGAAGAAAACTCACAAAGCGGTACTGTATGGTCATCGACTGAAAGTGCGCGAACTAGCAGACATAATAGGCATTTCAAAGTGTGCAGTACATCGCATATTACCTGAAAATTTGGACATGAGGAAGCTGTGCCCAAGATACGAGGGAGCGTTTTTATATTCGCGGAATGAGCGGGTTGTAGAGGGGTGGGTTGAGCTATCGTCAACCAAGTAACATAATCAGGAGTGAAAAGTGAAATATGGAAAAAATCGAATATCGTGCCGTTATAAAGTTCCTTACCAGGCAAGGAAAATCAGTCGCGACCATAATGAATGAGATGTCATTGGTTTACGGCGACTCTTGTCCAGGAAAAACCATGGTGTACAAGTGGCATAGTTTATTTAAACAAGGAAGGGAATCCCTTGAAGACGACCCGAGGCCGGGCAGGAGCATTGAGGTGATCACGCCAGCACTTATCCAAAAAGTTGAACAAATTGTACTCGAAGATGCTCGACTAAAGAAGAAACAACTCGCAGAAATGGTTGGAGTATCCGATACAACAATTTTTAAAATCCTACACGATCATCTCGGCATGTCTAAGGTCAGCGCAAAAACAACAGAGAGCGTAGAGTGTTCGCGTGCATTTTTGGACCTCTGTAATGAAGACAAGGATGGTGTATTGAGTGGAATTGTTACTGGAGACGAAACTTGGGTTCATCATTATGAACCTGAGTCCAAACAAGACTCCATGCAGTGGCATAAAAAGGGCACAGCACCTCCCAAGAAATTTAAAGTGTCACAATCAGCTGGGAAACTCATGGCAACGGTATTTTGGGACTCGGAAGGAATATTGTTGATTGATTATAAAGATAAAGGTGTTTCTATAACCGGAGAATATTACGCTTCAATATTAGAGCGACTAAAAGAAGCCATTAAAGAGAAAAGGCGGGGAAAATTGACAAAAGGTGTTCTGCTTTTGCACGATAACGCGCCCGTCCACAAGAGCCGCGTTGCGTTAGCTGCCCTGCATAAGGTGGGCTTCGTAATTGTGAATCACCCACCCTACAGCCCAGACCTGGCTCCGAGTGATTATTACCTGTTTCTGAAAATGAAAAAAGAGCTGCGGGGTAAAAAATTTACTGCCGATGATGAAGTCAAGGAGGCAGTTTCGGCGTATTTTGCAGATAAAGAGAAATCATTTTTTTATGAGGGTATAAATAAATAAATTAATTGAAAGATGTGAAAAATGTATCCGTCTTGCAGGTGAATATATTGAAAAAGAAAAATAATTTCGTTTTTTTATTTCCACCCCTTGTCCCCCATTCCGCGAATATAAAAACGCTCCCTCGTAAGTGCAGCGTTTGCTCACACTCGAGCAAAAAGCGAAGTTTCACAGCAACAAAGCAGAATTTTTGCGCCGTTTCATAACCATGGATGAAACATGGGTTCATCACTTCACACCTGAGATAAGAGAACAATCAAAACAATGGACTCAAAAGCGAGAACCGGCTCCAAAGAAGGCGAAAACCGTTTAATCTGTAGGCAAGGTCATGGCATCGGTTTTTGGGATTCGCGTGAAATAATTTTCATTGACTAATTTGAAAAAGGAAAAACTATCAACGGCGAGTATTATGCGAACTTATTGCAACGTTTGAGCGAAAAAATCAAGCAAAAACAGCCGCATTTGTCTAAGAAGAAAGTGTTGTTTCATCAAGATAATGCACCAGCTCACAAATCGTCGTTATTGCGATGGCCAACATTACTATATTAAAGTTTGAGTTGCTACCTCATGCACCCTATTCGCCAGATTTAGCCTCCTCGGATTATTTTCTGTTCCCAAACTTGAAAAATGACTGAGTGGTCAAAAATTTTCCAACGATGAAGAGGTGATGTCGGCAATTAATGGCTATTTTGAGGAGCAAGAGAGCTCTTATTATAAAAAGGGTATCGAACTTATTGAATAACGCTGGGAAAAGTGTATAGAGCTGAAAGGAGATTATGTTGAAAAATAAATATATCTCTTCCAAAATTTTTGTGTTTTCTTTGTTGGGTCGGGTACTTCTGGAACCACTCTCTTATTTGCTAGTCCTAAAACACTTGTACTAATATACTTCTTGGAACATGCGACCGTTAAAAAAGGTCCGTAAGTAATTACAAGGACGCACATTAGTACAAGTATTAGTTTTGAGACTAGGAAATATTGACTTATATGTTTCTAATGAACGCCAGTGTTTGTTTAGTTTTTGCGGAATGAATGCGTGAAATTCTTTCTATGCGAGCTTTACCGCGGATCCAAGTGCGACACTGTGATTAATAGTCTGTTGATGATAACAACTTAGTTGTCGAAATATGTATACAGAGTACGAACGTTGACGTAATGTTTTTTTGCCCTTTTTGATTAGTTAGACGAAAGCAAAATTTTTTGTTTTCGTTCTGAATTATACGCACATCGTATTTCATCTGCTATCAATAAAATATATGCATTTTTCTATATGCAATTTTTTGCATATCCGTTCTTCAGAGTAAATCATCCGAAAAACATCGTTACATTTACTATTAACTATTTAATGTAATATTAAGTTACTCTAGAAGAACTAAATTGCCTCTGCATTCCAACAATGTATTTTTATCAGAATTTTTGTCGAGTCATAATTACAGGTTTAAATTACAATTATGTCATACTCATCGGGTAATGACAGACTTCAAGGTATATACTGTGTTATTAGAGCATTTTGCTTTATCATTTTAATTTACAATGTGTGTGTATGTGTGCGTGTGTGTGTATATGTATTATGTGTGTCCTGAAATGTAAAAACTCTTTGTTTCTCTTTTTGTATTCACGTAATAATTACATGATTATATGTTTATTTTAATTAAATTAAGAAAATAAAAAGATTATATGTGGTAAATTACTTGCTACTTACTGGTTTAGTTTTTTGTGGTGTTGACTTTGAACAATTATAGCAAGAATTTTAATGCTACTTTTAGAGCAACTCTAATTCTTATTACTTTTTAATGGTAAAACTAAATCTCACTTAATACGTAAAAAAATTTATACACTTTACCAGTGTAAAGAAATATGTGTTTGACACCTTTTATTAAAAATAATTTGCAACGACATAGATGCATGAATTTGGCAATACTATTATCGTTTCGTTTTGTCAAAATCAGAGCTTTTGCCTGCGTATTGAATGGTCTGGAAGTGTTTGTATGCAATCTGTCAAGAGATTTTCAAACGGATGATTTTTCTTAGCGATTTTGTTCAAATGTATACAGTCCCTGAAACAGTGCTTCTGAATCTGTGGGCCACGCCTCCTAGAGAGGTGCAATAACATCGAATAGGAGGCGCGAGAAAAAATACTATTTTATCTGCGCGTTTCGTAATGGGACATCTTCAGATGCACTGTGCAGTAGTTCGACAAAATAAGAAAAAATACCACGACCGCGGAAGTCTACGTACCAAATTAAAAATACTATTTTTTTGAAAATTATTTAATTCACTGAAACAAATGCAATAAAGTACATTTTGACATAAATTACAAATCACAAACAAGTTTAATAATTACCAGTAATTTCCATGGGCCTGTCTTGCAGAGCAAAGCTTTATTTAATAATTTATCATTTACCTCTGACCAAAATCAATTTTTTTTATTTTTTATTACTAAATTATCTTTGATTTCATCACTTGCCATGAGGTCTATAAAAATTGCTTCTTCGGTAGTTGTGAGACTGGGAGTATTTTGAAGTGGGTCTCTAAACCACTCATACTTTGCTATGAAGTTGTCGTCAGCAAAAAAATACATTTTAAAGTTCTTTGTCAGCAAGGCTAAAAGATTTTCAATGGTAACAAAAACAACTTTAATATGTTGTTCATCGGCATTGAAAATTTTAAGAAATTCATTCACATTTGCAAACATTTCTAGGTTTTCTTGCCCTATATTTCTGCTCCATAATTCCATTTCCTACAAAAAGCATTAACTTTATCGCTCATATCCAATATAAGTGTGTTTATTTCTTAAAAATGAAAATTCACAGTATTTAATTTCTCAAATATGTCGAGCAAGCAGCCCATTTTCATCATAAATAAATCATTTCGTACTTCTCTACTTCCGATTTGTTTTCTCCTCCTAGAAAAATGGAGACTTTATGTCTTAATATAAATACGTTGCAAAACATTCTCACTTGATAACAATCTTGCCTCTATATAAAACAGTAACGCTAAATGTACTGCAGTCAGGCTTGTACAAAATGTAGCAAAATTTCTTAATTTAATGGGTTTTATTTTGATATAATTTACTAGGGTTACAACCGTCATAAGCACAATATTCAGACCAGACTCTTTGGAAGTCGGAGCTTCTCTGTGAACCATTCAATGTGTCCAGAAATACTGTGGAGATTTTTGTTTCACAAGTGTTTGAAATCTTTAGAGTCTTCCAGATATTGTACGGGCACCACCGGTGCATGTTCCTAGGTAATGTCTCCCCTCTATGTTCGCCTCGTGTTCAAAATCATTTAGTATTAAATAACGCAAGTGATGTTGGTCTGAGTTCTATTTGTTTGCAGAAAAGTGGTTCTTCTACTGATGACATACCATCACAAAGTCAAACATAAGCAATTAAATGAGCATCTTTATTGCTATCTGTTGCCTCATCAAGCTGAAGTGACAACAATTTTTCAGCAACTTCTTGCAAAGTTGATGTTTTACATCTTCGGCTATATCACCAATTTGACAGGCAACAGTATCATTTGATAGAGGCATAAATGATTGTTTGACAAAATTGTCTCGAAAAACATAGTTTCTACAATCTCAATCGCAGGGGCCAAAATTAGTTCTTCACCATTGGTGTGAGGATTTTTATATCTGATTAGTTTATATGAAATTTTATAAGAGACAACTAAAGCTTTTTCATTCACAGACAAAGCTTTTTGAAAAATTATTTTTGTTTTTCAAATATCATTTAAGTTTATTATTTATTTATTATTTGCTGCCAAATTTTTTTTAGCAAATGTTATACAAACTTCTCCTCTTTATTTACTTCATGTAATGAGAATTGTGATTGGAGATTGGGTCGCAAATATTAAAAGGTTGAGAAACACTGACCTTAAGCCAGTTGAACGGCATTAGTCCACTGACAGGGAACCCTTGGCAGTTGGAACACCTGATTTTGATCAAATTTGGTAGAATATAAAGAGGTTAAAAATACTCGGCATAGGTTTTTATATATTTTTATTTTATACTTTAATATTTGAATATTACATTAATCAGGTCTAGTAATAACATTGGTCAACAAGGAAGAATTACCATACACAATTTTATCTGGATTCGTACCACGCTACACATCTTCCATTTTTGTTTGTTACCTTTGGATACCCTTTTCTTTAACTAACGAGTAGATAGCACAACGCATTACATGGTGCCGTGGGATGCTAGAGAAGTTTAAAAGTAATAATTCGTTACATTAATTTTTTTTAACGTTTTCACGAGTGACGAAATCTTTCTTACTTTGAAGTACCCATTAAGCACAGAACAGAGTCTGTCTCTTCGTCCTTTTTTAAACGTGAGAAGAACAGGCTGAAAACTCGAATATATAGAACTTTTGGTATTTTAATGGCACGTCGAAAATTTCTTAGAGGATCATTCCTCCCTGACAGCAATTCATAATACCTGAAGCGTTTTCGTTGCATATTTCTTGAAACAATAAATCTTCCCACGTCACAATTATGTTTTACCGAATTAGCATCTGGGAAATTGGCTGGTCAATCCATCCTCACTATATCAACTTTATCAATCTAGTCGATAGATATTTGCTCGATGGGTTAATCAATATAGTCCATAAAAATGAATTATTCTTCCACTGCTTCTGTATACGAAAATTGAATGGATCGCAGTATCTCTCCCAGATATCTCTTGCTAGTAAGAACTCTATTTTCTGCTCTTCAATACTCTCTCAGCTCATACTATAACGTCAATACCTTATATTGAGACATTTTTCGACAAAATTGTGAATCATTGCGTGTTTGTGAACCTGACACACGCCAAGTCAGAATACGTACATTATCCAGCTGAAACGTAAATCTGGATTCGTCACTGAATAATATTCGGGCCCATTCATTGTGATCTCAATAGATGTGCTCGCTTTCCTACATTCTATGGACTACTCTATGCTCTGTAGTCAAGAGAATGCAAACCAAGGGTCTTTGGGCATATAAGCCAGATATTTTCAAACGATTTATTAGTGTCTGCACTTATGCTGTTACCACTTTCTTAGTGGAGCAGACTGACTTTGACTCTGGGCTGCAAAGTATAGAAGTTATAATATGGCTCACTTCAAACGCTTCAGCAACACTTTGTTGTATTCTTCTACTTTTCGATTTACTTATGTCCCTCCAAGTCTCTATATCGTCAGATCGTGATGTCTTTCCATTTCTGACATCTAAAATTCTAAAATTAAAAATCGACTGCTAATTACAGAGGAGATATTTTGGACACTGACCGAGGAGCATGTTGAAGGGTTTCTATGTTATACATTCCAGCGATAATTGTTTTAACAGATGCGTAAACGTGTTTTCTTGTTAAAAAGGGTATAATTGATATGTATATATACCGGATGTCCCATGACATGATTGCCACAGCTTATGGACATGTAACGGCAAAAAAAATTCAATGAAAATCATTTAAAAAGAAGTGGCTTTATTAAATTAGTTGTTCAAAATGTCCACCCAATTGCTGTATACATGGTTTACCTAGCTCTTCTTATAATTAAAGAGGTCGTTCTGCTAATATTCTCAGGATTAGTACGCATAGTTCCCGCGGCATTCATAATTCTAGTAACAAGTTGTTCTTTGTTTTTAAGTTATCTTGCATAAGCCACATTTTTCAGCCTTTCCCAGAATAATTTAGGGGATATAAGTTTGGTGACCTTGGCGACCAAGCAACTACTGAACCTCTCCCAATCCATCGGATTGTATAATTCTTATTAAGAAAATCTGTTACTCGTCTAGCAAAGTATGGAGTTTCACCACCATGCAAAGTTCACATTCATCGTTTTACATTGAGGTCATTCCAGTAACGTAGTGAGGTTATTTTTCAGAAAACGTAAATAATGAACTACAGTGAGACTGTCGTCAATAATACCACACCAAACATTACCAAAAATCTGTCTTGAAAATGTCTAGTTTGCCGTGAATTTTCAAGTGCCCAACGATGTGAATTTTGTATGTTATTGATGCCGTTTCTGCTGAACCAGGTTTCATCACTGAACAAGTTTTCACAAAGCCCTCGATTTTTCACTAACCAGCAATTAAATTCATGTCTTGATGCCTAATTGCCAGTTTATCTAAAACTTAGGTTTTGTGGATTTGTTCATTAGACATTTTTAAGTTGAAATTGGGTTAATAACACTTTCTTAAGCTGTGACGCCCGGTATATATATATATATATATATATATATATATATATATATATATATATATATATATTCTTCAAAAAAAGTTATTCACAAGTTAATGATAGACATGAGCCAAAGAATAACATTCACGTAATTATAAATTAATATAATTTAGCTTTTTTATATTTTTCTTCTAGACACGTAACATTTTTATGCCAGTGTATACATACATCAGCTGCTCAAGATACATAATTAAATTCAAAAAATGTTCAGTAAGGATATTACATCTTTCTACATAAACCACAAAGTACATTCAAACATGATTTCTTCATTATTCTCCGACGGGAATACCAGTCTTTGGGAAACGCCATAAAACTAAATTTACCAGATCGTAAGCCCGGCGATTCATATCATGTTATGTAACATTCTGCCCGAGCAAACGACGAAAAAGACTGAAATCTTGTTCGAGGGATCAATCGTTTCACAGACAATTAAACTTTTCTCATCATCGTCCTCGTTGGATATCTTTCTTTTTTTTTCTTTTGGTTCTGTTCCTTCATACTATTATTATGGGGGGAATCGCGTAACAAAATACTTTTGCTGAATTGAAAATCATCGGAGCTAATAAAAATGTAGGTCAGGACGTTTTGCAGTTTCGCGATTGAACTGGCTAATGAGGTGTAGGGTTTCGTTTTTTTCATGTGAAATTGGAGTATATTATTAATGTGTTTAAATATTCTTTAATGCACAGGGTGTTGCGAAAACAATGTCATACGAGATAATGTATAAATTCAAAGTAACATTTTGTGCGTAACTAAATTTGTATGCGATGACTCAAATGGAAATTTTACATTAAAATCTCTAAATTGTTTTGCAAATTTTAAGATAATGTAACACTATTTAACACTGAGATTTAATAAAATGATGATTTACCTTTTTTAAGAATTGTAAGGTGCAATTTTAAAAAGAACAGTTCTAATTTTGGCAACAATTTTGCTCTGTCACTCGCTGTTATATTAGATGTTATTAGATTTAATGTATAAGTGATGAGCCTTTTTTATCTTCCAATAGGTTAACACTAACATGCTGTTAACTGTTCAAAACCAGTACGTAAATTGTACATGCTTTGAAATTGTTTTGAAAATAAATATTTGAGTTAAAATAAATAACGTGTAAAGGAGCAGCAAATTAATAAGAAATTTCTTCTGAAACTGGGCGAAAATCATAGAAATTTTACTTGGGTGGAGTTCAGAGTGTACGCGGCTGATACTGAGATGTTACTATACACCACAAAACGGTAAATCAACACGCTGTGATGCTTCATATCCTTTGAAATTATCTTTGCATTTAAATGATGATGACAAACTTGGATAAAGTGCTCTGTTATTTGCAATATTATATATATATATATATATATATATATATATATATATATGGATTTATATATCAAGGTTTTCATTGAGTTGGTATAATTTTCACTTGTTTGTATTGCTTTATATCATTTCTCTGTATGTTTTTTGCTGAAGGTTATGGGTATTATTTATAAAAACATCAATTACATATGTATTTCTACTATTTTTTGAATTATGTAATGTCTGGCCTACTGTATGTTACTGTATGATCTGTGATAATGTTTCTGTTCCTGTATAATTTAACTTTTGATTTTTCTAAAACTGTTTCCGATTCATACTTGGTATTTTCGTATACCATGAGTTAATTTTTTATTCTTCACAAAATTTCTGCGTATTACTTTATACTTATTGTTATATCGCGTTATACATTTTGTCTGTGCTAAGTTTGTACATGTGCCTGTGACATGTTTAATGGTTTTCGTTGTGTTGTGAGGTTGTCTGCATATGTTTACTATGTCGCTTTGTTTTATGATATATGTATTTAGTATAGTTTCTGGTTTTCACCTTTAGTTTTAGTATCAATGAAAGCTCTTTTTTCTTTTCTGGGTAATGTAAATCGTTCCAGTACAGAGTGATGATAGTGTGTATGATGTTTTATGGCTACTGTTCTGACAAATCTATTGAGGGAGTCCCAAGCAACAACTCGTACTTTCGTCTCACATTGCTGTGCTTGACCATCTTCTGTATTCGCCAAACGTCGCACTATATGACTTCTACCTGTTCCCAAAAGTGAAAAGCGCATTAAAGGGAACACGTTTTCAGTCTGTTGACCATGTAAAGGCAAAAACGGCAGAGTTGTTGAAGAGGTTGGCAACTGATGATCTACAGCGTTGTTTTGAACAATAAACGACATATATACGGCGATGTATGGATAGGGGAGGAGTGTATGTTGAAGGAGATAAAAGTTAAATATAGGTTTGTTTACAATAAATAACATTCTTCACACCAGTCTCGTTATTTGTCACACCTCGTATGCTATGTATGTAAAGAAATTTGCGTGTTTCTTCTTGTCGAATTCCTTCTACTGCATCTGTTTGTATACTATATCCTTCATCTTGTATTATTCCTTTAATTATGGAAATTGTTTCTATATTTATCCAATCCCAACATCATTTTAGTAGCTATCATAGTAGCTAGCCATATATAGTAATTTATGGAACTGATATTTAGTTATAATAGTTTATTCTACAGCGTGTATCAGCCAAATGGAATAAATTCGATAATAATTAAATGGAAGGGTGTTCGAAAAAACGCACGGACACGTCGATTGGAATTTTTAGTTGCGAATTTTTTTAAATAAAAAGTTTATATACAGGGTGTGTCATGTAAAAGTGGTCAATACCAACTTTCTTATTTTAAACGCAATACCCTGTCAAATATTAAATTTTTGGATTCTTTAGAAAGTTCCAGACATATTTCATGTACAATGTCCTATACCTATCTTCGACTGTTTCGGAAATATTGAATGTTTTCAGATTAATTTGAAAAATTTTTGATAATGTAAAAAATAACAAGAAACACATTAATGTCACTGTAGAAGATGTTCAAAGTGTTCGCCGCAAACGTCTTGACAACATCCTAATCCTAAATAAAAATTTTTTCTACCGTTGCTCAACATCTCAGGTGTGACCGATCTAATCACAACTATTATTCGTTTTCTTAAGTCAGCTAAGTCGAGGCGTTTAGTTTTGTATACTATACTCTTGACATATCCCCATAAGAAAAAGTCTAATGGCGTTAGATCAGGGGATCGTGCTGGCCATTCCATCGATCCTCGCCTACCTATCCACCGATTCGGGAATATTTGGTTGAGGTACTGCCGGACATTGATTTGGTAATGGGGTGGCGCTCCATCTTGCTAGAACCACATCGTATTTGCTGGAACTTGTGGGTTTGTTAGATCAGGATATAAGTTTGTCAAAGCTGGCACGAGATTATTTTGAAGCTATGGTAAATAATTGTCGCCATTCAAATTTCCATCAATGAAAAAAGGACCTACGATATGATCTCCAACAATTCTTGCCCAAACATTAACCTTCTCAAGGTATTGCGTATGTTCTTCCGTCATCTAGTGAGGATTTTCCTTGGATCAATAGCGGCAATTTTGACGATTAGCATGACCGTGAAGCGTAAAGGTACACTCATCAGAAAATAAAATATGTTCTAATTGATCACATTGTTATCTAACATTGTCATCATTTGTTCACAAAAATACGTTCTCCTATCAAAGTCGTCTTCCATGAGCTCCTGGGTTGGTATAATTTTATAGGGATGCATTTTATTTTCTTTTACTGTGCGAGTAATCGATGAATGGCAAACATCGAACATTGACGCTGCTTGTCTACTAGAAGTATGCGGGTTTTCTTCAAACTCAAACACAATATCCAGTTTGGTATCATTACTTACTGCATTCGCAGCTGCTTTTTTTATTTGCCTTACATGTCCAAACTCGCGAAACTGCTTTTCTATTTTACTAATTGTTCCTTGGGATATAGGCGGCAAATTTGGAAATTTCTCATGAAATAAGTGAGCAACTTCCATTTGTGTTCGTGTGTTATCTCCATAACCAATCATCTGCAGAATTGTTATTTTGTGCATTTCTGTTAAATGAACCATTTTGCTGAAATGTAGTTAACGAAATTCAAACAGTTATGACACTGACAACACTTTGCTAAGGCAAGGTATTTTAAAACGAAGTACAAGTACAATTAAAGATTTTCACTTAATAGTTCGGTAAAGAAACTATTATGTGAAAATCTTATTTTAATTGTAAACAAAATTATTAATCTGAAAACATTTAATATTTCCGAAACAGTCGAAGATAGGTATAGGACATTGTACATGAAATATGTCTGGAATTTTCTAAAGAATCCAAAAATTTAATATTTGATGGGGTGTTGCATTTAAAATAAGAAAGTTGGTATTGACTACTTTTACATGACACACCCTGTATATAAACTTTTTATTTAAAAAAATACGCAACTAAAAATCCCAATCGACGTGTCCGAGCGTTTTTTCGAACACCCTTCCATTTAATTATTATCGAATTTATTCCATTTGGCTGATACACAATGTATAACGTTGTGCTGTATTTAGTTTGTTTGATAAAGGATTAAGTGCAATAAAAAAACAAATAAAGCTTAATGCATTTCATTGAAATATGACTTGTTTTATTATTTGTGTTGTTTGCAGTGTATCTGATTGTAGGAATATACTCGAAACATATTTAAGGAACGTTATGAGGGAAGTGCTTATTTTATATACATATCTTAAGATCAGGTATGTGATATAGAGATAAATGCCTTCCGATAATCGATGTACAATATATTGACTCAAAAGAGATTCTATTCTTTGGTCCTACATATTCAGTGATAACCTGATCAATAATTATTTTCTTTACATCTTTTGGAATTTTTTACAACCCTTTTGTTCTTCGCATAATAATAATAATAGTAATAATTAATATTATTATTTGAATTTCTTTGTTCGATTAGGTTATGCTTGTAGATGAGTTGACAAAAATAATTAACTTTTACATATTCTATTTGCTACAAAGGTAAATATATCATCTTTTTTCTATCTACACAATCTTCTTTACGATGTAGTAGCCTACTCAAAATATATTTGCTTTTTCTCAATCATTTTTGTGGTTTTCACAAAGATCTGCAAATAAGTAATAATGCATTTGCTATAGCTATAGACACTCATATAATATATATTTTACTTTCTTTAAAATTAGATCTTGTAAAGAACATAACACCTATCTGCCACCTACCCTAGCTATCTTGCCGTATTTAAATGCATTCCTTTTCAAATATTTGCCTTTTGAGCTCCGCTTTAGATTTCTTATACGTACCTGGTTCATTCATTCTGAGATCAATGAATGTATTACATTGGTTTCACGATCGTTGTGATGAATGTAACGTGTCACTAGAATGTCCTTTTATTATTCGTACTATTTTCGCAAAGTAGGTAAACACATTTGACGATTGTGGTTGAAAATCTGTTTCTATTTTGTCTTTTTATAGTGCCCATTCAAAAATTTATATTATTTACGTAACGTATAACTCATTTATATAATCGAGGGGTAATAGACAAAAATGTGTTACCCAAAGTGAATATATTTCTTACAATATAGCAGTCATTTTACTTAAAGTTAATAATAAAAGCTGAATTTTTAACTAGGAAATGGTACCTATTAAATACTAGAATTGCCACTGTGGGCGTTAGGTTAGCAGCGCGTGCATTGAAAAAGTCCAAGGCGCTTAGCAGCTAATAAAAGTAAATAAACACTAACCCTTTTAAGCTGCATTTTCAATATGTTGATGCACAAAGTTAATAAGATTGGTTAAGTATTTGCAACATCATATACTAGGCAATAAAAATATAATTATTTGAACATAACTGGCCCATGTGTTGGTAGTTCAAAATTTACTTAATCTAATTTTATATATAACTGTCCAATTAATGAAATCCAAAACGAAATTAGTATTTTTCGTCTTCTACTTGATATAAGATTTTGTACCAGGTATCAATAATCTTCCTAGCAAAAGATAAATTAGAAATATTTCAATATAAGAGCACTTTATAAGACTTCAGCAAGACAAAAAAGTGTTTCAGAGTGTTTTTTATATATTTTATGTAGGCAAATATATATTCGAGGAGTTTACAAGAGAGAGACTTAGACAAGGGGTAGTCTTGAGCCCAACTTTGTTTAACATAATAATGGACGTAATAAAGGAGGCGAAAACAAAAGAAATACAGGATCGGCTATAGAAACATGAGATTAGCAGACATATCTGAAAGGACCTATGCAGATGATCTTAGTAATGTATGCCAAGAGTGGAAGAGAGTTACAGCATAATATATAAGAATGGAAAGTAGCACTGCAGAAAAGAATTCTATGAATAAATACAGATACAACCAAGATAATGATAAAAGGTGGAGACGAGAAAAAAAGATAACTAAAAATTGACGGTAGAGAAATAGAAGAAGTAGAATCTTACAAATACCTAGAAATGAAGATACATAGGACAGTGAAGAACGATGCGGAAATAAATAATAGAGTAGAGAAGGCACTAAGAATATTCTACAGTCTCAACAATACACTTATACACAGAAAAAAAGTTCGCCGAAAATACAAACATGATAGTCTATAAAACTATATTTACTCCTATTCTAATATATGGCAGTCAAAGTTGGAAACGAGCAGTAAACTTCAGACAATTAAGATGTACCTTACCTAAGTACCTTAGAAAAGAAATAGGCATTACAAAGAGAGAGAATTAGAAACACCAAGGTGAGAGAACAATTGCCAGTATAACCGCTAGCAGCAACGGTAAATAGGAACCGACTGAGATGGTTCGGCCATTTAGTAAGAATGGAAGGGAACCAACAAGCAAAAATAGTATGGGAAACACGAACGATGCAGAGATATCAGAGGAGCAGACCTACTAAAATCTGGGAAAGTGAAGTAGCTGAAAACCTGAGGGAACTGAACATGAATTAGAAAGAGGGAAAGGAATAGGCAAAGAACAGGAACGAATGGTCGAAATCAAGAAACAATTTTGAAATGAAATATGTCTGACATACATATTTACACTTTGACACCTTATGGTATATCAAGGGATCTGATTAATAAATAAAAAATGCAGAGAAAGATCGTTCGACACCTAATTATGAGATGCGTTCGTTCAGCGGTGCGCGTTTTGAAGAATTCGAAAAAGTTTAGCAGGTAATAAATATAAATAAACAACTTATGCTTTTAAGCAGCGTTTTCGGTATACTATGCACAATGTGGATAGAACCGGTTAAATAATAGTAACATCGGTTATCGTTCAACAGTTTCTGGTAGTATTATTTTTACCAGCGATATAAGAAAACTACAATTTGATTTGCAGATAAGAATCAGAAAGTGTATATTTGTCGTAGTTAAACGATTTTCCAAGGTATTATTACATATTTTTATGACTGAAAAATAATGATTAAATAAAGATTTTATCTACATATGATTATAAGATTTACATTATATGGTTTGGTATAAAACGTTGTAAATGACGTGCACTCACTGATTCGCCAATTTTGGGTATAGAAGATGGCCTTTTCGATGCTATAAAACTTATTTGGCTAAACATATAGATATTTGAATGAATTAACGCGTAATAAATAAATAACAAATATAATTTATAGAATAACCATATTTTGTATGTAATTTTCTGACAAAAACATTTGTTTCCTAATCTGGTACGTAAACTTCAGCGGTCGTGGTCCATGCTATCTACTTCTGGGCTTCCGCACTGACCTCATCAGTAGGGTTCTTCTCAAAAACAACATCAAAACCATCTTCAAACCCCATCCAAATTATCTGACCTTGGTGTGTACAGGATTCCTTGCTCATGCGGCAGGGTATATATTGGTGAAACAAAGCGGTCTGTCGGCACTCGTGTTTCTGAACATGAGCGTAATATTAGATTGCTGCGCATAGCCGGTTCTGCACTTACCGAGCATAGGCTGGAAACCGGGCACCATATTCAGTTTAATTCGGCAAAGATCCTATCCCGCACTAACCATTACTATGGTCGCAAAATCCGTGAAACTATAGAGATCTCTAAGCACCCCAGTAACCTTAACCGCGATGATGGCTACCCCCTACATAACGCTTGGCAATCCTGCATCTCTAATCGACCCAACCGTAACCGTAACGCTCCATTGACCCATGACCCATTATCCATATATAAACGCGTCCCCCATCGACTTACACCAGTTTCAGTGCAGTAGGTCAGCCCTGAAGATGTCCCATACAAATGGGTACGAAACGTCGGCAGATATACAAGTAACACGGTTCCAGCCCGAAAGCCCAGAAGCAGATAACATTTGTTTCCTATTTAGATTTTTTTCATATTTAAAATTTCACAGAATAATATTAGTGAAATTCTAAGCAGCGTAACAATAAATTGATAAAAATAAATCACTTGAATTTAACCGAAACGAAAGTTTTACATTAATTTATAATGCAAAATCGTATAATGGTTAAAAAAACGCAAGAAATTATTTCAAATCGTTAGAGCAAGGCAGATGAATATTATAATTTTTAATCGACCAAGAAAAGATTACTTAATAAAGTTAACATATTGCCAAAAATAAATTGTTGAATCCGCCCAGCTGATAAATTATTTTAAAACCAAATTGGCAAACTATAATCATTAAGTAATTGAAAGGAAATGGTCTGACATCTGCACGCTACTATCTACTTGTTATACTTCTCGTCGGCGATGTAATTTTATAATGCGGTTCATATAATGCAAAATAAATTGAGAAATTAATCATAACAGATGCTATATAAGTATACCGAAAATTCTGAGTTTACATACAATTTTTGTAACAAAAATAATATATGGAAATGATTAATAACTATTAAAACAAAATAAATCAAATAAATAAACTTAAAAAATAATTTATTTCAAACAAACAAATAAATAAAATTTTAAATTACATAATTTTTAATTTCAAGGGATGGCACGTTTTTTACATATACAATGGTTAGTTTAGAACGGCTGTTGATTATTATTTAGAAGATGTGTCTTTTTTAAATAAAATTAATAATATAATATTTGAATGAAGGAGTCATCAAGTAATTATGTTTGGTAATTTTAATTAGTTACTTCGATTAGCTACAGTATTGTCCAAATTAATGGAATCACGACTATTTTTTTAGTTTTCTGCATGTGGCAACATTGTTAGGTCAGTTCTGACAGTAGTTTTATGTAAAAAAACATAACCTATCACTGGGAACACATTACACAGTTATTCAGTGCGTTTTAGAAAGTTTGTTCACATATACTCTTTCGAAGTTCAAAATTTGATTTATATTGTGCTTTTACTTGTTGTTGGCGATATGGATATCACACCCAGAAAACGTGAGAAGATTGTGACGTTAAGTGAGCACACTTCAATTACACAGAGAGATATTGCTCAGGATTGTGGTGTTAGTCAAGGAGCAGTAAGCAAGATCCTAAAGCAACAAAAGAATACCGGAATAGTTGAAGTGAAACGAGCGGGAAAATGTGGGAGAAAGAGGAAGATGACACGCCGGGATGTCACTTTTTTGGTCAGAAATAGCAAGCTGAACCCAAGAAAAACTAGTTTTGAACTACAAAAAGACTTAGCCGACGCTGGAGTCAAAGTGCATGATGCGACAGTTCGTAGGAGACTTTTAGAGTCTGGAAGAAAAGGCATTCGACCAGAGGCTTATTTGGGCCAAGAAATATGCCGGATGGAATGAGGAAGACTGGAGAAAGGTGTTGTTCTCAGACGAGTCCCATTTTTTGGTGCAGGGGCAGCGATCAAAATTCGTGGAAAAAAGTGGAAATGAAAAACTCACTGCAGCTCAAATCGATCAGACTGTCAAACATCCTGTAAAGAAGATATTTTGGGGATGTTTTTCGTACATGGGGACTGGATTGCTGGTGCCTATAGAAGGCATGATAAACAGCCAGAAATATAAAGAGCTACTGGATAAGTATTTGGGAAAAGATCTAAAGAAATGTGAGCCGAACGGAGGTGCAATTTTCCAATAGGATTGAGCTCCATGCCACAAATTGAAGGTTATGGTCAAATATTTCAAGGAAAAAGGAATAACTCTCCTCGACTGGCCTGGCAATTCGCCAGACTTAAACCCAATTGAAAATCTGTGGGCCACTTGTAAGGCTAGGTTACATAAAATGGACTGTACGACGAAGACAAAATTGATAGAAGCAGTAATTCAGGTGTGGTTTCGGGACGAGAAAATAAAGGAAAACTGTCAAAAATTAAGAGATTCCATGCCGAAAAGAGTTCAGGCTGTCATCGCAGCCAAATGAGGACATATCTCTTATTAAATTACTGGTAATTTATAATTTTATACCATCTCATCGTGATTATATGACAAATAAATGGTTTTCTTAGTTATATTGTGTTTGATTCCATTAATTTGCACAATACTGTACATTGTTGATTATTATTTAGAAAACGTGCCTTTTTAAAATAAAGTTAATAATATAATATTTGAATGAGACTGGTAGTCTCGGTGAAGATGATATATTTCATTGAAACGTTGACAATTTAATTCGATTTGTCATATATATATATATATATATATATATATATATATATATTATTACATATATATCTCTATTTATTTATTTATTAATAAAGGAAATAATAATCTAATAATAAATAAACAAAAATTCGTTAATTTATGTAAAAATTTACAACAAACATAAGAATTAATATATACCTCACTTTGCATAAACTCTATTTCTGGTGGTATATGAGATTAAGAATTGCTAAAATTGATATGTGTATAACGTATTTTATAACACGTTATGTTAATATTAATTTGAACTTGAACTAGAAATGCCAAAAAATATTAATAGATTTAATACAGTAGCAAATAAAGAAATAAAAATCTATTTAATATTTTACACATTATCAATATGATTATAACTGTAATGAAAAAATAACGAAACAGGACTCCTTCCGTCGCGCAGCCGTATCGGGCGAGACTGTAATTGGAATGTCATTGATATTGATACTTCCCAAGCAGCAACCCGTAGCTTCATCTCTCTGTGTGCTTTGCTTTAATTGTAGAGGACGCTGTTACTTAGAAGTATCGTGGTAATGGTTGACATAAAAATCGAGCCGTGAATTAACCTGAAATTCCTGGTCAAATTAAAAAAATCGCGAACAGCATATTTACAAATGTTAATGGAGATGTTTGGTAATAATGTTATGTTAAGTGTGCGAGTTTATAAATAGCGCAAATGGTTTTCTGAAGATAATGGACGTCCTGGTCTACGTGTGACTGCATGAACTGAAGGGAACGTTCAGAAAATTAATGAAATTGTGCGGAAAGTTCAGTGTCCGAGAATTTGGATGATTGCCGATATGATAAACATTAACAAAGAAACAGCAAGATACATTTTCCATGATTTCTTACTCACAATGGCCTATCTGCAAAGCAGTTTTTAGCGGACAAACGCATTGCTGTGCTTGATCATTCTCCATATTCACCAGATCTCGCACCATGTGACTTCTATCTGTTCCTAAAAGTGAACAGTGCATGAAAGGGAACATATTTTCAGCCTGTTGACCATGTAAAAGCAAAAATACTACAGCATTGTTTTGAACAATCGAAGACATGTAGACAGCGGTGTATGGATACGAAAAGAGAGTATGTTGAAGGAGATGAAAGTTAAATATAAGTTTATTTACAATAAATCACATTTCTCACACCAGTTTCGTTATTTAACTGCCACACGTCGTAATCTATGATAGGATGCCCAACTATAAATTTATATTAATACCGTCTGTGCATGGCTAGTTAGTTTATTATATAGTAAAACCAACCAAGAAATAACCATTAATTAGGAATATTAATAATAAATATTTTAATGTTAATGAAAAACTAATCAAATTAATAATCCTCTTTAAGGTAAGTAAATTTTTGATTATATCTATATTTTTAATCAAAACTTCTAATTATTTTTTAGATTCGATATTTAAGTTAAATGAATATATATATATATATATATATATATATATATATATATACATATATATATATTAATTATATTAACAAAATTTCAAAATAATAAATTATGCAAACGCTTCTTATTTAATTTGACAATAAATAGTAGTAGGTCTTCCTTTTCAAAAATAAAAATATTCTCTTTCAAATATCTCTATTCATTAAATGAATTAAATATATTTGGAATCCAATTTATTGCGTTATACATTCATAAGAGATGGCTTCATATATTCTGATATTTCTTATGATGAAAGTTTCTTACTATCTTAAAGAAAACAGGATTTTCAAGATCAGAGATGCTAATTATAAGTGAATGTTAATACTTTATTAACATGTAATCTTAGGAATGGAATTCTTCGAAATTCAATATAATAATATTTGTTCCAGAAAGGTATATAGGATTATATACCTATATATATATATATATATATATATATATAGCTTCTGATTTTAAAAGGACATTACTTTCTAACAGAACTATATATATATATATAGTTCTGATTGTATAAATATAGTTTCTTCAATTTAATCCGGGACGTGTGTCTCGTATAATAATATATGTTTCTGATATTATATGATAACTGAACCATGTAAAAGTTGAATTTACTTAAACTTGAAGGCATGTTTCTTCAGTTATTAATATATTTTGTACTATTGATTTTTTACTTTTAATAATTAAATTATAATTTTCAACGGGGGGATTAATTTTTGATTCTATACTTAATAAATTTCAAGTCGACGTCCTCTTTTTTTATTTTGTTTGTTCAAAGCCTTGGACGTTTCTTAGTGAATTTTCTGATATTAATAATGCATTAACTACTTTTTTTAATAATTTGTATGAAATTATTCAACATATAGTTCTCTTAAGAAAAATCTTCGCTATTTTAGTCTCTGGTTTAATAGCGATATTAAAAAGCTTCTGATTTTAAAAGGACATTACTTTAACAAGTGGAAATGTACTAAATTTATTGCTCACTGTAATGAATTTTCAAGATTTATGGCTTTGGCTGAAAGTGGCATTGTAAACAATCTTAATAATTTCTGGAGATTTATTAGTGTATACACGGTACTACTAGTTTACCTGGCTGCTTATCATTTAATAGCACCCTTGTTCATGAATCATCTGAAATGGTCGAATCTTTCACCAGCTTATTTCCTAGTTCTTACACTAGCAGATCAACTTATTTAACATATAGATTTCATTACAACTAAAGAAATTTTGGCGTTAATTAAAAAAAAACTATTCATTCGTGGACATGAAGGCTTACCTAACTTTTTGTCAGGGACTATGCCGAAGTACTTTAAAGACCTCTTACTATTGCTTTTAATTTATGTAGTCCAAGATTAACTTCTATGGATAAATATTCTAATTTCCAATCTACGATAAACTCTTTAGCTATATTATGCCTTTTTATCAATTAATCAGCATGAATTTATTCCTAGTAGATCTACAGTAACCAACCTGAGGGAAATTACTCAATTCACTAGTGAACAACTTGGTAAACATCAATAAGATGATGTTACTATAACCATGGAATTTTGATCTCTAAGTTGAGATCTTTTAGCTTCACCACAAGTATGATTAATTTTTTTCTTAATCAAAATCACTATGTCTACATATATAATATTTCCGCCCATGGCTTCCATTTGTGCTCCTTTTTGTTCAACATTCATGTCAACTATCTTTTGGAACGTCTTGATTCCAGAGTGCTGACCTACGTCAACGATTTCAAAATCTTTCGTTAATTCACCTGAGAATAGAAAACGCTTTAAATAAATCTATACATTATAAATGAATGGTAGATTCAGTTAAATATCAACGAATGTGCTGTTACCTCTTTTGGCATATGTGATATACCGTTTCACTGCGAGTACAAGATTCGTCAATCTACTATCTCGAATTCAAAGATCTTGGGGTTTTGTTCGACTCTCGCTTAAGCCTTTCTAAGCATATAAGTGACTTAACCTCATCAGCTTCTATAAATATGGGGTTTCAAACACAGACTGTACCGCACACCTTGAAGATTCTTGGTTTCTTATCCGGTAGCTGGAATATGCTTCAGGTGTGGATTACTATTGTCAGTACTTCTGGAACTTGTTCAGAAGACAAATTTAAACTATTTTTCTAGTTATTAGATATAGTTTGGAAACCGTTTGTGTGCACAAAGGAGAAACCAGAGGTGGCTTCCTCTTGAAGTTTATTTACAGTGTAATTAACTCTATTAAACTACCGTCTAAAACTGATTTTTTTGTACTCATACTGAATGCTAGATCTTTTGCAATCTTTTTAATACCTAGGGCCAGTACCAATATTTTTTACAAAGCTCCAGTGGTACAAAGGGTATTAGGAAAGTCTTGCAATATGACGCAACAATGAATCGTAGGAAGCTGCTTGTTGCTGCATGTTGAGACATGTTCATACGTGCATAGTAGCCGCCGCGCCATGTCAATGGGCTCAGTTATTCATTAGCAGTGAGAGTGTAAAGTGCTTGCGATGGCATCGTGGTCACGAAATGAGATAAGTTTTGCGTTATAATTTCGTGCGTGGTTTAAACATAGACTTCGAAGAAATGACTCTTGTACTAGATGATGTTTGTCCACATCGCACAATGATATTCAGATGGTATAGAGAATTCCAAAGGGGAAATTTAACTGTGGAGGATGCTGAGAGGCCGGGAAGGTCACGAGCGTCGATTGCGGAGGAAAACGTTACTGCTGTGAGAAAAATGCTTGACGAGGACAGGCGAGGTACTTCAGGCCTAAATGCACCGACAATTCGTTTGATTCTGTATGATCATTTGCATGTGAATAAACTTTGTTCTCTCTGCCGCATCGCCTGACCGAAGAGCAGATGACACGAGGTGTGACTTGGTGCCGGGAGATGCTAAAAAAGTTTAATAAGGGACTATCTCGGTATGTGAACAACATCGCGACATGTGACGAGACTTGGCTGTACTATTACGATGTGCCGACCAAAGCTCAAAACAAAGTTTGGGTCTGTGATGAAGAGGACACATCCCGATCTGGAAAGAAGAAAATGACAGCTGTATTTTTCAAATCGAATGGAATTGTGGAACGCGTCGTTTTGTACACACAGAAGACAGTCACTAAGGTATACTAAGTGGTATATTGAACAGTGCCTGCCTAAAGCCATTGGATCTATGAAGAACCTGCGGCTAAAGGCAAGAATGGACACCTGATTCCTCCATCACGATAATGCTTCAGCTCACCGCGCCAAAGCCTGCACCGAATATTTGACCACGACAGGATTGAAATTTCTCGAGTACCCTCCCGACAGTCCAAATCTTGCTCCCTGTGACTCTGTCCTGTTCCTGCATGTGAAAATTAAAACTAAAAGGGAGGCGATTTTCCAGTGATGAGAACCGTCTGCGGGCTTGGGACAACTAGTGTGCTTTACTTCCTAGTGAAACTTGGCAGAACTGGTTTGAACATTGGTTTCGGAGGATGGAGAGGTGTATTGAGTGTAGAGGAAATTACTTTGAAAAAATTAAATGAACAGAACTGTATTGCAAAACTTTCCTAGTACCCTTTACATATGCATAAATAATATATGTTATTTTAATTAGTTACGACCTCATCGTTTGTAGGTTTGTAGGTTTTGTTTTTGTATATTTAGTACTAAGTCAACTTATTATATTATTATTTTATTATACGTATCTTACATTTTATTCAACTAATTCTTTTGTATTTGAATAACTGCAGTTATTTGCTGTTAATCCTTGTTGTATGTTCTGTAATTGGATTCTATATCTCTTAATCATTAAAGAATATTATTATAAGTAGCAAGAGTAGATATAGCAACATGTTTAAATTTATTTATAGTTTAACAATTATAAATTATAACATAATACATACTTTCGAAGAAAATATACCCGTCATTATTTTGAAAAACACGAATTTATACATCTTCTCATTTTGTTTAATATATCTTCTATAATTTTAACAGGCTACATAATAAATTATGTAGCCTACTGATGAATACTATATCTTTTAAGTAAAGAATGAGAAAAAATCTAATGCGTTAAAATTTGGGAATTTGCTGGCCATTTTTTTTTAACTCGAAGTAAAAAATCAAAAATTTCTACTCTGATAATTTCTTCTTAAAGATATATTAATTAATATTTTTAAATTACTGTTATCACTGCTTTCAAACAAAATTGATCGACATACGAATATCTATCGTATTATTCTATAAAATTTTACAGACACTAATCCGCCGAATCTGCAATGAATGCGGGGAGATTTTCAACAGCGTATAATTTGTATCAGCCATTGGGGTGAGTTCTTATTGTGCGCTGGGGTGATTGTGACAGCTACAGACGTATGTTTGTCACGTATTTTCCGCCGATACAGAGGATATTTCCTGTGTATGCCAGTGTGCTATAAAGCATACATCCAGTACGGATGATACAGGACGCATGTTACATTGATGGAAGTGATACTCGGGTGAAAGTATTGTATGCAACAGCTATTCTAAAATACAAAATATACATAGTACTGTAACTAGCCCTTCGATATCGAGGCATCTTTTAGAAAATTATATCGAAAAACGAAACCGTTTTAAATGTCTCCAATTTTTTTTGTATTGGACATAATAATTCTACAACTCTCTTCGCAATCCATTGTTTTATTAATAGTGGAGTCAGTCCATCATCGGTTGCGTTGATTTTTGTAATATATAGGGTGGACCATCTGTTGGTTTCTTTATATGTTATTTTGACTTGAGTTTCTGTCACTTTTTTAGCGCGAAATAGCTGTCGGTCTATTTTGCACTAAAAAAAGTGACATGTCTCCGTCATATCTCCACGGTACAAAATAGATCGCTGCTTCAATAATATTTCGAAATATTGAAAACTTACTTCCAAAGTGGATGATGTGTTACCGAAACAGTACGAACTTTAAAAAAAAATTTCTGTCGAAATAACGCACCAACCGCGCTTTGTATGCGTAAATTTGTGAAGAAAATACGCATGTTAGCTAACAATACAGATTATGCTCTTGTTCGTCCAGTCCACTCAACCGAGAATATTGCTGCTTTTGTCGATAGTGTGTACTAAATTCGATAATAGTGTAACCAGCCGTTTAGATTATGTCAGTTGGACTCCATGGAGTTGCGATTTGACACCGTTAGACTTTTTTGTGGGGTGTCGTTCAAAATGTTACGCCGACAATCAAGAAACGATTCAGACACTTAAACACAATATTGTTCCAGCTATTGCTAAAATAGGAGCCGACGCCATCGAAAATGTGCTGCAAAATTGAGTTAACAGGTTGGGCTACTGCAGAACCAGCTGAGGCCACCATTTGAATGGAGATATATTCAACGAATAATTTGAAGGATTATTCTTTCCAATAAAGCAAAAATCATTAAAAAATATTGAATGATGTTTTTTCTATAGCATTTTTGAAAAGAAACCAATAGATGGTCCACCCCTTATCTGATCGCGACGATTTTTCCGACCACAATATGAAAAAAAATACGTAGCCATAAATAGAAACAATTCCTTTTCCAGTTTCCGATTTCTAATTAATAAAATTGAATGTATGCATTAACCAAATAATGTATTTGAATGAAAGTAAAAAATCGAAAAAAGATTTACGAATCCTAAAGCCTATTTCGCTTCATTTTCGTAATTCCGTGTTCTATTATTGTAGTGAGGTAATATTTCAGAGAATTTAAAACGGAATATTCAAAATATTTTTAAAATATCCTAACGGCAGTCTAAGCAGATAAATGCTTTACATACTTGTAGAATCTCTTTCATCATTATCTTCAACTGTTTTGTCCACAATTCCACATATTTCATGAATTCTACATTTCCAATCTAGTAGGTGTACTGAACAGTTGCTCGAAAGTGTATATGAGGTTTAACTAACACGTGATATGCAATAAATTGCGAAAATTTACCTAGAGTGTTTGCTAGCTTATTTAATTATTCATGTTTTCGCTGAGTATTTTTACCATAAAATCCAGTTCGATGAACTTCCCTTTTTAATTTGTCTTACGATTACAAATTTCCATGCAAAAATTAATGTTTTTAGGTCTCTCGTTTTCGTTTGACCAACTGCTTCGAGCGCGAACAACTTTTGTTGGTTTCGGCTCATCTGGGAATACTCACACAGTCGACTTCTGTTTACTATCGAGCTCATACGTATAGATCCAAGATTCATCACCTGTGACAGCTTTATAAATGTTCTTTGAGGCACCGTCATTTTTTGTGCATGTCTTAGCACCAATCGACGCGAGTCCTTTTTTGAGCGGTTATCAAATTATGTGGTACCCAACGTGAACATAGCTTCTTAACAGCTAAATGTTCATGCAGTATCTTATGCACGCTGGTGTAATACCTAGAGATGCTTCGATCTCACGGTATGTCACAGGACGGTCTTGCATTATCAATTCAGACACTGCATTATTGTTTTCCGACACGCCGTCCAAGTTCGAATTCACTATACCAACGATATACTGTAGTTTTCGATGGTGCTTCATCACCATATAAAGAATTCAGCTCGTCGATGCATTCTTGTTAAGATAATCCACGCCGAAAGTTATGTAACATAAAATTTTCAAGTTATTGTCAACAATAGAAATAGCCACCGGATAATAAAACTGTCAAGTAAATATATTTTCAAAAATGACAAACTTCACGATGCAATCATCAGATCGGAGGCAACACTAACAGTGCTGCCAGTTTCCGAAATATAAACGGCTACCTTCGTATATGAAAGCACTACTGTTTTTAATAATAAGAATTTTTTAAATCTTAGATATTTCTTGATCAGTTACATTATCTTCCTCTCATATCTCAACAAACCCTCCCTCATTCTTATCATTGTATTCTTCCTCGTTAGAAAGGCATTCCCTTATTAGTTATTGTTTCCGCTAATAAGAATATGCAATTACCCCATAACATTATGAATAATATACATATGCGTTATAGAAAGAAATGGACAATTATTAATTAATTAATTAAAGTATGGTAGCGCGTCACATTGCCTTGCGTTCGACTGATTGACCGTAAACTTCAATAAAGATAAATCTGTTGTTTCACACAAACATTCTTATTTGCACCAGTACCAATAAGATTATGTTAAAAAAGTCAATTTTAAGTACCCAATGAATGTAGTGAAAATATTTTTATTTAAATGTCAATAAATAATAAATGAATTTCAAAAGCCCTTTCACATTACTTGCTAGATTATATGCACCATAAAATGTCTCATATAAATATGTTTCTATTTTTTTTTAAATTCCAATCTATTCTAAAAGTAAATTTCTTATTTCTTAGAAATTAATACAAACGCAATTCTAAAATTAATCGGGTTTCCATTTACTACCTTTACCCGTTAATATGTCGAGCACATCATCTGTTTCATAAAAAATAGATAAAGGAACATACGCTATATATCATTACCTTTCCCTAATTATATTAATCAAAAGTTATGTGTGTACCCTTTTTCCTAAAGAACAGACAAAACCAGAGTAGTTTCGGATGTGCGCGGTTCAACTGACGACCGCTAGATGTCATGTGGTTCCCGTATTGAACACAATTTACGTTACATGCATGTATTTATAAATATTTCTTTCACTTTGGTTTTGATGCGTTATGCCATAACTGTTACTCTGCGGTTTTACAAACTGATATTTTTCGGGTACAACGTTTAATTATTTTTATATTACCCAACTGTAATGAACCGGTAGTTTGCCAGGGTTTTCATTGTAAATACCGATAAGTATACGGTTAACAATCATAACTATTACAAGTAGTAAATGAATATGTCGTTAATGTTGTAATTATTATTTATGTAAGTATAAATTTTTCATAATAATTCAAGGAACAAAGTTCTTTTCTTTTGTTTTTAAAGAAAGCTACATGTAAACAATGTATTACACTATGTGTAACTAGAATAAAAGGTTGTAATAACGAATATGATAATTCCTACCATTAGTAGTTGAAGCACTCAACTTTCTGGCCATGATTTATGTATTTGTATATTGTTTTTTCTGAGTAATAGTTCTTCAAAATATTATTCTTGACAGATTCTGTTTTCTACTTCCTTTATATTCTAGTCCTCTTACTTTTAACTCTCCTATAAGATTTAAACTCGAATAAAGCATATTCAAAAAATATTTGTTTTATTTTGTGTATATTTGAGGTTGTTTATATTTTCTTATTCAAATTGTAGGACTTTCTAGTTTCGTATCTACATATTTTCTTAATGATACGTTGACTTGAACTAGTGCTTACGTTTGAAAATCATCATGAAACTTATTCCGCTGCTACCATTTCAGAACTATCACAGCCCTCATGTCTCTTATAATCCTTTTGTTTCTTTGAATATGCCTGTTAAAGATGACTTGATTACGGCTTTATTGGTCTCTATATAATGTTTCACCAGTTTCACCAGTTAACCTTAAAAATTCCTGATCGCGTAAATAATCGGATCTTCGCCTCGGACATTGTATCTACTTCTTGTAAAAGACTCACAGTTTTGCGTCTTTATCTGTTGATAACGCTAGTTCATCTGTCTTTCTGGCTTGTTTTTCCCATGTAGGATTTGTTCCTTGCAACTTTAGCGCTTTCTGTTCTTTTCTACTTTTTCTTCTTGAATTCTTCTTTGTACCTTTTTCATATTGCGATCAATAAGGGAAACAAGAGTTTGCCCAATCAGAGTCCTGTTGGACCGAGAAAGGCTAAATATAAAAGATTTGTGTCTGGCACCCCTAGGATAATTTTTAATTACCACCATTTCCGGCGACCATGTAATTTTCGTCGGCTTGCCTTACACCTATGTGATAGGTGTAAAGCAAGGATATAGATATACTTTCAGTTCCTCGCTAGTTTCCGTTCTCACAAATTAGCTGCGAGCCCTTGGGAGAAAACTTTCTAGACTAAATGCGATCAATAAGTTACATGTTTCTTTAGAATTAATATTTAAAACTAACGCAAACAATATAATTACTTGCTTTGTTTCGTTATATTCATTAGATTTTTCTGTAGATGTTGTTTTGGTATAATCCTATTATTTTCAAAGAATTTGCTTAATGACTTCTATTTAGTATATACATATTATTAGGTAAATATAGTGAATTAATGAATTTTTACAAAAATATTTTTTATTGTTTCAAAAAACTCCACTTGTATCTTTTAAAGTTGCACAACACATAACCAAGTGTAAAAGACATTTTACCGTGTATTGCGAAAAGTTTTATTCTGCCTGTTGTCATTAATGTCGTCGTAACAATTCGATTAAATTAAGAAAGTATTAATAATAAATGCATTGATTTTAATATTTATAATAATATGCTTTATTTTAGAGAGAGTAGATATATTTGATCACTGAAGGTTGATATATAACTCCTTGCCACATTAATTTTCGTATTCTGTATACGTATTTCGACAAGTAAGTTGTCATCATCAGCAGATAATTAAAAAGTGTCTCACCTGGAAAACTACGGCGAAAAATACCCGTACGAAAACAAACTCCGTACTCGATCCGTATCGTTGAGAACAGAATACGAAAATTAATGTGGAAAGGGGTTATATATCAACCTTCAGTGATCAAGTGAATCAACCACAGGCTCCATCAAAATTACCTTAGAGTAGATATAGCAAATATAAGAAAAAAATATAGTAGTCCTTAAATAAATTAGTATAACTAAAATGTAACATTAAAAATAAGATAAGGTAATAGAAACACAATAAAAATAATACAAAAATAATGCTACTGACAAAATGTCTGCAAATGTTGGCATTGTTAGATGTATAGATCAAAGGAGCCCCCCCAGATAGGATTCAAGTAGTACAGTATGTAAAGATTGGAGCACTTTTAGAGGAGTACCGCGGGACAAAGAAATTTAAATCACACTACTATATCTTAGTAATATAATTTAAATCCATAAAAACATATAATGATCAACAACAACATAGTAGAAACTTGGAAAAACAAAATAATACGTGAAACACATCAGCAAATAACAAAAACAAATATTGATTGAACAGGCAGCCAACAAATGGTTGAAAATCTAAATATTTACCCACAAACTGATTCAATATCATAAACATTAGAAACAATTGAACATATTACGAACTTACCACGGGCATAATGCATAATGCGACATGGTAATATCTATAAAATAATACACAGATATCTAGTAGAAAAAATACAAATTAGTAAATATAATTGACCTATGATATAAATAGGAACTACAAACAGTTTTAGAAAATTAAGTTGAATTATACTGGAACAGAAACATTCTCACATAGTATATAGTAACACAAAACAGACAAGATATTACACAAATTCTTAAAAATACTAAAAGGACATACCTAATTGACGTTTCTATAAGTAACACCCATAACTTTCAACAAAAATGTACATAGAAACACAATGCTCTAGCCGAAGAGATACAGCAACTATGGCAAGTAAGGTCAAAATTATATTAATTATAGTTTCTACCATTGAAGTAATTTCTAAGCAACGCCATAAAAGTCTTGAAGAACTTGACTCTAATCTAGAAATACATATGCATTATATTGCCTAAAACTGTTATTTTGAACACTTACTCAATCGTCGAGATTTCTGAATAAACAATAAAAAAGATTAATTTCATCTGAATTTAATAAAAAAAAAAATAATACTGATACTCCTTCATAAAAAGATGTAGAGCATCACAAAGCTTGTATTGATTTACCCCTTTATGATATATAAAGTCGTCGACTGTTGAATTAGGATCACAAGAAAACTGATTATTTTTGATATATAACTGTCATAAAAAAGTATATTCTTACAAAGTATAGATATATAAAGCATCTTCATTTACAATTTCGTAAAGCAAATCTTTTGGCATACTATCAAGAGCCACAGTGATACTGTTTTTAATTTAATCACAATTTTACCAAACATTTTCAACGTTCTCCGTTAAATCTTGCTTCCTAGAGAAGTTCCTTCATGTCACGATTATTTAAAATTTATTCCTTACATTTTCAATGTCAGGAGAATATCCAGACCGATTCAATAACTGTATTCAAGTGTTCTTTGTATGGTCCTTCCAAAGTATCAATGTAAGGTATTAATTACGCATTCACGACTTTTTATATTGACTTTGATTCATCGTATCTTCAACAAAGTAAAGTGGTCCTCGACCCTCTGCTGTGATACGTCACCATATTATAACGCTTCTACATTATTCTTTGAAACATTTAGATGGTAATCTTCTCACGTATTGAGCACGTTCTGTTAACGCCTCTACTTTTCGTTTGTCACTAAAGATGACCTATGAAAGTGCTAAAACATTGAAATTTTGCAACAATTTTAGTGAATATGTAAAAGGGGGTTAAAACATTCACTCTTGATGTCTACCTTTTTCTAATCATCTTCTGTGTAATTTTTTTTATAGTTTGACAAAATTGTGACGTGCTTTCTTCATCATTTCTGTCAATTTGATGTTTTTACCGGACGCCTACACTTTAGCCAGGCCTTGTACAATACTTTCATAATTTTACAACTGTCATTACAGTTTGATGAGGAACACTTTCCGTGCTATTTTACAGAACAAATACATTTCAGGTTCCAAGAAGACATGGATTCCTGTTTTATAACTTGTACCAATGTGCACCAATTAGGTTTTCAAAAAATTTTAATTGCAAATGAAAACGAAACACTAAAATATATTTCACACAACACGCAATAATTTTTATTGTAATATGCAGCTGTTGAAGATAATAAATATTACCGACAGCTTTATAAACTAATTACTTTTAAAGGCATGTAAATGACGGAAACATTTTATAGTAGAACACGAATTAAATGGATCATGAAATAACTGAAACACAAGAAATATTTAGTTTTAAACCAAATGAAAAGCACAGTAAATGATAAACATGAGTTGAAACATCGTGTCTGTTGTTTCCTCCGATAATCTCTACCATTGCAGCCTATACATTTCTTCTCTTTCATCTCGTCCCCGGAAAAAAGAATTAATCACACACTCGCCCGTGTTGTGCGTTCATTAATTTCGAATCTGGTTAAAGAACAAAACGCGTACACATGGTGTATACATCTGTCCTGCAGACTGAAAATTTTTCCCGAAAACGCCTCCTGGTTGAATGGCCTTTCTTTCCGTGTACATAATCCCGATATACATACATACATATATATGTTGGTGCTGTTTTGTGTGCGTTTCGAGAGAGAAAAGAATGCGGTCCCCGATGTCAACTGATGTGGGCGGAGTACGACCCAACCCATCGCACGATTCTTTGTCTTTTAGAACTCAGGCAACGGCGACATTCACCTTCTCAATTATTCAAATTAATTGGAAAAAAGAGTCCAGCACGTGTTTCAGTACTGACAGAATGCACAAAGAAAGGCGGAAAAAAATATTTATGAATATCGTGTAGTAACATACTGACTTTTTGGTAAAGGAAGGTAGTGTTAATATATTGTTTAAAATTTTATTTACAGCTGTACAATGTGTGTAGGTAGATTCATAACTACATGTTTTTTGGGATCAATATTGCATTGACGAATACAAAAACTTTATTTGACTCGAATCAGGTGATCAAAATTAATAATTAAGATATGGTAACAAATGTCTCTAATTCATACTTAATTTTAGGAATAATTGATACCTAATATATTTGTTTGCTTAAACATGAGGACACGTGAACTATTTATCTAACATATTAAAATTATTAGAACCTTTGAATAAATGAAAATCTTTTACCCAGAATACACGTGGATTATTTTTTAAATATAATTAATAAATGAATTTATATTTCTTTATGGAATATGTTGTAGTATTTTAGCAATTTAATTCTCTAAAATTGGATTTTTTGAACAACTTTTGCATTATGGACTGACAATTTCTTTTTTTTAAAATAACATTTATTTATTAATAAATACGCAGATTGTTAAAACTTACCCTTATGTTATTTTTTAATTATTAACTAACGTATTCTTTTCTTTTTTAATATGTTGGTCGTTTTATTCTAACAAATTTTATTTTTTGGTGTTTTCGAGCATTAGGGATAACAAAACACATACGTCATACATTCAATATGATGTATTTTTTTAATAGCGATTTTTTGACAGATAAAGAGTGAGTTGTGTCAAACTTCCATGCTATTTTAGTTAAGTATTATTGGACATTTTATTATCGAAAATTACTCAGCTGTATTACGAAAATCATTGTTCCACGAGTAATGTGTTTCGCACGCTTAGAGCAGCTTACAAATATGGTCTACGTAATCGCTATACCATCGAAAAATTTGAAACGTAATTTTCATTATTAGATAAACCACATCCAGCACATGGTGAAGAAAATATAGCGATGGTAGCTGAGAGTGTACGCGATGACCGTGAAGAATCGATTCGACGTAGATCTCAACAGCTTGGCTTGTCGTATGCCACAACTTGGCGTATTTTACGTAAGAATCTTGTTTTAAAATCATACAAAATTCAACTCGTTCAAGAATTGAGAGCGACCGACCTTTCGAATCGTTACCGTTTCAGTCTTTGGACCCTTAAAAAGCTTGAAGAAAATCCACTGCTTTCACCTAAAAATTTGTTCAGCGATGAGGCTACATCAATAAGCACAATTGCCGTATTTGATGTGAAGAGTAACTTGAAGAGGTTCAAGACCTGCCATTACAACCAGGCAAAACTATGGTTTGGTGTGGTTTATGGGCCAGTGGAATCATCGGTCTATATTTCTGCAAAAATAAAGACGGCCGCAACGTAACTGAATGGCGCCCGTTATCGCGCCATGATAACGGACTATTTGCTGCCTAAAATTGAAGCCGGTGGTCTTAACGACATATGGTTCCAACAAGACGGCGCTACTTGCGACATAGTTCCTGAAAACATGGCTTTATTGCGAGAACAACTTGGTGAACAATTAATTTCACGTAATGTACCTGTGCGATAGCCGTCTAGATCATGTCATATCTTTAGATATTTTCCTTTGGGGTTCAAAGTTCAAAGTCTATATGGATGAGCTAGCTGCGACTGAGCAATTGTAAGCCACCATTACTGGCGTTATTTGCCAAATACTATTTGAAATGCTGGAATGCGTCATCGAAAATTAGATCTTCAGAATGGACTATTTTAGGCGCAGTTGGAGCCAACATTTTAAGAAAATGATTTTTAAAAAGTAAATGTCAAGAATGGTTCTTTTGTATGAAGAATTCCCGTTTTTATTTTTTTTTATTTTTGAAAAAGGTACCTTCAAATGAATCACCTCTTATATTTGGTTTTCTTTTCCTTCTTTAACATTTTTTTTCTGTTGAACATTGTCAATTTACAAAAGGATAAACATTTTAAATTTTTTACGTGGCGTGTCTGAGCGTTATACTTATGTATGGTACTGACGAAATTGTATCTTAAATGTTAAAGAAGAAATATATATATATGAAAATAATTAAAAAAATAACTTGAAAAACAAGGAAAAAATATCCTGAATTGTCGTCAATATGAATTAAATGTTCTTCACTAAATGTGTGAAGTTTTGGGGACTTTTTCAAGTTATTTAATTGTTCTTCTTTTTCAACTTTAACTTATACATATATAACCGATTTGAAATATTTTTATTTAATGGATTTTTTTATATATTTTTTGAATGTATTAATATTTATTAATACGTACACTTCTTTTCCTGTTGAAAATTGTAAATTTACAAACGCACGATACTTTCAAATTGACAAAATTATGCGGTGTTCCTGTGTGTTATGCTTATGTATGGAACTGACGGAACTGTTATGTACATATATACATGGTAAAGGTTCAATCTGCAAGCATGTATTATTATCTCTTCCACTTTTCCTCTCGTATTTATTTTTAATTACTGCGCATGACAATTATTTTACTACACGGTGGCTTCTTCTGATGTTTAAATTAAATATTAACGTATATTGTAAAATACTAAACCACTTATGACCTAAATTACAAGAATTTAAAAGAGTGATGAAAGCACGTTCTTCGGAACTATTAAACTTTTTGTTACACAAACAAATTTAGTAAAAGAGAATCGTTTATCTCTGCTTGTTCGTTTAACAAGTGATTTGATTTTTCAACTTTATTAACTTCTAAATTATTCTAATAAATTTAATGTTCTTTGCTTTCTATACGCATTATTTTAGATTCGTAATTTGACACATATTTATTATTAATTAAATGATTAGCGAGGGAAGTATTCGACTTCTTCTTAAATTTATGTGTAACTTATTATATTCTAATGCACGTTTGTCAGAAGATTATCCTGTTTGGCCAATATAAAATCTGGGCATGTACCACATATTAACTTATAGACTCCTGATCTTCTGCATTATGAATTTTATCCTTGTTATTTTTAATGTATTGAAAGAGTATTACTAAATCAGAAAACTACTTGTAAATTTTGTTTTTAAAAAATTTCGCCAATTTAATACTTGAAGGTTCAATATAACTAATTACTTGATATTGTCGAAACTTTTTCTATTCTTGTTTTTGGATAAGTATTTAAAATCACAAAATTTTTAACTAGAATATTATTTAGTCTTTGATGATTACAACCATTATTATTTGCAATCTGTTTTATTATATTTAATTCTTTTAAAATTAACTTTTGACGGAGATATGTGATTACTCTAGGGATCATACTATTGTAGCCTTTGCATCGAGTATGTTGATCTATTATGCATAACTGTATTGGTACATTGAGTAAACCTCTGTAAAGTTAACGGTTATAATGCGCATGCTCTCCTCCGGTAATTTTCTTTACGCGTTACGCTGTTCTCTCCACTCAATCACATTTCAAATCTTGCAAAATAAGTAATAAAATAACGAGTAATAAAAATAATTTTTGTTTGCCTTTCACATCAGTTAATAATTTTTTCTTATTGTTGCTATAAATTATGACTATTAAGTTTTCTAAGTGAATTTTTAAAAAACATCAAGAACGTGGAAATTCCTGGAACATATACTCGGTTATTTTAAAATACAATATAGCAAACAGATAATGGTACAAAATTCTTCTTGATATTTTATTACTAATTTTGATACGTATTTTGAATTGAAGCGATGTTTTAGTTTTTAAAAAGATTTGATATGCTTCTAGAATTATATTTTTTTACGATTTTAAACAAAGTTTCTCATACAACCGAAGTCATAAAAATTTAATAATAGCTTTTAACAATAATAACACAGGCCTGCAAAAATACTTTTTAAAAATTGTTTTAACTTCAGTTACTTTTTTGTGTGGTTTTCAATGCTGTACTCAAAAACGAAAACCGGTTTTTTTCTATCACATAGGATTTTCTCACAACAAACAAATGTATTTTAGGAATAGTAAACCAATTACAAAAAAAAAAAATGGAATGTATATTTTATTTTATATTTTATTAAAATCATAAGTAACCAAACATTTTTCATAAAAACACACAAAATTAATAAAATTAAATGATCTTGTTTAATAGTTCTTGTTAGTACCTTTTTCGCTTCCCATCAAAACTTCTTCTGCTGTAGGATCGCTGGGTATTGAGCAAAGGTTTGACAGCTACTCAGTGTTGCCACCCGACTGCTGTTTTTTCAAGTACACTAGATGATCAGAAGTAGTAATTAATCTTATAAATTATAAAGTCTTGAATGGCGATTGGTATGCAGAAGTTTGCCTATCTCAAGTCTTTGAAAAATTGTGTGCGTGTTGGAATCATTCAAAATCTAGCTTGCTTAGAATATTGTTACACAACGACAACGCAACTTAATATACGATTGTAAAACAATAAGTTCTTTCAAGTGGTCACTCGTCTATAATATAGTTGAATTTGATGGAGCCTGTGGTTGATTAACTTGATCACTAAGGTTGATATATAACCCCTTTCCACATTAACTTTTGTAAATTCTGTATACGCATTTCGACAACCAAGTTGTCATCATCAGCAGATAATAATAATTTCAAAATGTCGCACCTTGTAAAACACGGCGAAAAACAACTGTACGAAAATCGAACTCCGTACGCGATCCACACCGCTCAAAACCAAGGTGTACACTGATGACAACTTGGTTGTCGAAATGCGTATACAGAATTTACAAAAGTTAATGTGGAAAGGGGTTATATATCAACCTTAGTGATCAACGTCTATAATATAGTCCAGATCTTACATTAAAGCGGTAAATACATATGTATATGGAAATCATACATATATATTTACCGCTAGTTAAAGGTTCGATGTGTGGAAAAAACTTTCTGAAGCTAATGTGACGGCTGATGGGTTCTAGGAACGTTTCGATGGTTTGTCAAAAAACGAGTCCTTTGCTTGTTTCTAGAAACAGTTCTAAAGAACGAACAAGTATATTTTAAATAAAAGGGGTTATTTACAAAAACAATAAAATTAGTTTTTTAAAATTACATAGTTTTTTTGTAACTAAAGTTTTTAAACATGTTATGGTGGTAGAATAAACAATTGTCTATTAAGTATTTGAAAAGCAATATTTCAAAAATTTGAGTTAAATACCTACAACACACACGTATTGCTTTGTTACATGTTTAATTTTATTTTATTATGAAATATCATAGTAGCGGCTTTAAATATTAATCTTTTCAATTTTTCTATTTCATAGGCTTGTAGTAAACTTAGAATGTACTTCTTCATGAACAAGTTTCACACTATCAAGGCTAAAACTAGATTGATTTATGTTTATTCAATCTTTCATACAATTGTCTATTCGCCGGACTAATATATGTACGAGTATAATAAATAAATACAAACATACATACATACATATGTTGAATGATAATGTCTACAGTTTATTGAATTCTTCTGTTATAATTTCACAGTTTTTCAGTCAGACTTCATTAGCATTTTCATGAAGTATAATGGTATATTGTTTAAAAGTATGGTGTCCTATTTTAATTAATAAATAAAGTAATTAATATTTAATCACTTAAATCCAATAATTTCTTTAAAACTTAAAATTAAAAAGCAAGTATTATATAGGTACAATTCTTTCATAATAATTGACCCTTACAACAGATGTAAGGCGCTGAGAAAGCAGAAACCGAGAATTTAGAAAAACCGAAGGGTGACAGCGACACGGCGAGTTCAACAATTGCGGAGGCCCCTGCCACTAGAAACCACAATCTCTTTTGGGTCTCACTGCGGGAACCAATATCGAAAGGCTTACACCCCGCTGTAGAAGAGTGTCGAAAACTCACATCAACGGATTAAACGGGATAAAAGGAACGCGACTACGTGTTTATTAAATTTTAATTGAAAAACAATGAGAGCGCTTAATTGATCACCACTGAAGCGACAAATATCGCGCAGACGTGTTCATGAAACTGTGAAATAATTGCATTGTCTAACTAGTCGGTTTTTAATATATAAAGTTTGCGTTGATTTATTTTTGTTTTGTTGTTTTCGCTTGTTTATTTTTGTCTTAATTTTAAAGGGGTAGGTAATGTCTTGAATGGATATAAATTAAGGTTGACAGCTGTCCTATTAATTGGAAATTTATTGCGGCCGTTAAAGAAATTAGTTTATTTAAAAATGCTGTTAAGCCGTAGTTTTAGAAGTGTTCTAAAGACGTATATACAAAGAACGATAATTACTTTCGTAAATTCGATAGCACTGTTTTGTGTATAAATTTAAGAACAGTTCAGAATTCATATAGCAATAAATAAAGGTATTTTTTAGTCGAGTTTCATAATTTTCTTTAATATTCTTAAGTATTCAATCATGATTCTCAACAAATAATCAGACAATTTTATCATTAACTTTTTATTGTTTCTTATTTCTTTTAATAATAACTTTTACCGTCCAATAGATGATATACATTAACATTGCAATGTATATGCTTATGTGTATAAAATACGTGCAGTAAAAAAATGTAAATAAATATAAGAAAAAAAGGAAATAAAAACTTCCGTACTTCATATTATAATGATTGAAGATTTCCAAAATGTTCGTTAACACTTTTTATCGTATGAGCTGTCGGACACTTTAACATAATACTAGTTCTTTCTGTCGGGACGCAAAATACATCCTCAGCTAGGATTCCGCAGGAGAGCACAAGAAATTAAATATGGAAAAGTAGTGATGGAGAATCAATAATATTCTTATTTAAATTAAGCGTAAACCTGGTACTCTAAATATAATATCACGACGCAAAGACAGAGGGGGACATGGTTCTCAAGCAAAGTATGGTAATCTGTGCCGCGAACTAGATATCCTCCATCTTGTCTGTAAGACAAAAATTCTTCTGTACTCATTCAATTAGAAGGCCCTGATAAACATAACACAACATCTAAAGAACGAATACACATTCCAGTTCGGTTCGAACAAACGTATAATAGTATGAGGTTTCTATAGTTTGCATATTATTAAAATTTTCTGACAATCACATGACAAATCCAAGTGTCCTTGAAGCAAGAGAACATAAAGAGAGTATATGATTAGCAAACGTCAGTTTTCAATTAAAAAGTACACGCAAATCATGTATTTATGACACTTTAGAGATTGTATGTTGGATCCACAGAATAGTCGAACGCCGTCATAATACTTAAGCTTTTAAGTAGTCAATATGCAAATGCACACCGCGGATATGGCCGGTTAAATATTTTCAGTATCGGGTATGTTTCAATAGTTTCTCCATGTAATTGTGTTCGCTATAGGAAATAAATATTCTAATGTGCAGAAAACGATAGTTCGACATCTAATGATGAAATATTTGCATAATTAAAATAATCTTTACCATTAGTTAACGGATCTGTAGAAATATTACATATCACCAAAAATTCGTTTTAATCTGGTAAAATCTGAATAATGTTAATATAATGCTAGTGTTGTTGCTAAAGTTGTAAAGTACCGCGCAATAAAATTAAGGCCACCACATAAATGCAACTTTTCGGTTTAATTTTTATAAAAAGTAAGACAAAATAACGACTTGACGTGAGCAACTGATTTTGAACATTAAAATATAAAAATTTATATATATATATATGTATATATATATATATATATATATATACAACCATGCTCAAATGTATTAGACACCTTACGAATTTATGTACATACATACATATATAGTTTATATAGTTTAGTCAAAAGAGAGGTGAGGAAAATAAAACTGTTGTGAAAATTATGTACAAAGTGTTATTTAGTAATATAGTACAATTTATTAATATTTTGTCGTTCCGCCCTTGGCCTTAATGACAGCTCGCACTCGTCGAGGCATACTTGCTATTGTAACACTCTGCCGGTGGTATTGCAGCCCATATTTCGCGAATTTTTGTTGATAATTCTGCTTTTGACAGACATCCGTGGTCTTAGTTTTTAAGATACGCCAGCCACCAATTTTCAATGGGCGACAAATCAGGACTTTGTGGCGGCCAATCCAATACCTTTGGATTTGTGGCAAGGCGCAATATCTTGCTGAAAAATGTATTGTGGAATATCCTGGTCGAATAGTTTTAGCACAGACGGTTCTAATACTTTCTCCAACATGGCTAAATAGCGTTGGTTATTCATCCGTCCATCGCACAGGTACACTTCTCCAACACCGTATGCAGACATACAACCCCAAACCATGATACTACCACCTGCAAATTTTACTGTGGGAATGATACATTGTGGTTCATAAGCTTCCCCTTGCCTACGCCGAACGTATAGCGTCCCAGGTAGTCCTCAAAGCTGCCAGGCAAAAGAAGAAAGTTAACACTTAGACAGGATTAATTTTGTTTAATGTTACATGTAGACTGAATTGCATACAACGATAAGAATATTAGTCATGAAGATGTACTTACATACCTCGATATTCGATTCATCAGACCAAAGAATCTTCGACCACTTCTCGATTGTCCAATTTTCATGTTGTTTGGCCCATAAATACCGCTTCTTTTTACGAGCGTCAGTTAAAAGCGGTTTACGTCGCGCTTTACACCCTCGTAAACCAGCACGCTGGAGACGCCTTCTCACTGTTTGCGCAGAAACTGTTACGCGATAACGCTGTTTCAGCTCACTGGCGAGCTGTTTCGACGATTTTTTCCTATCACTGAGAGAGAGTCTTTGTAAAATTCTGTCTTCTCTAATCGAGGTACAGGGTTTTCTGCCACTTTTTGATCTGTTAACGAACGACCCACTCTCCTGATAGCGACTAATGGTTGTACGGACTGCACATCGCGAATATTTTTTTTTGCAATTGCAGCTATTGATAACTTCTGGGAATGCAGTAGTACTATTTAAGCGCGTTTCCCTACCGACAACTCGCTTGTTTTAGGCATTTTTCTTCAACAAATAACTGACACAACGTGAAAAAATAGGATAATCTAATTGATCTCTACCACAAACTCACAAACGCACGTTGCTCACACACTGCTAGAATGACACTAAATTTCTAAAATCCACAATTTCCCCTTTCTACCTATTCTTTTCAATAGGGGATTAACTAGGGTATTCAAAACCGCATTTCTGTAAATACCATTAACTATTTTTACGGTTAATTTCCGTCAGACTTGGATAATACCGAGAATAAGGGTTTTTACCTGGGGTGTCTAATACATTTGAACATGGTTGTATATGTATATTGATTTTTAAATGACATTTATTAATATTCTTCTAAGCCACGCTTTGTTTTGATCACGATGGCAATTCTTCTCGCCATGCTTCTGATACATGACCTAAGGAAGTCTTTCAAATTCCGATTATTGCGCCACGTATCTTTGATTCGTATTTGGATTCAAAATAGCTAGGGTCGGAAACTATTCCATACATTGTCGATTGGGTTTAGGTTTGCAAAAATGCCTGGCCATGGGAAAACCTGTACGTTGTTGTCAGAAGACAAATCTTTCATTGATTTTGCTATGTGCCATGGTGCGCCATCTTGTATATATTTGTGAAAATCTCCAGAACTTTAAGAATCAATGTATGGAATTGGTATTGATTCTATTACGTATGTATTCATATTATGCTTGATTCGTTATACTCGTAACATTTCATTATACTCGTAAAATAATATAGAGGCCTTAGTCCTTTCCTGATATGTAGGACTAAATCAGAAATATTTTCCATTACCTCCTCTAAGTGCGATTCAGCAGTGAATATAATCTTGAGAAAACGAAATATTCATTAAATATCTTTTCATAATCCTAAACTGTCAAAGTTTTTCTGGATAGTTTGACGTTATATGTTTCTAAGATGCACAGCACCTCTCAAACATGCCACTGTTGATTCTCTAATAATCTTAACAATAAATCTACCTCCACCTTCCTTTGCCCTTCTCTATCTTTCATAATTAATACGGTCGCTTGTAGTGGACGGTAGGTTTTCTGCAATTAACTTTGCCACCCTGTCCACTGATTGACGAGAAACACGTTCTTGTCTTGCTAGTTCTCGATGAGAATAGCTTCGTATTTAAAGTCTCTGTTGCCACCTTTTTTTATACTGGTAATGTCTTTGCGTTCAAAAATCACGACCTTCCTTAACACACAAAAGAACATAAAAAAAAACGTGCACTCAGAGCGACGAAAAGCAGATAACTCCCTATGTTTGGCTTTCGACGGTGTATAAAACTCTACTAGTACTGCCTTTGTCTTCGCGCGAATTTTGTTGTGATTCCAGATACGACACTGTGATTAAATACCTACTGATGACGACGGCATTGGTGTTCGAAATACGTATACAGAATACGAAAATTATTGTGGAAAAGGGTTAACCTTAACGGATTAATACTATATAATTAGTTATCTCATCAATACTTACAAATATAAAGAAATAGTCATACCACAACAACAAAATTTAATTATTAAATTTAATTACAAAATTTAATTCATATCCAAAGTGATGGATATTAGAATGATGATTTATATAATGACGTAGTGAAGAAACTCTTAAGAATGTTGTATCAATAATTACATGTAATCTATGAAATCCTGTAGTAATAAAAGAAGTTGAACCATAAACTGACTCTGAGTCTCTTCAATACATTCATAAGGATGTAAGAGAGTAAAATAAATGCCTACTACTGCTATGGTGAGTTCAAGTGACAGTTAAATCCAATATTTATAAAATTAAAGTATTTAATAAAGAAATTTCAATTAGATTAAATTGGATAATATCTTTTGGAGGTCAAGTAGTTCAGCTGCAGAAGAAAGGCTTACTATAAAAAGAAGGCTCAAAAGAATTAAACGAAGAAATATATTTCTGAAGTAATGAATAAAATTATTCAACGTAATTCTATTATTACTGGGTAGCAATAGCTACTAAGTTGTTATTTTTAAATGGGCTCATAGTAAAGCTGCACAGAGAAACTGCCAAACACTCTACTCCATGTTCGTACAAGTACTGTTACAATTTAATTTACAAAAATGCAATTTCTTTTTAAAAAATCATTTTTATTCTGAATTAAAGTAGAGGAAAAAAAATAAACATATACAAAGACGAACAACAATATAATACATCAAATATTGAAATAATTCTTCTAAATTAACATTAATATAGTTTTTATTATTTTCCAATTTACGAAAATGGTGAATAGGTTAAATTTGTTTAGTTATTTCTATCAGCGCAAAAGAGTCTACATGGTTGGTACGTCGTCGATCAGGACGCCTTCACACTCCTTCGTCAGCCTTACGGCGGGTTCAATACGCCCGCAGGCGTAGCGCTCCTCCTTAAAGCCAAATCACATTGCTCTATTCTCATTGTGTTCGAAGTTGAATACATAAACTGCACTGCATACCATGCACACAAACATAAACCACTGATTTATAACACAAATGTATTTATACAACACGATTTTCAAATTTTATGTTAATATTCGTTGAATTTCCTTTTAACTTTATAATTCGGGTTTATTGTTATTTATTTGTAATACAATTGTAAAGATGTATTATAGACTTGTCTTTTTAAGAACCAAATATTGTGCTATTGTATAGTTAACAAGCCCCAAGACGAAGTCTAAGTGAAATGTGAATAATATTGATTTCTTTTACAACTTACGAAACCAAAGTATAATTTCGAAGATTATAGGAATATAAAATTACTTTCTATTGAAATTAAAAGAAATGCCATACGGCAATATAATGGTGAACTAAAGAAAATGTACTGCTTAAAACAATTAGCTGATATTTAACAAGAACGATAATATACTGTAAAAAGAATTGATTTACATTATGTCTTGGTTTGGTGGACACTTCGTTGTATTTTAACTTGTCACGAAGTTTTAATGTGATCCTGTTAGGAGATTATAAACGTTTCATTGTAATAATTCTTATAAAAAATTAGAGATTAATTATATGTATGATTTTTTGAACATCTAAAAACATTTAAGTAACTTAATAGCATGGACTAGACTAGTACGTCAAACATTTTTTTTCGGGAATCCTATCCTATTTCTCCCCGACAGCAATTTATAACGTCTGAAGCGTTTTGGTAGTATAGTTCGTGCGAAAACATGTCTTCTCATAACATCCCAAGTATGTTCTATTGAATTATCATCTGATGAACTCTATTTTGTGTATACCAACATCATCAATCCAATTATCCACGATGTTTGCTCGATGATGACAAGCACTATCGCCCGTCAAAATGAATTCTTCTCCACAACACTGCCCACAGATGAACAAGGGCTCGTACTATCACATACAGATATCTTTGGGCAGTTAAAGCTCATTTTCTATGAAATAAAAGTCAGTTTGCTCTCCAGTCCATATCTCTACCCATGTTTTACGCCCCACCCTCATAATGAGAGATTTTCCGGACAAACAGTGGATTATTGCGCGTGCCAAGTTCATGCCAAATCAGAATACACATATATAAACTCAGTTCAATTGTTTTAAAACGGTTACATTGCCCTTGTCTTCGTCAAGCACACCTAGTTTTCAAAAACCGATTTTAAAATTAAGAAACAAGTTTATAAAAATAAATATTCGATGTTATATTAACTGGCACTATTCATTATTAATTGTATAAAATATCCGTATGCGATTAAAAAGAATTTTTTCTCTTATCAATTTTAGTATTTTTAATTATCTAAATTTAAATATATCTTTGTTCCTTTGTTTTGATTGGCTTGTTTTATATGTTCATAAAACACTAATGTATTGAATAGTTAATAAGATGCCCAGTCTCTAACTTTTCAAACTAAAGAACTAACTAAAGAATAGAAAAAATGCATCACGATTTTTTCATTTTTCAACAACACAATTGTTATTAAAAGAAAATTAGTGAAGAATATCGTCACTGTTTTTTAATTATAGAAAATTTCGCGCTTGCATCTGTTGAATAAAGAATGAATGTTAGAGTTACAAAGTATTAAAGCCCTAAATATAAAAATCTAATTTAGAAACTTCTTTTTTTTCAGCATTTCTTGAAACAAGTTCAAAATTTTTCTATGAAACTATTTTGCTTTGCGCACTTAGCATACTACCGTACAATTTACTAAGCATTTTCAATTCTTCCTGGAAAATTTGCTTTGATAAGTTTTGAAAGGTATAAAGTTTCTTGTATGACCTCGAATATTACTACAAAATTAATTTTTAATTCAATTCTCTTTTCTTTGACTTCTTTGGTGACGTCATACGAGTCCCATAAGTCCCATAAGTACCCGGCCTGACCTAGAGATGGGGGTAGTTCTTTGAAAAATATCACTATATTAGAAAGTATATTTAATCACTGAAAGTTGATATATAACCCCTTGTCACATTAACTTTCGTATTCTGTATACGTATTTCGACAACTAAGTTGTCATCATCAGCAGATAATTAAACAGTGTCGCACCTGGAAAACTACCGTAAAAATACCCGTACGAAAACAAATTCCGCACGCGATCCGTACCGCTGAAAGTCAAAACGTACACTGTGAGGCTGGCTTTCAGCTCGCACATACATACGTCTGACATTGATGACTGCTTCAATAATATTGGGTCTGGGAAAAAGTTCGTGGTGTTTTTCCCGATAGATGGCATTGGTTGCCGATAACTAAAGAACAACAAGTCACAGCGACACCACCGAGGGCTATGACCTTCCGAACGTTAGTTTGAGCGTAGAAACATTGTAATCGGTGCAGTGGTTGGAAAGTTATTCGCACTTGAAAATGGAGAAGAATAATGAGAAATTTCGCTATATTCTGCAATATTATTATGATAAGGGGAAGAACGCTGCGCAGGCTTGTGATAAAATTTGTGCTGTGTACGGTGAAGGTACTTTATCGAAATCTGTTGCGCGGAAATGGTTCGCTCGCTTTCGTTCTGGAAATTTCAATGTGAAAGATGAGTCACGCTCCGGTCGTCCAATCACTGAAAAATCTGATGGAATTCTTGAAAAAGTCCAACAAGATAAGCATATCAGCAGTGTCGATATTGGCATGGAGCTAGGCATTGACCACAAAACTGTTTTGAACCATTTACACAAAGCTGGTTACAAAAAAAAGCTTGACGTATGGGTTCCTCATGAGTTGAGCGTGAAAAACATGATGGACCGAATTAACATCTGCGATGCGCTGCTGAAACGGAATGAAATCGAGCCGTTTCTGAAACGTTTAATAACCGGAGATGAAAAATGGATTACGTACGATAATCGGAAGCGTAAAAGATCGTGGATAAAGGATGGTGAGCCGTCACAAGCGTTCGCTAAGCCAACATTGACGCAAAAAAAAGTGATGCTGTGTGTATGGTGGGACTGGAGGGGAATCGTCCACTACGAGCTACTTCCAACTGGTCAGACGATTGATTCTCAACTCTACTGTGCACAACTAGAGAGATTACGCTAGGCGATTGAAAGAAAACGGCCCGAATTGATTAATAGGAAAGGTGTTGTCTTCCATCATGACAACGCCCGACCACACACTTCTTTGATGACCCGTCAAAAATTGAGAGAGTTTGGTTGGGAAGTTTTGATGCACCCACCTTACAGTCCGGATATAGCACCCTCTGAATATCATCTGTTTCGATCTCTGCATCTCTCAATGGAATTAAGTTGGTTTCAAAAGAAGCCTGTGAAAACTACTTGATTCAGTTTTTCGATTTTTCACCGATGGGATCATGGATTTACCAAAAAAATGGCGAAACATTGTCGATAATAATGGAGCATATTCGGTTTAAATGAATTCGTTCACGCGCCATGCGGGGACCAGTTGAATTTTACTGAAAAAACGCCACGAACTTTTTCCCAGACCCAATAATATATTATTAATGTTCCAAGTTCTTGATTAAATATTTTTTAAGGTGTTTATGAGATCTTTTATCATTATTTGAAATTAAATTATTTTAAACTGATCAAAGCATTTATAATGTCAACGTTATGCAGTAGTACTTCATTGTGACTAAGATTTTAACACCATCGACATACCCTACAGTTGAAACAATAATAGACTTCTGGGACCACCCTCGTATTATAATAAATCAGAATACTCCTAAAATTCAAATATAGTTCTTTTACTTTGAGATGCGTCTGAATAATGACGTCTTCATTTTTGTCAAATATGGGTTTGTCGGTGTAATGGTAGTGTAGTTAAAATTTATAATTGCTTAACTTTAGTTTCTATGTATTTAGGGAAAAACGTTTTGTAGCTTGTTTTGGTTGTGCTAAAAATATACTTTAAATTATTTCTTCTCCATTTTGTGTTCTAAAGGGTTTTCCAATAGAGACTTGACAACCTTTAATTCAATTTGTGACCACACCCTATCACTAATCATCGAACTGTTACTGTTAATTTATTAAGTAAACTCAACATTTTCATCATGATAAAGTACACGAACGAACAACGTCTACAAATTATAAAAATTTACTACAGAAATTCGGAGTCGGTGACGGCTACTTTAAGAGCGTTAACTCCGATTTTCGGTCGTAATTCTCGCCCTAGTAGACAGGCAGTAACAAATGTAGTGCAAAAATTTGAGTCTACATATTCGTTGTGTGATGTTGCCGTGCCAGTGAGACAACGGGTTGGTCGAAGTGTCGAAAATATCGCTGCCGTTGAAACGTCCGTAGCAAATGATCCAAATCAGTCAATTCCACGGCGTTCTCAAGAGTTGGGCATCGCCCAGACCACTTTATGGCGAATTTTGCGTAAGGATCTTGGTTTACACCCATACAAGATCAAGCTGACTCAAGAATTGAAGCCGATGTACCATTTGAAGCGACGTACGTTCTCCGATTGAGCTCTGGAAAAGATGCACCAAGATGATCAATTTCATCGCAAAATCATTTTCAGTGACGAAGCTCATTTTTGGCTCAATGGGTTCGTCGATAAGCAAAATATGCGTTATTGGTCGGGTGAAAATTCACATGTGCTTCATGAAACACCACTTCATCCACAAAAAATAACTGTTTGGTGTGGTTTGCATGCCGGCGGCGTCATAGGGCCATATTTTTTCGTCGACAATAATGATCGTCACGTTACTGTGAATGGTAATCGTTATCGCGCCATGATTACCGATTATTTTTGGCCCGAATTGGAAGATATGAACTTGGACAACATGTGGTTTCAGCAGGACGGTGCCACAAGCCACACAGCACACGTTACAATCGATTTATTGAAGAGTAAGTTTGATGAGCGTGTTATCTCAAGAAATAGACCAGTCGATTGGCCGCCTCGTTCGTGCGATTTAACGCCTCTAGACTTTTTTCTTTGGGGCTACGTCAAGTCATTGGTCTATGCCAACAAGCCGACAACGTTGGAAGAGCTCAGAGCCAACATTGAACGCGAAATAGCAGCCGTTTCGGCCGTATTGTGTGGCCGAGTCATCGAGAATTGGGTCCAATGAATCGACCGCAGCAAACGTGCCCGCGGTGGCCATATGAACGAAGTCGAGTTCCATTCATAAATGTTTTGATTGTACTTCAACCCGATAATAAAGTTTTTGAAATATCTCAAACGGTCTGCATTTTATTTTGAAAAAAAAATTGTCAAGTCCTTATTGGAAAACCCTTTATTATAATCAAACATATAGAACTTATCCGAATTTAAACTTAATTTGTTTATTCACTCTTATATACACTATAGAAAATATAAATTAAATTTGTATAGTAAAACTAACGTAAATTACTTTTTTAGTTTTTCCTAAATTCAAACATGAATTTGTACTTTTAATATCTGTAATTACTTCATTGAAATGAAGCAAAACGAATAATTAATTTTAAAAAAATGACAGCATATAGTTTATTTTGACAGAATTAATAAACTTCGATTTAAAACCTATTTTTTGAATTTAAATAACTACCATATGTATGTATGTACGTTTTTGTCTCATCGTTAGTGCCATGACAGATTTACCGTTTAATTTTAGGTATCTACTTCTCTTTGGGTAAAAGACCACCAATGATGGGTTCTTTTGAGTTAATTTGAGCGCATTTTACGCTTTGCAAATCTTTTTTACTTGCCCGAGAGGGTCTGTCAATTATAGAAATTAGGATGTGATTGATTATCCTATTTTTTCGTGATGTTTTTTGAAAGTGAAAAAAACATCGCAAACCGTATATGATCGAACATTAAAATCTTGCTCACAATTGTGTTTTAAAATTAAGTTTGAAATTACTAGATGTGCAGCCAAAATTTTGATAATGTAAAAAGTTTATATCTCGTATCAAAGTTTTGAAGGTCAATAATACTTGTTAATACTTTTAAATATATAAACAATTAAAACTCACATATCACTTTGCCAATTGTCCGAAACGAAATTTCAATAACTAAGTTGTTATTATCAGTAACGATAAAAAGGGACCGGAGTTAAAACTTAAATTGACGCTTGTTAGGATAAAATATATTGTCTAGACGTGCGTTCGATGCAATAACGGAATAAATTAAAAGAGAAAATTAAAGTACAGTGTTTATAATTAAATTAATCTACACTTCAATTTTAGGTTTATAACGAAATAAAATCCAAACACATGAAATTTTAAACACATACTTCTGCACATTACACATGCTACTAACGAGACGTTATAAAAAGTGGCACATTATAGCAAGTACAGGATATATTCTTTTCAGTATTCGATCAAGTTTCCCTTAGCTTGAATGACCGCTTGAATTCACTTTGGTATGCTGCTGATAAAGGCTTTTACGTGTCTTGCAACTCTCTGTTTTCTTTCCAGACTTCAACATCTTCTCTTTAAAACGCTTAAATTCGGATTTGGTGAATAATAGGTTTAAGAACATTTCAAATATTTTTGAATAGATTGAGATCTGGTGAATTTCCAGACCAGGGCAATACTGGTATACCGAAATCGCAATCATTCTAGACAAAATGCGCTGTACGACACCATATTACATAAATATGGAAGAATTTTCCTCTGCATCTAGTGAAGTAATAAAGGACAACAAAACAGTTTCTATTACATTTTTGTAATGGTACTGGTTAATTGTCCCTTCGATAAAGTTCAGAAGTCCTGTTCCAACCCCAGTAATGCATGACCATACTATCACGGCGGGGAGGGGATATTTACCATACGCCCGCTAAACATTCCTTTTTATAACGTTCCGAAGATGTTCGTCTCACAAATTTGATAGTTTCTGTAACTGCTTCGAGTAATGATTCGCCACTGCGTATGATCTGTGATTGAGGAATTAACAACAGTTTCTAATATCTAACACAAGAAAATAATTTTAAAATGTTTGCGATATAATTTTATACAAATACATTTCTCCATTCTCCAATAGTAAAATGTCGATGCATCTTGGACCACTCTAAACGTTTTTCTTCATTGTTTCGGTTAACGAAACAATGCAGAAGAACACGCGTTTAACACGCGGTTTTTTCTAGGCCGGCGGCCATAGTAAAATGTTGATGCATCTTGGACCACTCTAAATGTTTTTCTTCATTGTTTCGTTAACCGAAACAATGAAGAAATTCGTTGTTTGCTTCATTGTGAATTATAAAAGCGAAAAATATTCTTGTCCACATTAACGGATGAGAATCATTGCAAATAGTGTGAAAAAAATAATTAACCAAATGAAAATGGTTAAAAAAACGGTGGAACATAACGTGAGATTAATGGAGAAAATCAATGAAAATAATAAAAGAATAAAAACGATATAATATCGAAAAGGATACAAGAAGAAGAATGTAAAAAAAACCTGATACAAAGCAATCAACTATGTTATAAGCTATTTAAAAGAAAGGAAAAAATCTATATTAAACATTGCAGATTACAGAAAATATAAGAAATCAAATGGTGTATTTTATTAAGCACGTTTTCATTTTTTTAAGAATTAAATGATTAGACAAAAGTAATTCTCTGTTTCGCCTTGGTTATACATAATTTTATAATTATCACAAGTAATTTCTTAATTTTAAATTCAGTTTTAAATGTACGTATTTACACATAATAAGAATATAAATTTGATTTTATCTTTCTTAAAAAAAGAATATTAATTTATTTTTTAATTTCAACACGGGAATTTTGTTAAAATTAATATTTATGTCTTATTTTAATCAAATTTTCACCCGTTAATAACGAGCGTTTATAACATTTCGTTACAAACACATGAACATAAAATAATCATTCATATTTATTAAACTGAAATTTTATTAAAATAAGTTTCTTCTAGCGTCAAAGAAGGAAACGTCGGCAAAACACTATCAAAATTATAGACATTATAGTTATATATATAATTAATTCATTATAATAGTATTCAATCTAGACAAAATTAATGTAAAACTGATTACATAATCCGATTTCAATCTCTTCAAAAGAGTAACTTAGATCACCGAGGGATATAATTAAAATGTACTTCTGCTTGTAATTAAATCAATCTAAAATAATCGTATACAAATGAATTTCATTTAAACTATTATTTATTTAAAGCACTTCTTTATAAGCTTGAAATATCTAATGTAGCCGAAATTGATATTCTGGTTTCATCTTTTACTATGCGTTCCTGAAGTTGTTGGATTGACTGCTCGTTCAATAGATGTCGCTGCATGTTAGATAAAGTACTTAATGAAAAGATATTCAATTTATTTTGCCATTTCTTATTTCCGCACATTACTTTATAACGAATTTAAAACGAGCACAAGAATTTAATTAAAACACTGACTTTTATTATATATTATGATAACATAATTACAAGATGATTGAAATTAATTCTAAAGGTTTATTCTTAAAGTTTCCTCTTATAAAGATATTTTCAATCGGATTTGAGATTTCGATAAAAGTTAGCAATAATGTAGACTTTGTACTAGGGATTATATAAAAAGTCAATTTCTGTTTCGGCTAGTAAAATCTTTTAACGTGTTTTTTTCTTTTTTAATAGATGGATCGTTTTATTTTGATCAAAAACTTAAACATAAATGTATAAAAAAACCTTTAAATTCATGAAACCACCTCTTAATATTGAGCTTTTGCTAATTGGTCAATAACTATTAAAAATATGGTTACGAGAGGTTTTCTTTTTGCTACGCTTAGTTAAATAATACACAACTTTTTGACAAAACACATTTATTTATTTTGATCATTGAAGGTTGATATATAACCCCTCTCAAAAAAAATTAATAACGACTTGCCACTCCACCCAAAGGAATACATTCTGCTATTTGCTCAGATGTGCTTCTAATAAGATGCTCTATGAACTCCTGTGGAAGTTCATGCCAAGCAAGTTCTAGGGTATCATAGCTATTGTATGTTCAATGGAGAATTAAGAAGCATACCAATCTTTTACCCTATCGTACGTCAAACATATTCTATGGGCGATAGTTCTGGTGACTACTCAAGCCAACTAAATGCATCCTGTAGAAATCATAATGGAACAACTGCAATATGAGAAGGTGTATTGTTTTTTTGAAACGTGAAATTATATAACTGTTGGACTCATAAACGTGCCTCTGGGTGTTTAAATGACCTCCTGTGCTAATTCTAGCCTAAACCGTCAATCCTCTAGTAAGTGCAGTCTCACATTTTATTCCTCGTCGACATCAGACTCGTCTAAGACCATCATGAAACCATCTACAAACATGATATTTGTCTAAAAAAACAATATTGTTTCATGCTTCATCCCCACCTGTACATTACACCATTCCAATCAAAAATCGGATACCGATTAGCGAGAGGCTATATTAATATTGGACGATAAGAAATTAATCCAAACGAATAAACACGGCGATACGAGTATATGAAATGCATTGTTATTCTATAGTCTCTTCCAAAATAAGAATTTCCCGCAGATCTTGAAGTACTATGCATATTTCTAAGGGCAAGTAATCCAAATCACTTATCTTTCCACTCGATGGTTCGTCTAGACCGTCCATGTAGTTCAATAATACGAGTTCTTTCAAAATCGCTTAGCTGACAATAATTTGTGCGTCTTCAAACTCTTTTATTGGCATTCACTTTTTTTTATTTTGGATTTATAATTAATTATTATGAATAAATAACCGAAAATTAAATTAAAAAATCCAAAATAAAAAAAAGTGAAACAAATTTCTTCATTAGAGTTCGACAATAAATAGCACAAAGGTTTATTACTTTCTTGCTATGTATTTATCATTTATTATTCTCAATGTCTAAAACATTTAAACAAAATTCGATTTAAAAATATATACTTTTATTGGGTAATTCGTTTTTTCCTTTTGTCACAAAAATAATTTTTTAAAGTATTCCATTCATAGATAATGTGTTTCTTTGCATCAGTTCGATTTAATTTTTAAATGCGCCAGTCACTTCTTCAGTCGATGCGAAACTTATACCTTGCAACATATCCTTTGCATTTGGAAAAGAAAAGAAATCAAAGTAGTAAGTCTGGACTTTATGGCGAATGACCCATTATGTCAATGTTTAAAGCGTTCAACATACTCAATTGTTTGAGTAGCATTGTGAGCATTATTGTGATTTTGAACAGTTTTCACACACACTTTGGAGAACTTGTACAATCTAGCATTAACAGAACAATAGTCTTTCAGCGACTAAACATGTCCATTAATTCCAAAAAATGTGTTGATTGTCTTTTTGTTTTAGCTTTTTTCTCAAACAACTTTTGTTGGGATCTACTTATTTTCAAAACAGTTGTTGATGCCGAGTTGTTTTTTTATGAAATCATAGCAGTATACCAAACTTTTATCACCTCTAGTCCAATTGTGGAGATTTAGTTGGAAAAAGGTTATATACCTTCAAATGTTTGTGTAAGATGGTGTTAGTTGCCTTTAAACCAATCTTTAGGATTATTTAAACACTTTAAAGTACTATGCTGATCTTCATCAATTATTTCTTGAACAAGACGAATATCCTTTTCGTTAACATCCGTTTTATGGCATAAGAACTTGAAACGTCTCATTTATCTTAGCTAAGGATCATTATTTGATTGATTTCATTGAAGCGTTTCTCACTGTTTAAGCCAAGCTTTAAATTGTAAAAAACAAAGCTTTGTTTGATTCCATGGTTTCTCGATACTCGATTATATTTTTCAATTATTGCTGTCATTAATCTTATAAATAAGTAGGTCAAAATATGTCAAACATTATTTCGGGAAAAATATCAGAGCCTACTAAAGAGGTTCAACAGAAAAATAACTGCCTTAACATATGGCCACATTCCATTCAACCTGCCATGGGTGAGTAATATAGTGTAGTCATAGTTTTGGTGGTTTAAAGTATCTTTACGATCTTATAGTGAAGTCAAGCTATCTACCTGCAAGAAAACTAATGAACGAGAGATAGTGGAAAATTTTGTTAACCAAAAGTCCAAATATACCAAAAAATTTGAACCAAAGAAGCGGAATAACAAGCGCAACGAAGATGTTTTACGCATTCAATAAAATTTGAGAGTTTATGAACGTGTTTGTCTAATTTGAACCTCTTGATGTGAATAGTGGAATGTCTGAGTAACAAAGATAGGTGCATATATTGATAACGTGTGGGTCATATTTTCTAGGAATGGCGATTAATGTGTATAGAATAGATTTTATAAACAAATGAGACCATTGAATTGAGTTTAGTACAAAAAATCAATGTATGTACGAATAAGAATGGTTAAAATAATATTTTTGGATCGTGCTCATTCTAATGACCTTAATCTTAAACTAATTTAAATCAACTTATCGTATTATATATATAAATCATTGATATATCTAAAGTAAATAAAATATTCTTTCGTAAGAGAATTATGGTCTTTGCTTTACTTGAAATATGCAAAGATGAAAATCTTTAGAAACAGTTTTGAAAGGTGAATGGATCAATCTACCACGAAGACAACGGCCTCCGTTGTCTATAGTTGCTTTTCAAAATTGGAACTAAACCAGTTTAAGTTTGGCAAGTTTAAGTATCAGCAGTAGCAGCTATGAAGATGTGCCATGTAAGTGTTCGAAAACTGAGACGAAACATTAGATGGCCCAACCATCGCACTTTGATCAAGATCATCTAAACGCTGTAATTAATAATTATTTATCTCATTATAATGCACTATAACCAATCGATCGTAATATGACACTTGTATTCTGTGGATTAAAAGTTTCGAAAACTAGATGTTTGGTTGCCACATGTTTTGAGCGAAAATGATAAGAATCAGCGTGTCAATATTTACGCCTCTTTGTCAATTGTTATCGTTTAACTCGTCCTACAACATCGACCGATTTTGTTCAACATTATAACTGGTGATGAGAAATAATGCCTTCAAGTTAACATCTCGAACAGAAAAGAATGTATTGGCCCTAATAAAATGCAACTTTTCGAGCAAAAGCTGCGTAAGCTGATTTGCAACTGGTGGGACAAAAAGGACGTTGTCTACTATGAGTGGCTTCCAAAGAATATAACCATCGTTGCTAAGATTTACTATAAACAACTTTGTCGGCTTGAGACCGCAATTTAAGAAAAAGACTTGGAAGTCATCAAAACATCAACGCGATAACGATTACCCTCATACTGCTAACATTACCAAAGCCAACATTCGAGAACTCGATTGAGAGGTTATTGTACATCCGTGTTATACTCCTGATCTCGCTCCGTAAAATTTTCTTTTTCCCTTCTTCACCAAACCACTTCCGAGAAACTTTCTTTAATAGTGATGTTACGCTTTCAAATTGATTTGACAACTTCTTCTCTTCCAAATCATCGTATTTCTTCAGGTATCGGATCGAAAAATTCCCAGATTATTGGGAAGTAACTGCAAATACTGGAGGATGTATTCTTGAGTAACACAGGCCAACCACGAAAAAACTTTTTTTATAAATTTGGCTCCCCTTTATGTTTTTTGACGTGCTAAATCCGAAAATGAACTTTAAAATACCATAGGACGTAAAGTTTCCTCGCATGTTAAATTTACATTATTTATGCATTGTAAGCGTATAATAATACCTGTTTTGAAGCTTCAGAAAGACCCTAATTACTAAAATATAGTTCAAAACATGTTGAAAACATTTCGAGAACTTGGATGTAACATGAGTGTGAAGATGCATTTTTTACACTTACATTTAAATTTTTGTCCTGACAATCTTGGAGCTGTAAGTGAGGAAAATGGGAGCGCTTTCACCAAGATATAATGGAGATGGAGGAACCGTATCAGGGTCGTTGGAATATCAACATGATGGGAGATTACTGACCCTCCTATGAGCAACTCCAGAAGCATCATAAAAAAGGAAAAGTTAAACTCGAACTTTTACCGTGAAGAGGTTGAGGAAATACAAAACTTTTGATTAATAAGTAAAAAAACTGTTCATATTTAAGCTTACACTGATAATAAATTACGTACCTTTAAATCTTAACTATATATTTTAATACTATCATACCCAACAAGAGATAAAGATTGCGAAAAATTGGTACGTGGTAGAAAAAAACTGATTGAAAATTTGGATTCAGCATACCAAAATACATAAGAAACATGTTGAACTTTGGAAATAGTTTTTAAAAAGTATTTATTGGTTGGACTGCATAATTCACGTATGTATTTTGTTTGTTAAAAAATTAATCAATTTTAAGTTCAATAAAAATTCCGAGAACTTATTCATCAACTTTACACCATTAATCATTCCACCTACTCCGTTTGATTTAAAACCGGGAAAATAAATTGATGAGACCGGTCATAAATAAATATATCTTCATAATTTATAAATTTTTAGTAAACGAAATTTTTGTTAAATTCCAGCAATTAATTTTAATTGCAATTATAACCTGTACAAATAATGACTACCTACCCGCAATATACTCCTGATGCTATACTATTACAGCAATTAATTATATCACTTAATAAGTTCCCTTTACATATAAATTAATCGCATATAATTAATCAAGACATACTTATTCATAGCTGCAATTAAAATTAAAAAAAAAAGGATCCAGAAATGATTATTGTTTAATTTAATTAATACAAAGCTGTGTAGCTGTTTCTGCAAACTCGTAGCCTATCAAATCACTTTTAATTACAGGTATGATAGCTTCACGTAGTAATACAGCAAAATACCGGTCTACTATTTAGAAATTCTAATGCTAATTCATCTACGATTATTGCGTTGATATGAATCTTACGTATGGAACTATTATGCATTCGTAATATGTAGCAATGAAACAAAATATGTACACAAGTATGTCTGTCTTCATTTGATGTTATGTATTCGGTGATCGTAAACAGGATGACTTGTGAACATGATAAAGTTCTTTATTCTGCATTATAATTATGCAGTTGTTAATAGAAGAATATAATTGTAACATGTTTAATAACTCTTACAAATATGAAATGTAATATTAAAAAATTATTTATTAGCAGAGACAGGTAACTTTTGTGAATATTTATATTTGTTAACAAATAGATTGAACACAGGATCTTCGCAAAAGTCTTAAAATTGTGATAGTTGTGACTTATAAGATGTCGTTTACACTAATTTAAAAAGAACGTGTGCAGAAACAGAAGGCAAAAATAATTGATTCTAATCTTTCTTCAAATTCCAGCTTCCCAATTATTGTAGGAAGAAACTATGTCTACATAAAGAATTTAAAAAAAAATTAAAATGTACCAGGTGTCATTACCAGTTTTTCTAACACATGTCGCTAGGCTTAAGTATGCAATATTATAGTTCGACACATGTCATTTTATTCTACTGACATCAAGTTTCAAAGCCATACATGTTATATTTTACGAAAGTAATACTGTCATAGATTTATACCTCTTTGAAAATGTCGAGTTTCGTGCCTGAAAAAGTGAATTTGCGGTACGCATTACTTTTCTTATTTAATCAAAAGAAAAAAGCCACTGAAAATCATCGTTTGCTGGTAGAAACTTACGGTGAGTATACTCCAACCATAAAAATATGTGAGGCGTGATTTCGACAATTCAAAAATTGTGATTTCGATGCCCAAGACAAAGAACGTTCCGGTAGACCGAAAAAGTTTGAAGATGCGAGACTGAAGGTGTTATTGTATGAAGACCCAATCCAAACTCAAAAACAATTAGTAGAAGTGTTAAATGTGGCTCAAGAAATGATTAGCGACCGATTACGAGGAAAGGGAAAAATCCAAAAGATGGTAAAATGGGCGCCACGTCTATTGAACGACAGGCAAATGGAGAATTTAAAAGTCGTCTGTGAAATGCTGCGTTAAAGGTATCATCGGAAGTCATTTCTGTATCGAATAGTAACGGGTGATGGAAAATGGATTTATTCCGAAAATTCTAACCGCAAATAATTATGGTTATCAGCTTGCGAAGGCGGCCCATCGACTTCAAGGCCTAATCGTTTGGGTCACAAAACAATGCTCTGCGTTTGGTTGGACCAGAGTGACGTGGTGTATTACGAACTGTTGAATCCTGATCAAACGATTGATACTGATCGCTACCGACAATAAATTATCAATTTGAACCATGCATTGATAGAAAAACGCTTGGATGGGACATAATATCGAACCGTACTCTTCATATCTTGCCCAGTCCGACAATGATGCTTTTCGTATCAATGGGGCACGTACTTGCAGAGCAGCACTTCGACAATTTCGAAGAAATTAGAAAATATCACAATGAATGGTTTTGCTCAAATGACAAACAGTTTTTTTTGGGATGACATCCGTGAATTGCCTGAAAGATAGACATAATGTGTAGAATCAAATGGCCAATACTTTGAATAAATACATTTTTCCATTTTCTTGAAAATTATGTTGTTTTTTAATGAAAAAAACCGGTAATGACTATCCGGTACACCTGGTAAAAACAAAAACAGAATTTGATTTATTACCCATAAATTGTTGTTCCGATTGTCTGAATATTTGACATGAGAATGTTGCGAAGCTTAATAAGTAAATTCTTCATATTTCTGTGTATTTTAGAACACAAATATCAAATGTATGTTGTTACGCTTCGCATACATAATTTTTTTATCATGTCTTTAATAACTTAATAACAAGTAGGCAATTTCCTAAAATTTTATTTTGCTTATATCTAACTCAATTATTACTTTATGTAGTTTCTATTATCGATAATATTTCAAAGTTCAATCCCTTTCACGCAAAATGCATATTTATTATTCTGCCAAAGATCTTTCTGCCTGCTAAGTATAATCGACACATATTGTATTAATTCTATTGTACATCAATTAAATTAAGCAAATCATGTGATATATCATTTGAAAGCGTTTTTAGCGACAATGCTTCTAGTGATATTATTTTCATGCCATCATAGCTTCTTCTGTTATATCGCGCCTTTTAACTATTTCTAATTTTTGTTGTGCTCTAAATTGACTAGTGTACCTTCCCCTCGACACATCGATTCTTTTAAAAGGTCCGATCTTTTAGAAACGCTATCTTTTCTCTAACAACACTCTCTTGTAGCATATCTCTCAACTACAGAACATGTGAACACCTGACAACGTAACCCCGTCCATGTAGCTTTCAATGTACATATTTCGTAGTCGCGATATACAACGTACCCTGTCCAGGGAGATGCACATATGTATATACCTTTACTTGATAATTATTTTTATCGATATCTTCAAAGCTTTCAGAATTCTTTTTATTGAATTTACGGAATAAAAGTTTAAGGACAACCTTGTTCTATTTCTACAAATAATCTTTCTTTCAGCTTTCTATACGTTCTGCTTCTTTGATCAGCATATATTATTATTTAATTTCTATTACTATTGTAACGCTATAGCTTGGTCGGATTTCAGCATCATTTACTTATTTTTCTCACACATACATAGCATTATAATTAAAAACATGTAGTGTAGTTAAATTTGAAAACACACCCCACATGTATAATGTAAAAATAAGATTGTGAAATGTAAATTCTTAAAAACTAAGTATTTATGTACACAAAAATGTACGTTTTGTTCCAGAAATGGTTAAAAATACTTTATAAAGAATATATATTATTTTTTGTAAAATTAATGAAGTTGTTAAAATAAATCTATGATCTGTACTTTGCTCGAAATAGGTACGTTAATTAATCATCAATCCAATAATTTTGTTTCCTTTTTTAAAAAGCTTCTCAAATTTATGATATTTTTAAATTTTCTTCAATTTAATCTACTACATTTACAACTAAACTTTAGATTAAACTTTAACATTTTCATATTTTAAATAAAATTCTTAATTTGCTCATGTCATCTATCGGATATATTTTCTATTATATTTGGTATGATATTTCTAATGGAATATATTTAACGATTCCTATACATTTGTTTTCAAACTGTTGTTGAAATTCTTTTTTAAAATCAAATTAAACTTTGTAATGTAATGTAGATCTATTTACTCAGATGTAACATTTTTACTAAAATTTTAAAGATTTTACATAGCGAACTAATGTATATAAATGTATCATAATGTGTGATTTCAATTTCTCGCCACGTTTTCTGTATATTTGAATTTTGTTAGCAATACGTTACATCAACTCTCATTTCAATCTTATCATTTTTGAATAAATGTCAACTCCTGTATAGAACTTTGAGTGCAAAAACTGTCAAGTTTATAGAAATACTTTTCATTTATTGGTCACTGTCTGGATGCAAAATTCATAATTTTTTCTCATAGCATGTTCATATTATTTTTATACTAAATATATTTATTTTATATTTTACTCCAAACTTGTATATGTGTTAAGCATAGCAATTACTTCCTAATTAAAATAAAAAATTTATTCTCTGATCGATTTATTCATGTTTCAATTTGTTTTTAATACAAAATTTCTATAAAACTTATGTTTTTCCATATTACTTCACGATCATTTGTATTAAATATATTGAATACGAAATTGAAACAACCTGTTTTATCACAAGAACATAAGAGACATGACACATATAGATATCCACTATCCAGCCAATTAACAAAGTATCACTTTCATAGAAATTCGAACAGGGAACACGTGATCGGTGTAAATATAACGCAGATATACGAATGTCATCCGATACATCCTGTTCTTACGTTACGGAGTAGTTGTGGCGTTATATGACCGGTAACGAAGAATCTGACGAGTAGACACCCCATAAAAGCAGAGAGAGATCTCCTCTTTCCGTCGGTCGTCTCTTTGATCCCGGTCGGACGTTTATGCCATTTCCGAAAATTGCTTCGCTTTGATATTTTCGACAATTTAAACGTAGAGTAGGTGTATATTTTATGTTAGTCACAAAAGACGAGGTTCCGCTAATGAACTGATTGTATAAGGTCTAGGTTGGAAGTAGCCAATTTTCCCCACATACACGTATCTTCTTTTGTAAAAAATAAATTGCTTGTGTTGGAATTGAAGTTTTCTGTTGCGAAATATAATTAAAGATACGGAATTTTTTGAATAAACTTCATTTTAATATATACATATACTTTCAGTAAAAATATTTTGACATAAGATATATTTCAGTGAAAGTTATGTTCTTCAGGATGAATTTTGGTTTGCGTAATACTTGAGGTTATCTAAGGTGTTTCTTCTAAGTTTATATGCCTCTTTCAGCTTCTTCTGAATCGCCTTGTTTTTAATAGTCACAGAAGATGGTTTTCCTTTTTCTTGACCTATCAGTAGAATCCAATATGTGTATTGCAATGAATTTTAGTCAGGTACGTACCAATGTATAGAATGTCTCAAGAATAAATCCTAGGACCTTTATTATTCATTAATATATTTGCTTACAAATACAGACTGTGCTAGGTGTATGGCTGTATCGAATGCAATAAATATGTGTCAATTGATAACTTAAAGAAACCAAAATATATATTTCTCAAGAGCGTGGACAAAAAGTTACAAATAAATATCGCACGTTCGAACACACCAGCAAAATCAATCAATTGTGCCTTTATTACTTCATTGACAATGCCTCAAGGTATATTTTAAATACCTCTATTAAAAATCTTCTTTTCTTTGTTTAATATAAATGTCGGTTTCAGTTCGAAGTTTCCTCTATTTCAAAAATTTTTCACAATAACATACAATGTACCTTCACTTTTCCACTATTCAATAATTTAGGAGTAAGTAAAGTATCAAAATTTACATGTGTACTCTGATTCTAAACGTTATCTTGCATTGATATTATGAATAAGTACTCATACAAACTATATTAACTATAAATTTATTAAAATTTATAGTTAACCATATCATCGCAGCAGGGGTATGTTTAATATTTTGCACTATTCCTTTCAATAACGTTCTGGAGATGTTCATCTCATAAATTTGATAGATTCTAAATATAACCGCTTCAAGTCCTGACTCAACACTGAATATGACCTATGAATGAGAAATTAACAACAGTAACAAACACATAATATAAGAAAGTAATTTTAAAATGTTTGCGATATATGGTAATTTTATACAAAAACCTTTCTCCATTCTCCAACAGTAAACTGTTGATGCATCTTGGTTTACTCTAGTGGCATTTTTTTCATTGTTTCTCCTAAGCAAGTTTTTTTGCAAGCTAATATTTGAATCCAGCAGCGTTTAATCGAGTTCACAAGGTTTGCTCTGATACCCTTATTTTAAAGGACATGAGGTGTAAAACCTGTATGATGGAAGCTTATCTATTTTGCAATGCAATATTAACAATTTTTTATCGTCCTTTTCGGTGGTTTTCCGTGGTCAGTGACAATATTGTTGTGACTTTTTCTTTCTTCTTTTCTAGCAATTTCACTTTGAGAATATAAACCAGCCCCTAGTAAAATTTCTATTATAATTTTTTCACTCTTTGTAGTATCCTTTGTTTCCTGTGTCGTATAAGTTCGTTTAAAAAGTCGTAGTATAAAGTTATCGCGATAATAATCTAATTGTTAAGTACTCAACTAAAAAACGGTAAATACATTATTTCAAACACACCCTTCGAGGATTCTAACAATTCGGAATAAATATTACTTGTATAAACGCATTATACCATCTCTTCACCTTCTTAGAATTTAGCGAGCGCAGATAAAGATTATGATTCGGTAAGGGGTTGGCGTCTTCGGATCTTAATACTAATGAACTAAATAAGTAAATTTAAGAAATATGTATATTTATCTTTTTGAGAAAGTACAATATTATGTGTTATTCATTATAACTGAGACTGAAGCTTATGTATTTACAAGATACAGTTTATGCTTTAAAATCGATAATTAGCTTCCATACATATCTTCGAGAGGAGAATTCCTAAGATTTATAAGAGATAAAAGCAGTTTCGGAGGTATAGTCTAGAGAAAATGATCTTTGTTGATATCTGTTTATTCTTTTTAAGAACAGCTTGTATCATAACATATAGCTTTCAAATTGTCCTTAATTGTACAAAGGGTACTAGGAAAGATTTGCAATATGACGCAACAACGAATCGTAGGAATCTGCTTGTTGCTGCATGTTCACGCATGTTCATAAGTGCATAATATTCGCCGCGCCATGTCGATGGACTCAGTTATGCATTAGCAGTGAGAGTGTAGAGTGCTTGCGATGGCATCGTGGTCACGAAATGACGAAATAACGTGGTTTAAACATAGACCAGTGCTTCGAGGAAATGACTCTTGCACTAGGTGATGTTTGTCCACATCGCACAACGATATTCAAGTGGCATAGAGAATTCCAAAGAGAAATTTAACTCTGCTGAGAGGCCAGGAAGGCCACGAACGTCAGTTGCGGAGGAAAACGTTACTACTGTGAGGAAAATGCTTGGCGAGGACAGGTGAGTGACCTAGCAACAGATAGAGGGTACATCAGGCCTAAATGCACCAGCAATTCGTTCGAATCTGCATGATAATTTGTACGTGAAGAAACTTTGTTCTTTTTGGATGCCGCATCGACTGACTGAAGAGCAGATGACACGACGTATGACTTGGAGCCGGAAGATACTAAAAAAGTTTAATAAGGGATAATCTCGGTATGTGAACAACATCGTAACAGATGACGAGACATGGCTGTACTATTACGATGTGTCGACCAAAGCTCAAAACAAAGTTTGGGTCTTTAATGCTGAGGACACCCGTAGCTGCCAGAAAATCCCGATCTGTAAAGAAGAAAATGATGTATTTTTCAAATCGAGTTGAATTATAGAACGCGTCGTTTTGAACACACAGAAGACTGTCATAGTTAAATGGTATACTGAACAGTGCCTGCCTAAAGTCATTGGATCTATGAAGAACCTGCGGCCAATGTCAAGAATGGACACCTGGTTCCTCCATCACGATAATGCTTCAGCTCACCGCGCCAAAGCCTGCACCGAATATTCAACCACGACAGGATTGAAGCTTCTCGAGCACCCTCCCTACAGTTCAGGTCTTGCTCTCTGCGACTTTGCACTGTTCCCGCATGAGTAAATGAAGCTAAATGGGAGACAGTTTTCCAGTGATGAGGACCTTCTGCGGGCTTGGGACAACGAATGTGCTTGACTCCCTAGTGAAACTAGGCAGAACTGGTTTAAAGATAGGTTTCGGAGGATGGAGAGGTCTATTGAGTGTAGAGGAAATTGCTTTGAAAAAATTAAATAAACAAAACTGTATTGCAAAACTTTCCTACTACCCTTTGTATCAGCTATAGTAATATACAAATTGAATAAAATTGTATATATGTTTTATAATAATATAATTAATAAATATACACATATTTTTTAACAATTTCTTGTCATTTTTATGGTAATCTTTTTATTTTAAATGCATTCGTCCACTAACCACATAAGCTCAACATCATTACCAAGATAATGTTTAAAAGTATTTATGTACAACAAAGTTTTTTGGGTATCCTACAATCTTAAATATCACATCCCATATTAATTCAATTAATAAATATAAATACATAGTAACGTATTTATGGAAGCACATAATTTTAAAGAAAACCTTTTGTTTATTCGAATTTACGCTTGGTAATTTGAATAACTATGTACATACATACGTACTCGTACATAAGCACATCTTTTATTGTATAGACGATGCCTGTTTTCGAGGATAATTTGTTTCCCTGGCGAATCGTGTTATGTGACACGGTGTTAATTTACGATTTAATTGTGAAAAACGGCGCCAATATATCAACCCGACGGTCTCGACGTCTCTACTAGACGACTGGATCCCTTAATATATTTTAAGACGTAAAAGCATTTGTTAAAAACTGGTGACTTTTTTCCTATCTGTTGGAAATTAAATCCAGTTTGTCGTGAGTGGAAATTGGGACATGAGGAAAATGCAAAAGAGAGAGAGATAATATTTTAAAACTTCATTTTGGTTGTTCTTCAATATCATGTTGCGAATAAGCAATTTTACCTGCATTACAGTCAATACAGATTGTCAATAACGATGTCATTTTTTGACCCTTAACAGTGTCCATACCAAAAAATATTTTCATGTTATATTTTGACATTTGTAATCAGTAGGTTCTGACAAATGAATGATGGAGCATTACTACAGAGTTCATCTACGCGTCCAGAGTATTCAAATTTATTATTAAATGATAGTTTCATTTGCAATACAAGTGCTCGTTCCATGGTTTTTATGATCTACGTAATCGTCTTAGTAAGAGAAGAATTCGGAGACTTGTGCAAAAATTTGAAGCCACTGCTTCACTAATAGATCTTCCAACACGTGTACGTCGTCGAAACGCCCGTTCGACTGAGAATATTGCTGGAATGCGTGAAAATGTGACCCGATCTCCCAATCCGTCTATTTCTCCTCAGTCTTCAGTTGAGGCTGCATCCATAAAAGATATAGCTCACACATGAACTGCAGCCAAATGATCATGTAATGCATAGAAATTTTGCAGACTAGGCTTTGGAGCAATTGGAAGTGGATGGTGATTTTCACAGGAAAATAGTCTTCAGCGATGAGGCATATTTTGGATTAAATGGTTTCATTAATAAACAGACTTCTAGAATTTGAGCTGAGTAAAACCCACAACAGATTCACGAGCTTCCGATGCATATAGAAAGTTACAGTGCAAATGTTGGCCTGATCGCATCATATTCTCTTATTTTCTCCAAAATGAAGCCGGTGTTACGATAACTATAAACGGCGAAAGATGTCGATTCAAAATAAGTAATTTTTTCTAACCTGAGTTGGAAGATATGGATCTTTGTGATACGTGGTCTTATTAGGACGACGCCACTTGCCACGCAGGTCATCCAACTTTCGATTTGTTGAGAAAAAAATTCAGAGGGTTAATTATTTTAAAAAATGCCGATATTAATCGACCACAAAGATGTTGTGACTTAACGCATTTAGATTATTTTTTGTGAAGCTATGTTAAGCGACTCACCTGTAGAAAACTCAGCGATCTATTGCCGAAATGAAGAACAACATTTGTCCAGTATTCGAGAAATTGATTGAATTTTACCCCTAAAAATAAAATTGACTTTGACCTATTACTGCAAGCTCTTTATTTACTTTTAAAGTTGTAACATATTGAAAAACTTTATATGCGGAAAATCTGTTATTATATGCTGTTCCTGATATAAAACATATTTATTGTAACATTTTTATGAAGAATTTCATCACAGCAATGTGTTACGTCTAGATTATGTCTAGACAAGGAAACTATATCCTTTGTCCCCATACAACGTGAGACTTTTGGACAAATTAAAGCAAAAAAATAATGAAATGTATTCTAGTTTAACTAATAAAAAAATTATCTTTTGTAAAGACAATCCGCAAATCCACACAAATATTGTTTGCTATGGCAAAAAATATTGAATTAGACTTAAATTTGTTGCCACACAAAGCTTATTCCCCGTCAGATTACTAGCTTGTCCCATGGCTAAATATATTTTGTAGGTTATAAATTTTCAACAGGCTATGGTGTTAAAGCTGCTGTCGTAGCTTATTTTAGTGCATTTGAAATAATTCTATCAAAGTCTTTGGATGATTCCTGGTCAAAACGCATGAGAACGGCAAAGGTTTATATTGAGAAAGAAACGCATTTTCGATTCGCAACGTTCTTTTCTTTGTCTTAATTCTCGCCTTTGTAGTTAATCTGGAAAAAAAAGGTTTTGTAATTTATATTCTAGTGTAGAAATTTAAAAAATAAAATGTAAATACGATGGTACTTAATCTTGCTGACATTTACTGTAGAGACCAACTGCATTTTATGCTATGTTTTATATAATATTTTTATATATCTATAAATCTCCGTTTAGTGAGCGATTTGTTAATAGTCGACAATAAAAGCACTTGAATAAATACTTTAAAGGACGCTTTAGTTAAACGTATTGCGTATTGCGTAGAATATGTTTCACCATTATACACAAGAGGCAAGCAGCAGTCATAATAGTGGACGGTAGCAGATGAAATTGCGCCAAAGAAAGCGAAGACAAATCCATCTGCAGGAAAAATCATGGCTACTGTTCTTTAGATTTTCTATGTGTGGTACTCATTGCTTATTTAAAGCAAGAACCATCACAAGAGAGTATTACATTTCACTACCAGACAAATTCAGGCGAAGCACCCAGAGCTGGCCAAAAAAGAAGTGCTCTTTCATTAAGTTCTCAGTGATTACAACCTTTTCCCAATTTTCTTCTATGAACGAAGGTTCATATGATGGAATCAAAACTGGAACAACAGCTTATTTGTTAGAGTTGGAAAAATCGTATTACATCGAGAATTTTTTGATTAAAAATCAGAATTTGGTTTCACATCCTCCCTATTCACCCGACTTGGTCTCGTTTGTGTATTTTTTATTCCTTCAGCTCCATTTGGTAATAAAAGGAAATCGTTCTCCATCTATTGAAGACATTCAATGGTCAACGACGGGCAATATTATTAAAATCAGTGACATAAAAATTCATTTCGTTTGTTTTCTTTAAGCTATTTCGATTATTTTCTGAAGGAAAGATGCATATACAACGTGTTCCGTTAGATCACTAAATGCTTTCCAAACGGGTGATTTTATTGGTTAAAAAAGAACTTACATTGAAATGAATAAATGATCGTATTTTAATTCGCGGTTGAAGACTGTTGCTATTTAATATGTTTATAAATAAAGTTGAAAAATATTCTTTAATAATTAAAATTGACTTGCGTTAATTTAGGAAATGATCTTCAGATATATAAAATTGTTATATTAGATAAAAACGAAACAAATCCACTGTTCACTTAATCCCAAAAGCGTTCGCGAAGAAAATCGACCAGAAAACAAACATCGAAAACTTAATGTATCATATATTAACTTGTACTTTGGGTCGTTTACTCAAATGACTTCCATTCTGTCACAGATGGTTTATAAAGTGCGCTCGTACGCTGCGATATGTGTAAAGATCATTTGTCAAAACTCAAAATACACCGGCTATAAATACGTGAAATCTCTCTCTCCATGTGTGCGTACGTGTCTGTGTATATGTATGTACAGACGTATATTCGTGAAAAAGAAACAGAAAACATGAACGAGAAACGACGGAACACTTTGTCACATAAACCGTATGTGTCTACACGCTGTCGTCTTGTTTTGATCCATTTTCTCTTTTCATGGTGAAGAGTTGAGGTTATGTTTCATATTTTAACGACCCATCATCCGTCTGGTATACTTAATGCGACCGCATCTACCATCCGAAATGATGAATAGGTGTGAACAGTGCAGCGGGAATAATAGTAAACAGCTGGCAATTCGGTACATGGACGTGATATTTCATTGTTGAATGGCATTCAAACTTGGTTGTGTATCGTTTTTAGAAAAAGCAAATACGTACTTTCCCCTATCTAAATAGAAATGATAAAATGTATTTAAAAAAGTAATCTAATAGATAGATAATGCAACGGTAATAAGAATGCAAAACAATTGCAAGTACTACTTGTTTCGTATTTTATTTACTTTTTTAAATATTCTGCTAGTACCTGCAAATCTATAACATTTCGAGAAACATAAAAATTTAACTTGGATCATTTGAAAAATCAACATTCTTCAATATTAGAATTAAAGTAAATTCAGCATGTTTCGTACATGAAGGGAAATTAGCTTCTCATAAACAAATGTTGATAATTGAAAAAAGAAGACTTTTTCCCCAATAATTTTCTTTGGTCAGAAATCTACCGCCGCATATGAATCATAGGTTGTTGGATAAAAATTGACAACTTTTATGTTCTAAAATAACTCTAGCAACTAAATTATTAATATTTACAGGCAGGCATTAGAATTGTTTCGATTTCCGAGAAGTCACAATTTACCAATTATAGGCATATAACAAATGTATCAACTTTACAGAACTGTTTGAACAAGATCTATATAGTTCCATACATGCCAATGTTTCTTCATTTACAAGGATGGTCTGAAAAGTTTCCGACCTCAACGTGAAGATAGCACTCATCAATAAAAGCTAGGAAATGTAGTTATGTATCTATTGTCAAGTGCCCACCAAAGTTTCAGTCATTTTGAACGCGCAGTTATTATTTGCGAGTGTTTTTGTCAAAATGGAAAAAATCGAGTATCGAGCTTTCATTAAATATTTGTTTTTGAAAGGCAATACGCCTAAGCAAATCAAAGATGAGTTGGACTCTGTGTACGGGGACTCTGTATCATTTACCACAGTGAAATTTTGGGCAGCAAAAATTTTAACTACTGACACATGATAACATCGTTCAAATTCACCAACTGGTGCTAGACGACTGTCGAATTAAAGTGGGAGAGATAGCAAAGCCTACGAATATGTCCAAAGAACGTTTTTGTCACATGTTAAATCAAGATTTAGGCATGAGAAAGCTGTCCGTGCGTTGGGTGCCGCATTTGCTAACGCTAGACAAAAAACGTGTTCGAATGAACATTGAATACACCATTATACGCCCGAAACAAAAATACCATCAAAACAGTGGACTGCAAAGGGGGAACCGGTTCCCAAAAAGCAAAAACAGTTTTTTCGGCTGGGAAAGTGATGACGACTGTTTTTTTCTGGGATAGTCATGGAATTATCTTAATAGATTATCTTCAAAAAGGAAAAACTATTACAGGAGCATACTACGCATCATTACTTGACAACCTGAAAGCAGAAATTGTGGGAAAACGGTCACATTTGTTACAGATACAGTTTTCAGTGCAACAAACAGTAGCAGTAGTTGAGTCCTGAAGATGCCCCATACGAGTGGGCACGAAACGTCGGCAGTTATACCAGTGACGCGGTTCCAGCCCGGAAGCCCAGAAGAAGATAGTATGGACCACGACCGCGGAAGTCCACGTACCAGATTAGATGTTAGATGTTCTAGAAAGTTCCATTAGCGTCGAATGTTCATTCTAGAATTACGCAGGCTTAGGGAACCCCTGAACCAATATACTTGTCACTATTTCGTTGTGGATAAGAGATTGTTTACTTGAAAACACTAATTTGACGAAGAAAAACATTTTGTATAGTAATCGAAAAAAATTATTTAGAATTCACAACTACTTTTTGCTCAGAGAATATAGCTGAATGTTTCACAAAAATAATACAAAGAAATAATACTAATTCTTCAATTATTTAATTGGTGAATTTGGTCCCAAAATTAATTAATAAAGTTTGTCCATGTTTCAAACTTACAACACAATAACTTAAATTTTTTAAACGGATGTAAAAAATTGTTATTAAAAATACAACTAAAGCCATAATATCAATGGCTAATGTAATAGCTATGTCTATGTTCTATTAGATTAACTTAAGTAATCGTAAACCAATTCATTATGTCGTGAGACTCCTATCTGGAATTTGAAACGCGCCGTATATTTACAAGCGGCACTATCATCCAATACCTGCCTATTTGAGCAGCTAATGGATCCGAAAATGAAACGGATGCCCGAACACACATGCACATATATTTTTAAATTTTTATTCTCATGTACCATCACATCTATACCTATACAACAAGTTTATACAGTGGAGGAGGATTTTTCGGTAGGGAATGAATGCCGACATTCACCAAACTGATGATAATACAGTCCGAAGCGATGGGCAGAATTCATCTAAATTAATCATGATGACCACGATGCATGTAACAGTGGCTATGTGTGGTGACTGGCAGAAAAATGGACATCAAAAGGTACGCCGCCGATATACGAACGATAGGAACAATAGTTCGTAGCGGCGGTTCCAACTAAACAAGGTATACAAGTCCAATTAAGGCCCTTACTCACACTTATTATTGTTTCTGATGTTTGATGTGTTACTCAGCATTGCAAACATGCAATTTACAGATAGAATGTTTCCCACTGTGTTATTAGAGTATAAATATCTGTACTTCTGTGGTTTCGTTGAATTATTGACAAAGTGTAAATGTATTAATTGAAAATAATTCGAAATATATTTTCTTTAGATATACTAAGCTATGGTTAATAAAAGTTTGAGGATTAGAAAATGCATTTTATCTCTGTTAAATTATTTCCGTTTTGTAAGGAATTGACGAATAAAATTAAAAGCTATTTAATTTCTATTTATTTTCCTAATTTTCTTCTACTGCATAAGTAGTATTAAGCATAAACAAACATCAACAATGCTATTTAAGAGTTTTTGATATTTGGACTACCTCTTTAACCGTTTATTCATTAATACTTGTATCTTTAGTAAGGTGCGCAAATATATACGATAATCCCTCAGAGATATGTCTAGTAAATATGGCGGCTGCTGTATAAACTATATACCGCGTTTTAAAAGTTAAAAATCAAGGAAAAAAAAGGTTGATAAATTGACAAAAAAAAAACATTCCAGGGGATGTTTAATTAACTAAGGTTGTCTTTTCGGGGTAATATTAGGGCATAAAGTATATGCAATAAAACAAGAATAACATGCAAATGTGAAAATATAATACATAAATATGCGCTTATATATATATATATATATATATATATATATATATATATATATATGTTGAGTTTTATCTTCGTTTTCCTTAATCATCTCACTTAGCCTGCTTTCTGCCTTGCATTTAATTTTTTCTAGGGTTTTAGATGTTGTTAGTATGTGCTGATGCTGAAGATCGATTGCAAACATTTTGGTGAAGGATGTCTTTCAAGGAGCTCCATATTTGATTGGTTTAAATCGTTTACTAGGGGTTGCGAACGTATGTATGTTATTAAATTTGCAGTCAATGGCTTGGTGATTCATCGAGACGATGAGCTTATTTCGAAGAACTGGTTGATAAAATTTCACGAATTAATTGATCTGTTAAAAATAAGTGTTCTATTATGAGAAACTAAGTTTTAACAAAGTTACGGACAAAGGCAGAAATGGAAATTTTCGTCGTACCCTGGTATATGTATATATATATATATATATATATATATATATATATATATATATATACATATACCAGGGTACAACGAAAATTTTCATTAGGTCGCGAAATGCTCTTACGGAAATATGCAGATGACAATAATTAATATTTATTGGAAAAAAATCCTCTTTTGAGTAGAAAACTTATTTCACTAACCAATTCTTCAGCCACTCAAATAAAGCTGGCGACATGCTTCGCTTGCACTAAAGAAGGTGACTGTGGTTCATTGTTGCCAAGTAATATGTATTGTTGTGATGTTTTTTGGTTATACAAGGTCCGCTCTAAGCTTCCTTTGATAATGATGTAGGTTTGAGTGTATATGGAAGGGTAAAGGATGTGCTTGACGGGTGTACTGGAATTAACCAACGATAGAGCCTGATGGCAAGGTAGGCATTTTGTGTTCATTAAAGAGTTCTTTACAACATGCTCTATATTCTGCCTTTGCTAGTACACGCACCGCTACCTTCTGCTGTATAAACATTTAAAAATTTTTTTACCCCTGTTGAGTATGTCCAGAGGTTGAATGTTATACCGCCGTCGAGTGGAAATATGTATGTTATTCTTCTAATGATGTATAGCGCGGAAGTTAACATCTTTGGGGCATTTTGACGTGTGCGCTCCACAACAATCTGCTACTAGTATGTAAGCCCAAGAACATTAAAGTATTTAATGCAGAGCTTATCGTTGCTATCATAACATGTTGAGTTTTATCTTCGTTTTCCTTAATCATCTCACTTAGCCTGCTTTCTGCCTTGCATTTAATTTTTTCTAGGGTTTTAGATGTTATTATTATGTGCTGAAGATCGATTGCAAACATTTTGGTGAAGAATGTCTTTCAAGGAGCTCCATATTTGATTGGTTTAACTCGTTTACTAGGGGTTGCGAACGTTATTGTTATTAAATTTGCAGTCAATGGCTTGGTGATTCATCGAGACGATGAGCTTATTCCGAAGAACTGGCTGATAAAATTTCACGAATTAATTGATCTGTTAAAAATAAGTGTTCTATTATGAGAAACTAAGTTTTAACAAAGTTACGAACAAAGGCAGAAATGAAACACTTCAAAATCGCTCCGTCAACAGTCAAGGTGTTGGCTACAGTATTCTGTGATATCTAAGAAACAATTCTTGTAGATTTCCTAACTTACTAGAAGTTTGTTAATGCAGAATATTGTAGTCGACTTTTTTTAAAGTCGTAGGCTATGTAAGAACAAAATGGCGTATTGAGTAAGGGCATTATTCTTCTCCATGATAATATGCACCCACCTTAGCATCTCTGTTTAATACAGCGAGTCCTATCCCAGGACTACCATTGTTTTGAAACTCTTAAGCAGGCCTTGCAAGGCAAGATATTCAAGCCAGATGAGGAAGTAATGAAGGCATTTCCCAACCAAAAATTTTTATTTTATTGTGGTATTTACTAATTGTCTGTATGTTGGAATATATAATTATAAAGCAAGGACATTATATTGAAAGGTAATTTTTTTCCGCATATATTTTATTATTTTTATTATTGTACAAGGAAAACCAGGTCAAATCTGAATTGTCCTCTTATCTATAGATGTAGTGGTAGCTTTCGTGCGCGTCTTGAAACGTCGTATTTATTTAAATATTGATATATTTTCCTACGATTAGTACAATATCCATTTCTCATCTGCTAACAGATCCAGAACAAATTAATAATTGTCTTGTGAAATGCGAAGAAGACTCACTTAAATGGTTCAGTTTCTCCTGAGAAAGTTAGTGAAATTATAATAAGTATTATTCAAATACTTAACTTTGCCTATAGTCTGAATGATTAACATTTAATCTTCCTGCAGTGTTCTGGAGATTTGATTTGAATATTGTTCCTCTAAAGTCGGTTAAGATTTTTAGTCTACACCAACCCTGTCTTTGAAGTGTGAAGTAACTTATGTATCTCAATACTTGCGTCAAGTTGGTGTTAGAAATTGACTATTCTTCACTTAATACGTCACAACACAAGTCATTGGTGGGTATGGTATTTCAAAAGGTATAATAAAACTGTTTCTCGTAAAATAACAAAGCTTATTATAAGAACCACTCCACCGATGTGATGAATTACGGTCCACTGCCAAGAGATTTGTTAATCAAATGAAATCTAAAATTGGTAATGTTGGACACGACGACGTTTATAGTGCAGATGAGAGTGGTTTTAATTTGAAAATGCATCCTTGTCGAATCTTATTCGCCATAGGGACAAAAACAGTGGAAGCCGTCGTGCAATTATTATCTCTATCACGCATAGTTACACAATCTGCCAACAATTTCAACAAATAGATGGCTCTTATCTCCTCTCTTTCTTGTGTTGAAAGAAGCAAGAGGTTATTTTGGGCCCCAGGTGCAAGAAACACTTTTCAGACTTGTTAATGTGTAGGTATCCGGTTCTACATCCGAAAAATTAACTTCTTAGTATATTAAAGATTAGTTTATAGATGTGTGGTTACTAAGTATTGGATCTGAAAGTATCATGTTATTGGATTCTTGAAGTGAGATTGTTTAAATGACGTGCATAATTAGGCACCATCAAATAAGAAAATAAACATTTTCACAATTCCAAAGAATACAACTTCAATTGCACAACCTTTAGACGTTTATGGCTCTTGAATACAGAAAAATTTTGTGAGAGCATTTTCAGATAAAGTATTACTTATGAATTACGAAAGATACAATATTATTCAGTTATATTCTTTAACTCACAATCAATTGTCTTCACCAAAGTTCTTAAATTTATTTAAATATGTATGGTCCAAGTTAATACAGTGCTGAATGGCTACCAGATTTTTAAAGTCCTATACGTTTCTGCATCCCAAAGAATACACAAAGTACGCAAAGATGCAGTATTTGTGGCAAGTCTGCATTTATTCATTGCGCATGGTATAATTCCTTTGTTTTTAACGTTTCTACATGGATTACCATTATTGTAGTAACTGTGTAACAAATGACTAACGTAAGCTGTCGATTTATGAAAGAGACTACACATTGAATCACCTATCATTCTTATTATTACTATAGCATAAATTGTATATGTAATACGCATCGTAAAGTATTTCTTAACTTACTTTTTTGGCAGTGGTTAATAAACTTTAACCCTAAACTGCAAATTGTTTTCCTACTTTATAGATATCGACCATGGCAAAGAATAATGAAACTACAGATTCGCCCTCCAAATATCTGTTCATCTATATTAAATGTTCTAAAAAATATTAAAGATATTTTAGCACGTACTTATGATTAGTGGCAGATGTAATACATACACGCAGACATACACACACACATTATATACTAGATATGGCAATTAAATAACGAGACTGCGCTCCTTCTATGGTGCAGCCGCATCGGGCGGGGCTATAATTAGAATGTCATTGACCCTGAAACTTCCCAAGCAACAACCCGTAGTTTCGTCTTTCTGTCTGCTTTAGTTTACTCTCGAGCGTTAATTGTAGAGGATACTGTTACTTAGTAGTACCGTGATAACAGTTAACATAAAAATCGGGCAGCAAGTAACCTGAAATTTCTTGTCAAATTAAAAAATCGCCAGCAGAATGTTCACAAATGTTAAAGAAAGTGTTCGGTGAAAATGCTATGTCCCGTGCGCGTGTTTCTGAATGGCACAAACGGTTTTCTGAAAGTCGGCAAGAGGTCGAAGATGATGAACATCTTGGTAGATCTGTGACCGCAAGAACTAAAGGGAACGTTCTGAAAATTAAAGCAATTATGCGGAAAGACCGATGTTTGAGCATTCAGATAATTGCTGATATGATAAATATTAACAAAGGAAGAGTAAGACACATTTTACATGATGAATTAAACAAGACAAAAAGTTTTGCAAAAATGGTGCCAAAAATCCTCACTCAGGAACAAAAAGACTATCGGATGAACATTTGCTCTAGCATCATGTAACGACTCACAAAAGAAACACATTTGCTCACAAAAATCATCACACGTGATGAAACTTGGATTTTCCAGTATGTCCCGGAAAGAAAGGGTCAGTCGATGTACAGGAAGGCCGCCGGATGACTGAGACAAGAAAAAAAACATAAATGAGTAAGTCGAAATTGAAGACAATGCTGATAGTTTTTTTCGATATCAAGGATATTATCATGACTGACTAGGTGCCTCAGGTTGAAACCGTTAATCAAAAATGCTATAAAGAAGTCCTAATCAAGCTGAGAGAAAGAGTAAGGAAGAAAAGATCGGATTTGTGAACGATTCGTGGATTCTGCACCAGGACAACGCACCAGGTAACAATGCTTTATCTGTGAAGCAGCTTTAAGCGGACAAGCGTATTGCTATGCTTGATCATCCTCCGGATTCGCCAGATTTCGCACCATGTGACTTCTACCTACTCTCAAAAGTGAAAAGTGCATTTTCAGTCTGTTGAACATGTAAAAGCAAAAACGAACTACAGCATTGTTTTGAACAATGGAAGGTACGTATACAGCGGTGTATAGATAGGGGAGGAGAATATTTTGAAGGGGATGAAAGTTAAATATTTAACTTTCATGAAAAATGTTATTTATTACAAATAAACTTATATAAGTTTATTTGCAATAAATCACATTTCTCACACCAGTCTCGGTATTTAGGTGCCACACCTCGTATACACATGTATATATTTGTGCGTGTGTATTCTATGTAGCCTCTGTATTCTCGCAGTATATAAAAATTCTGACAAGGAATAGGGGGTGCGGAATTGTTTCCCTAAACAAGTATTTATTATAAGGAAAATATTTACGCCATCGTTAAGAACATATAAAGTAGTTTAAATCTTGTTTCCAATAACTCTTATATTCCTGAGTTATTGAGTCAATTAGAGAAGAGTAGTATTGAACTTTACACCCCGGTAAGGTGCGATTAGACAGCTGAGAAAGTTACCGTTGGTTTTATCCTAGATCGGTCTATAAACCAACAAAGTCTCGTTTAAGTCGGTAAGTTATATATTTAGAATGAGTAATACATTTGTAATCCAAATAATCATTACGTTATATATTTAAAGTTACTAATGTATTTGTAATCTTATCCATATTCATTAACTGAACAAAATATTTATATGTATATATATTTCAAATCAATACAAATAGCGATAATCATATGAAAACCTATAAATATGTGGAATATTAGATTTTAAGCATTCATTGTTTTGTTCCATACTTATGTATTAAACTAGACAATAGTGAATCGAAATAAAATACTTTTTAAAAACTCAAATCGTTTTACTAAGTATTTAAGTGGTAAGCGACACTTATCTGTGTTTTCTTGACAGTAATTTTCGAAATTTTACAAAAACTTGGACTAATAAACCCTATAACCAATATTTAAGTAGATTATACATATATTTATTTCCACACAAAGAAATTATACCTTCTAAGGTTTTGTAACACCAACAGTAGTAACAATAAGAAACTCGTCAACACTCTTTAATAATTTCAATTACAATGAACTACTTACTTTGACACTATCAATCTTATGTGTCAACACAAATGTTCTCGTTTCTTATTAACACGATATACAATTTACTAAAATATATCTGTACTGTACAGAAGCGAGGGCGACTATTAAAAAACTTATTACCTAAATATAACTGTCACTTTTAATAAGTGACACACCGTAATGAATAAGGCATATTATTCAATTTGAAATATGTTAATTAAGTGGGGTATGGAGAAGCGTTGAAATAAAATATGTACGCTGCGCTCCTCCCGTGTTTAAAAAAACCTGTGCTCGTATAATACGTGTAGAGCACAGAAAGAAAAAGAACAGAACCTATATACTGACTACAAAATTAAACTACTGCACTTGGACGAAATGTGAAGAGGAAAACAGGGCCGGATATTCGTCGTAATGTTAGCCCGGACAATTGAATAATAAACAGACGCATAAAATTTTTCAATGTTTTAAAATTAATAAAGGAAATTTTAGTATTTTCTGCACATGCTTGTTTCACACGTTATTTACAAAATAAAATCCAATATTTTTTCTGAACTTTAAATTCAAATATTTTCCTCGCTTTCAGTAATGCTACTTTTGGCATTATTTTGTATTGATAATAATTCTTAATAATATTTTACGACTATGAGAAACAACACCTCTCGAAAAACTATAAGAGAATCAGATAATAAAACCACACCATTAAATTTCAATCTAGACGGAAATACATATAATAGCGAGCAAAAATAGAAGAACAATAATTCATGGAACGTATCAGAAACAATTGAACATATCATGGACAAACAACACAGACAGAATACATATCGCAACATGCCAATATCTATGAAATATTACGTAGAGATCTTGGAAACAAATACAAATTGATAGACACAATTGACATATAGTATGATGAACTAGCATCTAAAAAAGCTTTCCTACTCATTCTTTGGTTCTCGGTTTATTAAAATAGCATATGGATCGTCAATCATTGCTGTCACATGTCCAAAATGTCAAACCTAACAATATTTTATCCTATGGTCAGAAAAACATAAATGTTGTATTTCAAATATTTCATTAGTTTTATAATAATTTATTTACAATTTATTACAAAATTATAAATAAAATACTACACTACATATTTGCATTCAATTTGTTTCGTTGGCAGATAATATGTTTCACTATACCCTCTAAAACTTAAAGACAAGACAAAGTACACGACGTGTAAAATTAGGGAAAATTTCGTTAAATGTCAAAACGGTACGATAAATTTTTTGTCCGCAAGTTTACTATTACAAGCGGCAGTCTTAGAAAATTCGTAAATCGAAATAAAATTGTAGGGGAACAGAAACATTCTCACAGATCACACACAATAGTCCACACACTGCACTTACTAATAAAAATATTAAAAAACATGCCTAATTGACATTTCTACACCCTACACCTTCAATAAGAATGTATGAAATATAATAAATGTATATTTAGCAAAAGGGATACAGTAATTATGGCTTTATAAACGAGTTAAATTATATTATACTATTATAGTTTTTACTATCCAAACCACTACATGATAGAATTATATTGCAAAAACTGTTATTATTATCTGCGCAATCGTAAGAAGATCAAATGAAACGAATATCCAATTATATCTGCTTTAAATACAAAAAAACGCGAGTGAATACATATAATAATATTGACAAAAATAATCTTTCGTACAGGAGTACAAAGCATCATAAAGCTTGCCTTAATTTACCATTTTATGATGTATAATAATACTGCAGTATCAGCTGTGTACAGTCCGAGCTCAATCCCAGAAATGGGTTGAGTGAAAAGTTTCTCGGTATTATACTAAGAAAGAGAGTAGTTTATGCCAGAATAATGATAATGGCATGTATTGTTCAACGGATTACTCCAAGTATAAAAAGATACAAAAATTTTAGAATATTATTATTATTTAGAATTTTAGAAAATTTTAGAACATTAAATTAAGAATATCGAACAACTTTATGTGAAATGCGTTTTAATTCGTGGTGTACTGAAGTTTATTCTGTTTATTAAAAAAGAAGAGCCAACGTTATTGTTTAGAAGATTATACAAATGCTTGACGAAAGCAGGGAAGTGCGACATCGAGTCTCCAGTGACAGAAAATCAAATCTATTTAAATTAGTAGTCTAGTCAAATACTTTTGTAGGATAAATTCGTCTTTAAGAAATAAGATTCCATGGCAGTGCTCAAAGAATATTTTATAGCGCTTTGGAAACCGTAGAGGTTTAATAACTTCCAAGTTAGAGAAAGGAATTCAAACAAGCTGCAGTGATGTTTTTAGTTAATGTTTCGCTCATTGCTCATTGAAGCTCTTTCTTCCCCATTTTATGGATTTATAAGGGATCGACGAGATTATAGCCTCATCTCCTCGAAAATGCCCGAGCGCAATCTACATTACGTCGTTAAGTTAGAGTACCCATTTTGCACTTATATTATTCAAGTCTAAGTCATTATGTAAGATCAGTCAAAGATTGGTTTTTAAAAACATTATTCACATCTTCATACATTTAGACAAGAGCTACTAGAGAACCAGAATAGTCTATTCTATTGTCATTTCTACTGATCATCCGGGCCAGGGTTCATCAGATAATAACTCAGCTGTAACTTTTTTCCTAATCTTTCATAGTGGCTTGACTAGAATTTCAATCTTATCAGCATATCACAAATCTTAAAAAATGTTAAATGTTTTAAAAATATCGACAGTTCGCGTATCTAAAACCACGTAAAAAAAGTTTTGAACTCTGTGTTTAATGTGATGAAAATATATATTATATTCAAGATTCAATAAATTGTTGCCTGCTAAATAAATAATATTTGAGAGGTTTAATTTGGTAACAAATTTTAATTTTAATTAAAACTAGATGTTTTTGAATGAAATACGTTCTAATCAAGAATGGAATGAATTAGACTATGTTTCTGTTAATTTTCGATGTAATTACTTTTAATTAGCATACATTTACGATAATGATCTAAGAGGTTGTTAATATCAGTATAATAAAATCAACCCCGAAGTAAGTCCCCGATTGATTGGTTTACATTTGCTATCATTTCATTACTATTTTGAAACCCTTTTCCACGAGAGAGTTTTCTCCAATATTGAAATTATATAAAGTACTCCTTAGTATCAAATCTTACTGTCCAAAATATGTGCTAAGTAATAGTTTTTCAAAATCCTACAGAAACATGGTTATCATGAAAAATACATATACATTTTACTAAATTTCCCTTCTATAAAGTTTCGGCAAAATAAAGATAATTATCTCAGAAATACATAATGTACAATCTTTTGACGAAATTTCATGACAGTTCCAAAAGAATATGCTGTAACGCTTTGAAAACTGTAGAGATCGAATAACATCCAAGTTAGAGAAAGGAAGTCATCAAAGCTGCAGTGATACTTTTAGTTAATGTTTCGCTCATTGCTCATTGAAACTCTTTCTTCTCTATTTCATCGTCTTATAAGGGATCGTACAAGATTATAACTTCACCTCATTATGTTTATAATTCTATAAAGTTAGTTATCACGTAAAGTCAAAAAAGCCCGAGTGCAATCTACATTACATCGTTAGAGTATCCATTTTGCACTTATATTAATCATGTCTAAGTTATTATGTAAGCTCAGCCAAAGATTGTTCTTAAAAACATTATTCTCATCTTTAACACTTTTAGATAAGAGATACTAGAGAACCAGAATAGTCTATTCTGTTGTCATTCCTACTGATCATCCGGGTCAGGCTTCAGCAGATAATAACACAGTTGTAACTTTTTTCCTAATCTTTCACAGTGACTTGACTAGAACTACTACTACCGTAAACATTATCCATTAGCTACTATATTTCTTATGGAGTTAGCGTCTCTTTTGTCAAGAAATATGTGTGTATCCAATTGAGAATTTTATATTTTCATCCTTATTGGCATCGATCCATATAAATTAAAGCGATCAAATTTCTATTTAACTTCAAACTATAAGTACTAAAATCCTACAAGTATGGTTTACATAACTCTCCTGTAATTGGTATATAACTTACAAGGTATATATATTCTAAAAAAGATTTAACAACTTGTTGTTGAAGAAAATTAACATTATGATTTTATATCATAAATAGTTCGACATGCAGATATCTCTTGATTTCAACCCAAAACATTATTTTAAAATTGCACCAGCCCAATGAGAAATATCCAATTGGTCGAAAATCGCAAGCCGGATCTGTAAAAACAAAACTGTACGAGTAATATACAGTTGTTTCGTTTTCGCCAAAGCGTTTACGCTTAAATAAACAGAGACGACCGTCTACGCAGTATTTTCTGCTTTCGCGAAGAGAAGAAACTTTATTAAGGGATGTGATATATAACTCAAGACCGTGGCAACTTTTTAACTGCTTTTTCGTTAGCAGTCTTTTACGGGTCGCGTTTAGAGACCAATAACGATGAAAGGGAATTATTTTGTTTCGCCAGCATATTTATGTGGAAAAGAAAGGACAAAACTTTCTAAAATTTGTACCCATTCCAACACTTTGTATATACAATATTTGCAAACACATATTTTGCAAATTTTGTTTCATGCATAATATGTTTAGAATTGTCGCAAATGACATAAAACACTTGAGTCTTTTAGGATGTATGATTATTATACGAGGCTGAAGAGAAAAGTTCGTGAAATGAATATAAAGAAAAAGACCTGATGGTTTAAAACAGCCTTTATTTCTCAATATTATCTACTACTATACCAATACATTTGGTCCAGTGATGATCTAAAGTCTCTGTGCCTCGAGAACATTTAAAGCTCTTAAGTTCACTAATATAAGAATACACAGTAGCTTTAATATCTAGCGAATAAAATAGATGCATCAACAAATCGAGAGCTAATTTGTAAATTTTCATCACAGTAGCAATTATTATGTGCTACGTTATCTTGATGGGAAATGATTTTTTTCTCGGTTAGACCAGGACGCCTTTCATACTAATTTTTATATACGTCTGTAATGGCTTGACTTTTTGGAAGCTGACAAACAAGAAGAATACTTTTCATATTCCGCACAATGGAAGACATTATCTTTCCTGGAGATAGAAAAGCCATCGCTCTTTGTGGAGGAGAACCCCTGTACCGCAACTGAATGTATATTCCGTTTTGGGTTTACAATTATTAATCCCAATCTGTAGTGATAAATCTGCGCATAAAGTCTACCTTCTTTTCAGTTGTCTTTTGAGACTGAAGTGGAATTCCTTTTATCGATTATCTTGAAAAAGGTAAAATGATAACAAGCAAAATATATGCATCCCTTTTAAACCGACTGCATAATGCAATACAATTCGAAGGTTCTACTAGAAGAAAAAACTACTGTATGTGGTCACGTTTTGACTATTTTCATAGCAAAAATTTATGAACTGTATGTGGAACTGCTTCTGTATACAGCTTGTTCTGCTGATTTGACACACTTAAACTTTTTCACTACCTAAAAACTAAATTTCTTGGCAAAAAAGTTGGGTTGAATGAGGAAATAATCTCTTAAACTAACGTGTATTTTAAACAGTTTGATATGGTTCATCTTTATGAACGAATGGAAAGACTTAAATATCAGTAGAGTAAATATAACATATCACAAGTGATTGTGTAAATAAAACATTTTTTCCTAAAAACTATATGTTCTTCCGCACATGTGGTAAATGAAAAATATTGATGTTTATATTTATACCACGTTTGAGTAACGAGCATGTACAGAAACAACATTAATATTTCAAGTGTAATATTTACATGTATTTGTGAATTTTTCCAATTTTAATTAGTTCTTTTGGCGTAAATAGAAAAACTACCAAAAATGTTAAGAGATCTCTAAGAAATAATAATAATATGGAGACTAGGGTAATCATTACATTTATAGTTTTACATATTCTGTCCTAAAAATAAATGGAATACCTTTGAAACAAAACCAAAAACAGTTAATAAATCGTAATAAAAAAATATTTTCTTTATTCAAATTGTTTATCTTCAGTAGAAACTCAACGATGGATTGGAATGAAAAGGTACAAAAATATTTTTGGTCCAAAAGTCAGTAGCAATTGATAAACGATGAGAAGATCCATTATTATGCAATAATCACTCACTGCTTTATTCCAAATATTAAGGAAATATACTGCTAATACGCTCAATCGAATTCTTCAATACATAACAATAATTAACCATCGTATTTCTAGGAACTAATTCATTGGAGATATTACCTTTGAAGTCGTAATAATCTACGAACATTGTTTTGATTTCCCTTCTTCCACAAACCAATTTTTCCTTCATCTGGTGACTGCCACTTAGCACTTTTACGCTTGGTTTCTGTACTTTATTGAAAACGCTAAGCTATCAACGATAACCTACTCTTTTCATGTAGTAATTTATCACAAGTTACAATCGTTCTTAAGAAAAACTTCGTCTTTTCAGTATAGTTTTCTCAATACTTTTTAATCCTCGTCTTCTTTTCCTAGTTTATATTTCATCCTTTACTACTCTGTCTCTCCCTCGGCTTCAGTTTTCCCGGTCCTTTCTTGACTGCAAGACTACATGCCTATCTACGTCACACTACGACCCATCATCTCATTTTGCTTTTCGGATTTTTATGATCCCAGTGATATCTATTTCGTTCTACTTAGTTTTTCTCAATAGTCTTTGTCATATGCCTGATGGATTTTTTCATCTATAAATCTTCTTAGTGTTTTTCCTTTGTACACGTCGTAACTCAGCTGTTCCAGTCGTCTACACTTCACTTACAAGAATAACTAGTGATTATTGTTTGAGATGTTTTTAACCAATCTCTACTGTATTTCTTTTCCTGTATATTAAAAATATTTTGCATATAATATTTAAAATGTATTAGAATAATTTAAATCAATGCCAAAACTTACTTTTTATTGCACTTACCTTTTTATTCCTGTGTCTTAAATATTTTGTTATTCATAATACAATATTTCATATATAATGTCAAATATACAGCTAGTAATGTATTTTATGGACTTATATTATGATAACATTAATAATAATATTATTCTTAAAAAGTGAAGCAATATAAGTATATTAGTTTATCATAGGTATATAAGTTTGATAGTTTGATTTAACACAAACAGGTATAGATGGCACTTTCTGTACAAAGGATTCTAGGAAAGTTTTACAATATGACTCAACAATAAATCGTAGCTTCGTCGTGCTTCGAAGAAATGCACTAAGTGATGTTTGTCCTTATCGCACAACGATATTCAGGTGGTATAGAGAATTTAAAAGGGGAAATTTAACTGTGAAGGATGCTGAGAGACCGGGAAGGCCAAGAATGTCAGTTGCGAAGAAAAACGTTACTACTGTGAGCAAAATGCTTGGCGGGGACAGGCGAGTGACCTACCAACAGATAGAGGGTACTTCAGGCCTAAATGCATCAGCAACTCATTCGATTGTGCATGATCATTTGCACGTGAAGAAAATTTTTTCTCTCTGGGTGCCGTATCGGCTGACTGAAGAGCAGATGACACGACGTGTGATTTGGTGCCGGGAGATGCTAGAAAAGTTTAATAAGGGACAATCTCGGTATGTGAACAACATCGTGACAGGTGACGAGACTTGGCTGTACTATTACGATGTGCCCAAGCTGAAAACAAAGTTTGCGTCTTTGATGATGAGAACACATCCGTAGTTGTCAGAAAATCCCAATCTGTAAAGAAGAAAATGAAAGCTGTGTTTTTCAAATCGAGTAGAATTATAGAACGCGTCTTTTTGGACACACAGAAGACAGTTACAGTTAAGTGGTATACTGAACAGTGCCTGCTAAAGTCATTGGATCTATGAAGAACCAGCGGCCAAAGTCAAGAATGGACACCTGTTTTCTCCATCACGATAATGCTCCAGCTCACCACACCAAAGCCTGCACCGAATATTTGACCACGACAGGATTGAAGCTTCTCGAGCACCCTCCCTACAGTCCAGATCTTGCTCCCTGTGACTTTGCACTATTCCCGCGTGTGAAAATGAAGCTAAAAGGGAGGCGGTTTTCCAGTGACGAGGACCTCCTGCGAGCTTGGGACAACGAGTGTGCTTTACTTAATAGTGAAACTTAACAGAACTCGTTTAAAGATTCATTTCGGAGAATGGAGTGGTGTATTGAGCGTAGAGGAAATTACTTTGAAAAAATTAAATAAACAAAGCTGTATTGCAAAACCTTCCTAGTACCCTCTGTATGTATTGAAATTGACTTAGAGTATTAACTTTATATGAACAATATAAAATTATTAAAATTGTAGCGATAAGCGCTTTTTTATACAACAATATTTTTCAAAGCGAAAAGTAGAAAAGGCTTTTAATTAATTTTAGTTATGTCAATACGACATGGTCAAATTTTCGCATGGCGTTTAAAATTTCTTCAGGATCAAACGATAGTATACTAAATATGAAGAATTATGTTAACTAAGAAAATAATTTAGAAAGAAAAGTATATAATGGAAAATAAATTACGCATTAAAATAATAATCATTGAACAGTTTTCAAGATAAAAGCATTTGTTTACGGCAAGTCCTTATACAATTACTAAAAATAGCTTTCACCAAGGTCATACAAAAAAAGAAAAGTTTTAGGAAAAAAAAAATATTTTTCAAAACTGTTTCATTCAAAATTCTAAATATATTGTCTGAGTTTACAGGTGAATTACCCAAGGTTGATATACAGCGTGTTTCAACAAGAATGTACGTATTACAAAGTATTATTTTGTCCAAACTATCGATCGCTGCGCCACAGCTATTGGAGAAACGAATACATAGTCTAGTTTATTTAATAGCCGCTAGATGTCAGTTGTCTTCTATTTTTCTTGATAACACTCATATATTTAAAATGGCTACTCCGCAGCAGAAATCATTTTGTGTTCTCGAGTTTGCAAAGTGCAATTTTATGATTACAGTGCAAAAACGTTTCAGGTTGAGCTACCAAATTGATCCTCCGAATAGGTGGAACATTCGCAGATGGTATCGACAGTTTGTAGATACAGGGTGTGCATGTAAAGGAAACAGACCTGGCCGCCCTCGTGTTTCTGAAGAAAATGTTGCACGAATTCAAATTGCTTTCCAAAGTAATCCTTCAAAATCAACTCGTCGTGCCAGTCGAGAGTTACTACTGCCTACAACAACTATTCGGCGTGTTTTGAGATGTCGGTTGGTTATGAAGCCGTACAAGTTACAGTTGTTACAAGCTCTGCGTCCTGATGACAAACAGAAACGTGTGGCATTTTATAACGAGATTCATGATGCTATTGACAATGATAACGCTTTCGCGCAACGCATCGTGTTCAGTGATGAAGCGAATTTTCATGTTAGTAGTCTGGTAAAGAAACACAATGTTCGAATTTGGGGTCTACAGAACCCACATGCAGCCATTGAACATGTACGAGATTCGCCTAAAATCAATGTGTTTTGTGCGATATCCCGATGATCTGTTTACGGCCCATTCTTCTTTAATGGAAACACGGTTAACGGTCAGCAGTATATCGCTATGTCACAAAACTAGTTGTTTCCGAGGCTGCACGAAGACAAGTTCAATTTTCAACAAGGCGGCGCATCCCCTCACTGGAGTCGCCAAGTGCGTGAATATCTAAATGAAACTCTACCGAACCGTTGGATTGATCGTCAAGGAGCTGACGACTTAGCATGTCTCAGCTAGGCTCCACGGTCAACTGATTTCACACCCTGTGACTTCTTCCTGTGGGGTTTCGTTAAAGACAACGTTTATATCCCACCACTCCCACAGAACCTGGAAGATTCGAAGAACCAGATCCGTACTGTCAGTGACGAAGAACATGTTTGCCCGAGTATGGGAGAAATTTGAGTATCGATGTGATATTGTTGGCGTCGCTGATGAAGGACTATTGAATATCTGTAATCTGAACTTGATAGGTTCGTAAATATGTGTGTAAAGTTTCATATTCGTATGTCTTAAAGTTTAGTAAATATATGCATTCGAAATACGTACATTCTTTTTGAAACACTCTGTATAACCCCTTTCCACAATAATTTTCGTATTCCGTATATGTATTTCGTCGTTTGTCATCATCAGCAGAGAGATGTTAATTATATTGAAATACATATCTCCCTTATTATTTGCCTTTCAAGGATTTTCAGTTTTCTTCGTCTCTGCTTGATAAAAATATTATCTCAAAAAGATATTTGAAATCAATGTTTGGAGATTAGAGTTCCACCTATAGTTAATGGTTAAATAGATATTTAGAAATTGTTTCTGTTAATTCTACGTTTGTGTTACTGTCGTTACAGGATAGTCCCGATAATATATGTCCATATTTTCTCTAGCATACATTATTACCTCTCTGAATGGAAGTTTATATACTCTTAATTTTGTTTTCCTAGTTATTGCTATATAAGGGACGATTCATTTAGAGTTATTTTTTTCAAAAATAAAAAAAAATGAAAGATTTTATCCGGTATTCTTTATTATCTTGCAAAAGAAGCATTCTTGACATTTATTTTTTAAAAATTATTTGCTTTAAATGTTGGCCCTAACTGCGCCTGACATGATTCATTCTGAAGTTACAATTTACGATGATACGTTTGAGCATTTCAAGTGGTATTTGTTGACTTCCAATTGCTCAATTGTAGCTGGCTTATCCATGTAGACTTTGGACTTTACGTAGCCCCCAAGGAAAGAGTCTAAAGGTGTGATATCACATGATCTAGGCAGCCATTGCACAGATACATTAAGTGAAATGAAATGTTCACCAAATTATTCTCGCAATAAAGCCATGCTTTCACGAGCAGTGTGGCAAGTAGCGGCGTCTTGTTGGAACCAAATTCCAATTCCATAACTTTCACATAACATGAGATCTCCTTTCTTCAGAATAAGTAGTATAATTTCAGATGTCAATTCTCCAGGCGTAATTTCACTCCTCTATATTCACCTTATTGTTTCATAAATTCTTTTCCTCATTCCTTTTCGTCCATTTTTAACATTTCATCACATATATTATATAACTCTGTTCTTTGTTTCAAATTCTGTATAATTGCATTACACTCCTCTTCTTTTATCTCTCTTATATCATTTTCCTCCTTTCCTTTGCTCTGTTTTGTATACTCGTTTCCGATATCTTTCTCTGTAGTTGTCCTTTAACTCGTACAATTTTTCTATTTCTTCATATCTATGTTTTATATTTTCATATTCTCTTTCACTTTTCGTACTCTTTAGTGCTTCTATCTGTTATTTTTTCTGCGTTTTTATGTGCTTTTTATGCAGTCTATTGCCAATTGTTCTTAAACATTAGTATGGAAGACTATTTGGGTAATATAACATGGAATGCAATGATAGTACAAATAATGGAATGAGGCTTTGTCAGTTGGGAACACAGGCGAATATGGTGGTATCAAGCACAATTCTTCAACCCAAAATTACTTGTCTGATACGTAGCAGAAGAGGTGCGATTCAAATTGGTCACATGTTAATGCAAAAGAAATCACACCTGTTGGTGATCCGTGCCTACACTTGTTCTTCAGTAAGATTTAACACCTTGCATTATTCCCTGGTTTTTCTTTTTCATTAGCACATGACCAATTTAAATCGCACCTGTTGTGCTAGGTATCAGCCAAGTACTTTTGTGTTGAAGAGCTGTGCTTGATACCACCATATTCACCTGTGTTCCCAGGTTACATTGTCTTATTACATTATTTGTACTATCATTGCGAATGGTGTACATTCTTGCTATATTACTTAAATAGTCTTCCTTAACAATCCGTCCACTGAAGTTTCCAACTAGTATCATTATATCACCTTTTGCTATCTTTCACGAAAATCTAAAGTTACATAAAATTCTTCTTTGTCATTATCCGCTGCTTTGTCTATTGGTGCATATACATTTATAATTATAATGTTGGCTTCGTTATTTTTAATTCTTAAATTTGATTTTCTATCATTTATATCTTTGAATTCTATTACAAATGTTTAATTTCTTTATCCATTATAAAGTTCTATTCCTTTTTCGTTTCTTCACTTCTCCATACGTACGAGTATCCCTTTTTATCTATTATTATGTATTACATAATGCATTATTATTCAAAAGCTTCATTTATAAATACCTAACTTAAAAGAAATTTCGCCTATCGTTGACCCAATACTCGAACAGACTGTATACTAATTATAAAGCGATTGTTTCAAAATTATGAGCGGTAATAAATAAAAAGCTTTCTAACGACTATAACCACCCAAATCATGCAATCTTCAGATTTATATGATGGGTGATTATTCACTGTTACTACAGCTAAAGTTTTCGCATCAGACGTTTCGCTGCCTTTCGTGGAGTTCCATGATTACACGATAGTTATGAACCTGTACGAATACAGATTTCGGACCAGAGTTCGTTAATTAATATGTAAATGGATCTATTTATTTTAATAAGGCTTCTATCTAATCCATATTCATGTATGAAACGTGTCCGAATGGCAGTAGATGATATCCTAGGCATAACTGTAAATTGTAATTTCATATGATTGCGTTTTGATAAGATGGTGGAGTTTTTCCTTACTTGACATGCTGGAATGCGATTTAATACATAGGTGTGTTATTATTAAGATTGTGAAAATGTTAATGTAATTTTAATGTTGGATTTGATTTGTATATTTTTCTAGAAGAACGGTTATATTTTCAAAACATTGTAGCGTATGAAATTATGTTAATAAAGTTGTCGGAATTGAAAATGTTCGAGTTTAATGAGACAATATACTCGCAACAAAACTAACCTATAAAAAAACTAAGATAATGTCTTTCTTTATTAGTAAATTAAAAATTAAGGTTAATAGTAATAAATCCTGGAACAAATACAGTAGGTAGCCATAACCTAAGAAATTAACAACACAAATAATTAAAGCCGTAATTATATATATGATGCCTCAGAAAATTTTCATAAAACATAAAATATATGCAATCAAACAATAAAATAAGGTACACGACCAATATTAACTCTTAAAATTGAACAAAAACAAGTATTGCAAATGAAATTCATGATAAGATTATCAGAAATTAAAACAAGGTGATAGCATTCAGAGTTCTCAGAAATTAAAGAAAGCGAAGAAAAGAATGTGAAGAGAATAAATTATAATGAAATATCTCGTCTAACTCAGAGATAAATTAACAAATCGCAATCAATAAATAAATCGCCAACGACTAAGAAGCGTTCAAAAATTGGAAAGTTAGTTGCAAATCCACATCATCAATGTTTTGTATTCGTGACAATTTAGTAATTCTGGCAAGTAGATAAGGCCTGGCATTAGAGTAAAGCATTGGACTTAAATAACGAGTGTAGAAAGAAATATAGCAAAATCTAAATACATGATTAAATATAACTATAGTAAAGCTGAAATTTTGAAGGTGAGAAGGAACTGTAGAAAAGAGTATTCTGTTAAATTAATAGAAAGTTGTACATGCCGCTATGAATACAAGATCAGAATTTCAATAGTCTTTAATAAATAGAAACCGAAGTATAATTTTATAATTTCATTAAAGGAAATACTTAATAACAAAAGTATAATCGGGGAATTAAAACCGAAAATTCTGTCCGTTATAACAAACGAAATATTGACGTTTGAAGACAAAGTATTAAGAAAAATATTTAAACTAAAAAAAGGTAGATAAGAAGAGCAAATTTGGAATTAAAAGAATTATATGTAAGGTTGACTAATTCTCTGGATAATCAGCGACAGGAATCGACGGGTGGCGAACGTGAGCAGGCGTTGTCAATAGCTAATATCATGTCAGTGACGTGAAGATGCCTCACAAAGGTTTATTGTTAAGTGAAACGGGGGATAAATAAATTTCTAAATAATTTTCTTACATATATCTTACTTCTATATTTCAATAGGAACATAATAATGTTGTCTTTAAATACGAACGTACCCTTGAACGATTTTTATGGTCTGTCGACGTCAAAACGTCAACCAAGGTTAACATTTTTATCATGGTAAAATTCACAAACGAGCAGCGTTTAAAAATTATTAAAAATTGCTACCGCAATTTTGAGATGGTGGTTGCAACTTTGAGAGCGCTTAACCAGACAAGCTGTGCATGCTATAATGGATAAATTCGAGTCAAAATATTCACTATTGAATGTTCCTGTGTCAACGAGACAACACACCGCTCGAAGTACCGAAAATATCGCAGCCGTAAGTACTTTAGTTCAAAATGAGCCAAATCGGTCGATTCCACAACGTTCACAGGAACTGAGAATCTCTCAAACTACATTGTGACTAATTTAGCGTAAAAATCTTGTCTTACACCCTTACGTGATCAAATTACCTTAAGAACTGAAGCCTCTTGATCATTTGAAGTGCCGAAACTTCTCCAATTGGACTCTGCTAAAGTCTGAAGAAAGTCCTGAATTTCTTCGAAAAATCATCTTCAGCGTTGAAGCTCATTTTTAGCTTAATGGTTTTGTCGATAACCAAAATTTAGTTAGTGAACAGCAATAAACCCACACGTGCTTTAAGAGACTCCAGTACAACCACAAAAAGTGACCGTGTAGTGTAGATTTCATGCCGGAGGGGTGACTGGATTATATTTTTTTGTCGCTGAAAATGATCGCCATGGAGTTCGCTATCGTGCCACGTTGGACGACTATTTTGGCCAAAATTGGATGGAATTGACATCAGTGATATGTGGTTCCAACAAAATGGTGCCACATATCACACAGCTGGTCAAACAGTTGATCTATCGAATCTAACCGTGTAACTTCGAGAAATGGTCCAGTCGAGTGGCCACCTCGCTAATGCGATTTAACGCCGTTGTATTTCTTTTTATGGGATTAGGTTAAGTCGTTTGTTTATACCAACAAGCTTATAACATTGGAGGAGCTTGGGGACAATATCGAACGCGAAATTGTTAACGTTCCTGCCAATATGTGTGAAAGAGTGGTGGAAAATTGGCTCCAAAGGATCGATGGCTGCAAAAGTGGTCATATAAGCGAGAACGAATTCCATAGTTAAATGTAAATTATGTACTGCGCAAATAGATTTCAGCTCAATATATTAATTACTCTGTGTTTTATTTAAATACAAAGTTGTTATGTTCTTATACCCGATACTATTTATTTATTAAATTTATAATCGCACCTATTCTGCCTACGCTACTGCGAATTCGGATGTTTTTTTAACATCAATTGTATGACAAATCTTACGTAGTAGGTTTCGTGAAGGCTAAATGTTTAACTGACTTACACCATAAACGTGGATAAGAATAAGTTCAAAGAAGAGTATAGAGCAGTATAGGCTGGAGAAGACGAAGAAGAAGGATGAAAAAAGAGTAGAAAATCAAGATAAGTATTTAGAAAGCAAAAATCATATATTGAAAAAAGAAAGTGGAATAAAAAAAGTAGAAGCACATAGTTCATCAAGCCATGTCCTGGTCTCTCAATGCATTTATTCTAAGAGAAATCCAGTATTTCAACAGTATTATAAATCAAAGTCAACTGACAGACCAATGATCGGAACAAAACGTTACAATAAAGATATGCAAATATATTATACATAAACAAAACAAATACATATGCTATACAGAGTTTTCGAAATAAAAAGGAACAATGAACTAAAACATACGCAAGCGGAAAATTGACCTGTAACAATGCACAATCACATATCTTAAAGTACTAAAATCTGAATTTTCTTTAATACAGTCTCTGACAAGGCCGAAGGATTTTTGTTGATATTTAGTCTGCCTTTTCCCGATAGTTTCAGTTTCTGTAAAACGAAAGACTGGAAGAATGGATTTTATTTTTTGAAAATGTTTGCACAAGTAAAGTTCGTGTAAGCACCTGCTTACACGATTCTTACAGGTTGGGGAATCTTCCCCAACGTGTAAGAATCGGCTGTGGTTGTTCAGGGATACGAGACCACTGTCTGTGAAATTTTCGAGCATCTTTGGGGGGCTTGCGATGTACTGCTTTTGTACTTGTAATTAATACATCTACCTCTAGATGAAACCTTCGAATAGTTTGTGTCGAAATAAATTTTGTACGTAATATGCAACATATTATCGCTCTGATTTTTTAAGAACAGGACCTACATTGCACATTATTCTGGCTCCATCACTAACAAACATTAATAGTTGCTCTGTTGAAAGTTCTAACTATGCTAGTGTATATACAATATATATATAGTTTTAGTTTTTTACACGCGAATTACAATGGAGGTGACGATTTAAGTTGGCCCCAGCGTGCGCACTATAACGTTAACAATAGAATGTTTCTTTATATCTGTTGTCTCCTCCGCGTATAATCGCAGTTTTCTATTTGCTAGTTCAGATTTCCTTTTGTTTTTAATTTCTTTGTGTGCAGTTGGTACGATTCTCTGCAACGTTCGTCAACTTGGTAATTTGAGCTTATCATTAATATTTATTCCAGAATTGTTGAAATTGTTCTTGATCGAGTAAATTAAATGGTAAGTTGCAAGCAAGCAACATGCACTTTAGATCGAACTTAAATTCAGTATGTGATGGCACGTCTATTCTTTTATTTCTAATATGTGCTCCAGTATTTATGTTTTCTGCAGTCTTGTTGAACTCAGCTTATTATATCTTTATTTCACACTGTACACAATATTTTGGCATTATTATATAAATATAATATAAAGAAAATAAACTTGATACATACCTGCATTCCGGACAATGTAGCAACTTTGGTAATGAGGGCCCAGCATCCCACCTTATGGTACTCTGGAGATAATAGCATGCAAATAAGCATTCGTTTTCATAGTTGATGAAAAAATATTTAAGGTCTGAGTATTTTATATACATTGCATGGTAAGCATTTCTTGAATTTATAAAGCAAGCCTGTACATTAAACTTTGTAAAACGTCTGGATTGTGTCTAAAAGTGCAGCACAGCAATAACATAATCTTCAAACAAACGCATTTTTTTTTTAAACGAAATCGACCACTTAGAAAGGAATTTTATACCTCATTCTGTATCTTTGTACTCAACAAATTTCACAAGTACAATTATCATCATTTATCTTTAAATTAAATTAAAAAATCTATGTCTGTTGGGTCAAAATCCATCAAACCATATATAAGCATGTGTATATAAATTATCCCTAATGAAATCAAATCACAATTCACTTAGGAGAGTCATTTATTGAGGCAGCCCCGTTCTGCAGTATTCATCGACTACGCCGTATTAATCCCATAATGACCTGCATTACCAAATTACCAAGCTAACATCATAAAACTGGCCCTCTCTACGCCGAAATCCCAAGAGCAAAGGCCAGTTTTCTCTCTCTCTCTCTTTTCATCTCTCTTTCATTGTCATCTATCTAAATAAATTCGCCAGGATTATTTACTTCGGGTATCAATGGATAATTCGATGAAATTTGTCATCCGGTTCCCCTTCTTATTAAGTGCTTGATTTTCGGCGTGCTTGTGTGTTGTTCGGAACCCCCGCGTTTTCGCGTAATTTATTCCCCACGGGTGATTTTCAGTCGAACACTCCAAGACAGATTTCGACCACTTTCGGGGTTAGATTTGCGGCTTCGGGTATGAAGGATAGAATTTGATTATTCCTTACTGCAAGTATAAGTATACAAAATAATTAAAATCTGAACAACTTAACAGTATCAAAAACTATAATTCTAAACATATTATATGTATAGAAAATCTGACGTATTTCTGTTTAAACGCCCTAATTTACCAACGAAAATATGACAAATGAAAAGAATATTATACGTTGAATGTGAACTAGTGGCTTTGCTTCCCAAAGCCACTGATGTAAAAAACATGTTCAATCCTCTCGATGAAACTATTGTTAATCATTGAAAATGTCAACATTGTTTTAAAAAGGAGAGTTGTCATTAGACGATGAAAGTAATCGTTGCTATATGTTCAAAATCACAACTTGCGTAACTACATTTTTAAAATGTTTGCAAGAAACGAGCAATTAGTTGCGAATGATTACAAAGTTTGGAAAATAAATTCCGCATGAATTAATCGAAGATAGCTAAGATCAAATGGATGTTATTTACTGTTTTACTGTTTTCAGTACAATCGGAGATAAAAAATAGGTACTCTACATAAATTTTAAAAGGTGACACCAAATATTAGAGGAAAGTGAAACTCCATAACGCTCGTCAATTTCAAACATGTACCCCGGTTTGGCGAACTTAAAAAGCATGATTTATTTTGAGCAGTTACCAACCAATCAGATCATACTAGGAGACATTTATTGCCAACAATTTAATGGACGTCTTCAAATTTTAAGAAAAAATGAACCCACATTGATCAATTGGAAGGGTGTAAGGACTCCACATGCAAGATGAATCATCGTACAAGAATTTGGTTAGTTAAGAAGCAACATTTTTTCCTGTCCCACATATTCTCACATTATTCCTTTCGACTATCACTGACAGAACCTTCATACTAGATAAAAATTTAATAGTTAATATACGAAAAATGTTCACGACAACTTTTTAATCAAATCCTCCAGAGTTTTGTAATAGAGGAATGAAAATGCGACCAAAATGATGAGTCTAAGTAATCGAAAATAAACTGTTTTTAAAAGTATACCACAAAGGTGACAATAATAATTACTAGATCTGTAATAGAGTTTTTCCCTAGAATAAGTACATCTATTAATGTGCAAAATGCAATTTAGTTACTTAAGGATAACGATAATAAGAATGGTATGAACATGAAAAGCCAACGAAAAGTGGTAGACAAATGAGTAATCCTAGAAAAATATTGAAATCTAATATAATAAGTATTAGGTGCGCAATTAAGTTTTCGCTGTTTTTCAAGAGATGGCTCCAGTAGTAAGTGCTGGTCGATTGTGATATAACCAAAACGTCATGAACCAAGCTTAGACATATGGTACTTGTTCCGTTCGTTGGTACATGGTCTGGCTAATCAGCAGTTCAGCTCATATGAAGACATCTCAAAATGGCTTGATTCGTGGATAGCCTGAAAAGACGAACACTTCTACCGTAATGCTAATCGAGCTCTGTCAGAAAGATGGGAAAAAGTTATCGCTAGTGATGGGCAATATTTTGAATGATTCATTTGTAAACATTTTTTCACAACAAAGTTGCATTTTCATCAAAAAACAACGAGAACTTAGTTGCGCACCTGATAGAAATACAAAATTCGACTTTATGTAAATTAACTGAGCGTTAATGTGGGATACGAAATGTGGATTCTTCAAAAGAAAGTTGTGGCTAAGGTTTATGCTTGGGAGAGGAAATTTGAGAAAGTTGAATGAGGACGACAGAGCTGCTACGTAATGCGTTCCGAATTAAAATGAAAACGGAATCAACGAAAAAAGTGTCTAACGATAATTAAGAAAACACAAAATTCCAAGACTGAAGAAGCTAGACGAGAAACAGATAAACTTGGAAAGTAGTTTATACTAATTACAATAATAATTCAAAATCTGCTACATGCTTTCTATTCTTAACGTTATGTTTTTGAAGTACTCTCTTTTGTAGTGTTTCTTTTAGTTCCTCTTTCCAATAACTCCCTCGTCCTCCTGTTTTGTTCCAATTAATAGATTCTTCAAACTTTTTATGCTATCATCAGTCTACTAGTCAATGACACAGCAATTCGTATTATGTTTGTATTATATACATACAATTTGGTATTGCCGGCCCACTAGAGCCATGGTTTGGTTTAGTGTCTATGCATACTTTCATGTTTTGTATCTTTTGCTTCCTATTTTAATCAATATTTTTTGCAAGTTCAATTTTCCATCTTACCCTATGTCAACTGCATCATCTTCTCCCGCCCACAACACTTTCCACAATTACATTCTCATAATATGCCCTTACCTTCTCAATCTCTTATCCGAAACTCGTTATATGTATTACATATACCATATACACGTATACATCTACTCTGTACTTTTTGCCACCATATACTTTTCCAGTATTTTTCTCTGTCGCACAACATTTCTTGTAATGCTGATTCCTATGCCCAAATTTCATTTGGGAACAAATGGTTGCGTTCTATTCCTCTTAATACATGAATTTCTGTTATGTAATCGACCCTGTTTTCTCAGGAACTCTATGTACGTTTCAGTTATTTGTTATTTTTAACACATTTCTTTTGTAGTATCCTCTATTTGTCCATACCATGTATCTTATTTTACTATCATATATTAATAGTTCTATTGTGACTACCGATTCCTCTAGTCTTGTTAAGTTTTTGTAGTTACTTTCTGTCGCTTGTAAGAATCACTAAGTTATCAGCAAAAGCCAATCAATCTGTTTATATTAGACCTCCTTATCACACATTGCAACACCTAATTGAAAAATAACAACTACAAAGAATCCCCTTGGTTCAATCGTTCAATAAATTTGAACCTTTCTGATTTATACTAATATTGCTTCAGTATTTTCAATATCTTCTCTATATGAAAATTCTCTTCTTAATAGCCCTATTCAATGTCGACACTTCACTTTCATAACTAACTCGACTTTCAAACATTCAATTATACACTTTCTGATTGTTTCTTGTTTTGGATATTTGTTTCGTATCTATCTCTGCAAAATAATTGATGATTTTGCTGCAAAGTTTGTTGGTTTTTGACCAGATTCTAAATTTTGAGTAGCTAATTGGAATCAGTACTTTGCGAGAGGCAAGCAACCCAAATAGAAACACTGAAAGCTCTATTTAAACAAAATCGAAGTTTCCTAATGGATCATAAGTAACTTCATAGTAATTGATGTACAAATGCGCTTCTTTTAAAAGATACAGAAATTGTTGAAATCATCTTTTCCTTAGCGGCGATTACTTAATAAAAATCTTCCAGTATCACGTACTAGTCCGATTCACATTTAACCTCGACAATCAGACGAAAACAAGATTACATTTTAATAAAATTTACTCGACAAGCCCGCAGTACAGTAGTAAACATAAATCCCGCTCGTGAGACAAACGAGCCACCCATACCTATTCATTTCAATTTAGCAGCGCATCGTCGTACTCCGCTATTGGATCTAGTCCATGGGGGGTTCCACACAGTCACTGATTAAACGTCAGAAGTGCTCACGAATCGAGCCACGATGACGATACGCAATTGTTTTGCATTACTATTGTCTCGCTCTCTGAATGTATACCGCAAATACAACACAACTCACGCTGTTTTGTTTATATAGGAGTACATTCGAGAGCATAAGTCTGATGAAATGTTGTACTGATGATTTTAGTTATATATTTCTCTTAAGCGGGTTGTAATACCGAATATTACCGCAAGTATTCTTATTTTTGTAATTATGTGACGCCTCTGGTATTACTGATGGTAATTAAATGCATTTTCTTGCATTGTATTGGTATTACCTATTGAATTGCGCATACAGCTATTGTCGTTGCCAATAAATAAAGTAAGATTGAGTAGTAGAAGGCCTGCAATTGCACCATTACTTAATGCGCATACAAAGTACAACGTTTGAGATTTGCTGGAAATCATGCAGATTGGACAGTAGAAGATTGGAAGGGAGATTTGTTCTCAGACGAGATTAGAATATTTATAGAATCTTCAAAAGGACGCGAAAGAGTATGCTAATTTTAATAGAAAAATCTAAGAACATTATTTCAGCTCTCTTTTGATGCTATTAACTATTCAACGGGAAAATAAAATAACATGCAGATAAATACAAGAAAAGCAATATACATATGTCAAAGGAAGAGAATTAAATACTATATAAAGTAGATATAAAAACATACACCGAACCTATCAACGAATATAATGTGTTATTCATTATGATTCAATAGCGATTTTTTGTCGTGTCAAATTTTCACGCTATTTTAATTAAGTATTGTGTGACATTTTATTATGGAAAGACACAGCCCGGCACAGCGCAAATTATTCAGCTGTGTTACGAAAATCAGTATTCCACGAAAAATGTGTTTCGTGCGCATAGAGCAACTTATGGTCTACGTAATTGGTCCACCGAATGCACAATTCGCTATATCATCGAAAAATTTGAAACCCAATTTTCATTATTGAATAATACGCGATCAAATAGACCACATCTAGCACGTAGTAAAGAAAGTATAGTGAAGAATCGATTCGACATAGATCTCAACAGTTAGGCTTATCGTATGCCATACCTTGACGTATTTTACTTAAGGATCTTGATTAAAAGCATACGAAATTCAACTCGTTCAAGAATTAAAAACAGCAGACCTTTCGAATCATCACTCTTTCAGTCTTTGGGCTCTCGAAAAGCTTGAAAAAGATCTACTGTTTTCGACCAAAGTTTTGTTCAGAACTGAGGCCAATTTCTATTTTAGCATAATTACCATATTTGGAGTGAAGAACAACCCGAAGAGATTCAAGAGCTACCATTACATTCAGACGAAACCACGGTTTGGTGTGATTTTTGGGCAAGTGGAATCATTGGTCCATATTTCTTCAAGAATGAAGACGGCCTCAACGGAACTGTAAATCGCGCCATGGTAACGGACTATTTGTTGCCTGAAATTGAAGCCTGTGATCTTGACGACATCTGGTTCGAAAAGACGGCGCTACTTGCTACACAGACAGTGAAAGCATGGCTTTATTACGAGAACAATTTGGCGAACATTTGATTTCACGTAACCGACCTGTGTAACGGCCGCATAGATCAGACTTTTTTCTTTGGGGCTATGTAAAGTTCAAAGTCTACATGGATAAGCCAGCTACGATTGGGCAATTGTAAGCCAACATTACTCGCGTTATTCGCCAAATACCACTTGAAATGCTCGAATGCGTCATCGAAAATTGGAATTTCAGAATGGACCATGTTAAACGCAGTTACAGCCAACATTTGAAGGAAATAATTTTTTATAAATAAATGTCAAGAATGGTTCTTTTATGTGATGGTAAAGAATACCCGATCAAATTGAAGTATTTATTTTTTTATTTTTGAAAAGGTACCTCCAAATGAATCACTCGTTACAAGCATTAATTGCATACAATTACTACAAAAATATTTTTCTGCAATAGTGTAAGGACATATGATTTTGATATATTTTTCATCGATACTTTTGTTTTTTGTAATAATAATAATAATAATAATAATAAAGGAGGGGGCAGAGGTATGATAGGTATACGAACATTACACAACACATAAATAATAAATCTAAGAAAATACTTCTGAAGCAAAAAGCACATACATACACAAAGCAACCATATTAACAGACACCATTCATCTAAAACAAGGAGACATAGAAGACAAAATTTAATTAAAAGCCACACCAGGAAAGAAAGAGAAATAGTTTGGAAAAGGACTGTTTCCAGAAACAGAATGATTTGTATTAGCAATACAAGATGGTGCAATAGCCACAAAAAATTACAAAAGCACATAATTAAAGAATCTTTAGAAAATGGCAGTTGCAGCCAATGTCATCAACTCAAAGAAACTATAGGACGTACAATAGCAGGGAATAAATTACTTCCTTCCTTAGGAAGGATTGTATAGAGAAGTACAATATTGCCGCAGAAATTATACACCAACAGCTTGTATCCAAACATCAAAACGTTAAAATTAATGCAGTATATTAGAAATACACCCCAGAAAGTGTCCTTGAATATAATGATTATGAACACAATACACAGAGTAATAGCACGCCAGATATTATACATTTTGATAAAAAGTAAAAGCAAACTTACATAATAGACATTGCAATATCAAATGATAGGAACATACATAAAAAGGGCAAAAAATTTATAGAAGTAATACTTTGGCATTTCTATAGCTTTCTATCCAATGTCTGCAATCTACTTTTACCCATCAAATAACACGTTGCCATAAATTTTTCTCAGTAAATTACTTTTAGTGTCAAAAAGAATTTGTTATCACTCTGGGCTAAATTTGGATAATATGGATGCCCAACTAATTTGAAAATTACCTAATGATTTTTAATCCTGGGTTACTATTTTTTGGAGTTTCGGTCTTACTTATTTCTTAATTTCCATAAAAAAATAATAAACATATTTGATTTATTACTTCTTAATGAAAAACTTAATGAAAAGATCTAAACGGTATTTAATAAACCAAAAATTAGGAAATAAACGGTCGAAAAAGGATATTAATTAATGAATTCTAAACAATTTGAATTTAAAAGATACTTTTAGGGATATCGTAATATTGAGAGTAAACATTTACCTAATGTTACAGCTCATTAATTATCACATCTGTTAAATAAAAATGTCCCACAAATTGGCAATCAGTTGCGCATAATTGTAATTGTGATCCCTTTTCCATGGTAATTGCTTAGAGTTTCCTTAGGTTTTTACATCTTTACTTCTCAATTAAGGGAATTTGTGTAGCAGAATAGTTGTCAATATTTGCTTTTCATTTTAGTTTCAAAACCATAATAGTGAATAAAGAATAAGAACAAAATTCAATTTATTCTCTTGAAATAATTACAAAATACTTTTTTACTGAAACTTTTCTATATAACCTCTTTCATAACCAAATTAATTTACCCGAACTTCTGTCTAAAATATGTTTTAAAATATCGCAATTTACAACTAAGAAAATTACCACATTTTCTTGTCTATTACAAAAACAAACTTTCTACTTCGCTCCCTAATCTGGTACATAGACTTCCGCGGTCGTGATCCATGCTATCTGCTTCTGGGTTTCCGGGCTGGAACCGCGTTACTTGTATATCTGCCGACGTTTCATACCCATGTGCATTGGACATCTTCAGGGGTGAACTACTGCACTGAAACAGTTTTAAGGCAGTAGTTCAGCCCAGAAGATGTCCCATACAAATGGGTACGAAACGTCTGTTTCAATTCTATTTCATATTCTTGGGATATTAGTTACTCCACGTAAATACAGTTTGTGCTCCTTTATAAAATAGTCCCTAGGAATGTCCAACATTCAATAATTATAAATTTTATTCTTTTGTATTTAGGTTTTCGACGATAAGGGATAATAAAACATTTAATTGATATTAACGATATGTCGGGGAATTTTTTTCCCTCTTTTAAGTAATTTATTTAATTGTTTTAAATTTTCTTCTTTAATATTTCACATTAAAGTTCCGTCAGTACCATACATAAGTATAGAACCATCGCAGAGTTTTCTTAGTTTAAAATGGTCGTGGTTTAAATTGATAATTTTCAATAGGAAAAAGAATGTTGAAGATGAAAAGAAACACAATTAAATAAATAACTTGAAAAAGAGGGAAAAAATCTTCGAAACGTCCCTAATATGGACTAAGTGTTATTATCGCTAGTGTTCGAAAACTTAAATACAAAAGAATAATATTTATAGTTACAAATGACTAGCATATTCAAAAAGTAAAATATGTATTTAATACCTTTTGTTTTTTTATTTATGTAAATATCTTTTCCTTTTGGTATTTGTTGATCATCGTACATTTCTACTATATTCTTCTAGCTTATTATATTTTTTTTACTTCTATTTGGATAATAAATAATTATTGATATTAATATATGTGCATACATTTAAGCAGGAACTCGAGGTCTTTTTGATGTTCTGCAAATATTTTCCGTCCCTATCTGGTCCTTGACTTTGATAGTTTTTTTTTTGTCAAATATGTAGTATTCTAATTCGGTTCAAGTAATTTCTTCAACAATTGTTCTGATAAATATGCCCCATTACACCCTCTGTTGACTTTCGTCCATCGTCGATATAACAGACCGACATGTTTATTTCGCATATTCCAGCACATGACATTCATAATTTTAACATTGCTCGGCATCATAAGATCATAAGATTTCTCTAAGTCTGTCTGTTATCATATTCTAATGGTGTTTGCACAAAATTAATATTGTTACTGTCTTATTTCCAGAACTACTTATATAAATTATTGAGAAACTTAACGCAAAAATTGATAGAATTTATAAAAGGTCTTCCAATAAGACATTTCATTTTCAATAGCTCGCCATTTTAACAGTTGTCATGACTCAACCTGTAACTACTTGACAGATGACAATTAAAAACTACGCCATTAATAAAAATAAAACGATATACGCTTCAACAACGCATTGAAATTATTAAAATTCACTACAAAAATGATGAAAATTTCGCAGTCACAGTTCGCAAAACTAAAGCATTTTTGGGTCGTCGTGAAGCACCTTCTCAGCCAACAATTGTGAAACTGCTGGAAAAAAATTGAGCTGTTGAAACAAGTTAGTGATGTGAAGAATCGAGCTCGTGCACGTCGCTCAAGAACAACCGAGAATATTGCTGTTGTAGCCCATAGTATTGAAGAAAACCCAGGTTTATCCACTTCTCGTCGATCTTTGGAATTGGGCATTCCACAAACGACATTACACTGTATTTTGCATAAATACTTAGGTCTTAAGGCTTTTAAAGTTCAGTTAACACAAGAACTTACGCCTACCGACCATCAACAACGTCGTGTCTTTGCTAATTGGGTCCTTGAAATGCATCAAACTAATCCGGAATTTCATCGAAAAATCATCTTGAGTGATGGGGCCCATTTTCACCTCAGCGGCTACGTTACAAAGCAGAATTGTCGCATTTGGGTGTCGGAAAGCTCTATCCTCAACGTGTGACTGTTTGGTGTGGTTTTTGGTCTGGCGGGATCATTGGAACTTACTTTGTCGAAAATGAGGCTGGAGCAACTGTTACGATGCATGGATTCCGCTATCAAATGATGATTTAGCAAGCAGAATTGTGGCATTTCGGGCTCGGAATACTCAAGAATTATTGTTGAAAAGTTTCTCCATCCTCAACGTGTGACAGTTTGGTGCGGTTTTTGGTCTGGCGGAATCATTGGACCTAATTTTTCTGAAAGTGAGGCTGGAGCAACTGTTACGGTGAATGGATTGCGCTATCGAGCGATGATTAATGATTTTGTATGGCCGGGATTGGAAGATATTGATGTGGACGACGTTTGTTTTCAACAAGACGGCACTACGTGCCACGCAAGTAACGATACCATCGCTCTTTTGCGTGAAAAGTTTCCTGACAGTGCGATTTCTCGAAGAGATGATCACAATTGGCCACCGAGATCTTATGATTCAATACCTTTAGTCTTTTTTCTTTGTGGCTACGTGAAAGAAAAGGTCTATGCCAATTGCCCATAATCGATTGAAGACCTCAAAGATGGAATTCATGAAGTTATCGAAAACACACAGCCGCCAATGTGCGAATTGGTGATGATAAATTTCATGAAAAGAATATGGTCCTGCAAGCGTAGCCGTGTCAGCCATTTGGCTGATATTTTTATTTGGTGTTATTAATGGCATCCCCTTCTCTTTACAATTAAATAAACATCCGATGATTTCGCTTAAAAATACTCTTACTCGAAGACCCGTTAGAATTGAGTGAAGAAAATTATGAAATTAAAGAGTTCCTTTTGCATATTAGTTAACTAAACTTTCCAAAATAATTTACTAATGAATCGTTAAATGAATTTTAATAGAAATATTAAGACATTTATATACGTATTAGAGAAAGATACTGTTTGAATGGCATACCGTAAAATTGTAAAAGCATGTAATGTAATACCTACCAGTTACACCACTTTTTTTCAATACTATTTTATATAAACTGCAAAATATAAATATACTATGCGCGTGTTATTACACAAACACCCATTTGTATGCAAATAATATCCATTTCAATATTAAGTCACCATTTTTCTAAACGTAATGCGATAATTACGACCGTAGCCGCGGGTGTAGTAAATGCTATATCAAAATAAATTTGTGACACGATAAATGTAAATATTAATTATATGAACAACACGGACGAATGAATTTGCATACATTATCTGTCAGTTCATGAAGGAATCGAGAGAAACTATTTAGAAATTTAATGTATACAGAGTCTTATTTCACTACATTAGAAATCGAAAGAAAGCAATTATTACTACCTAAAGGTAAATGAAATTAAGTCTTGTACAAAGAAATTCAACATTCCATGTATTCCTTTTTCAAAAAAAGTTCGTTTTTTTCAATGTGTAAATGATGAATTTATATTTATAAGATTAAATAAATGCAAGCAAGTACAGGTGATGTTCTAACTAAAATTGTTGAAATTAAATGTTTATTTGGCGATGACTCGATAAAGATTATTGTTCCCATTTTCTTATTTTAACAATTGTAGTTGGGATGTAATGGCATTCCAATGTAGAATGTATACAGAGTCTTATTTCACTACATTAGAAATCGAAAGAAAGCAATTATTACTACCTAAAGGTAAATGAAATTAAGTCTTGTACAAAGAAATTCAACATTCCATGTATTCCTTTTTCAAAAAAAGTTCGTTTTTTCAATATGTAAATGATGAATTTATATTTATAAGATTAAATAAATGCAAGCAAGTACAGGTGATGTTCTAACTAAAATTGTTGAAATTAAATGTTTATTTGGCGATGACTCGATAAAGATTATTGTTCCCATTTTCTTATTTTAGCAATTGTAGTTGGGATGTAATGGCATTCCAATGTAGAATAGCACATAATAACAAATTTCTTGTGCATAAAGTTATCAATTCGACTTCAAACACAATACGGCAGAGGTTCTTAATCTACGGGGCGCGAATATATCGAAAAAATATTTCTATTTTTTTTACTATCAGTGACAGTCTAGGGCCTGTCTTGTAGAAGAAAGGTTTTCCAAAGGAAGTTTAATATTTGAAATTGAGTTATTTTTCTTATATTTAGCTTCGTCTCAAAAGCAGCCACCGTAGAAAAAGGATGTTGAAAATGGTAATAGTATACGAAATGCTCTTAATAATAATAATAATAATAATAATAATAATAATAATAATATTTTTTTTTACTGTCCAACAGAAAACCCATTTAAAGGACAAATCAAAAACATTAGGTACAATATACAAGTATTAAATAAACTATCTTAAATATATATGAAAATTAAAGCATACAACAATAGAACTTAAGCATATATTTATAGGTAAAAAAGAAAAAAAAAACTGATATGAAACCGAAGTTGTGCCACAAACTCTTCAACCACCGATATTATTTCCTATGAAAGGGATCTGGAAACAACCTATTCGCGTTGCTGCACATGTGAATAAGCGGAGCTTTCAATAGAACATTAGTCCTGGCCCTCGGAAGAGCGAAGGAATCAAAAGACCGAGTGGAATGAGATGGAGCCAATAGACCAAACTGAGCAGTACAGATGGGGCATCCACACTATTGTTAATCAAATTAACAAGAAATTTCGCACTGGTAGCATCCCTACGACAAGACAGAGATTGAAAGTAATGTCTAACTAATAATACCTCATAATCAACTCCCCACAGTGGGTATGTACCGTCAAGCCGGTAAGATAAACACTTTAGAAATCTTTTCTGAATTCTCTCCAGAAACAAACTCTGATAAATATAGCACGGATACCATACCACCGAGGCATACTCAAGCTGAGTCCGAACAAAAGCATAATATAAAACCTTGAGAGTAGCAATATTATTGAACCGTCTGCAAGAACGCACAAGGAAACCAAGGGCACGTGATGCCGAAGCACATACATTAGTATGTAGTAGTTTTCTGCACTGTTTTCAATGCAGAAAATTCATCATTCACCCCTGTCCAACAGTGACTTATTACTGATCGTCTTTTGATATAGCCAGTTATGGTGAAGACTATGAAAATTTCTTCTACGGCAGTTGTGAGGTTTTCGGGAGTATTTTCAAGCGGGCCCATAATTAACTCGTAAAAAGACTTTTTCAAAATTCTTTGCCAGCATGGTTAAATGATTTTCAATGGTTACAAAAACAATTTTAATATGATTCTCTTCGGTCTTAGAAGTTTTAACAAATTCATACACAAACGTTTCATCTTCTTGCTCTATATTTCTGCTCCACAATTCCAATATTCTACAAAAAGCATCAACTTTATCACTCGTATCCGAGATATGTGCGTTTGCTCCTTGGAGTTGAAGGTCCAAGGTATTTGATTTCTTAAATATGTCGGCCAAGTAGCTTAATTTCATCACAAATAAATTATCACGAAGCTTACTGATTTGTGGTCTGTTTTTTTCTTCTATAAAATTGTGGTTTCGTCTCTTATTTCATAAACACATTGCAAAACTTACGCATGTGATAACCAATTTGTTTCGCTATAAAACAGTAATGCTGAATATATTGCACCCAAAATGCAGTAAGGGTTCTTGATGTAACGGGTCTCATTTTGATACAATATTCACACCGGGACTCATTTCTCTGATAATCGTTACAATATGTCCAGTCACACTGTGGAGATTTTTGCTTCATAAGAGCTTGCGAAGTTTGGAATCTCCCATATATTATACGAGGACATCGGTGCATATTTCGATGCAACTTTTGCACTTTAAATTTGCCTCGTCTACAAAATCATTTAACAAACTGACTATACATCCTCAGCTGTACCACCAATTCGACGGACGATAGTATTATTTGATAGAGACATAGACTACAATTGTTTGAGAAAATTGTCTCCAAACACAATTTCTACAATTTTAGTCGCAGCTGACAGAATTAGTTCTTTACCATTGGGGTGAGGTTTTTACATCTGGCTATTTTATATGAAACTTTATAAGAGGTAATTAAAGCTTTAAAGCTTTTTGCTTTTCACATGATTTTAAGTTTAATTCGAAAAATTTTCGGGGATTTTTAACGTACTCATTATGAAGAATTTCCAAATGGCGTTTATTAGGTTTCATGCAAAAATTGTGATTGAAAATTGAGTCGCAAATATTACGCTGATATTTGAATGTTGGACTGGTTGAAATCCTTTAGATGAGAAAGAATGCACGTAAAAAATGAGTCGCACGTACGACTAGCTGCAAAATTAAGTTAAAATTAATGTATTTATTCAATAATATAAACAAGTAAGAGTGCCTGGAATACCTGTTTCTTTACAAATTATTATGGGAAATGTTGAAAATGTAAAAAAGCGGGCGAAAATATCGTAAGCTTACCATCAATTGGATTGCAGAATTTTTCTTAAAGAATACTAGTTGAATCGTTTGCGAATTGAATGTATATAAGAGAAGAGATAAATTCTGAATTCGATTCTTGCTATTGTTGAAACTTGGGTGATTCATTCATTCCTGAGCCAAGACGTGATAATATGCAAGGATGTCATCCCTTATATCAAAACCCAAACCAAAAAACAAAGTATTGAGAGAGTACAAAAAGTAATACTGCGATGTGAAATTTGGAGCTTTCAGCTATACATCAAGCATCAGCGTTAAGTCTTTGAGATAGATAGACTTAGAATTCCATCCAGACAAAATTCAGGTTGTTTAATAATTTCAACAACAAGATTTTGTAGCATGTGTAAATACTTTGTTACTCTTTTGAGTGATAAATCAGGTGTTATGAATAATCTAATTCTATCTAATAAGGCAACTGTTCTCTTAATTGGTTTAATTACAGAACGTCGTACATTTAATACCAAATATTATTCGACGCGCTTGTGTGACAAAATTAAAATTAGAAACAATTGAAAGAGAAAACAAGTTTCTGGAAGAGAAAACAGGTTTGCCGCAAAACAACGCTCGTTCTTATGTTGCTGCAAAACCCCTTTAAATGATGAACAAACTTTAGTTGCACCTTATATCATATACAGCTTATGTCTTGATTTTTTCTGGATTTGTAATTGTTTAGTTCATGAAAATAATTTTTAAATTGGAAAATATTGGAAGTGGATACTCCGTAAACCCGAACTTATTTCTTAAAAGTTCTTCATCAGCAGCCTTAAAGAAACTCAAGACATTTTCGTCGGCGGGTAAGTAATGGTTATGATTCTTTGGGATTCGAAGGTGATAGTTTTCGTAGATTATCTTGCAGAGTCAAACCAATAACGGACTGTATTATGCCGCTGTATTAGACAAATTGAAGAAAACAGTTTCTGGAGAACAACTTTGAATGGCCCGTAAAATATTTTCTATCATTTCAACGATGCGCTTTAACAGATAATTTGTACACGAAGAGCTGATTCAATTGAGATTTCACGTTATGCCTCGTCCACTCTTATCTCAAAATCCAAAATGTTTCTTCTAATCCCAAGTGACCTTATTCCCCAAATAGAAACTTTTTTTGTTGTAAAAATTTTTCAGTTGGGTGAAGAATTTATTGCAGCAACAAAGTAGTACTTTTAATATGTTGAGAAAGAATATAACGAAAACTGAGACTGTGGAAGATGGTTCAACTGAGATTTCACGTTGTGCCTCTCCCTCGCTAATCGAAAACCCAAAACCCCAAACTGACACTGTGAAAGATAAAAAATAATAAAAAACTTAATGGCCTAAATTATTTGTTTCATTTTGAACCTCGCTACCCGTCAAATCATTCTGTTATAATTGCAACTAAATATTATTAATTTGTATCCTATTCTTCGAAAAGAACGAAATATATGCAAAAATCCGTTGATGCAAATACTCCTTTTTTTGTGGAGCAATATAGCTTTGCCAATTTAACAGTATTATTTACGTTATTTAGTTTCGTAGGAGACTTTTAGTGTCTGAAAGAAAAGCCATTCGACCACAGAAGAAGCAACTTCTCACTCAACGAGTGATGAAGCAGAGGCTTATTTGGGCCAAGAAATATGCCGGATGGAATGAGGAAGACTGGAGAAAGGTGTTGTTCTCAGACGAGTCCCATTTTTTGGTGCAGGGGCAGCGATCAAAATTCGCGAGAAAAAGTGGAGATGAAAAACTCACTGCAGCTCATATCAATCGGACTGTCAAACATCCTGTAAAGGAGATGTTTTGGGGATGTTTATCATACATGGGGCTGGATTGCTGGTGCTTATAGAAGGTATGATGAACAGCGAGAAATATAAAGAGCTACTGGATAAGTATTTGGGAAAAGATCTAAAGAAATGTGAGCCAAACGGAGGTGCAATTTTCCAACAGGACTCCATGCCACTAATCGAAGGTTATGGTCAAATATTTCAAGGAAAAAGGAATAACTCTCTTCTACTGGCCTGGCAATTCTCCAGACTTAAACCCAATTGAAAATCTGTGGGCCATTTGTAAGGCTAGGTTACATAAAATGGACTGTACAACGAAAACAAAATTGATAGAAGCGGTAATTCAGATGTAGTTTCGGGACGAGAAAATAAATGGAAACTGTCAATAATTAATAGATTCCATGTCGAAAAGAGTTCAGGCTGTCATCGCAGCCAAAGAAAGGCATATCTCTTATTAAATTACTAGTAATTTATAATTTTATACCATCTCATCGTGATTATATGACAAATAAACGATTTTCTTAGTTATATTGTGTTTGATTCCATTAATTTGCACAATACTGTAGGTTCACAATTTCACGGCACAGCACCGGCAATGTATAGACTACTGCTAAGTGTCCACAAGCCTACAGCTCCAACTTATCACTAAATGATTACCATTTGTTCCGACCTCTAAAAGAAGCGCTTAGAAGGTAGAAGATCGAAAACAAACATTCGTGCGTAATTAGGTACAGTTACATTCACCTTATTTTTATGACAGCGACATCTTTGGCAAAAATGCATTTTCAGATCAAGAGATTATATAAAAAAGTAACTTTGTTAATTTATATTTTTGGAATGCTTTAATAAATAAAAAGATAAAAATTCCGGTTTATCGTAAACTAGATTCAACCTCGTATGTGGTACGTAACCGATAACAATACAATAAAAGGAGATCATTTAATAAAACGCTTGATTTATGTTATAATAACAAATATTTTACATGTTATTTACACGTACATATATACTTTCTTGTTATGCTTTAGTACCATTGGAAAACCAAGTTAAATCCAAAAAATATAACATTTAATTTAACAAATGTGCCAATAGGTACCACTATAGCGATGAACTAATTACTTTTTAGAGTTGTTACAATTACGTTCGATATGATTACAATGTGATTAACAGGAGTTAAAATGAACTACTTTACTGTTGTTACCATTACGTTAGGTTCTAGCACAATACTGCTTCTTACTGAAAATAACAGCTTATTCGTCGATATACATTACAGAGGCTAAAAAGAAAGTTGAGAGGTAATTAAAACATAATTCCAGATTGAAAATTATATTTTACTGTTAACGTGTTTCACAAAAGCTCGTAATAATAATAATAATTTACAGGTAGTATACAATTTTACAAGAATTACAAATTCTTTGGCGGAGATAGAGTAATTATAGAAAGATAGAGGAGCCAGAGACAGAGAGATAGTAAGATTGACAGGTATAAAGGGAAATATATAGATTTGAAACATTTCGTAGTTTCTTCTCTTTTTTTTATTCTTTATAATCATTTCATTTCTCGTAATAAAATAGACCCAATATAATAAATTAGTAAATGCACCACTTATAGTCACATATTGAAAATACAATACAACACGATTCATTCATGCTAGTACATAATAAGTTTAGTCTTTATAGAATGTAAGTATTATATTTTGAGATTTACAATAGTATAGTTACATAAGCAAACTTTTATGAAGGCTAATTTTGTAAAGGATAATTAAATGGCCTATTTTAATTTGATAAATTCCTAAAATATAATATTATATGAAATTCCTGACTGAAGAAGGAACTGCATAGGCGTATCTGATTATTAACCCGCCATTTGTCTATCTAAGTCTAAAAACAGGCGAATTTACTTCGTAGCGCAATCTAACATGAATTGAACCCAAGTTGATCCACAGAATCTATCCTTGCATACCCCAAAACTAAAATACTAACAGTCTTGACATTATTATTTCTAAGTATCTTGTCTGATATCTCTTCTAACACAATTTGTTATAATATTATTCAAAATTGGGTCGTAATGTAGTTAATACTTGCATTGAAAGATTTGGATATCATTGCACATCGCATTGCGAAAAAATTGGCATAAAAAAGAGAAATGTACGAACTGAACATCAAGAATAACTTCCGCTTTAGAAGGCACTGATTTTCGTCGAAATGCTAAGGTAAATGTCGAGAATGAAGAGTTTGGACCTTCATTATGCTTTGCAGATGTCATGTAGGTTGAACACAGCAACTTTTGGGCGTCCACTACGATTTTTTACTTCAGTGGATCAGCAATTCTTCCAAAGAGTTATAATTTAAATCATTGATTGGACCAAGAACAACTGATAAAACAGTTTCTGAAACCATGGTTGTAAATGCTAACCTAATAAGCAATCATTAAGAATGACAAGATAACTCGCATTAGTGAATAGAAACAGTGCACTTTTTACAAAAAGATGTTAATTCGCTCATTACACAGTATACTGGAGTTACTACCACACCTTGGATAAAGATTAAATTTATACTACCAAATTAGTATTTCTGTAGATATCATGTTACCGATAGTAGAAAACGACTGTCATGAGAGAGAAGAAATTTTACTGGACAACAGAGGATTTAATATGATATTACCATCTTAATTTGACCTTCTATGTGTTGTAAAGTCTTTTCTAAAAGTAATCTTAAGATCGAAATTCCACGTTCAATCCCTTACAAATTTAACGATGATACTCATTTTACAAGAACAGCATTTTGAAGTCACTAAAAATTATTATGAAAACGGTCATTCTATAAAAGAAACTCATTGCAGAATGCATGATATTTTCAGAGCTCTTAATAATCGTACTGAATAGGAGAAACATAATTGAGTGAAAAAAATTGCATCTATTTGTGATAAACCATATTTGAGGAGAGCAAAAATTCGCGTTGTGGAGAAAATATTGCCACTGTAAGGTAAGTAAAGTAAAGTATTGCAAATAACGCCTCAAATCCAAACCCACTATGATTTAAAAGTAGGTTCTACTCCAACCAGTTTATGGAGAACTATGCATAAGAATTTACATTTGAATGCTTGTAAAATTTAATTATCATAAAATTTGAACAACATTGCAGAAATGTTGTTACTTGGATAGAGCAAAGAGCAAAAGAGCAATATATAACATAAAACCGTCTTGAGTCATCAGTTTAGTTTTCTTTGAAGACGATGATGGCAATGAACATTATGATACAATATGAGCATTTTTTATAACCTCAACTTGATGGAATTGACATTGCTAACGTTTGCTTCCAACAAAATGATACTACGTGCCATAAGACCGTGATAGATGACTATTATTTCGCAAGAAATTCTTCGGACATTTAACTTCGGAAAGGTAATGTAAATTGCCGTCGAAATCATGTGATCAGATACGTTAAGGTTCTTTTATGTGGGACGATTTGAAAAGTAAAGTTTATCCTAGCAAACTAGCAACCATTTTAGCTCTAAAAGAAAACGCCCGAGTCAGCGTAATATAGATTGAAGTTTCAGTGCTTGAAAATCTGAAATTTCGATGGGTGCCAAGGTAATCGTGGTGGCATTTAAAGGATATCATTTTCGATGATTAATTGTAATCAATTTTGTTTTCATACGACGAAATAAAATAAGGATTTTTTTCATTCATTTTAACATCCTGGTCATGTTTGGAAAACCTTTAATTTCTCGTTTCGTTAGATTGAAATAAGAAAAGCTACAAAAATTATCAAATGTAGAATTAAAAATATGCATAAAACGATTAAAAATGACCTGAAAACAACAAGACAAATGAATTGCTAGTTCATCTAATCAAAAGTATGAACGACATATCAATGGGGAGGGGAACCTTCAGTTCGCAAAATTTGTGTTTTAAATGAGCTATTTTATCAATAGCAACTTTTTTATCGCACAAATACGAATACTAAACGTAACTTACAAATCTCAAGATATAATTTAATACATTTTATAGAGCTATTTGCAGTCTTTCGAAACTATATCTGTTTTTAATATTATGTATTGAACCAATGACGAATTATTAAAAAAAACTTTTTTTTACAATTTTAACATCATCTTGATATGTAACAGAACGCACATCACTTTAATTTATATAATTTCTCCGCTTTAAATAGCATCATCACAGACTGTAAACTGGTGCCTTCCAATCCTTTCTCCATTTTGCTTCATGTACAGAATGTTTTTTGCACAAACTTAGGCACCCAGCCTGACCATTTATTAATATATTTTATTATACTACATTATTCATAAGTTACACAATATTTAAATTATTTATAATTATTTACAATATATAAAATTTAAATAATCGTAAACTCAAAAAAAATTTTTGGAAAATAAAAAAGCTCTTTTCTGTCCATTTCTTCCTTTTTTAAACAGCGAAATATTATTTACAGCATTTTATACAGTGTGATCGATAATCGTGTGATACGCCGGGGCCTCGCCGCCTAGCGATAGCTAGGATAGAGCAGCGTCGGGCCCCACCTGCCTCAAACTAATCCAGGCGGTTTCACATCTAACCCCGTCACCATATCTAAACCGCCCAACGGTGCCGTGGGTGGTGGTGTATTGTTGATCGAAGAAGGTGAGTTCACATTATTAGTCATATCGCTCTGACTATTCTCCTCCGAGTCACTGCAGGATTCCGAGCTACCCTTCTTGCCGTTACCGTTGTGTGTCTTCACATGCTTAGCAAGATGGTCAGATCTCATGAAACGCTTGTTGCATATAGGACACGCAAATCTTTTCTCGCCAGTGTGCGTTCTCAAATGTCTCTGCAGTTCATCGGATCTGGTAAATCTCTTACCGCAAAATAACCAGTTGCAAACGAAAGGACGTTCGCCGGTATGCCATCTCAGATGCGCTTTTAAATGCGAAGTCTTTCCATAAACTTTTCCACAACCCGGTATGTGACAGCTGTGGATATTTTTCTTTCTAAGATGCACTCCAGCAGGTCCCAATCTTTCAGCTTCTTGACAATTGGGACAATCACACGTTGCTCGACCGGTATAACGCCTTTGTGAACGAGGCGAGGGTACTTGTGGTGGTAGCGTGCCGGCTCCGGATGTGGGTGAAGGCGCTGAACCCGTAGGATGTAAGCCAAACGACGCGCCTACTGTTTGAGCGCCGGGTAACATCGACTTGTAAGTATCTTGGAGCAAATGCTGCCCCGATGATAAAAGGTGATTGGAAGCAGCAAGGGAATGCGTTAAAGTTGAGTAATCTGAAGAGTAATTTGCCGCCATCTGCGCATGCATTCCAGCTGCACCGCTCATATCCAACCAACTTCCTGCCGTAGCCGAATGGACGTCCCACCAAGCATTAGCCGAAGCAACCGAATCACTTTTGATACCGCCATGGTGCGTGGCGCTGGACATCGCGTTAAAAGGCCAAGGTTCGTAATGCCTAGAATAAACTGAACCTAAAGCTGCGTGATGTGCAGTAGCAGCTCCCTCCACTTTTCCCAATAACGAAGATTGATGATGGTGAACATGAGAATTATCCGCTACTGCCGGGGTGGTAGTAGCCCCAGGAAAGTAAAGATCACTTCCATACGATGCCGTCGTAGGAACACTGGAGCAAGAAGTCATCACAGGTCTGCTGGAGTAGGTCGCGTTTCCTGCCGATGATCTTTGAGAAGGCAGAGAGCTGGCGGTTGAGACGCCGGAACCTGGCGAAGGTGCTCCTTGAGGACTCTTCTTCCATGGATGAAAACCTTTGCCGACGGCGGCATCTGCGAGGGGAGGGGGAGATTTGTTACTGAGTTTGTTGCATTGGGCTGCTAGCATAGCCAGGGGTGTACCTCTAAGGCTCGGGTGTTCCTGCAACAAAAGGATAAGAATGTCAGGACTTCATCTAAATTAAGAAGAAACAAATAGTTAATGAGATAAGAATGCTTATATTGAAACTCAAAGTCTTTATTTGTTTATGTTCTAAGACCCAGGTCAGAAAAATTCTTTATTTGAGAATTGTTTACATTGTTAGTGCTCTAGCATATTATTAATAAAATATATTTAAAATTTAGTGAAAGCACATTGTCATTAATATTTTATAAAACTAAGCAATAATGTGTTTCTTATTTAATATCAGATTGTTATTATTAATTAATAAAAAAAATAAACAAATATGTATATAAATAGAACTTATAAAAAAAATTCATTTCAATTTTTAATCAATGTTTTTTCTACAGCATTTTCCCGAGTTTCTTAAGAGGCTCGTAACAGGTGTTCTCATCTTTGTAAGTGGTTCTGAATTTTCTTTTAGTTTTTGTAAACATACATGCTTCCTAAGTAACGAAGACAAGCATTTACGAAGACACTAGCATTTGATTAAATGGTATCTGATATTACATACTATTACCTCCTACGCTTTAGTTTTAAGGGCGACAATTTATTGCCTCCTTAATTAATTTAATAATAATGATAATAATTACAATATTTGTACGTGGTGGTCAGTAAATTTATTCCGAGCGCTATCGTATTAAATGGTAAACAATGAATGTAAATATGTAAAGAAGTTAATAATTAATAATAGCTTGATTTTTGATGATGTATCAGAGATACAGGACAAGCAGAAAGAAAGATTATTTCCGGAAATAAAACAACAGAATTGCCGTTAAAATTTTATTTACTAGTTTTAATAAAACGAATTCTTAAAACTCGAATATATTAAATCAAAATAATTAATAGGAGATAGCAATAATTGAAACAAAAGCAAAATATGGACAATTGTATGTACTCAAATAAAATACTCAGGTAAAAAAATGTGGTGTAAAATATAGAAGGATTAGAATAAAAGTAGGTAGCGAACAATACGTGCTGCATTAGTGGGTGTCTATCCATGATCAGTATGTTATGTACATTTCGTGGTCAATAAATAAATACGTGAAACACTACGTGTACAGGTCAAACTTCACTCATAGAACAAGCACGTGTTTTACTGTTGAAAGATTTATGTTGTAGCCTCGATTGTGGCTCGAAGAACAAGAAAGAGAGAGCTTTTTTTAAAAATTGGACCTTTTTAAGAAAGTGTTAGTAAGGCTAAAAGCAATTAAATTGGACGTATTTGAAATGAACCAGTGAAAGATGAAAATAAGCACGCCAAAAATTAGAATGAACTAAAAGGGGCGATATAATGAATATAGTTACCAAGCAAGTAGATAATTTTGTAGAATAATAAATGTGTATTCTATGCGAGAAGAAGATCGAAGTTTTAATTCTAATGGCATTAAGAAATTAGATAAAATGAAATTGATATTAAATGTGAGTGGAATAATAAAGGGAATATTCTAAGAATTGTTGTAGACGTGCGAGTACCTTCGTTCTAGGAAAATAACAACCGTTGGTTTATTACAGTACGCGACTCAAACAAAAGGATTTCTCATTCAAATATTTGTAACAAAAACGATGTCTCAATAATAATAATTCCATATTCAAAATCGAATCGTATTTAAATTAAACAAATAATTTAAAAACATAATAAAAAGTGTCTCGTTTCTAATTGGGTTGTAAACATTTCTGCTTTATATTTTGCCTATACCATACTAAACAGTTTTTGTGGAAACTGACTAATATTCTTTGAATTATTATAGTTATATACTAGCAAACTTGGATTATTATAAGATGGTAAGTTGGTTTCCAAAATAGTTGATAGAGAAGAGATGATATCACGACTTTAGACTTAATAATGAAAATTTGGCACATTAGCATTATGTTAGGTTAAAACTGCCTATTTACTGAAAATTTATAAGTTACCGGAAGAGATATTTTTTAAAAACCCACCTCATTTGGCTGCAGCTTTAAATGAAGTGGTATTAATAAAAGTTTCTGCATTGATTTGTAGATGGCCAAAGAAATTTTGTAGGATCATTATTTTGTGAAGACTTAAAACACTTTACGTTTTTGGTTAAACAAAAAAGATGTTATGGAATAAATACTTTATATATTTTCATCGTACATGTGGAGCCTCAGAATTTAAATAAAGATTTAGTTACATTAGTGAATTTCGGATTTAAGTATTTTATAGATCCTAAACGTTTATCAATTGAATATGAGCAAAAAGAATAAATATAGATAGATAAATATAGATCGATTTGAATCTAAAATAAAAAAAAAACAATAACTCAAACAGAACACAATTTTTTCGTTCATAACAATTATACAAAACCAGACCAAAATGTTTTCTTGTAAAAGAATGGAATTAATGTTCGTAATTTTTGTGTTGGCTTAATATTACACAAGAAATTTTTTGAAATACATCAAAATAACTACAATGTATTACTTTCTGTAACTAAAGTGTCGATTTCGTATTTAACTTTGAAATATAGCACAGGTCTACATTATTCCCATAAAACTACCATCATAAATTCAAAAGAAGAAAATATTATTCTTTCAGTTCACCTCCAACCCCAAAAAAACTACAAAAACTCCGCCGTACGTAATTTACGAAACCGCGTTCTAGGAAACCCATTTCTTTCCTATTAGACCGTTCTCTACTTAGAAGGATTTAAATGATCGAGAAACGTAGCTGCCGTTGTTAGAGCCGCGGTTTGGCGCGTATCCATTAAAGAAACAAATCGTGACACAGGTAGTGACCGTTAGAGATTTGTTGTGTGTGCGTGGAAAATTTCGAAATATAACACATCACGGACTCGGTCAAAACTAATAAAACGACGATGTCGGTGATGGTGGTGTGTCGGCGGCGGCGGCAATCCATTTCGATGCAAATGACCGGTCTGGAGTTTTTGGCGCCCGAGCATCGAAATGGGTCCCCGTCCCTTTTCGCTCTCTCTCTCTCTCGATCAGGAAATGAGAGGTCCTGATTTACTGTCAGGGGACCACCGAAATATTAACTTTTAGACACACTCACACGTCTGCATACATGTATATATAGATAGAGGAGCGCACGCACACGATACAAAATGCATTAAATAACACGCCATCGTTTAGATTAATATTTTGAATTATTGCTGGGTGAGTTTCTCACACTCTTAGGTCTTAGTATAGGAAGGTCAACATCGCCACCGATTTAGGAAGTAATTAACGAGTGGATCGGGGTCCGTTCATCGTGATGGCGTTTTGGTACTTATGTGAGTGTGTGTGTCTGCGTTTCTTGTATCTATACAGTAGTTCCCATCCATTATACGGTTTTAATACAACTGAATTGCTGGAAGGTAAGTTTAGTAGCGGCATTCGGTTAGAAAGAAGTGATTAGTTACTAATCTGTAGGTGTTGTTTGTCGGTATAATGAAATTATTTTGATGTTTAAAGTGTGTTTGGTAATATTAATGTTTTAATAGTGGCACGATTATGTATTATCGTTAATTCTATAATAGAGAATTTAGGCGTCTAAGGCGCAGTACTGTAGTACTTTATTTTAATCTTTATATAATAATTGATTTTATAAATTTTCTTCAACGAGGGGTTATATTTAACAACGTCAATACAAGAATTTATTTATAATTTAAAATACTTTATATAAATAGCTTCATCTGAAAAATATTCCAAAGTAAAGTGTGAATATTATGATATATGATAAACTTCGATCATGAAAAATATTCCAAAGTAAAGTGTGAATGTTAAGTTTTTAATATTGCACTTATGCATCTTTTTAATCAATAATATAGATTCCTATTTTCTTTGTTTTATAATTTTTAATTATATAATGGAGTGAAACACGGAAGTTGATTTATATAGAACAACAAATGAACCATTTCTATACATTTTGTGTAACTTTACAAGTTATGCGAAAAGAATTTTCTAATTTTAAAATCTCCAAATTTTGGTTAATTCAACTTTTTGAAAACAATGAGAAACTGACAATTAGTCAACCCAAAAACAATTGTTACAGAATCGAAACTAAAGCAACACAAACGGATAAACAAAGAAAGGAGAAACAGATATACGCTTGATGCCTATCCACTAGAGTAGAGTGGTTTACGCCCAGTGGCTTTGTGATTGGATAGTGACGATATTGAACGATAGGGGGCGCCCGGCTACCGTTTACTCTAACGCTGACCTTTTTCCTTTTACCGGGCGTCAAACAGCAAAAACATTAACCAAGAGAAGACGTGGAGGAACTAATGGAGTGCATTAAAAGATCCTGCCAACTTCACTCACGAGAGTCCGCCCGGCGCTTAGACTTAAGCGAGTGGAATGAATACGTTCCGCTCGCTACCTGGACTGAGTTCACGGTTTTTATTCTTCTATTGTTATTTGTTTGTTGTAAGTCGTGAAAAATACGCGTCTGATCTGTGCAGAGGTTGAACTGAATTAAGAAGAAAACAAGTTGCAGCTGTAAATAACAAAATCTCGAATATAATAAGCGGCGAAATTAGATGTAAAAGTGTACATATTTCTTTTTTCTTTATTTTGAGATGTCAACGCCATAATTTTAGAGCTGCTCGTGAGTGCAGTATACGTAAATAACATAAAAATATATTTCATTCGGAACATTCGTAAGATTAATAATCTAATGAAGAACACTTCGAACTTTGATTATATAGATTAAAAAGCGGATTACATTTATATGATTTTACGCAAATGAAAATAATAATAATATTTACTTAAATTGTCCAACAGAAATCCCGAAATGGACAATATACAAATATTACATAAGGGTTGAATATATAGAAATACAAGAATATAGAACATATGTATACATATAACTACACAAACAGTACATAATAAGATAGCTATGGATATTAATGAATACAAAATAAATAATTAACAAATCGAAGAAATATATCCGGAAACGAATTTAAATTCTTAGCTGAATGTATAAATGTGCTCTTAAAAATAAATTGGTTGTAAACGTTGTTTTAGTAACTGCTTCGAATACTCTGGTACTCGGAAATTAACTAAAAATAACAAAACAGGCGAGTCAATCTTGTGCGTTATCGAATATTTTAAAAAATCGCCATCGATAGTCTTCTTTTAGTCAATAAATGCGTACACGTAAATAACTCGCTAATAACACTCTATCAGTAGAGCATAACCCAAACGACGAGTATGATCAATTATATCAATCTTAAGCGACAAGAACTTCAAAAATTTTCGTTAAATACGTTTATTAATTTTGAAAATAATTTTGATAGAGCCTGTGGGTGATTAATTTAATTGATATATAACTACTTTCAACATTAATTTTCGTATTCTGTACACGTATTTCGACAACTAAATTGTCATCATCAGCAGATAATTAAACAGTGTCGCACCTAGAAAACGACGGCAAAATACCTGTACGAAAAGAAATTCCGGACACGATCTGTACCGTCGAACGCACACAAAATGAATGTGGAAAGGGATTATATATCAACCTTTAGTGATTAAGCTAATTAATTTGAATATTATATCGGACGCCATCGTACCTCAACTTACTATTCGCTGGCGCACAAAAAAGAGTTTTAAGTGAAACTATGTTGCGGAAATCCTTATAAGTTCGAGTAATAAACCCCATGATTCGATATGTAGAATTGGAAATAGAGATGTGATACGAAAAATTAAATTTTTCACCAAATGTTACACTAAGATCTTTTATGTGTGTTTTACACACAATTTCATAATTATTCAATTAGTAACTGGAACCATTTCTAACTACTTTCCTAGTGAATGAAACGATAAGAAACAATTATTCTCTACATTTACAGTTGGTTTGGTCAGTAAACACCGGTTGCTACGCACCTAGATTCGTTTGAAGGTTATTCATACCTTATCTATTATCAATAACGTAGTAAATTTTTAAATCATCAACAAGCCGGTCGATGGAAATAATCAAATTATTAATGAATAAATTAAACAATAATGGTCCTAGATTTGATCCCTATGGGAGCCCTAATATTGAAATATATGCGCTCGATGAGCAGCCATTGTAATAAACATAGTTTGGTCTATTCTCAAGGTAGCATGCCTAAATGCTTGTAAATATTTAATAAATCCTAATAAATTTACCTTTGTATAAGGATATAATGATTTATTGTATCAAAAGCACGAGAAAAATCTGTGTAGACGACATCCACCTATTTGTTGTTGTTCAGCGCGTCACATAAATTCTGAGGCAATGTAGCAAGGTTAGAGATTGCTGATTATCTATACATATATTCATGCTAGTTCGGAGATAAAGCTGACATAATACTGTTGCATATCCGTTCATAGATGACAACTTCAAACACTTTAGAGAAATTGGAGAAAATTACTACTTTGAAAAATATTGTTGTTGCCTTTATATGTATTGGGCAAATTTCAGAAATTTAGCAGATGTCGGCAAAACGAGATGTCCGCAAAGATAAATCATCATAAACTTTACCAGGAGCTCGCTAACAATTACGCCTTGAATTTACAAAGTTCCAGAAAAGGTTAGGATCATTCGCCAGTTCATACTGTATACTTCGAATATAATTCTGATAGGCTCACGAAATACCATTTTTGACGGTCTTACAATGCAATAAAACGTTACTTGAATGACCAGTAAACGCATTATTGTAATTTATTCTAGTAACTGAAATTCTATTAGTCCTCCAAGTTGAGTAAGTATGCTTACTAGTAAATTAATTAATTGTTTTAATTAGTTTCGGTTGTACCGGTACCTTATTGATAAATTTATATGCATAACTTAGTTTTCAATTTTTCAACAATCAAGACTCTATGCCTACATCATTTGATATTGGTTAATATTTATCTATATACAGCGTTAAAATTTAACTTTAAGGTCATTGTTTCCAGTCAATTTCCATTTTCTATAGTAGTACCGCGTTTATTAAGTACGAGGGAGCGTTTTTATATTCGCGGAATGAGCGGGTTGTAGAGGGGTGAGTAGGCGCATTGGGGGCGTGGCCTGTGCAGCGACTCATGATTAGTATAAATACGAAGTTTCATTGTTATTAGACAGTTAGTCTTTGAGCTATCGTCAACCAAGTAACATAATCAGGAGCGAAAAGTGAAATATGGAAAAAATCGAATATCGTGCCGTTATAAAGTTCCTTACCAGGCAAGGAAAATCAGTCGCGACCATAATGAATGAGATGTCATTGGTTTACGGCGACTCTTGTCCAGGAAAAACCATGGTGTACAAGTGGCATAGTTTATTTAAACAAGGAAGGGAATCCCTTGAAGACGACCCGAGGCCGGGCAGGAGCATTGAGGTGACCACGCCAGCACTTATCCAAAAACTTGAACAAATTGTACTCGAAGATACTCGACTAAAGAAGAAACAACTCGCAGAAATGGTTGGAGTATCCGATACAACAATTTTTAAAATCCTACACGATCATCTCGGCATGTCTAAGGTCAGCGCAAGATGGGTGCCGAGAATGCTCACGCCGCCGCAAAAACAACAGCGCGTAGAGTGTTCGCGTGCATTTTTGGACCTCTGTAATGAAGACAAGGATGGTGTATTGAGTGGAATTGTTACTGGAGACGAAACTTGGGTTCATCATTATGAACCTGAGTCCAAACAAGACTCCATGCAGTAGCATAAAAAGGGCACAGCACCTCCCAAAAAATTTAAAGTGTCACAATCAGCTGGGAAACTCATGGCAACTGTATTTTGGGACTCAGAAGGAATATTGTTAATTGATTATAAAGATAAAGGTGTTTCTATAACCGGAGAATATTACGCTTCAATATTAGAGCGACTAAAAGAAGCCATTAAAGAGAAAAGACGGGGAAAATTGACAAAAGGTGTTCTGCTTTTGCACGACAACGCGCCCGTCCACAAGAGTCGCGTTGCGTTAGCTGCCCTGCATAAGGTGGGCTTCGAAATTGTGAATCACCCACCCTACAGCCCAAACCTGGCCCCGAGTGATTATTACCTGTTTCCGAAAATGAAAAAAGAGCTGCGGGGTAAAAAATTTACTGCCGATGATGAAGTCAAGGAGGCAGTTTCGGCGTATTTTGCAGAAAAAGAGAAATCATTTTTTTATGAGGGTATAAATAAATTAATTGAAAGATGTGAAAAATGTATCCGTCTTGCAGGTGAATATATTGAAAAAGAAAAATAATTTGTTTTTTTTATTTCCACCCCTTGTCCCCCATTCCACGAATATAAAAACGCTCCCCCGTATAAACGTTTCAGTAGTGGACGTAAACCATGTGGGAAAGCGTCTGAGACTCAAGACATTCGAGGAACATACAAGTCCATATTGGAGTAACTTTTTTGATAAAACGAATCAACTACTGTATTAATATTGGTTACATTATCTAAAAAAACGCCAATCAATAGCTAAAGGCTCAGAATAAAACTTCGAAAGTTCGTCTTTCTGAAATTATAGCGCTTGTTATTTGTAGGAAGTAAAATGAGTGTTGATGAAGATAAAGGAATAAATTAATAAAGAGCGCAAATGATGAACATCCTCTTGTGCAAGTGGCATCGATTCATGTTGAACAATGAAGTTATACACAAAATTTGACAGAATTAAATCATTTGAAATGTTTATTTCAGCATATACATTCTTTATCAATTAATTATCAAGATTAAAAATCGATTTTATTATTAGTGAGTTGACGTGTGAAATTTTATTGTTACATCCTTTTAAGAAACTGAGAATCAATAAAAAACTAAGAACAATGAATTATTAGCAACTTTTCAGGGTAGGTAAATATCAAAGGTTTTTAAACCTTTTCTAATTCGTTCTCCATTGACAATTAGTAATATAAATAATATATATATGTATATATATATATATATATATATATATATATATATATATATACAATATTATAGGCATAGAGTCTGGGTTATTGAAAAACTAAAAGTTAAGTTATGCAAATAAATTTGTCAATAATGTGCTTGTAAAACTGAAATCAATCGTAAATAATTTAAAAAAATAATTAATTTACTAACAAACATACTTATCCAACTTAGAAGTTTAATAGAATTTCAGTTATTAGAATATATTACAATAACACGTTTACTTGTCATACAAGTAACGTTTTATTGCATTGTTTGTTACTATCTTGATGTATTACATTCGAAGTTGCAGTATTTTTAAAAAATTATTTGGGATCAATCACATAAATAAACCGTTCATTCATTCCAAGGCCTTAAACTGTAGCTTCGTAGTCACTAGACAAGCTCAAAATGAAATAGTTATAATACATATTATAAATTTAATTATTCAAGTAAAAATATGTGAAATTAACAGCTACAAAAGGGCTCCTCAACACTAACTTAACGCTCGCTTTCTTTTGAAAATAAAACCGCTCCAAATCGATAAATCCTTTTTGTTATGATGTGCCATAAGTCTTTTCGATTTGTCACGACTACGGTAGTGGGAATGTATATTTGAGTATGTATTGTAGAAAGAGTTCCATTACTTTGTTACCAACCCCCGTCGTCGTAAAAGGGAAAGCGTGTTGATTGTTTCTCCTCGATACTGAAGGGTACCCGGAAAAATTCCAACAATTGATTTCTCTAGACAACTTAAAAAAATAATTAGAATAAACACGAATGACTAATATGTAACACTAATTTCTATTGAAAAAAGTCCAAAACTGCTCAAACTTCTATTTTGTGTGCTTGCGCAAATACATAAATTATTGTATTATAACACAGAAAATAGTCTCTAAGAAATTTAGAAACTGAAGAACTCACTCATTTCTATGCGCTGATGTGTTAATAATAAATAGAAATTAGTTGATAGTAGCAGATATCTATTTCTTGACAATCATCTATAGCAGTGATTAATTCATATTGGTCAGCGTGTAAAGTATACAAATCAACAATATACCCATATACCCTAATGTATGTTGCTTTATACACATATTTAACTTTACAAGTCATAACAATCCTTAGTAAGTAATATGACTCCATTGTCCTACATTCACTGATACATATTGTCATATTCTCACTCTAAATTCTTGAAGATCGTCTATCGCTTTCAACCATATTTGTCTCGAGTGACCGCTTCTTCTTTTCCTCATTATTATTTCAGCATCTCTGTACCTTTGTCCCGTAGCTTGTTCTTCTTCTATTCTATAACCATACTTTAACCATCTTAATTTTCAGTCACGTTTCATTTTCTTTTATGCTTTTATATATTTTTCTTAACATCTTTCTATAATATTCCTCCTATTTATCTACTACAGATTAAATAAGTGGCAATGTTTCACATCTGTGTACCACTGTCGATTGGATATCCTCATCCTTAAACGAATGCAACATCATAAAACCCGTAAGATGTTAATATCCATCCAGAAGGTAGTAGAATAGAACAAATTCAAGAGCTCCACTGCCTAGGAATTGTTAGTCAGCTGATGGCTTAGTAGTATGCTACTAGCTTATCACGCCAAGGCTCTCGTGATCGAATACGACAGCTTGTTGTCTGGGAAAGGTTTTCGTTGTTTTCCCTTTTCCGTTTCAGCAAATGCTGACAGTTAAAGATCTTAAGTTGCAGATGTAATAATAACTTATGGCCTGCCAGTGAACGCTGCAATTAGGGTTAAAATATGCTGGGAGATGTAAAAATTATTATTATTATTATTAAATTTATTATTACTATCATTATTATTACTAATTGTGGAAATAAAGGAACAAAAACTAATAACAAATCGAAAAGGGCAATCAATTGTTATTGTTAAGATTTTGGCACAATAAACAAGAACTTCAGAAACATGCGTAGATCAATATTAATCTAGGATTGCAAAGTACGGATATTAAATAATAAGCGGAAGAGTATGATTAGAATAACAAAAATATAGTAGTTAAGACGAGTGACACAAAAAAAATCATAAGCGAGATTTAAAAAAAGGAAGAAAGGATAAACAAGAAAGCGGAAAGTTGTCAAATGGAATAAATATATCTTCTATACATTGATACATCCTTCATTTTCATGTATTTAATTTTCTGTAACACACTTTCTAAAATTATACTTTAGAAAATCAAATACTGCAAAAGCTACATTTTTTCATCATAAAGATTTAAAATTTTAGACTTTTAGATTTTCTGTTATTGTTAATAGAGTCTCAACATTCAACATTTTTTTTCTTCTAGTAACTCTTCATTTCTTGTAAATCCGTTCTCGGCATATATATATAAATATCAAAATTTTAGGAACAATGTTTATATAGTAATACAAAAAAATGTAAATTAGCATACATCTTAAATTTATTTTATCAGGATGTCGAATAAGTTCTTGCTGTTTTTTCAAACATTGGTGTTAGCAGAACTGCGTGCATGTAATTTAAAGTGGGATGCATTTGTTAAAAAGTAATATAAGTAAGCTTGTAATTCAATTTATACAATTTCGACGAAGTGTAAACAATGTGTTTTTTTGCAGTGTTAAACATGTTATATTTCGTACCAAAAAGTATTTGCGGGGAATTTACTGCACTACTTTATTCAAAAAGAAACTGCAGCTGAAGCAGACAGAATTCTTGTTGAGACTTACGGCGACTATACTTTGTCTGAAACAACTTATAGAGACTGGTTTAGATGCTTCAAAGATAATGATTTTGATGTTAAATATAAAATACGCTCTAGCGCACAAAAAAGTTCGAAGGAGAAGAATTGGTGGTAGACGCTAGCTGAACTTGCAGAATTATTAGGAGTTGATCGCATAACAGTTTCGAAATGTTTCAAAGCATTAGAAATGATTCAAAAGCAAGGATATTGGGTGTTTTAAAGGCAGAAAAAGAAAAATCTTTTACACCATCTCATGACTGACGATGATCCTAAGAGTAAAAAATCTTGACGCAAACGTGGAAATCGCTTTCGATTAAAAGTAATGCGTTTGAGCCGAGCAATGAAGGAAAAACGGCCGCTCTACGAGCGGAGATATACCAAAATAATTTTGCAACATCCACGTGTTGCAGAATCGGTGAAAACCTACTTAGAAGCGCTTAAATGGGAAGTCTTACTCCACCCGCCGTATTCACCAAACATTGCGCCTTCCTTTTATCGTTTGTTTCGATCGATGGATCATGGCCTAGCTGAACGCACTTCCATTCTCAGAAGAGGTGTCTTTTCTGACGTAGAATTCAAATGCTGCTAGAAAGATGGGAAAAAGTAGTTGCTAGCGATGGACAATACTTTTCAGTGACATGTTTTTTACAATTTTTTTTTTAAATAGACCATTAATTTTCACAAAAAACAGCGAGAAGTTATTCAACATCCCGATAAAATATTTACGTGTATAAGTTTCTATCTAAATTTTTTTTATCCATTTTTAACATTACTTATTTCTAAATGCATCTTTTTACTGCTATTACATACATATTTCATTGCGATAGAATTTTTATATCCTGAGCTACGTTATGTGCAACGATATTATTGTTACGAGTATTAGGAACATCAGAAATCAAGATACCTATATAATTGTTTCTCTCCTTATTATATTTATCCAACAAATCCTTACAGTTTATATAGTATATATCAATTGAATTAGATGATTCATCATAACATAATAATCAAACGAAACCGAGTTAAAACAGAGATAGAAATTAGTAATTTATCTCAGCATCTAATATCCAATAATTACGGCTTTTAACCGTCGTGTTTATCCAACCTAATCAATCCCTTTCTCTGTAGTTTTTGTACACGTATTCGTATACACACGTAGTTATTTCAAATATAATTAACTCTGTTCGTAATGTGATGTACTCCATAGCGGTTGGTCTTTTCTGATTAAATAATCCACCTGAACGTTAGTGTCGTCGAAAAAACGGAAAATATCGGTCCGATGGTCTTCTCAACGAACGGTAAATAAACTACTAATGCAGATCTGTCCGACAGATTGGAGCTGTATTCGATAGATTTACCATTGCGATAGGAAATGTTAACTATAATGTTATAGTCGTTTTCTATCATTATCGCTAAACTTTTTTTAATGTTATTTTATATTAATTTACTCCAGCTGTTATTTAACAATTTCAAACTCATAAACATGTACATATGTGTATGTACGCCAGATAAATTTGATAGATTACGTTGAAAAAACAGTAAGAAATCTATTTATTAACATCGCGTTGAATATTTAATCTGGAACCATAGAGTTTAAATATTTTTTAAAGCCTTTATGGAGTTTTATAATTTTTCTAAATGCAATCTATCTTTGGGTACTGATTTAACATGTAACCAGTGCTTCTTTGCTTTCATTACAATTGTCTTTTATGTTTTTATTTAACACATAATGCTAAGGTTTCTAGTTCATAACTAAATCTGTTCAAGAAAATGATCAATCAATATAATTTCAGAAATAAAAAGACTCTATTAGTTGGAATACATTAACAATTAATATGTAAAAGTTTTGTCTCCCCTTAATCCTTCCATATTTATTAATAAGTACATGCTTGGTTGAACACTTCTTTCCTTTATTCTTGAAGAAGATTATTATACGACCTATTCCGAAGCCGTTGAAACCTTGAACATCAAGTACTTACGCTCGATAAGTATTCCTCCAGTAACTTCTAAAATTACGAATTGCCAGCTGAAAAACATTTTAGATCTGATTATGGTTTGGGTTAATTTTCAATCGAATTTTCATGCCAGGTACAGTTGTAAAACCGCCTTTCTTGGTGTCTGTGATGATCTGTTCACTGTTACTGATGATGGTTGGTTCTGATCTTACTAGATTTTAGTCGAGCACTTGACATACTTGATCATGATTTGCTTCTTTCAAACTTGAATACTATTAGTTTACCCCAATTTACTATAAAGGTGCTAACTCGTTATTTCAGTCGAAGGATCCAGTGTCTCATAAACTGAAAAACTTCGTCTTTCTTTCCCATTATAGACCTGTTACTTGTAGTGCTCCACAGGGCTCAATATTGGGTCCTCTTTTGTTCTTTTTCTTTATACAAGTTTTGAGCACTGCAAGATTCATTTGTATGCTGGCGATATTTCAAATCTATCATTCACTTTCTGACATTGGTGATTATATGACTATTCAACAAATTATGACTTAACGCAATTTCAGAATGGTCATCTCGACTTCACTTTTATTAAATCTTTCTAAGACGGTGGTTCTGCTTTTGGATAATAATGCCTTGCTTCGAAGAACTACAAATTTTAATATTACGGGAGTGAATCTGCTTGTTGTGGAACTTAGGAATTGCTTTAGATATGCAGCAGAGAGTGAAACACATATACTTGAATGCATTCGACACGCATATATTAATTTAAAATTAATTGTTCCATATCTTACAGTTGGCACTTAACGTAACGTATGTGACTCACTTGTATTGTCTCATTTTTCGCTCTGTTGTGAATTATACGGTTCATGCCTAAGTGCTAATTCTGTCTCATGGATTCGGAGAGTACGGAATTCATACCTCGGACTGATTTTTGATATAAGGAAGTTTGATGGAGAGTGGGTTGGTTAATTATGAAAGACAGGCGAACTTTAGAAATGGCCACCGTATTTCGTAGAATCCGTGAGTACAGACAGTCCGCGTATTATACTGTAAAATTTCTTTTCGCACTGGTATATGTATGCATATACTTTGAATTTAAGATTTAGAGGCGCCTTGAGGTCACCTTTACATCGAACGGCCTTATATGAGCGATCTTATTCATAGTAAATTGCTCAAGTTAAAATCCCGTGCCCGGCGACTTTTTTTGTGTGAAACGTTTCAGATTCTTCTTTAGGAAGAATTTGCTGTCTGGATAGCAGTGTGCACTCTTCGAGTTATATCGCAACAAATTATTAGTTCGTTTTGTTTATGTTTATTTTAATATTATTATTTAATTTGTCTCTCTGGTCAAACACTTACCAACAAAATATTAGTTTAAATCATTATTAAGCATATTTTTCTTTAATTAGATAGTTTAATTTTCGAGTATATAGGAAGACTAGTTGATATACATGAAGATTCTACAATTTGTATTAACTATTTAACATCCCTTTTGTGACACAAAAATAGATTTAGTTAGTTATAGGTTTTTTTTTATTAATAATCAAGGTAACTGTCTGCTTTAGAAAATAGAAAAGAAAGTTAATTTGTCTTTTTTATAACATTATTATGTAATTCGTATAATATTAATATTTACGATTTCAGTCTATATAATTATATATTTATATATTTTAATTTATTATTTTCTAATATAATATTATGTAATTTGACAATTTTTTTTAATTGAATAAAACGCACCTTGCGATTAAGTCACACCCATAAAATTATCTAGTAGATCTAAAGCACGTAGATACATGTATTTGCAGTTTATATTATGCCAAGCAATAAATGTATAAAATCATAATATACTAAAAAAAAGAAACGGAACAGAAATAGCACGCAATAGAGTACTATAACAGTAATGTGAATAAAGTAGCTGGTCTTTATTTCTTTTAGGTTTCTGGGATGCAATCACGTCTCTGACACTACTCTTAATTATTCGGCGTTTTGTCCACTCTCACAAGAGACACCTTCAGAATTGCCTTTGACAGCACCGCATTGAAACTAAATATTCGTTAGATCAGGACAAGACCATATGGGAGCTGAAGAGTTGTGTTTACGACTCAATGGTTTCGAAAGAAAAAGGATATGGTGTATATATATACGAGACGCAATAAAATGGTAAAAAAGAAACATGGCGAAAATACTTGCAGGCGAAAGCACTAGAAGACTTTGATAAATATAAGGAAAACCACAAAGAAGTAAAATAATTAGTGAAAGAAGAAGCATAGAAAGAATTCGGAGTAAAGATAGCATAAACATAGGTAAAAAAACCAAAAGCTAGTCTTTGTTAAAACAGATCAGGAATAAAAAGAATTATTACCTAAGCAACATTAAAGATAAAACTAGGAAAACTTTTAAAACAAAAAATGAAATAATAGTAAGATGGAAAAATACCTTCAAAACTTACTAGAAAATGAGAAACAAGACGATGGATGATGAAATTACATATACACAAATTGAAGTATAAATTGCACAGAAGAAGAATCCATAAGGCTATACACGAAACAGAAATAGGAAAAACTGCAGAAAGTAGTAAAATAATTACTGAGATGATAAAATATTTGAAAGAGAAAGACGCGAGAAACTCCTGAAGATAATAAATTTGGTAGCGGTACAGAAAGGAGCCCAGATAGACTGGCATTTTAACCAAATCTTAATAATAATAATAACACTAATAATCCATTATTTTTTATTTTCCAGCAGTTTAACGCGAATTATATTTAAATATCTTCAAAAAGATAGATCATTTAGGATACAAGAGTTACAGAAGGATATCATAAGATTGATAAAGATATGATTGTTTATGAAGTTGAATTTGATAGAGCCTGTGGTTGATTAACTTAATCACTAAGGTTGATATATAACCCCTTTCCACATTAACTTTCGTAATGCTGTATACGCATTTCGACAACTAAGTTGTCATCATCAGCAGATAATTACAAAGTGTCGCACCAAGTAAACCACGGCGAAAAATACCCGTACGAAGAACACACTCCAAAATGTACACTGTGAGGGTGTATATTTTGGTTCTCAACGGTACAGATCGCGTACGGAAATAAAGCAGCCAAGAACAGGGACGGGACTGGAAAGACATTAAAAGATTAACACAAGAAAATGTCTGGAAAAAATTGTGAAAACAGACACCTAGAGACGAATAAGACTAATAACGCTCAACTAACTTTCAAAATCATGCATTAAAAGGTAGAATGAGTTTGAATTAAGTAACAAAAGCCAACTTTTCGCAAGAAGAGGTTACCAGAAATTTTATAAAAGATAACCGCTACCGCAGTTAGATGTGTTTGAATACTTTAGGATTTCTACAAATCGTCGTATTTTACGATTGTACACTGGTAACAGAAAATTTTCATTAAAAATATCAAACGTTTGGTAAAGACAGAAAATCCCAAGGATTTACTAGTATGTTTTGATGTCTAATCCAAAGTCCCTATAACTGATACGTTTAATTATCTATATCTAATAATTTATAACCAGACCAACGATTCAGTCGCCAGCATTTTTGTGAACCTACTGGTTAACACCTTAGTTGTCGAGCCACATAGACACAATTGCTTAAACAAGTTATTTTCTAAATTACCAAACTATGTCAATTCATTCCACTATACAGTTTGAATCAAAGAGATCAAATCTTCCATACTGTTAGTTAAGACATTAAGTTCACTGCAAATCTACACGTACCGATAGCCCTTTGCCGCAGTTATTCAAATCAAAAACGTTATGATATAAACTCCGTAATTCAAGAAGCCTTCTCATATCTGAACTTAATTCACTATCCCGAGAACTTAGTTACGTAACCAAAATCTAAATAGATAACACGAACCAGCTGCTGGTGAAACAAAGGACTCGGTTGGAATTTAAATTTTATGCTGCATCTCATATTATTACAGACGCAAAATCGGAGACCTTTGCATAATCCTGTTCGGAACTGATGAACTTTCAGTTTCAATGCAATAACAACAAAATCAACAACAGAGGATATCTCGTGGATGAAATATGGGCGAGATAAGGAAGAGTACCAGAAATGCGGTCCAGGCGGCCCGGAAGCCTGAAAGAAACTATAGACGACTCAGGAAGTCTACGAGTCAAATGTTTTGTGTCAAATTGACATGTGTTTTATTCCAATAGTTCTAATAGAAAAATAATAAATGAGATCTTATCCATACGTCAAGCGATTGAAAGTGTCTACACGTTTCATTAATGTTATAAAATTTGTATTAGTAATTAGTACTTTTATAACACTCAAAGCATAGAAATCATAGCATACAGCTTCATAATAAATACATTATTTTGTTTTTCAGTTGACCGAAAAAGAGAAAACAAACACCCGATTGATATGGTAAAATTATAGACGCACGTCATTGCATTGACGTCAAGAGTTCTGCTTATATCAATTTTCCTTTCAATTAGCACCACGCAAAAGCTCGCCTCTGACCTAAATCGACCCACCTCGATTGCAATTAAGGGTCTTATGTTGCCATCTGTGCGTGTGATATTTCATTTAGGCGAAAAGGTTTATAATCAACGCCGTAAATACATATACAGGAGATACTTGTAATCGTTCGCGACTAAAATTTACAAACAATTCTAAATCAAATAATATGAAAAGTAGAATACTATTTCATTATATCTAAAGAAAATATTAATAAAATCGAAATACAAATTTTAGATAATTCGTCGAAAAAAGTCGAGAATAAACTATACATATTTTGAAGTTCTTTAAGGGAATATACTGAGACCAATACTTCGTTGTTCATTGTTGATTTATTTAATAAACAAAGCAATTACGGCACCGGGAATAATTCTCAAGATTTGTTCGTTTACTTATTCAACATTCATGCTTCAAAAATTAAAGAAAACCCCAAGAAATCACCGGAGCAAAATACCATCTTATCGCTGAGAAAATTCTAAGACAATTTCTAGGAATAGCTATTTTAAAATTGGCCAATCTTATTAACGCTTCATTTCGACTGAAACATCTCCTCAAAATGGGGAAAATTGCTAAGATCATATAATATTTAAACTGGGTAAATCATCAGTCTTATATACCCATTACCCCACGACGTGTAATCTTAAAGCCGCACGAAAAATTATTGCTTAAAAGATGCGAGTCTAATACATAACAAAATAATTTAACTTTTTCCCGTCAATTTAAATTTATTGAAAGTCCCTACTTCTAAGAATAGCTCTTTTAAAGTTGATCAATCTTACTATGCTTCATTTCGGTTGAAGCAATCCTTAAAACGTGGAAAATTGCCAAGATCATAATGATATTTAAACTAGATTATTTATTATTTAAACAACCCATACAGTCAATGATATCGTTGATCAATCTCAAAAGAAAAGTTGCACTCACTTCCTTCCTTCTACTAGTGAAGGAGCGAGAACGATGTATATCAAGCAAGAAGGCATAACCAACTTTACGTACGGAATAAAAGCCACCATATCTGAAGTTGAGATATTTTAGAAAACTTTTCTGAATCCTCTCCAAAGCGATCTATTGGTAAGCGTAAAAGGATATCACACTAGTTACTTGGAAGTGGTTGGTAAACAGAAAAAGATACCCAAGTCTCTATCACACAATTGCACATTTGTTAACATTCAGAAGAATGTTGTTTTTCTTACACCAACTATGCACCAACTTTAAGCTATTATCTAGCCCGCGTCAATCTTTAACACCAATTACCTTTGCATAGATCTTCAGGTCATCCGAGTAAGTCAAAACTCTACAGTTTATGGAATGAAGCAGGTCGTTAGTGAAAACATTAAAAATTAAAGGTCCCAAATTAGTCCTTTGAAGTATAACGGAAGTTGGATAGATATGACGTGAGTGGAAACCATTAAAAAAACATAGGATGAACAAGAGCTTAAATAAGACGAAACGAGATTCAATAACAGAAGAGACAAGCCAAAAATATCTAATCTAGCTAGCAGAATTGAGTAGCATATATTTGTAGTATATATGTATCATAGACACCTGAAGACGATCATCGATAGCTTTGCTGATAAACTAAGTAATTTCTGCTAAGTTGGTGGCGATAGAACGCCTCTTTAAAAATGCCTGTTCGCAAGCAGACAGCACAATAAAATAATACAACAATTCCAGAACAAAGTACTCAGAAACATATTCAGTGCTTAGTGGTACGTCAGAAAAAAAGATTTCCGTCAAAACCTGGACAGAGACACTATCTCCAAGGTTGTAAAGAATCATAAATATGTACTTCATCAAGATGTAAATGGAGTCCATTCAGTTTCTTGATACACAGTTAATTTTGCTTAACAGCCAAGATCTGGTGGTTCCACGGATCAATCTCTCATGTACTTCGTTTAACCATCTTATTGATTCAGGGCTACCTGGTTACCATTCTACTACATCCTACCAAAGGATTACTAGATTATAAGATAGCACCATGCTCCCAATCGAGACATGAAAAGTTTCTATTGGGAGAGGAGAACTTAATATAAGCAACTTTTTTAATTAGTTGAGTGATATACTAAAAGAGGTGTGCGTGTTTACGAGGAGTTAAATAGCGAACTAGTTCAGAACTTCTGCTCAAATTTATAAAGAAGGTGGCACATAAACTTACTGTAAAATTATTGTAAATATATATAAAATAACATTTGAGTCTCCTTTCAATATCCAGGACCAGAACTACTACAAAAAAGGAAAAGATGAAAAAATAACACTGGTTTGTATAATCGATCGCTGCAAATGTAGTTCAGTATTAACTTTTAAATAATATTACCCTTTATTTGGTCTGCTGTAGACGGACGAAGAAATGCAAATATAAAATTATTGTTACTATTATTTTATCAACATTCATTCATTTGTTATGCTGCTGTCTAACCGCCATTTCACTCCTCGATCTTTAATTTTAAAAACTTCAGTGGCAGTAACTTATATTAAATTAAAATTATTCATTGATAAATTTCTGATCAGCGATTCTGATTAGAGCGGCTTATTTCTTTAACTCTATTTCTTACGAACTAATTAATTTAATTAATTCCTCAATTATATTTTAATAACACACTGTATATGTAACCAATAAAATAAACAAATGGAAAAGAATAGATGGTAAGGATGAGATTAAATTTAACGATGACCGGTCGGGTAACCCGATTCCTAATTTCTGACTCAATTTTCCTCTGGAGAAATTAGAGGACCGATGGTAGTAGTTAGTAATTATCGGAGAATAAGCGATGTCCAAGTAGGGTAATTGGAGCGGCAGTTTTTGGGGGCCACGGTAACTAATTAATCGCCGGGACGGCCTAATTGCGGTCCATCTTCGCCCCCGAAAAAGACGAAACCTCGAATACGAAGAGAAGAAACTGTACACGCGGGAGGAATAAAGAGACGGCGCGAATACGCCAACTTTCGTCTCCCCGGCCGCTTTAATCAAGGGAATAATGAAATGTTGGCGCCCGGCGGTCGCCCACAAGACACGCACAGCCACACAAAAAGAATTAAATAAAAAATTTTTAAAATACACACACACATACATAAAATCACATATATATAGGTGCACTGTATATGTGAAAGATAAAGATACAGTCATTAGCTGGAAGGAGAAGAAAAATGTCGACGTTATTTAAAATTTGGCGGCTGTCATAAGTTTAGATGACGTTGGAAGAAGAGGTAAAGGTGTTTGTCCAGGCTATTTCGACCGCTCCCGATTGATGGGCAGTTAATATTACGAAGAAATGAATTTTGTTTCTTTTTAATGATTATAAGACAAATACAAAGGTTTTACTGACAGTTTGTATTTTTTAGTAATTTAAAAAACTACAATAAATATTTCTGTTCTAAATATCTAAAATTATTTTTCAGATTTTTTTGAGGCAACGAGGAAGAGTTGCTCACTTTGTCTATCAAAAAAGATGATGGTATCGGCGATTGACATAGGGCTTCATTAATTTCGTTATCTTTAAGAATAAACAAAACAATACCATTAGTCAAAAGGTTTTAACTTTTGGTTTTCACCATTAATTTTTATAGAAAACATAGAAGCATTTATTTTAATAACAGATGGCTCTAATTTCCTTTATATTTTCTATTTATAACATACTTTGCTGTACATTTAAAATTCTTGCAACTAAAAATGTAACCAAATACTACATTGTCTCTTGTAAAGAACATTCAGAGGTTCCCTTCGTAACGTCCAGTAGAAACTGTTGTTAATTGGGTTTTCAATTTTCTATTATTTACTACTTCTACTATCTGAGAACCATCATAAATGCCTTCCTTTAGTTTATCTTCTATTATTTTTGGGAACTTTTCTGGAAGGTATTTAAAAGCATCACCTTCTTGATCATGTGTCTTAACAAAGTTTTTCGTGAGCCTAGTTCAACATGCAGAGGCGATATTATGATACTTTTTTTCATTAAAGGCTAATGTACATTGTCTTTTCCTAGAATAAAATTCTGTCGTAGTAGCCACTTCTAAATAATGAAATGTTTTTCCCAGTCGTAACTGTCCCAAAGACACGAAAAGCAATAGCATTTGGTGCCTATTCAAAATAATTACAGTAACTTTAAAATTCTCAGATATATTCCAGGAATAGTCTTCGTACTTTACCTTCCCTAACAAAATTTTCAAGTTTTCGTAGGTTTCATTCATAGGAGTAACTTAACCCATTAGAATGGAAGAGTAAAGGCTTCCATTACATAACAAAACCACTTTAATGTTGGTGACGAATCTATGAACAATCTCCATGAACCTTAAGATTAAGATATGTATAATCCCTATCCACAATAATTTTCGTATTCCGTATACGTATTCCGACAACTAAGTTGTCATGTTACAGAAAAGGGTTATATATTAGCCTTAAGTGATTAAGTTAATCAACCACAGCCTCCATCATATCTCCATCATGTATCCCGAAAGCTTCTAAAACTTTACAAATTTCTTTTCAGTAGACTAAATTGCCGGCCATACAAAAAAAATTATGTAACAATATTTTCAGTCTGTTAAATATTAATTTGTGTCTCTTTCACTAAGAAACACTATTTCTGTAATAGCGACCCAAGAAGTTCTGCAACATATTAATTTTGGATATGCTATTGGCTTTCCTTACATTATTCAATAAATAGAAGAGATAATTTGTTTTTTTTTGGAAGTATTAAAAAATATTTTATTTTTACTATGATGTCTTTGTATTTAATAATATACTTTTTCAGAGTATCCTTGTTTATCATAGAATTTTTTGATAATGTTATTTACTACTAAATGACAGAAACAACTAATTATTCGTTACTAGCGTTTAGCAGTGACATGTTGCTACTTTTGTGTCAAATTTGACTTCAATTCATTTATTATTTTGTGGTTTCTAAAATATTTTGGAACAAAAAATGAGTTTTGTGCATTAGAATATCCCAGTACCATCGAATGTTTGACAAAGAAACAGTATTTTCCAAAAACTATTCACGAACGAATGGGGACGAGGCTCCGTCACAACTTAAAGAAAAATATTGGTCAAAACAGTTCTAGTAAGATCGCGAGAGAGGACGTTGTCTTTTGAATCAACGCAAGACTTAATTATGTTGAATACATCCCTAAAGGAACTGCAATAAAAGCAGTTACCTACAATAATACGTCAATAAATTTATGCGCTACTATTGGCCAAAAACAGCCAACTTTGCGTCACACAGAAGTCGTCGGATTCACAAGGTAGCCAAAGTTCAACCAATCTTCCGTAAAAGTTACTTCTTTAAGCTAAAATACCCACCATATATTCTGGATTTGGCTTAGTCTGACTTTGTTTTATTTGGAAATTTGAAAAAGAATCTCAAAGGATCCCACTTTTTAGATAATAACTAATTGAAAGAGGAGATTGATGCGTATTTTGAAGAAGAATAGAAAATTTTTTTTTCTTATAGAATGAAGTTGTTGTAGGACAGATGGAGCAAGTGCGTTGAAGTCGCGGAGATTACATATAAGTTGTAATTTTTTTTTCATTGCTAGGTAAAAATCTTTTCTAGTTCTCCTCGTTATTATTACATGACTGAATAGAGTAGTCGATCGTCTTTAGTCGAGGAAGATAAACTATAGCTTCTTTTCTGGGTGACATAATTAACGAAATCACCTATCTAATTTCTAATAAATTTCGAATTTGAACGCCGATTGAGCCACGAAAGGCAAACAATATAACAAAACGAATAGAAATAGATTGTTCAAAGTTGTACTAATATGTACTTGTTTCCTAAAAGGAAACAAGTACGTAGTTATAAATTTTACGTAGACCGAATAAGCAAATATGCTTAGACTATGAGGCGAGGTATATAATGGAATTAATTAAAATTAAGATTCTACATAATTCAGAATTCACCACGATTAAATCTGTAATAAATACGGAATAATTTATTTTACCACTTATACATATGCATTTCAAACATTATCTTGTTTTATTGGACACATTCATATTGAATATGCATAAGCATGGATTCTTGAGCGACTTAACGAAAACACAATTTACATAAAAACAAAAAAAGTAAGTACAATGGAGTTCTCTCTCCTAGCCTTCCATTCGACTCGGTTGTCGGTGGCTCGCGTGACTCCTCATGCTAATAAAATTACAATTTTTTTATCGATTCCACGGACCTCTCATTTTTTGTAGATGGAATCGTGGTATAACGAAAGAAACTCCCGGCCCTTCCCAAAAAGTAAAAACAAAGGAAAAAGTAAATTAAAATGTTTCTAGGTCAGGCCGCGGAATATCAGTATATTAAGAATGGGAATTTAAAATATTCGATTAGGCTTAATAAAATGCAAGTGGTAATTATGTAGGGAGAATGTTGGAGTTTAAATAAAACTTTTGGAAGTTGTCGCGAATTAACATTATGGTTAGGTTGCAGGCATAATTTAAATTTAAAGTAGGCAATAATACTTAAAAAATATCAAAAATATACAGAAGAAATCGATTGAGTATGTAGATATTTAAAGGCTAGTCGGAAAATTTCGTAACTATAAAGAAAATATTCGATACGCAAATAAACGGCTTTATTTTTTTTTTGAAATATTTACCATTACATTCTCTACACTTTTCATGTTTCATTCTGAAATGGAGTACTCAAAATGTGTAACTAATTTTGATTGTGCTATATACCATTCTGCATTTATTGTACGACGATCCTCTAAAGCAATTGTATCAACATTATCAGATTTGACTAGCAGATATTCAACCATTTTTTTTAATGTTTCGCAATCGAACAACTTTTGTTGTAAAAATTTCATTTCGACACTCGACTGTTGCTTTGTTTCCGGTTCGTAAGAATATGTGTCTACAATTCATCACCAGTAATGATAATAAGGGCATGCTTAGAATAACCATAATTGCCCGTCCTCGCTACTGCTTTACACCACTTGGCACAATCTTCTTTTTGAGTGGATAGGTTATACACTAGTCATCCAGAACAAAGTTTTCTCACGGCTAACTGCATATGCAAAAAAAGACTCTCGTTTCTTGCATTTAATATAATAGTAAAGTGGAACAGCACCTCATTATAAATAAAAAGTGAGGAATGTTAAAATAAACAATTTTCTTAATAAATTGGGCATTATAACACCAACAAACAACTCTACAAGTTAAGGGAACGTCGCGTCATGTGATTATTCTTTCAGTAGTTATAGTTTGGCATTTGAACGTCTGCTCAAAGTGAACTGCGAACTAAAAATCATAATCACCATTTCGAACACACTTTAAATAATTGAAGAGAAAAAAATATGCGATACTACAATGTAGACTACATATTTCTCTGTTAAGTTCTACCATGCTTTCGTCGTAATGATTTAGGCCTTGTTGCTTAAACTATGGAATTTTAAAGAATTTGCTATAGATCGTCCCACGCTGAGTATGATATACAAAGTCCTATGACCAAGATGCCTCTCACTTCGTCCTTGTGAATTCGTATAAACACATCTTCATAAATTTTTTGCTATACAAATATTGTAGTAATAACTGCTATAACTTATGTTAGTATATTAAGAATGGGATATACGATTTATTTCCACTGTGACCAATGAAATGTTATCACTTATTATGGTCTGTATTTCAACGTCAGAAATCAAAACCTTCTAGAAATGAAGATCTGGCAACGATTTCGAATAAATTGTGTACTTCGTTTTCAATGTGGAATGAACTGTAGTAAAGCAAGTACATACGTAGCAAGGATTTGACGATGTGAATGGTGTCTAAATGGAAAACTCTAAAATTAATTAACTTGGTGTAAACTTCATGGTGCCCTTTAACATTTATTTTCTTCTCCTTCTTTCTCAATTTTATTCCCTATATTCATTAAGACGTCGAATTCTGTCTCATTAATGTCGATTCACATATCTATTTCTTCCATTTGTGTGGATCTTGTGCCATCCTCTTCATCTCCTGGAATGTGTTTCCTCTTTTAGGTCCTATTTCCTGTATTCTCCCCAGCCAAGTTCTTTTTCAGTCTGCACGTCTATTTTTTTCTATCTACACATGCTTCTGTTACCATTTCGATTAGAATTTCCGGGTTCATTCGAACTACATGGCATTAGCATTTAAGTTATCCATTTTCTAGTTTTACTGACATTAGGTCTTGTGGTGTTATCCTAATTTCGTCGTTTTTTTTGATCAAATTTTGTCTTGCCGATCATCTTTAATAGGTATTTAATTCCAAGGACGTTTATTTTACTTTGATACTTTTTAAGAGTTAGATTTACTCACATTCAATAATATACTACCGCATTGTAGACATAAAAATTTGTTTGAATGTCGGTTTCCTTTTGATTCACTATTATACGACTGATGTTATTGTCTATTCTAATCATTAGGTCTAGCCTAAAATAATTGTCACATATTGCATGGATTAAAATTTTTCCTCATTTAAAAGAAGTTTCGATCGGATGAAGGACTTATAGCAACAACAAACTAGTTTTCGTTGTTGCTGGGAAAAATGATGGGCGAGTCTTAGTTTTTATCAAATCATTCTGGTATAGAAATAAAGAAATTATAAGGAAAATTCACATATTATACACCATTATAAAAGGTGTTCCAATAAGATACTTCATTTTAAATAGCCCGCAGTTTTAACAGTTGTCATGACTCAACCTGTTACCATTATTAAGAATGGAATGATATACGCTTCAACAACGCATTGAAATGATTAAAATTCACTGCAAAAATGGTGAAAATTTCGCGGTCACAGTTCGCAAAACTAAGCACTTTCAGGTCATCGTAAATTACCTTCTCGGCCAGTAATTGTGAAACTGGTGGAAAAATTTGAGCTGTTGAGACAAGCTAGTGATGTGAAGAATCGAACTCGAGGATAACCCAAGTTTGTCCATTTCTCGTCTATCTTTAGAGTTGGGTCTTTCACAAACGACATTACACCGTATCTTGCATAAAAACTTAGGTCTTAAGGCTTTTAAAGTTCAGTTAACACCAAAAACTCACGCCTACCGACCATTACGGACATACTGCCGCAAATGTGTAAATTGGTGATGGAAAATTTCATGAAAAGAATATGGTCCTCCAAATTTAGCCGTGGCAGCCATTTGGCTGATATTGTTTTCCATTATTAATGGCATACCCTCCTCTTTATATTTAAATAAACATGCGATAGTTTCTCTTAAAAATACTTTTTTACATATCAAAATGAAACCTCTTGTTGGAAAACCCGTAATCTTTTTAGAGCAAAGCAAAGGTGTTAGCAAACCTACAATTAAAAACTAGCAAAATGATGTTCGCATAAACTAAACCATTGTACAGATGCAATCAGGAATGTGAAGTATTTACGAAATTATCTTTGGATTTCATTTCACATTGAAATCCTGTTCATTTCACAATCGCACTATTGAAAAACTCCTATAATGCTTGTATACAGGTATATGACCACCCATTAGAATATATCAAAAACAACTTCGATTTTAATTTTGAAAATTAAGACAATAGTGTTTTCAGGCACGCCCTCCTCAAATAAAGTAATAGCACTCATGTAATATTTTCACTTATATCGGAAATTGGTGTCATCTTCCTTAGTTTAAATAGAACTTCATGTATATTATTGCAATTTTAGGTTCTACACAAGATTTTAGGTGGAATTTTATCAAGTTTCTCTATTCCTAAAATCAACTGTTTTCGAACTATTTAATTTTTTTCAAAAAAATAAAAAAGCAGTAACTAGCTAAGAACCATGTTAAATGTATATTTTACAATACAAAGACAGGGCGATAATATTAACAAATCAGATTATTAGATCTCCAAGCTTTCCACCTAGACTTTTGAAGTGGTTTAAATGCATACAAGGTGGTGAAAATTGAATGCCAAGTTCAGTAAACTTCAAACAATCATAAGTTGGTTTTACAAATAGAATACTCTACATAGTTTCCATATGAATGTGTGAAATTGTTAGCAAAATTTCGAAACAAAGAGCTCTGTCTATAACCGGTTATTTTCTGTTAGTTTAACACTCACAGTGACTGTTTAATTGTGAATTATTTATTTAAAAAATAAAAAATTAAAACGAAATATGTATTCAACTGTTGACATTCTAAATTTATTATTTATTAATGAACAATGTAACAACTGTGGGAATATAGTCGACCAACAACTTAAGGACGGTTAATTTTAGGAGCAGGGAATCCTTATAAAAATTCTCCTAAAATTTTACGTAAAATCCATAATAAGAGAGAATGCCAACTTCCGTTATAATCGGAACTGTTACACGAGTGTCATTACCTTATTTGGGAAGGGCATGTCCGAAAATGCTATTGCTCAAATTTTCAAAATTCAAATCGAAGTAATCTCTGAAATATTCCAATGGATACTAACCGCGAAACACCTGTATAATGCCATCGATAATTCATCACAACCATCACTACTAAATTAGTTTTAGAAACCGTTCGCTCGAGCTTTCTGACAGTTTACATATATTAATTGGAGAGACCGCGTCCTGTAAAACCACGGAATCAATGTCCGCGTATTGTTCGAACTTTTCACAATGCCACTCTCAAAAAAGCCAACAAAACCCAAATGACAATTGTCATGTTCCCTCGCATACTCGACATTAGCGTTCAGAGACTTTTTTTGTAGTTTACGAGAGACACTTGGCATAAATCACACATCATTATGAAAAAAGGGACAAAAACCGGAAATAAAAGTGACGCCAATATAAATTATAGAGGGAAAAATGTATACAACGCAGTTCAAAATTATAGGAACATTTGAACTATGTTATATTTAATGATAAAATTTTGCTTGAAGTGAAGTTATTAGTAGGCGTTTTATAAAATAATTAAAAAGTTAAAGGAATTAATTAACCAGCAAATAAAAGATACAAAATTATTTTATTGAATTATTGTTTGTAATAATTATATTTCCAATGTAGTCCTCAAGACCAATGCGTTATTGTGTAGATATTCTTTTAAATTAGTTCTATTGTTCACTAAATCAAGAAATTACCGTATGAATCGTCACATCGTCCACGTATAGATGAAGGTAGGACATCTAAAATATTCGAAAATATTGTACATGTACAATACAAATAAAATAGAGGATCTAAATTGGAACTTAGAGCCACGCCTATTATTTATAGAACAAAGATCACAAAATCGGTAACCGTATTTGCCATCTTTTATCATAAACGTTTTTAATATCGTTATCGTGTACAGCGTCGCCCACTTAAGAGAGTTATTACATATTTTTTTAGTTTCTTCCTCATTTCAACGAAAATAGAACAATTATGGTTAAAAAAACCATTCATTTCGCTCAAATGTGATTGCAATAACAAAGTAAATGCAAGAGCTTTAATTATCAAATTAGATATTTTTATTAGAAAGTTTTTCTAACTAAACCTGTTTGAATTCAGGGTTTTATCAAAGAGATATTAAAATTTTGTTTTTTATGTGTACTTGTACTTGAAAAAATACACTGTAAATGAATATGTTGATTTAAGAATATTTTCTTATAATATTATTATATAATAATTGTAAAATAACATTCTAGTAATCCATTATTTTGCTACAAATTTTATTTGGTGTTCTAAACCAGTTATTCACATATGAGAGTAGTTTGACAAGTAGTGAGAATGGAGAAGAAAAACAAATTTTTTAAATACAAAATAATTTCTGTTTTTCAATATATTATCCTAAAAGAGCAATACATTTATTCCAACGGTGCTCAAATGCCCTTACGCCATCTCTAAAATGCGATTCCGGAAGGCTTGCAAAATACTCATTTACGAAGATGATAAGCTCTTCGTTGGACGAAAATTTCTTTCCACCTAGTGCCGTTTTCAATTTTGGAAAAAGGTGGAAGTCGGAAGGGGCTAGATCCGGCGGATAAGGTGCATGCGGTACTAATTGGAAGTGCAACTCGTGGACTTTGGACATCGCAACTGTGCTGGTATGCGAGGGAGCGTTGTCTTGGTGAAACAGAATCTTTTTCTTTGCCATTCCTGGCCGTTTAGCACGAATCTCAACATTTAATTTTTGTAGAAGTTCTGCATAATATTGTCTGTTTATTGTGGCACCTTTCTAAAGGTAATCAATGAGCATAATGTTCTTTGAATCGCAAAAAGTTGATGCCATCACCTTGTTTGCCGATAAAGTGGTTTTCGCTTTCTTTGGAGGTGCAGAACCACGTTCTAACCATTGTTTCGACTGTTGTTTAGTTTGGGATGTACTGTAGTGTACCCAAGTTTCATCGCAAATAACAAATCGCCTACAAAAATCAACCGGATTCAGCTTATAAAGGTCCAAACACTCATTGGAAATGCGCAAACGAGTGAACTTTTGATCAGTCGTAAGCAATCGCGGCACCCATCTTGCCGAAAGCTTGGAAAGGCTAAATTCTTTCGTTAAAATGTGATGTACGCGTTCTGTTGAAATGTTTACCACATCTGCTATCTCTCTCATTTTGAGTCGTCGATCTTTCGTAATAATATTATGGATTTTTATAATCATTTCCTTAGAAGTCACGGTTTTGGGTGCTTGAGAGCGCGCTTCATCAACACTGCTTGTTCTACCACGTTTAAATTCATTTACCCATCTACTTATTGTGGCGGATGATGGAGTCGATTCACCTAATGTTTCCCGTAATTCATCTTTTATTACGGTAGCTTTCATACCCTAAATTACGAAGTATTTAATCACCGCGCGATACTCTGCTTTTTCCATTTAACAAAACGACGTGTTGCTTCTTTTTCAATCAGCTGTCAAAAATAAACTAATCAACCGATTTATCTAAATATCGGAATGTAAACATATAAATAGGCAACCTAAATTACAGTGCATTTGTTTTACCAATTAGAGCGCCACCTATGTGTCATTCCCACTACTTGTCAAATTATCCTCGTACTTAATGACGACGACGGTTGAGAATATTTCGGATATTTTTGAAATACCAAAATTTAAAACAATTGTTTCCACAAAAAATTATTAAATTGAATGTAGTATTTTCTAGCGGTCCTTTTTACAATTTCGAAAATGGTTTTAACTCTAAGGAAATTAATCGAATATTTTGTAGAACGCCGGGCCATCGTCGTATTATTGATGCAGAATGATACACCACGTTTGCTTCAAGTTCTCCGAAGTGGCCACGAAAATCGTCCAAGAAATAGATTCAGGTTGCATTACGATATCGCTCTAGCTCATATTCTTACTCAAGCAATTAATTATTTGAATGCCAAAAACATTGGCCGTGTAGTTCAGACTTGGTACCTAATAAACTTTTTGCGTTTCTTCGTGTGAAGGATAATAGGAGAGCATTCCATTGCTACTTTAAAATTAGCAGCATAATCCTTTTGAAGAGAAAAAGCAGGAAAATACATAGCTAAAACTGATTAAAATATATTTTGCTTATGTATGTATGTACGGAAACAGAAATATATTTTCTAGTAATTTTTGGCGTACGTTTAACAAAAAAATTTATTTTGTAGACGAAATTATATTTAATAGTTTCTCTCAGATATTATGAAGAGAACATAAATTTACTGAAAAAAAGGTATTTACGAAAAAATAATTTCAATAAAACGTCATGCACTTTTTGGTTACTAAAAATATTATGAGTTATCCTTGTTGCATGTATTTCCACAAGTGTTGGATGACTTAAACCAATCACATAAAAAGCGGCGCCTTGTCCTCAATTATTTCTCGCTATACACATACATATACATCGGATATAATTGGACAGCTGTCCATTTAGTTTTTAAGCGAGAATGAACCAGGAAGAAAAAAGCCTAATCAATTCTGCATTACCACCCGGGGGTTGTTAGTTGGATATTTGTCAGGAAGAGAAAATATGTCATTATTAAAAACGCATTTTGGTAGTTCCACATTTACACACACACACACAAGCATTTTAGATATAATATCCATGTTGGACGTATATGTTGTGTCAATTTTATTTTCTTTTGTATTTTCAATTCCATCGTCCCACCTAATGGTGTTTGATTGCGCATTATGTACGATTATGATCACTGGGGAAATTATATAACGCCTCCTATTCATGTTAATGGATGGCGATTTTATTCGAATTAAGGAAATACTGACCCATCAAAGTAAACTACTCGATAACTGGAAAGTTTCAATTATACGTACGCGCTGGTTTGAGAGCTTACTTACATAAATCTACCTACCTGATTGAGGTTTAGCATGAAACCATCAACTTCAAAAAGTACCTTACTTATCATTCTCGATTGAGATTAAACGTATGCGATTTAGTTTTAAGGCAACTCTAATGATATTGAGTTATTAATTATATTCATGTTTTAAGCCGTGCCGTTAATAGCATCGTCTAAATGTCTAAATCCTTTTGCAATTTTATTTTATATTATCAGTTCTATTCAGGAAGGTAATTTTGACAGTGTGCGTTTTGGCTTTCAGCGGTAAGGTTCGTCTACGGAATTTGTTTTCGTACAGGTATTTTGCCGTAGTTTTCCAGGTGCAACATTGTTTAATTATCTGCTGATAATGACAACTTTGTTGTCGAAATACGTATACAGAATACGAAATTTAATGTGGAAAGGGGTTATAAATATATCAACCTTCAGTAATTCAGTTCTATTCAGTTGTAGGGAAAGTAGTGATGCAATTTTTGCAATATTTTGGAAAATTGTAGACCCAATCTCCATTCCTTGCAACATTTTGAGTAGGTGTATTGTGATTTCATGTATTGTAATTTACGGCTGTATTTGTTATTTTTACAACACGTTTTCAGATCTAGTCGTTCAAGAATTACTAATTTAGACATCGTAACTCAGTATACCTAAGCAATAGTAGACAAGTTGGTGTCATATATACCAATATATTGCGAGTATTTAATATTATCGATCACACTATGTTGTTATCTAAGTTGAATCCCTTTGACTGGTCATTCTCTCTTTTAAAGTTGATGTTATATACATCTAATAGGTTGGCTTATGTTTCTTATAATGGATATATACAATATGAAGATATTGTTACTTCTGGAGTGCCTCAGAGTCCCATTCTTGGACCAATATTATTTTTAATATGTATTATCTTTCACCGTACCAGTTTTTTTATAGAAAACATAAAAACATTTATTTTAATTAAAGGTAGATGGTCAATTTATAATTTTGTTTGAATTTTAATGAAGAAATTTTTCTATTTATAACATTCTTTAATGAATATCTCAAATTTTTAGAATTAAAAATGTGAAGAAATATTGCATTGCCTCTTACAAACAATATCCATTGCCATGTAAGAAAATCAAAATCTGTCCATGTTATTTCATTCAAAGCTAGTATCATTCCTATTTTGATTCTCTTCGCTTCCTTTGTCAATTAGCGATTGAGAAACTGGATGATGTTCGTCATGTGGTTGGGATTTTTGAGACCGTCTCTAGATAATCATGTTTCCTTCGCTTACGTCTATAGAGTTTTGTTGTCGCTTAACGCAAAAATAACAATTGTTGACATGGTTCTTTTTCCTCTACAACGCATAGGAATGGCGGTAAGTAAAGAATGCTGCTGTCTAAATAATAATACTGACTTGGGGCAAAAGCTTCATTAGCCAGTGTACTCTTAATTTACCCTGCTGCATCCTACGCTAATGATTTAAAAGATTATTCGTTCTATCTCCTGTGGTGTAGAATTCCTTCAACATAATTTGAATATTGTTGCTAACTGGTGTGCGATAAAGAATAATTAATAAATGTTTATTCCAGAAAAGTGATTTCTTACATTACAAGTTGTAGTAGGAACGTCTTTAATTTCAATTAAAACCACTTTGAATTTAAGGGTTATTTTGATTCTCATCTCTTGGAAAATTTAAATAAGAAATCAATTTAAAACTTTCAATTCAAAAGAAATTAAATTAATTAGAACAGCATTTTTTAAAAAATGTTATCAGCACGTTGATTCAAGCATAAGAGTCTCGAACATTTCATTATTAAACAGCAATTATATAATATTTCGAATACGTATTATTACTTTGGAACGCTGATGTATCACAGACCATCAATTTGAAACGGTTTTTCGACTCCTTACTGAAGACGGTGGCGTTGTAGAAATGCGAATGTAGAATATTAATCTATGTACGTATATTGCTAGATATTTACTTTAGATATTTACTAACATTTAATTTTAAATAGCAGTTGTTTCAAAACAGTAAAATATGTCTAAGGATTCTGTTTAATTTTTTATGAATTACTATCACGATCAAAGACAAAAATTCAGATCCACATGTGAGTATAAGAAAATAATAATTATAAAAATAACAATTCACAATAATAAACCCACACTAAATTCTTCCTCGACCGATAACACAACACTTAATTACTTACAAAAATCAGACACCATAAATAACATGGTGAAAAACGATACAGAAGCTACTTTTGTGCCCACGCTGGGTGGGTTCATTGTTTCAATCTGAACCACATACATATATAATAACAGCAGTCCGGATTAATACGGGAGCTACTGGTATTAGCCCTCTTGTTCTAACTTGAGAAACTGCCGAGAAGGAAATCTAAACAGCACGTGGTATACTCAAGAGAGAGCCACAAAAAAAATGAAGAAAAAACTATGTTTTTTAACGAGTTTCTGTCTGTCCCGGCCGGCATACACACAACACCGTATACATGTCTAGGTGCCCCTAGGTGAACATCAAATTTGTATGCATGAGGTTGCCCGAGGACACACTTAGTTCGAAATTTTTATTGTCGGACGTCTGACAAGGCCCCGTTCTTCTCAAAACACTTCCGAAATCTCTTTCTAGGGAATCGTAAAGGACGATGAAGTCTACCAGTTTCTTAGATGCTTCGTTTAAATCTAAATGGAGCAACTACTAGAGGCGTAAAAGAAGAGAATGAAGTTCCAGTGACCGTTTTTGAGAAAAAAGCAAATAGTTTGTTTTTGCATTTAGTAAATACAGGTAACCACTTTTTTGTTCGCATTATATTTTTAAATATTTTGCGTTTCGAAACTAGATCATATCAAAAAATTTTTACATACAGTTAGCTAAATTGGTAAATGTAATTATTGATTGCTTAATAGTGTTATAAATAGTAACACTAGAAGTAGTAAACATTTGTTTTTCACAATTCTTAAATCTCTAGCAAGAGTATCAACTGTAAATATCATTTTATACTCAATTTACAACTTTTCTACATTTTATCGGTGATATATTTAGTCCACCAGACATGAAAACTTGAACAGTAAAATTTCAATTTTATTATGCAAAAATCATATATGTATGTATCTACTATTCGGTGCACCGGAAAATTCTGTCCGTACAGGTTACAAGTTGCAACAAGTATGCGCATATTCATTTAACGCATATCTGGCTCACTCTTTTTATCACTGAATGTATACATATTGACCTAGCAAATGAACTAAAACGAAGACAGTTCATGCTAGTATCAAGTGAGACGCGGTCGTGTACCCATGGCTATTGATAAAGTTCATTTACACCACTACATTTTGTACGAATTCCAACAAGGAAGAAATGCTACAGAAGCGTGTACAAATTTATTGAAAGTGTTTGGTGAAGGTACAGTTTCTGATAGAACATGCAGAAGATGGTTCGAAAAATTTCAAATAGGTAATTTCGACCTTGCTGATAACCCATGGTCTGGGCAACCATCTTTGATCGACAACAATATTGTCAAGACCATGTTAGAGTAAAATCCTTTTTTGACAACATCGGAGATTGCGGAAAAGTTTGATTCAGCTCAACAAACCATTTCGGACCATATTCGTAATCTAGTTGTGGAAATAATGAGATTGATGCCACATGAGTTAAACGAGAAGAATTTGAATGATCGAGTTATCCTATACACATCTCTGATTGCATGAAACAAAATCGAACCCTTTCTGGATCGGATGATAACTTACGATGTTTTCATAGGTAATTCACCTATGAAAACATCGTAAGGAAGAGGGCATATTGCGAATCCGGAAAACCTGCCTCCTCCACTTCAAAACCGAAGGTGAGGCAAGTAAGAGAATATTGTGTATATGGTGAGACATTCGACGACCAATTGGATAATTCAAAAACACTCCGCGAAAAGAGGTTGACGATGTTTAATAGGAATCAGACTACATGAGAATGCCAGGCTGTAGACTGTTGTGGGGACTCATCAGAAACTCGCAGAGCTAGCCTGGGAAATTCTGGCGCATCCACCATACTCCCCGGACCTAGAACCCTTCGATTATCACTTGATTCTATTCTTACAAAATTCAAAAACAATTTCAAAAACGAAGAAGATATCAAACAAGCACTGGTTCAATTTTTCGCCTCTAAGGATAAGGCATTTTTTAAAAATGAGATATACAAATTGCCATCGCGCTGGCAAAAAATCATAAATAATGATGGAAATTATATTATTCAATAAAGTTTATTCAAGGTATGAAAAATTTATTATTTTGTCTTATTCTAACAACGGACAGAGCTTTCCGGTAGATCTGATACTATTACCTCAAACTAAAAGTAATTGAAAAATTGAATAGCAGCTAAATTAATAGTAAATATTATAATTTGGATTTCGTCTTTTTCGTTTTACACGATTTAGATTAATTTAACAATTTGAATTAGTATCTTCACCTACATTTGGTTATTTTTAAAGATAGTCGTTTCACCACACAGTAGTTCCTTCAACTACTGATTAACAAACTTAAATATTTGCTTAGAGCAAAAGTTAGAGCTCCAAATTTGTTAGCAATAATCTACGGTATTTTACGGATAGTCATCAATACAAGCAATCTTAAGAATTTATGTAACAAGAATAATTTCATAATAATAATTCGAGTAAGTCTACGCATTCGTGAATGTTTAAGATTATAGAGTTGCGCTATTCAATTTTGCTATATCGATTTATCACAAGGCAAATCTCATGGTTAACTTCTAAAAGTTCAATCAACAGTAATTACTTCTTATGACGAAAGGTATTGACTGTAGAAAATGAAATTAAAACTGCTGTAGCTATCAATTTTCATTGGTCTACAGGAGTTTAGAACGCAGAGGTTATCCTTTGTTTAAACAGAAATCAGAAGTAAATAATACATGGGTAACGTTAACTGGTAGAAAAAAAAAATCAGAACTTCGAGATTCCTGAGATTACAATAGAATTTAATAAGAATAGTTTAGCCACAGAAGTCGTCAGTACAGTAAAGATTAAGCAAGTGTGCCTGAAACGTCCAACTGCTTCTAGGAATAAAAAACTAAGAAAACCTGTTTTGGTATAGTACAGATATATAAATGAGGATAAGAAGAAAATTGGTATTTAAACAAATGAGTTAAAAGTCGATGTCTTCCGCCCAAGAAGAAAAAAAGCGTTGCCTATTCTCACATATGAAGTTATTTTTAAGATACAAAAATTGAATAGACATCAAAAGAATAATACTACAATAAGAAAGGAAGAATGGCGGGAAAAAAAGAAGATGAAGGAATGCCAATACTAGTTTGCTTTACTAGACGAGTGATTAAAATCGATGATACATACATCTTTTCTTACATAACGATTATTTAAAAAATAAAGAAGACCAATGGTACCAAATGATATATACTAGCCCTAGTACACAGTAATATATTCTTAAAAAAATTCTTTTACGTTGGGTTCCACACTACCTAGCGAAATATGAAAAAACTAGGCTCGTAAAAATTGCAAACTTTATAATATACTTTTGTTATCTTGGTAATGAGAATGCATACATTAAGCTTAATAACAATTCAACGAAAAAGAAAACACTATATCGGCCTCTTAGACGACTATTAATAGCAGCAAATGTATGGAAATTAAATGATCTGGGCTCTATAATTGATACCATCAAAAAAAAAACTTATTAAAGTAGGGAAAAAATATATGGTGTGTTAGGTGGTGGTGTCACTGCTAATTCGGTGGATCGTCTTAAGTTGGCATCAGCGAGCATATCGTTAAGTGACAGTTTTCAAAAGCAAGCGATAACAAAATGTACCGGCGTTATATTTTAAAGTTCTAACAAGTTACGTACAACGATAGAAGTCACCACTTAATGGACAGCCCAATCGCAGCGAACGTGTTTACAAGAGTAATAATTTTCAGAGTTTGTTTCATTCTGTCAAGAATCGGTTCATTTAACTATCAGCAAAAAAGTTTGTTTGTTTACGTGTTTCTTTAGTGCATTAAGGACCAGGTGAATTGAACAACTTCAATGTAAGTAAATAAATCGTTTATTCTTACAATGCTTATTCTATTCTAGACAAGATATACACGAATACACAATATATACACGAAATACTGTAAAAGAAAATGATCAATTAAAAATTCTTAACTAATGCAATCAAGTATTTTGCATAAAGATACAATACGGCAAATAAAAAAAAAACATGTACAGATTTGGTTTTTCCAAATGTTCCGTATTGACATTTCAAATAAAGTTTATATTTCAATTAATACTGATCATACATTCAACATCTACATTTTTTGATTTTAACAAATGTTCTGTATTGACATTTCCCATGAGCTTCATTTTTCAATTAGTACAAATCGTACCGTCTTTTAATAAAACTCTCCATTTAGTTACAAATAGGCATTCAACGCATTATTGTAGCAAATTTAATTAATGGAAATAAAAGATTAATAACATTTACAATATTTATAATTAATATTTTGTCATTTATGGGACGCTTTAGTTAACGGCTAGGTATACAAGGTCATTCAATAAGTTTTCTCGTTCAATAAGAGATGGCGCTCTTAGGTTAATCGTCTTATTTTTCTATAAATTGTACTACTTTTTTATGAACACGTGTGAAGTTTTCTCATTTTATATTTTCTCATGCGTATATTTACAGGCTTTCAAAGTTGACGTATCACAGTATTTTTTTTACAATGGAAAAAATTGAATATCGTGCAGTGATAAAATTCTTATTTTTGGAAGGTGTAGCACCAAAACAAATTCATGAACGATTGTTAAAAGTGTATAAGGACTTTTCACCTTCAATTAGAATAGTAGAAAGATGAGTTACTTAATTTAAAAGTGGTCGTACAAGTCTTGACGATCCACATAAAGGACGTTCAAAAAATGCATCATCACATCGTCGATTAACCAAGAGAGATTTAGTCCTAGGTATCTCATTAGGCGGCGTGAACAATATTTTGGCTGAAGTTTTGGGTTTCAGAAAGCTGTGGGCAAAATGATTGAGGCATTTGTTAATAATGGAACAGAAACATATTCGTATTAACATTTGAAACGTTTTAGAAAGAATAAAAACGATTTTGTGCGTCGTTTCATCTCTATGGGCGAGTCTTGGGTCTATCGCCGTGATCTTCAACCAAAACACGATGAGTTAGGGTCCAGAAATCGACCAAGAAAGTGTTACCATTAGTTTTTTGAGATGCAAAAGGAATTTCGTTTGTGAACTACCTCCAAACTGATAAAGCAATAAACACAGATTATTATTGTAACCGTTTAGTCTAGCTGGAGACAAAAATTCGTATCTAGTTTACAGAAGAAAAAATCAGAGTGACAGTGCAGCCTCTCACACAGCTCAAAAAACCATTGCAAAAATCATTAAACTAAAGTACGAATTGTTGCAACACCCACCCTATTCGCCAAATTTAGCTTCCTCTGATTTCTGTCTGTTCTCATATCTAAAAAAATTCATGTGTGGAAAACGATTTTCATCGAACGAAGAGGCAATAGCAGCCGTGAAGGCGTACTTCGAATCTTCCGGATTCTCATTTCAGGAATGGAATCCATAAATTAAATCATCGGAGCAAGTGTATCGACGTTTAACAAGATTATATTGAATAATAAAGTGTATTTCCAACCCTAAAATCGTGTTTTTCTTATCGAACATCTAAACTTATTGAACAGACTGGTACTTTAAAACATCAAGTAAACTACTAAAGAAAATGTAGAGATTAGTTGCCTCTTAGAGAAAATGTGCTTCATTCCGGGGGTTTCGTTGTTCATGGCAGCTACGACTGAACATTAATTAGCAGACAACTGTATTCAGATTGCTGACTATATTTAATTTCACATTTGTTTCTGAACCAACATTTATAGTTTAGATGAAAAGCCTTGCCAAGTTAATTTATTATGTGACATTTATGCATACAATATGCGAGTTGTTTATACGGTCACCTGACAACAAATACGACCGTTTAAAGCTAGATTTAATGCGTAAAATTATACTATGCATTATAGAGTAATAATTGTTAATGTTTTTAATTTTACGTTTACATATTGCATGAAAATAAAAACGTAATAACACAATTTATGTACATACATGTATAAATTTGGTCGATAGAGAACAAACCACTCAACATTTGATGTTAAGAACTTTGCGGTTTGATATAACATATAGAATAGGCAAATGAATTCCGCTTTGTATATTCACGATTATACCCGACCAATAGATATGACTATCTTTACTGTGAACTGCATATATTTGATGCAATATAATTATCACTTCAATTTAAAATGTGTACAATAAGTAGCTACTTATATGCTTCAATTACCTGTTTCTAAATATAATCGCTTTCATTTTGAGTACTTACTAATACTATGAGTGAGTGTACGTCTGTCTAATAACCTATTCAAAAATGTAATAGATATTGGTAAATGTAAATGGTTGAGAGAACAAAAACAAAGAATCTGTTCAATAACAAGACAAGCTTAACGGATATATCGATTACTTTATTATTAAGAAAGGTAATTGTTATAAAGCCACACAAAGCGGATAATTTTCAATTGATATTTACACTTATTAAAATTGTTTGCATAACTTTCTCTACATCAGTAATTTACCTATCAATTCATAATTGTGTTTAGAAAGAAAAAAAAACATCAAGAGATTGAAAATGCTTTTATTGTTATTATTACAATAAGAAAACATAATAACAGTTATTTGTCGATATGGCTTGACGGTAAATGCGGCATTATCGAAACCGCAAAATACTATAAGCACGGATAAATCGAAATGAAAAAAAAATGAACTAATTTACAGTTAACTATTTAACAATTCTATTCAAAATTAGCGAATATTTAGTGGCTGACTCGAAAGACCAATAACTCTATTACATACAGAAGAAATTTTTTAGTCTTTTGTTCTGTCTTTCTTTGGATACTACGTCAATTTATAATATTAGTTCCGTTTGCTTTGTTACTTTGGGGAATTTAAGGGAAAATTGCACCTGTCCCCGTCGGCCATTTTCGACCCTCGTAAAAACCTTACAAATATGGACATTAGAAAAATTGCGCTACACGGTCTATTATGCCGTGAAAGAGGTGTTTCTTTAAAATTTTCAACATAATTTGCGTTTGTAATTAATTTAATATAATTGTCTGGTATTCTGTTAAGTAACGTATCCACCGAAGGCAGTACGTAAAACGCTTTACTTTACGGCTACCTAGTAGAGTAGCCAAGCTATGATAACTGTCCTGCTTTATAATTGTTTGTCAATCACTCATAGCCATACGGATTTATAACCGGAGGTTGTTCTTTTTTTTGTTTTAATAAAACATTGTAATCACCGCTACCGATGGCTGCTTTTATTTTTCTTTATTTGCTCAAAGACTCTGACAGCTCTATTACATTTAATCGTGGCACAAAATTTGTATCCCTTACATAAATTCTTAAGTTCGCATTATTTCTTGAAGTTGTAATTATTTCAAAGATAAAATATTTAACGTAAGTGCTCGTTAAGTATATGAAAAAAAATAGTATGTTGTATCCTTAATTACACTTTATAACGTATTTATCTTTTTTCTCGTCATTCTACTACTACTAATCTAACCATTTTATAGCGTATTAATGTACTTGTAAATGATCAGGTGGATGTTATTTACACAGATCTTCGACCCTATAAATCACCAAATGTTTTTGAAGGCGTTAGAATTTTTTGACTTTGTGCTGTTTCTAATTAAGTTGATATCATCGTATGTATGTATATCTCAATTAACGGCAACATGGAATTATCCTGCGTTGTTCTTGTTGGAAGTACCATCCAAAATTAAAACCAAATCATACTATCATTGTAAGAGGAAGAAGACAAGAGACTTAGATTACAATGAATTCAAATGTTTAGCAAATTGTACAAAAAAATCGATATCTCAATCCTATCGACGTTATTTATTAGTAATGGAAGCGTATGTCTAGCCTAATCTCTCCGCCATATGGAATTTCGTAAATAGTAAAAGATCCACTACAATACCTGAAAGACTTATAATGATGAAAGATAATTTACTTATCCTTTCGATATTGGCAACGCCTTTGCAAACACATTTGCTAATGTATATACTGCGAGTGATCAAAATGTTTATCCTGAATGCATTGCCTACTGTCCTATTACAATTCCGCCTGTAACAGTTGATAATCTAATACAACTGATACGTGGGATGTCTAACAAACAAACTGCTGGTGATGATTTCTTAAGAAGTTTTTTGATTTGAATCAATCATCAATCTTTCCCTAAAGATACTTTCTTCTTGATGTATAGAAATGAGCAAGAATTTGCCCTATTCATAAAAATGTGATCAAAGGTCTTTATCTAATTATTCCTATATCAATTCTTTTCAACTTTGCAAACGTTTTTGAGTAGATGCTATATACATCTACATTCAAGTATTCGGTAATTTTTATCATCAAGTCAGCATGTTTTCATTCGTGGCAGATCAACTTGCGTAACATATATGTGAGATCCGTGCATTTGATGTATTGTGCCATCAAGATCTTCTATCCAAGCTTAACTCTTTTAGTTTTGCTCCTTCTGTAATTGCACTTATGAAGTGATATTTGGATAATTGATTCTTTTATGTGCATTACAATGGATACCGCTCTAAAGAGTATGTTACTATGTTAGGTGGGCTACAGGGTTCTCATCTGGGTCCACTTTTATTTATCCTTTTCGTTAATGATCTTTTACCAAAAATAGATTGTCCCAATGTAGCTTTTGCCGACGATATAAAAATCTTTCCGAAGTTTGAACTATTGACATTTTTTAAAATTTGTAAAGAAATCTTGACCATGTTAAAACCTGGTGTGATGTATTTCAATTAAAATTAAATGTCGATAAGTGGCATGTTGTTATTTATACAAAGAGGAGTATACCTCTTTAACTGAATTATAAAATTTGTGATTGATTGATCAAAGATTTTGTCTAGACACTCAGTTTTTAAGGATTTTGGAATTAACTTAATATAATTTACGTTGAAACTGCACATTGAGCGAATATCTGCTTCTGTGTGTCCCTTAGCTTTATTATGGGTATCTAAAGATATTTTAGAGATTTGAAACATTTTGAAAGCTCTCTATTTTGTATATGATATATTAAGATGGAATATACTGGTATTGTATGGTATCCCATCTACGCTTCTCACAATATGTTATTGAATAGAATACACGCAAGATTTTTGAGATACTTATCTTACAAGATGAATGGAGTACTTCCACCTACTGGAAGTAGTCAAGCGCAATTACTTTTCAGCACAACATGACATCCGTTTTTGATAGAAGAAATGAACAGTATGCCAAATTTCTATGAAGTCTGATGTACAATAAAACAGTGAATTTTTGACTTTCCATATTTTAAGCGTTTCTGCCAGATTAGGGCGCACTTTTCATTTACCAACAGCGTTATGTGTAGAAATGCAGATCAACTGTTTTCTGGTGTTTTTTCGAGTTTAAATTTGTATTCTATTAATTGTTTTTATGATTTAGCAGTTGCACAAATTATGTTCAATTTATGATATTTATTATTGTTCTGTAAGTGGGTGTAATACCTGTTGGCCAATAAAGATATATTATTATTTGAGTAATAGCAGCGCTTATTTTCAATAGTGGTTATAGTTTTGTTCGATTTCAGATATTCCTCACAGCTAAAACCTAGGTCAATTGCTTTCAGTTTATTCGTCTCAAAGGACCCAACAGTTCATTTTGCTTTAGCATAGTATAAGTTCAGTCTAGTTTTATTTATATTCATCTATGTATCATGTGTTACCAAATATAGATATTCTAAATATTGTTTTATTAAACCCCGGACAGGTACAATTAGGACAACTAGATTCAGATCGAAGATACAAAGGAACAGGCACAACATTCGTTAATGATCCCTTGGTTTCGGTACATAGTCTTATGCTGATGATGTCAAATTATAAATTCGTGTATCTAGTTACACATATTGTGATAAATTATAATCAGCTATTGATTTTTTGAGTCTTTGGTCGCACACTAATATACTTCATCTGAATTTAGATAAATATTTGTTGGGAGATATTATTGAACAAAACAATCCTTACTTATATAGAATGGCAGATCATGCCTTTAGACTCATCGTCTCTGTCAAAAACCTTGTAATTATTTTCGCCTCTAATTGGCCGTTCAATAGTAATATCTATTCCATCTGGAATCAAACCTCCAAAGAGTTAGGTTTCAAAATTAAGATCTCGAGATATTTTAATATCTGTTTTAAAATCACTGTTGTATGCTTTCGTAGTGACTATATTCGAGTATTGGTCCGCTGTCTGTATCCATTGTATGTGACGCAATAGTGTTATTTGGAGCGTGCTTCTTTTAAGAATACTGAAGTCTACCCCAAGACTAACTTTTCCTATAAAGAGTTTTTGAGTCAACACGATATGGATTCACTAAGAAGCAGAGGTACATATACAGTGCCAAATTAGTTTTTACTTGGTGTCTGGCATAAATTTCAACGTGCCACGATTGTCTACTAGATAACTGCAGGTACATCAATGCTATACTAATGCGTGTATATATACTAATATATACTAATGCATTTATAATGTATTCAATGGCAGTGGATTAGTGTTCATTATTTTACATGTATTTTAATGAATTGTGTTGTTTATTTTGGTGGTTTCCATTTTCCTCCTTAAGCTCATTATTTTAATGTTAGTTTAATACGAATACGACTTGTTAATATTACTAGTTTTAGGTTATCCTGTTATTGGGTGGTTGACTTGTTGGGCAATAGTATATTTCTTTTATTAAGTATATTTATTATTAATTCCAAAATTAATATATACAGGTTGATCCGTGACCGAAGAATAATACTGCCCCACAAATTTTAATTGTTTTTAATCACTGTTTAAAGTTATTTTTTATGCCAATTTCAAATCTGCTCTGCTTTTTCGCTAGTTACTAATTAGTTGTTTCTATTATAGCTAAAAGCATTTCTTCAATTTTAACCGAATGTACGGAATATGAAGATATCGGCATTTTAGCAAAATATGCCTATTTAGTATCTTTTAAATCTATTACATAGTAGCTAGTTATCCAAAGACTTAATGCACTGCTAGTGTTCTTTCAATCAAAACTTAATTTATATTTCGTAATATAGTATGTACTTGCATGGTGCCAAGTCAAAATCGATAATATCAAAGCGAGTATGCAAATCACGGAAAATACTTAAATGATTTCTCAATATCTCGTTATATTCGAAAAACAAAAGCAATCTAACACGCCCACTACATTTTATATGCGCGTGCAATTCAAACGACACAATCCGCACCTATTTCTATTAACATACGCGATTGTTTTCTTACTAAACTTTTAAACGCTGAGTCAAATTGTTATGATGAAGAAATTACCGAATTAAAAATCTTTCACAGAATTAAAAAAAACTCGAACAATAACAACGGCTGCATAGAAAAAAGGAAAACTATAAACAATGGATGAACGTCGAAGTAGTTACAAGACAAAGTAATATGTAAATTATTACAGATGAAACTGGCAAAACGCATTGCAACGAACAATAAGCATCGTTTATTTTAGAAGTTGGCGTAGACAGAAAATACGCAGAGAATAGGATGGAATTGGGGTCAAAGTATCCGTCAAATTTTATACAAAACGGAAATGTTTTTTTTTCTTGAAGAAAGAGAATCGATGCTTCAATTTACACGTTTCAGTGATGTATGCCAAGTGCTTTTAATATTCACTATTTATCTTTATTGTAGGTTGTTATAAGAATTGGATATAGACAAATACTGCTTGTGTTTTTGTTTTATTTAACACCACGCCCCCCGAAATTAAAAATTACACTCCATACATAAATTCAATTTTTTTACTTTCCACGTTCAGATTTTGATTTTTTGTACTTACTTGACTGAGCTATTACCTTCTTGCCAACCAAAGGGTCACATGACTCGTGGTCAACTGCGTATATATGTGGTGGTGCTGAAATTTGAACACCTTAACTTTGTGAACAAAATCATCTTCAAGATCTTAGTTTAGCTGGTCGTAGATGACAATTGGGTATTAAGTAAAAGGAAAATTTAAGTAAGAATTGTAGATTTCTTTTCAAAGGACATCTTTCTATTCCGTGTCACTAATAGTTAATTTTTTTTTAATTAACTTGGTTGCACAAGCTAGGTTAATTGTAAACACAATTGTGGTAAAATCGTTCGGGTAGGTGTGGATGCAAGCTGTTTGTTTGAAAAAACAGGACACTAAAATAACCTTTCAGAAAGTACTTTAATATTTATACTATCCAAAGATACGCCAAAGTATTCGTATAAAGCAGGATAATTTAACTCTTTTTTGCCCATTAAATTTGCAGTTCTTTTGTTCTTTGTTGATATGATTGTAAAGAGTGTTTTTTTTTTGGAGGCAGAGATCTTTAGATTGGCAATACTGTTTTCTGTGACAGCTGATTTGACAGTTCTCGGCTGTTTTGGAGTTTGGTGAATGAATCAACTCACGCCGAAGCAACGTTTGCAAATTGTTCAAATTGATTTCGAAAAACATGGTACATTTTGAGAAATACATCGGGCATGACGTGCATTTTATGGTGCTCATAATCGTCCATCAGAACGATCAATTCGAGAAAATATGGATCGTTTTCACAATACGTTTACTCTAAACGATAATACAATGCGCACACAACCAGCGAATCATTGGTAAATATGTCTTAAAAATGATGAAGGTGAGAATGTTACAGACAATGGTGAGCGGTACAGAGACACGATTACTACCTTCGTGCCTCAATTGCAAGGCGCGCAATACATATAATTTTCTGAAAGAAACATTTGACAAACGATTAATTTCACAAAATGAACCTGTTAACTGGCCTCCTCGTTCGTGCGATTTGACGTCATTAGATTATTTTCTCTGGGGATATGTTAAGTTGCATGTCTACGCCGATAAACCTATAACGATAGAGCACTTGGAAGTCAACATTCGACGCGCTATTGCCGAAATACAGCCTGATTTACTGCTAAAAGTGTGTGAAAATTGAATCTCGAGATTACGCCATGTACGCGCCAACCGCGGTGGTTACATGCCCGAAATCATCTTCAAACATTAATGCCATAAAATTATCTTTTAAATAAACTCAATGTCATGGATATTAAAAACATTTTTTTGTGTTTTATTTCAATTTAAAGCTCTCCGCCTCCAAAAAAAAAAAACCCCCATTAATATACATAAGTAAATTCAATAAATCAAACCTTTCCATAATTGTTTATTGGGAAAAAAAATTAACATTAAAATAGCGTTTAAAAAATGCATTAGTATTTATTCAGCAAAGAACGATTATTTCTCATGTTTTCCCATTCAATTTACAGTTTTTTAAAACTTCTGGCAACTCAGGTCTTATATATACAAAATCTTAAGGGACTCTGATTTGAGGTCATTATTTTTATTATATAATAAAATATAATTAATAATTAAAATTAAAAAGTCATTACATCAAAATTTTCCATAACTATTTATTCCAAAAGGATAGACTACTGAAACAGTTTTTCTAAAAATTCTTTAACATTGATACGATCAAATAATATGGCAAAATATTTTCACAAAGCTCCATAATTTAAATCATATTTCATCAGCAAAGTTACATATTTCTTGAAACTACATATATGATCCCAGTTAAAAATGGGCAACTGAGCTTTAGTCAGTCTGGTTCGACGGAACTGTTTTTGTATGAATTCATTGCATCAAATCTTTCCATAATTATTCTATTGTCTACAAGAACATTGCAATAGTCTTAATACTTCAATATTTATACTGCCCTACAGTGCATCTAAATTAGATAACGCGCAGTAATTTAAATTATGTCCTTTTGAAGCCTCATCATTACTCCCGCAACTGGGTTGTAAGGTAGTATAGTTCGAAGCAATTATTGTTTTAATACTAAAACAAATTTCCTATTATTTTGAATGAATACAATACCAACATAGCTTTCTGATTTATACGATTCAAATGTATACCAAAATATTTAAACAAAAGACGGTAAATTGATATTTTCTCATTATAAATGTAATGGAATTCCCATCATCTCCGAAGTTAAACACGTTCAATAGGTCTCGAAACAATCTGATTTCAGGCGATTATTTCTATAAAATTGAATTTAGTACACCAGCCTTTGCGTAACTGTCTTTCTTAAAAATGTAGGAAGACAATATTCACATACACCTTTTTAAACGGCCGTCGCCCTTTCCTTAGCCAGAAGCCTTTATAGCTGGTTAACCCTTCCAATCCATAAAAAAGTGAATTTGTTTGTTAAGGTCTCATCAACGACAATGTGAAGTAAACAATATATTTATAGCAGAAGAACGAAATATAATTATCTAAGCTAAGTTTTTCTTAACTTGAAATTTTTATTTTTTTACTTAAATCGTCGTTCACTTTGTCGTTTCATTCTGACATCGCTAAAAGCTATTCAATAGAAAGGAAGGCGAGCAAAGTCGTCGGTCTATCTTTGTAAGTATATGCGTACATAATACTGTCAATCATGGTTTCTGTTGTGCCGCCCGTACACACCTAGAAGGTCAAACAGGATACAATTGTGAATATTTTAATGGACATGTCACGGTTGTTTATAAATTGGGAGAGTGCATTTGGAAAAATGTAATTGGATTTACAAATCTCCTTAAGTGTGACTGACTAGCATTACCTGTCATTTTGTAAACTACAAAGTATTTTTCCTTTCCATATACTTATACATATTGGAATACAGTATTACATATACATATATGTATGTATAACAGGACAGTGTAAAATTTTTATATTTGGCAACTACAGACAAAATTATTGCGTGTAAAGTGATAGTACTTACTTTTTATTGGTGAAAAATTAGAGGACATTAAATTCTACTTTAAACATGTTGCAACTTTTTCAAAATCGCATTCAATAACATAAAAACTTGCAATTATGATTGATCATTACAAAAAATGACTTGCGAGCGGTATATGTGATTTAAAAACAGCTCTGAAAGCATTGCAGAAGATGAGCAGTAACGTCGACTGAAAACTGTAAACACTGAAAAAATATGTGATGTGATCAAAAATGAGTCGTAGTTTTTCAATGAATATTATACGGCCTTAAATACCAAATGGCAAAATTCGTCGCATTTGATCAAAATGATTTTGTAAAAGGAGGGAAAGCAAAGATTGTTGCATACCAATTAACAAGCAACCAAAACTGCTCCAAATGTGATATTCCAAAGACGTCGATATGTGGCTTTAGAAAAACATCTGGCACGGCGAACCCATATATTCAACAAAATAGAGCAGCTAGCCTAGATTTGGTCAGGTATACTGGGTCATTGGTACAATGACATTAAAATAATTATGAAGCCCATTTGGGGTTGTAGGATACAGTATTGGGCCAGCTTCCCTTCAGAAATGATTCAGACATTCCAAAATAAAGGCTTCAGAATCATTTTCAACGCAGCTTGATATGTGCAGACATGTAAACTCATTGGGTTTAGATAAATATCTGGCACGGCGAACCCATATATTCAAGAAGACCGAACAGCTAGTATATAGATTAGGTTAGCTCTACTGGGTCATTGGTGGAACCACATTAATATAGTTATAAAGTCCATTTGGGGTTGTGGCATACAGTATTTGACCATCTTCCTTTCAGAAATGATTCAGACATTCTGCAATAAAGGCTTAAGAATGATTTTCAACGTGCTGTTTATACATCGTTTATGTAAATAATGAAACAGACATTATACCTTTCCATTCCAAAACACTCACATGTTCTCAGTCAAGTAGCTGTAAAATAGCTGTTGGACACTTTATTTAAGATAATATGATCTATACTTTTGACTACGTCGCAGTATTATAACTAAGCTTCACCTTTATTATCAAAAAACATTTGCTATGCTAATACATACATGCATTATATATTAATTGTATTAATAACTTATTGTTAATACTATTAATTCAATAATTATATAATTGATGGCCTTCGGTAAAGATTACCACTAAATTTATTACGGTCCTGTGTATCTAAAAAGCAGAAAATACGAGGCGTATTTTTGAAGTGCCGTTTTGACAGTAAGAAAACACGAGACAATTTTATTTTTACATCAAAGTCTGAACCTTAATATACTCCTCAATATATTTCCACCTATATGAAGTTACTTGCCGAATCATACTATTGGCTTCTGCATTCCGTCCTCATATAAACCTACAGCATGATTTGTAAACTACTACAGTATGAACGTTTTGACGTCATAGCCGTTGCCGTAACGTTGACCACCAAGTTGCTTCTTTGAATGCAGGAACAAATAATAGTTACTGAGCGCTAGGTCATGGCTGTACGGAGGGTGATGAAGTTGCTTCTAATCATATGATACCATAAGATCTTTTGTTGGATATGCCAGGTGTGGATGTGCATTGTGATCAAGTAAAACGATCCCTTTACTGAGCATGCCACGCGTTTTCTTTTGGATTATACGACGCAGTGTAGGATCTGACTATACGCGTCATCATTTACTGTTGAGTTGAAATTATTTGTTTGAATTTTCTTGAGTAATGTTGAACGTCATTAATTCCTGGATTATTGTTTTGTTACTGGTGTAACGAGAGCAATGGTTCGTCATAAATGACAATTTGGCTTAAAAACATATCCCTTTTGATATCGTACCTTTCGAGGAAAGACAAAGTACTGGCTTACCTATGGTTTTGCACAGATCACTCAGCATTTTAGCACCCTGGCTGAGCACAACTTCCGATAATGCAAGCATTCTGCAGTAATATCTTGCACAACACTTCTTGAAACTTCAGGAAATGTATTAGATAATGAACGTTCTGCACCATATCATCATTATGCAATGAAAACAAAAAGAAAGAGCAAAACTAAAAAAATCTACTGCTATGATCATTACATTCTTTGATTACAAGGGATGGTGTACACGCATAAGGTTCCACATGTTACTATTATACAATAACCACCAATTATTGTAAAGAAGTGTTGCATCAGTTAATGAAGGCCACGACCTCAGAAAATAACTCAAGCTGATTGGATAATAGAAATTTAACCACAACAATGATCGCCTCTATGTAGCTATTATTCAGAACTCGTAAGCAATAAAAATGAGCTGTGTGTACCGCATTCCTCATATAATTCTGATATAAATCCAAACGATTTGCATCTATACCCTCAAGCAAAAAAAGACCTAAAAGAACCGCTGAATAGGATGCTGTAAAGACTTTTGGAGGCGATTTTAACGAAGCTTTTAAAGAACTGCTTCCATCATATTTTTGAACAATGACAACATGGTTGGGATAAAGTTATTGCATTACAGGGAGTTATATAGAAGAACGTCTTGTTTTCTTACTAATTGTAAATAAAAAACAAGACTCTTTGTGTATATTTTTAAAAAGATAAAAACTATAAAATTCAATAGAAGAGAAAACACAATTTAAGGTATTAATTTTTCTACGAATTATAAACTGACGAAAGATTCGCATCTCCACGTTAAGAGATATAATACATAGAATTATTCCTTCTTAATAGGATTAGATGTAAAGAAATAGCACAGTAGTCGTATCGCTTCTTCTTTTCCCCATTATAATCAAAGGCCAACGTACTTTTTTTTGAAAGCCTGCCAAACTAGAAGACATCTCGATGTACAAGCGCATATATAAGCCTACTAGAAGTGCGTATCATGAGAAAATGCATTGTTTAAAAAAGCTACTGTCCAGATGACATCATAATAAAACCTCCTTAAGAGCCTTTTATCGCCGCGTCAAAGTTAAAAAGTTGAACAATCATCTTTTCGAAGCCGTGATGCTCTCTCTTACCACTTCTCCGTTCCGATCGTCTTTCTGTTGCCTTTTGTGTGGCACCGCAACATCCCGAAATCCTTATAACCTATTAGGTCTACTCAACGGTTTCGATGCATCACTTTGCTGTTTGGTCCATTCTTTCTGTATGCATTGTAAAGAGCCGATATTTTCGGTCTATGAAACGTCAGCGCGGACTTCGAGACTTTGCTGTTATTATTTTTTGTTTTGCGGCTTCTGACTGACTGAGTGACTGAGGGTAAAAGTCGGGGGAAAAAATTAATAAGAAGGTTTACGTTACCTCTTTGGATATTACATCTGACGGATGTGTAAGAGCGAGAATAAGACGCAGACAGATGAATTGTTCCTTGCGTTGTTTTATGTGAAAGTGGCGAATGCGGTTGTCGAAATCTGAGATGATCGTCCCCGTAATTGTTTTCTCCGAAACTGGATGATGAATAAACAATAATAATTGCGATTACCCGCCGCTTTCTTTGTAATTTGTTTTTTTTTTTCATGATTTTGCAACAAATTCGTCGAATTCAAGTGAAATTCCGTCAGCATCAAAATTATAAGGCTTTTTATAGGTATTTAGACAAAATAAATTAGAATTACTATTATATAATATGAAGAACTGAGTCCATACAATTAACTAAAATTTGGAAATATCCGTTTCAAACATAAAATAATAAGGAAGCGAAATATTGATTATAGTAAGGCAAAAACATGTATTATAAAGTAAAAGACTTAATTGTTTAATGGAATAATTCACTGCAGAACAAAGCGATGTCTAAAACGTTGTTCACTTAAGTCCAATGCTCGTCAGTTGTCGGCAGTTCAAGGCACCTAGTTGGTATTATTACCAGAACGATAACACAGTAATGAGAGAGAACAATATGTCAACCCCTCGAATAGAAGTGAAAACACTCATATCGCGTTAAAAGTATGTAACAGAGCACCTGAATATGGAAAAGTGTCACGTCTAATAATATTGCAGGTTGAAGTGGTAAAGCTAGTAATATATATAGAATGATTTGAAGATAGATTAAAAGATGACAGCATGTCCATGTAATTTGGAGAAATACTTTTGCATACATTAAAGTCAATGAGAAATATTTTACAAATGGCAGTAGGCTACAATGTTGGCTGGTCAGCTGGTGCAGTATACGGCTTACTAAGTTGTATACTAATATAAAATTCTCTATCATAGGAATGTGAACATCGATCACCATTCCATTTACAACACCGCAAATGGTAGTGTTTTTTAAGTTTATTTCGACACTCTGAAACCAAGTGTTATTCAGCTTGGAGTGAGTCTAAATCAACACTGAGGCATCCACTGAGCCAAAAATTGTTTCCAGAATTAGTTCTGTCGCAAACAAAAGTATATAGATCTTAACAATTTGGAAAACAATACAGCAATATGTTGTGCTTCGCCTACATCTAATTCAGTACGATTTCAAAACTCATTACGAAGTTTCCAATGAGAAGTCTCTCTTAATTAATATCTGTGGATCATAAAATGAGATCGTTTTTCTTCTCCAAACCTTTGTCTACGACGAAACAAACGTACATAAGCCATTCTCTAAATATTAATTTAATGTTACATTTATTTCATTTCCAATATGAATTTAACTTGTAATTACCATTTCTCAAACTTTAAGCGGTCGAGAGAGAGCAATTTTTATTATCTGTCAAATATATATTTGCTAAATAACCGATGTTCACCTTACCTATTATTTGTTTCGGTTGTTGTAATGATTACAAGAGCAAGTCGTGTGACGTATCATTTTGAAGTACTTTTCACGATTGATTATAGTATTTTTGATATTGTCACAATCCGTTTTATTATTTCTTAATGTGGGCGTGCCTTTCTCTTTTGTCATTGGTTAATCACAAATCGACCACTGTGCTCACCCTTTATCCCGTTGATTCTTTTCAAAGCTAGACCTTTTAGAAAATACACGCAAGTATACATACTTAAAAAATTTTTGAGATAAATTGTTATACTTCAAATAGGTGTAAGAGAACGGATACAATTTTACCTAAAAACGTGTTAGTTTTAATCAAATTCACCACCGAAGATACATCTCATTTATTTTCAATATAATTTTAACACCGAATTAGTTATGACTTACTCTGTTCGCTAATTTTCTTCTCGTAAATAAATATCAAAATTCCATTAATTTTAACACCAAAAACGGATGATCGTCTGGGAATATAGGAAAAGAGTGGTAGACGTGTTAAAATTAACTTCAGATTTGTATGTTTACAAACTTTATTACAGTATTTGCAAATAATTATATTTTTCTTTGATTATATATTGCTTCAGTTAATTATTTTCTAATAATTCAAAACCTTAGTTTTTCTTTTATTTATTATTATTAAATGGAATTTAAAAGAGCAAATTGTTTTTTCTTTCTAATAATATTTCTCTTTCAGTTTTCCACATATCCTAGACTTTTGTAATGCACATCATAAATTAGCTTGTTACTATCCTGTTTAATTATTGCAACGTTACAGCTAGCTAACTTCATCAACACAATGTTGTTAATAATTTCGCACAACGTGGGGCTAATAATATTGTTAATAATTTGACTAATCCCAACGCGTACAATTTTTATTTTATTTTTAATATCATGGCGCTCGTAATAATACTGACAAAATTAATGTTTTACATATTTTTTTCTGGTAATCTTAGCAGCAATCTTTATATAATAACTTAAAATTTTGCGGTGTTTGTATGTTCAACTGAACTGAATACATTATGCGTATCCTTTGCGTACAAATAATAAAAAAATATTTTTGAAAAATTAAAAAAATCAAACACAAAAGCCGAAAGTTTCGAGCGATTAAATTCCAATTTAAACACTGCACACCGCGTGGTAATGACCGCAACAATTCACACGTTCATTGCCCAATATGTATATTAGCTACATACATATATTCATTGGAGAGGAGATACATCCGTGGGATTAATTAATTTTTAAATCCATTTATATGCGGAATCTTAAATCATTAATAACAGTTACGATGTCAATTGAATATAGAAACGAAATAATTATAATTAAAGCCGAAATTTTCAAGTTGTTTACAGACATGCATGTGTTTGTTTCCATACTCATATAGATACACACATACATACATATGTATTGTAAATTTTTACGTTACGCTATTGCTTTGTAATATATTCTGTTTTTTTGTTACCAAATTTGGGTTACGTTTATGTAGTTTAAATACTGTTAGATCTCTCTCTAAAATTTACACATCAAAATACACTAAGAAATAATTGGTAAATTAAACAACTATGTCGTAGAACGTATCTTTTTTTTAAATTAATCTACGCTTTAAAAGACTATTATAATAGTAAGAACCATTTAATATGAATACCAAATCTAATTATTAATTTTAATTTTAATTTTTATTAGATAATTATAGTTTCCAAAACAATCAAAAATCTTAATGTTATTACGAGGATGTCTTAGCCTTCTATAAAAGCAAATAAAATTTTAAATTGGAAATATTTTGTTATTCAACATATCTTCTTCTTAAAACATTCATAATAAGACACTGCAATGTCTCTAGGCTTTTTAAAAGAAATGTTTATTTTATTGTGCAAACCAGATCTTTACATCTTTCACCACCTCTTCGTTGGAAGGAAATATACGATCTTCTAGACTTTTCTTTAGTTAGGGGAGTAAGCGAAGAAGGAGCCAGGGCAGTTGAATAACAAATGTGTTATAGTAATTCGAAATCTTAATCACGAATTTATTCCGTTGTGACGTTGATTTGGATAGAGCAGGTATGGGCAACCTTTGACATGTTGTGAGCCAAATTTTAATGTGCAAATACGTTCGCGGGCCGCGTTAAAAGTAGTGGATTTTAAAGTAGTGTTTTAAAGTAGTTCTCATAATTTTTAGCAATAAATATCAGACATGCAATAACACGACAATGTCTCGCGGGCCGGATAAAATTTTACAGCTGGCCGAATGCGGCCCACGGATCGGTTGTTGCCCGCATATAGGATGGAGCAACATTGCGCTTCCCAAACAAAACATCTTTTAACAACTTTTTGACTCTTTTTTATTCAATTCTTCATCGTAATGTCGAATAATGTCCCTCAGTTGTTGTTTCATCTGTTGTCTGAAACCCCTTGGGCCTAGAAGAAAGTGCTTGATCGTAGAAATATATCCAGGTTGCAACCATGGCTTAAGAACTAGGCATCTTTTTAAAACACAGATCGAATACGACGCTGACCAACATTCAGGCATTGTGAAATCAATTTTGCAGAAATTTCTTCATATCCAAATTGACATTGACTATATGATGCATACCTTCATATGAAATACTGTGTGTCTCAAATATTCGTTTCAGGCCTATTCGACGGTCTTGCCATCATGCCATGAACTGCATTTTAGGGAATAGAAATCCATATTCTACATCTCTCGTCCTCTTCAATGGAAAAATTACTTCTTTCGAAGCATGCAATGCAGTTTTTTACCTTTGCAGACGTAGGACTATGTCCGCCAAGATTATTGAACACATTTTCCCAAAGCTGGTTGCCCTTTCTTCATTAATTTAAAGTATTTAAAAACGACTCGATTGATGTTCTATTGTTCTATTCCTAACAAATTAGTCTTCGTCGCTATGGTGTTGAAATATTTTATTTATGCAAGAAACCGGATAAAACTAACTGGGTTTCAATACACCCTAGTATTATTACATGCTGCTCCCATCTTAAGCTTTATAAATAAATATTTTACTTCTTCAATTTAAAGTAGATTATTATCGTTAATCAGTATTTTTTAAATGTTTTTAATGCGTCATTCTGCCTCGGACGTTACTAAAACAAGAAACTTTTGAATATTATCATCGATTTTAGTTATAACATTAGAAATGTTGTATCATCTAATTACTATTGTATCCGACCACACTGAAATTATTAATCCTGAAGTAGAGTAAAGTAGTGATTCTAATACACTACCTTACGGAACTCAAAATTAAGTAAGATATAAGACTGACCAATACTGAGCAAGAAGGGGAACTTCTTTATGACGCAAATATGGACATTTTCAGTCAGTAGCCATACGTAATTTTGTTAACGTATTAGCGTAGTCCCCTTTGGTAAGTATTCAATAAGAATAATTCCTGAGACTTGGTTCCTAAAGAAAGTGGGTCATCTTCAACGGATTCACGACCCCACCGAAACTACTTCGACCAATTTTTCATTTTAAAATATGACAGAGCCTCATCTTCATACACTGAAATCAATCGTTCATGAGTAATTTTAGGAGAATTCTGTTCCTTTGTCAAAAATTCGAACAAAAACAATTCGTTGCAGAATACATTCTAAAACACAAAATAATTAACAAATTAAAGTCAAATTTAACACATAAGTAGAAAAATGTCACTGCTACTGGAATACGCAAATTAATTGCTTCTATCATGGCTATGTGGATTTATCTACAATTTACCTCATAGCTTATTTTGAGTAAAGTTGTTTGGTTATAAACTATGCAACATATTCTAAAAACATCTTACGTGTACAGAAATTGTGTATCTTGATGCGCACATTTTGTACGTAAAAACTGCGGTTTTTTCCGTTTGTACTTTGAAAATTTGGCAACAAGGCAATGGCGGATATATACGTATTAAACACTACACGCTTTGCGACTTTCAGTTAAGAAGAAAAGCAATAGATGCTGCACAACCAGTTGCAGCGAGCGAAAATGTCAAAATTAGTGTAAAGACAATGTTTTATTATATAACGTGGTAATGACCGTGTCCAACTTTGGTCGAGAAGAGTTGTAAGCCCTATTGGTTCCAAATCTTCAAGAAAAGATTTGTCGTTTGCAATTTTTTCTTATTTGTGTTTATAACAAAATATGTTCTTAGATGATAAATGCTTATTCTACTTATTTGTAGAAGCGACTCCAATGGCTAGGCAAAAGCGATACTCCGCGACCATTTGCAAGCTTGGGTTTGAATGGGAGGAAGTAATGAGCATATGGTTTATGGCACTTAAATAATTTTTTGAACTCATAATAAGTGTTTATTCCTAGAATGAATATATTTAGTATTTATATTAGGAAAGCTTGTCTCTAATTTGGGCTGACAATAATCTTGAGATAGCTTTTTCCTGGGAAAAACTGTTAGTCCGTCAGAAATAGAATCGTCCAAATTTTATTCATAAATTACAGCCAGATTTGTCGCTTTGGATAAAATTTCTTATTTTAATATGGACTTGCTAGGAAGTAAGTTTAACCTACTATCTACAATTGGATAAAACACTTAAGGTCTTTCTATAGTATGCCCATCTACTTAATAATGGGTATGCTAGGGGAAGAGGAGCCAGGAGGTTTGGTGCTTAGGACCTACGACAACTTAAATGAAGCCAATTGAAAAATGTTTTAAAATTTGTAATTTTTCAGTTTTAGACAGAATTTAAAAATTATTCGGAAAAAAGTCATAAATAAATCATTCTTTAAATATAAACGATATTAATACAACGAAGCGATAGTAACACAACATAATGTGTACATTGAAATAGTCGCTGTATGTAATACAATGTACACGTCGGTACATATATACTTCAAAGCGTAATTATGATTATTTGGTATGTTAAAAGCGGTATACCGGTGCATGCAACAATCATTTTGTAAACTATGTTACCAATGCTACCATATATGTCGACTATGAAAACGTTTAAAAGTTCTATCTTCTTATAAACATAGTGTTCGTGTCCCATACAACTTTAAGCAGCAAATTATTCAGTAATGTGCCAGACGATGCCGGTTGTTAACAGAAGTTTTCAGTCTTAAAGGAAGTTTAATATATTGTTCTAAAGTTCGATGGTGGTAGTACATGTTTGAAGTTCGAAGTTTTTGAAATTGCGCTAACACGTAGAATAGGTACGTTAAATTCGTGATTACACCGACATAAGTTCTATTGTTTGTAATTTTCGGAATATTTTTTAAACAAATTCATTGGAATTAATTGAATGATGCGCTTTTTCAATATGAAGGGTTGTTAATTCTCATATGAAAGAACAACAAAATATAATTGTAGCGAACTATTTGCATAACTTGTTAAAGAAATATCCCGATTTCTTTAAAACGTGGCATCAACTACATTTATGATTGCAACTTACAATTAGTTGGAAACACTGAGTTAAATGATAAATCAAACTTTCATAACTGCCGCATCAAATTATAACTTGTCACATTTATAAAATTATAAAATGTTTAATTTGGAACAACATAATTTTTCTTACTAAAAGTTATTTTAAAAACGACGAAATACAAGAAAACAGTAAGTGAAAGAAATTAATTAGATATAGGACTACGTGTATTTATTAAATTTTTTATTAAATAGATAGTGGCTTCAAATTGGTAGCATTAAACATTTGATTGCTCTGTATCTCGGATCTTTCCCATAAAAGGCGGAGCTATACACAGGTACAGAATAATCATATCTTCTTGCCTGCATCTTAGTGTCCATATTCCTAACGAATTAATCTTCATTGTAATGATTATGTTAAGACGTGATAATAATAATAATAGCACTTTATTACCCAACGGAATTAAACCCCAATTACAAGATAAATACTTAACATTAATATATGTCAACATAAATACGAAAAGTTGCTGGCTGCATAGCATATGCACTGATAGTATGCAAACCAAAAATGAGAAAAAAAAATAAATAGAAAGCCATAGCTAAAACGATGTCACTTGAAATTACCTGGAAAGAGTTTTACGGTGTTAGAGACCATATGTGATAATGGCGTCTTCTTTGGAATATTTGTCCTGGCTCTAGGTGAAAACAATGTGCTCGATGTTCGCATAGAATGAGTTGGAACAGCAAAATCCACTTGTGGTAACAACAAAGGAACATCTATTTAGTTATTAATTAATTTCAAAAGAAATTTCGCACTGATTAACTTCCTTCTGTCGGCCAATGACTGGATGGAATTTCTGTCGAGTAGAGCATTGTAATATGTGTCAATAGAAAAATAGAAGCCATCATTCTTGTAACTCAAACCGCTTTTGCATCCTATCCAGAAGCAAATGTTTGTGTTACGCTGTATTCTAGTTTACTTTTCACAAAAGCAAAATGTTGCCTTCAAAGCCAGGAGATTATTAAATTGCTTGCAATATAAGCAAACCCAACTATCCTGCAGTACCTCTACAAACTTCAGTGATATGATCCGTGAATCGAAAAGCAGAATCATACAGAATTTCCAAATCTGTGATATGACTTTTTAATAATCAACAGCCTATTTACGTGATACGAAAAGCGACAGCACATGTTTTCAATATGATACAGAAAGTAAGTATCAAAGCTATGTTCATTGCTTTTTACAACTTTAATGGGATTATTCACAAAGATTCGTTCCAAGTAGTACAACGATTAATATTTCACGAGACAGTTGGCAATTGCTTCACAGCTCATCATTTGTTAATTGTCAGTGGTTTCACTAGTTTTCTCCCCGGGTTCCCTATTCGCCTGATTTGGCTTCGTGCTTTTATTTTTTTCTATTTCCTTAACCGTATTTAGAATAGAAGAAAGCCGTTCTATACCACTATAAAGTACTATAAAGTCATTTAATTCTGATTAATATTCAAAATATTTCCAGCAAACTATACAAAAAGTAAACTGCAGATCTCGAGAAACAGGTGAAAGCTTAAATTATAAGCGAATATAATAATCAAGCGTGTTTAGAATTTTTTAATTCCATTAAACTAACGTATTTTTCTAACTGATGAAAGAATTACAAATCAAACAATGAATTTTTAACTTCTTGCTGAACATAATAACTTAGCTAGCGAAATGTACATGTAAAATATTAAATCATATTTCAATGAGGGTTTCTTTTTTACAATATTAAATGCTTTTAACGGCTTTTAATTTAAACTTACTTAAAATAAGATATATACTACAAAATTTTTTACATTTTTATTAAAATTGTTATTAATATTAAAGAAGATATTAATTTAATGCGTTTACATAGTAAATATAATAAATACGTATTACATTTCGTAGCCAATTTAACTTTGCGTTAAATTTTGCTTTAGGCACATTTCTACTCATCTTATTGCCAGTGCGGATGGAACATGTGCCAAAAATAATTTTATAGTATTAACTTTTTACTCTCTTTTTTAAATAATGCATAATCAATTTTTAATTGGCGATTTTAATTAAGGTCCGTTTTATTCCGTGCGAATGTTGTGTACATCAACTGATTTATTAAAGAAAAAAAGGTGGTAAATAACCAGAGCAATTCCAAGACATATTATGATGACTAAATTATGAAAATACCACGAAAATAAACAGAAGGCGTACCTATAATTCGACCGCATCAATTAAACATTAAAGCAGCAATTAGTTCTGCATCATTCCCTCCAGAACGACCTCTTTCTAAGTGCCCAATATGAATATCGCAACGCGAAGAAAAGGAGAGGAAAGCAAAAAAGAAAGAGACTGAGCGTTACGAGTCAAGGTTACGTACCCCGGTATGCTCGTTAAAAAGCATTAAACGGCACTTGATCGTTTTCCATTTTGGAACGGAAACTAGGAATGAATAATGATTTTTCACGGTAATTTTGGGGAAACCACAAAATTCTCGAAAGTTTACCCTGCGGCACACCATACTTCAAAGAACAGATGTTCATCAAACTACGTCTTATTATTTTTATTATTAATGATTTGTTTAATGTTCTTTAATTTAGACGTTTGTGTTTTTGTATTAATCATTTTTAGTGTATTTTTCTACGAAATTTTTGGGTTGAAATATGCTCATATGAAAACAGCACTAATTTATTTTGAAGTTGATAGATTAAGCACTTTTAACTAATGTGGGCATGAAGCAAATAATTATCCAAAAAGAAGAAGAGTCACGCGAAAAACATAAATTATAAATAATATATGAACAACGACAAAAGCATGTCAGAAAATTCCGATTTTATTCCAATATAAATGGAAATGTTACCTAATTTACCAACATCGCAGAAACTGGGTATAATAAAAAAATACATGTAAAACACTAAGCTAAATAAACTATCATTAAATTTAAGCCATACAATTTAGCTTCTGATGTGCACTATTAAAATATTATTTACTTAATAAACGCGACAATCATGAACAAAATGAATATATTTAAATTATCTATCGACTATGTAAGTGAGAATCAATATAAATATAAACTATTTATATAATGTACAGTACAAAATGTATAAGCAAATAAACACTGTGATACTAGTGTGTACATGTATGTCACATACTGGTATTTTTATTAAACATCTGCTCCTCTCGAAACAGTAATTTATTGTTGTGTTTACAGAGGAGGACATATAGGAAAATTCTCCTTTTATCGTTTGCTCAAAATCTAGTTTTTACAGAAATACATACATTAGTAAGTTCATACAGGATCAAATAATTCAAGAATTTTAACTCTTTCTTGAACACTATAAACACTATAAATTTAAAGGGATCGTACTATCACTATATTTATAATTATTTGTGAAACTCTACTTTGGATCCCTTACAAGATTTCCAATTTAGAATTGTTGACTAAATCTCACAATTGTACTCTATAATTCCGAATAAATTTTAGGAAAGCCTTGTAGGCATGCAGTTTATTTTTCGGTTCTTAGCTGAGGCTTTCTTCCAATCATGCAGTACAACTTCTTTAGTTTTTTTTTATTGCTTCCTATTTCAAGATACAGGATGCAAACCATATACCTCGACGTACGTTAATATATACGTAAAACAGCAATTCAAATCTACAAAAATTTTCTTTCTATCGAAACTTTGTGGGAATTTGCGGAAATTTATGAACACAAACTTTTTTAATACAGTCCTCTATTTAGAATGCATCTATATAAATAAATAAAAATTATATGTTGTTTATTCAAGAGTAGACATTTGTTTGTTCATGTTTTCAAAATAAATTATTAAATTAAAAATGAATTTTACCAAAATTTTTCTGATTATATTCAATAATTAGATAAGTTAATAATTAAGTAGTAACTTCTTCCTTAATCTTTTTCTTACTATTACTATTATATTATCGCAATCAGCTTTACTCGTCTACCTTAAATTTATTATCTATAAGAACTTATAGTATATCTATCCTATTAGGAGGTCAGTGAGAGAGACACTATTTTTTTTTCTCAGACCTAAATTATTACTTACCAAATATTATTGCATTCTTTACCAATCATCGTCCAATACCCCTCTACAATTGCATCGACTAATCAATCATTAATAACTTTACTGTCTCTCTGCTCTCTGATTTCCTTTTTTTTGCAAAGGTGCTGATTATCAGGGATATTGTCTGATGATTTTCTTGCTCTATATATAATAAAACTTTCTATCACATTTATATATATATATATATATTGCAATAATTCTGTCGTCTTTGCTTAGCTAAAATTACGACCAGATTCAAATAGATATTTCCAAGATTTACTTTATTTTCAATAAAACTGAAACTAAAATAGCTAAGAATAAAGTCTAAACTGATGGAAACCGAGGATTGTGGTACTACCACTTTAAGGAGATTTAACATGGGGTAGTAATGGAACCGCATCACTAGCAAGTGTCTCCCGAAACAGGTCTAAACAGATAATGAATAGCTCTTGAATAGCTTTAACGGTTTTCGAACAGATAGCTAAGAGCTCTGAACTACTTTAACAGTTATTGATGAACAGGTATTAAACAGGTAAAAATATCTCCTGAGCAGATACTGTACAGGTAACGAACAGCTCCGGAACAACTTTAACAATTTAATACCTATTTTGACTTGTTTTGCAAGCCACTTCCGATTCTACCACTGACTGGCCCATATTAAATCTCCCTAAAATGGTGGCCCTAGAACTTGCGGTGTTTTTCTACTGATATACTTTGATGAAATAATATGAAATATCTAGAATATTTAAATAAGAATAAACAAAAACAACAGTTAGTAAATCAAAACACATGTAAGTCCAATACAATTAAGTAGCTTAAGGAGCAAATACTATTGTAGTACATGATTAAACATAAAGCAAAAAAGAGGTAAATTGAAATAGCCGGTAAATGTAATACTAGCCCAACTTGATTGAAAACTAGATCAGATCCTAAGAGATGCCGATAATCATTCCAGAAACCTTGAACTAACTAACTTTTCATCGGTATTGGAATCGAAGCCAAAAACTATATAAAATGGCGTTTCTTGCTTCTTTAAAGAGCTCTGTGTTTGTGGAAAAAAAACAGTATGCACGTATTATAATTTTGAATCACGATTGTATAAAATAATTATGCAAAACAGAGGAAAGGAATTTTGTTATTGCTCCAATTAATTTCTACATATAATAAGTACATGTACATATGTATGTATGTCTCTAAGCTACCAGAAAACTAGTTTAATCACGGCAAACGCAGACTTCCTTTAATTCTTTGAATGATTACGTCATATCTAAAGAGAATGTCGATTATTGCATGTCATTCCTAAGAAATCGTTGTTACTTTATCAAGTTACCTAAGCGTTTTTCAAAAGCCACAATTAAATTGCCAAACGATGTTTGCATGTTATTTGAAATTACTCAAGAATTTAAAAAAGTAACAAAATTAGCAATGACAGGATTAAATACTTCCTACACATAATTTATATGTGCATAGATATGTACGTATATGTATTCTATATTCATTTAATTTACATTCAATAAATTAATATTTTCTCATTTATTACCTTCCATACTGTTCTCTATATGCGAGGTAGGGAAGGGGCTAGTATCAGTTTCCTCATACGCACTCTACAAAAAATAATGAACCTAATTATATTCTAAGTACTCCAAAGAAAGCGATCAGACGACAATTGAAAACGGAAAACGTCTCGATTACAAGATAGACACATTCCTTTTATTGAAGTAATAAAACCTATCTTGAACATAGTTGGCAGTTCTGACAACGTCAACACATCGTTGGACAATACATGTTTCTTTACGAGAATGTATTGTGTTGTATTCTAAATTTGGCATCTTTTATGGTGGCTGGCTAAACTTGATTAATTAATTCCTGATATTGGATTTGAAGGTTATAGGAATGCGGATAAAAATTCTAAACACAAAAATGCAAAAATGCATAAATTCGCAATTCCTTATGCAGTCTAATATATTACTAAGCACATTAAATTTTACTTGTATGACTACTTCGAAAAGGGCAATTGAATTACACAATCAATAAAATTGACGATATTATCTTGACCGATCGAAGAATTGACATCAAGAATGTGGTCAGCAAATCGACCACAGTAAAATTGTGAACAAAAAACGTGATAGAATTCGAACAACAAGCAATACTTGAAGCTATTTAATAAGAGCCAAGAAGCTGACTCTTTTCAGAGGTTTACTTCAACTAGCGAAACCGGCTTCATTATAATATTACTGAATCCAAACGGCAATATCAACAGTGAAGAACGTCAAGACATTTTTATGGGAGGGTAAGGTAACGGTTGCGTTTTTTAGAAATTCGAAGAGAATAATTTTCATAGCTACTTGCAGGAAGCTAAACTATTAACAACCGTATTATGCCAATCTACTAGTATCTCTGTTAATATTTTATGTAGTGATACCAGTCCGTGAGGACACATTCATCAAAGTCACCGATGACACTGGGATTGAGATACGCTCAATCAGTGCACCAGTTTGAAAGAAACAAGTTACCTGTATACTTCAGGTTTGAGAGGAACAATCGACACTCTTCGGCTGGAGGGGGATCTATATAAATTCCTAAAGACTCTCCAGGAGGAGATACAAGTACTCATTAGTCAAAAACACTTCTAGCATGGACTTCAATCACTGCTCTAGCGACTTTACTACAAACAATCGAGTCTAGAGAAAGAGTCTCCGTGAACTTGCGACGCTCGCAATACCAGCTTAACCGTTATTGGTGGGGTGATGCGATATGTAGGCATATCTTCCAATTTCGTCCTATGGCAACAATGCCTTGGCCAGCCAAATTCGGATTCGTTAATCCCAAAGGCAATAACTAGGACGCACACAAGATACATAAGCTTCCGTGCGAACTATGCCGCTCTACTAGACAAATTAAAAAAAGAATTTTGGAAAAGCGATTTGGAATAATCCATAAATGCCTCATACCCTATTTACCAGTCCAGCATCAAGTGACTACCATTTATTTCCCAAACTTACACTTTTGCTTGCTGAAAAGGAATTTCGAAAAAATATTTTAAGAATTCTAAGAAAGGTCATTGCAAAAATGGTATAACGGCACTTAAGCAATGATAAGCTATATGAATTTGAAAAAAAAATAAGAAATGTAATGCCCGAACTTGTTTGTTTCGCTTCTTGTCCCGCGTCAAATCATCCTTGAAAATCTATAATTTTGGAAATTTCTGAATCCCTCCAATATTTAGAATTTATTATTTTTAAAAGTAGAAACTCCCCTTTTGCATAAAATTGGGCTTAAAGAAAACTAAACCTTTTTATATTTAATTTGAAGACAATTATTTTTCCTTGACATTTAACAACTGCGTCAACACAAGGAAATTCATAAATAGTAATCAAAAGCCAGAAAATTCAAAGAAGAACACGTCACTCTACATGTCCAATTGTTATTAAAAAATCATCTCATTCAAAAGTCCAACTGTGCATAATTTAGAAGCCTCTTTTCCTATAATATTGATCGTTTGACAACAAGGGTGGCTTCGTCCTAGAAATCATATGAAAATTTTATTTTCCTCGGATATAATAAGCTCTCCTTAAAACGAGAGAATGGTGGGAAATTGATGGAACTTGAAAACATAACTTAAAAAGAAAACGAAGCAATCCTAATGTACGTTTACCTATTTATAATGCCTCATTACAGATATCAGTAGTTTAAACGACGATAAACTATAATTTAACTTATTCGAACGGGAAGAAACAGAACCTGGAATTCTAAATACTTTAATACGCTTAAATTATACGCGGGAGCTTATGAAATTTTAAAATAATAATTCGTAATTTGATCAATTTGACATTTCAGATAAAATACACTCTCACCCAATTATTTCTTAGACCTGAATGTGTATGAAACAGTGAAACGTATAAGTAATGGTTCGTACAAGCACCGGCTATGTAAAAATATTTATTTATTTAAGGGGTAATTGTATATAATTTCCCTCCTTCGGCCGACGCAACGCTATATAATTCACGAAGCGATGAAACGAACGTAAACTTGTCCAGTTGTTTCAGAACGATAACGTCAAGTAAGAAAGTATACTTCTAGTACATTACATTACATACAGTAAAATTGAGAATATTACATACGTACATATATACAATTAATAGTATTAACGCCATCTATAATTGGGACTAATTTCGTCAAAAACTTACTAAATTGGAATGAAGATGTGTCATTTTGGAAATTTCAAAGGAACTTTTCAATAATGTGGGGCGTGAACAAAACTTAACTCAATTGGATTTATTAAAACAAGTTTATATTTGTAAGATAATTACCTTCAGAATTACACACTGATGTGACCTTGAATTATCAAAAAGTTTTTGTAATAGATTTTTTGAAAAGTAAAGTCGCCTAACACTAATTCTAATTTATGTCTTTAAAACTTCTACCCTTCAAGTAGATAGTGTCATTTTGTGTTGACATCTAAAGAAAGTACATATAAGGAAAGACCGAGAGTTGAAGAAAGAAATTATGAGAACAATATTGCATCTAGTGAGCTATTAACAGTAACATAAAAAGCCAGTGGAATTCTAGGAGGCAGAGCAAAACGAATAAAGAGTATGTGGGAAAACTTCAAACAGGCACAAATAAGCAGTAGGAAAAACAGAGACTAGAAAACTGTAGAGGGAGATAAACGGGAAAATATAGTTCCAGGAAAAGTGGTAAATAATCCAGCTTAGACTATGGGCCCCAGAAAGGGTCTTGTAACAGTGCAACTCCGTATAGATAGTTTAGCGATTGTACAATATGCATAAACTTTTTGTAAGTTAAATCATGCCTTACTGCTACGATGATCCATTCTAACGTCTTCAACCTCCTCCATAATTCAATTTGAATACTCTGACTACATGACAACTTCAAATATTTTCAAGATCCATTCAATACTTGAATATAAACAGAATTAGAAAGCTTTAGAAAGAACATTAGTGAAATATTTGAATAGTACGAATAATGATATTTACTGCAATCGAAATTAAACTTGTTTTGCAGTAGCAAATACTGTCATAATTATAAACCGTAATATAATGGTTCTTATATTATCTCTAAGCACTATAAGTTGAGAGTTGTTCATTTATATTTAAAACTTACTGCAATATTGAAAACAATATTGGGATAGTTTGAATAAAAGGAAAAGATATTTAAAATCCTAAGCAAGTAGCTAACTCTTTTCTTCAGTAATTTGTAGAGACATTTATTGAATACAGATGGGGTTTTTAGTAAGAAAATATATCAACCTCGAAATGCTGCTTTCTCGCTCGAAACCCTTACAATATTACCTCCTCTCTTCTTTCAGGTCTCTCTTTCGCACTTAGTGACATTTAATCTCATATTGACAAAATGTGTTCATCAAAACATTTGCCAGATATATTCATATTATAGTTGCACGGGGTTAGATCACACAATTTCGATGACCAATTCTGATCGTCAGTGCTCGAGATTTCAAGTCTAGGAAATCTCTCATGCAACAACTGCATTGTCTCTTGAATAGTGTGACAAGTTGTCTCTAATCTAATGTCTAAATCAATACCGACCAATGCAGACCACAAAAACTTCATCATATTGCGATAATGTTCACCATTCGCTCTTATCGCATTGCTGACGTCGTCCTCGAACAACACGAAGATTCTCTGCTTTTCAAATCCGGCGGTTTTGTGTATTTGCCTATCTACTTAAATAGAAGCACGCCCCATGGTTAAACACAATTATGTTAACAAAACCAGTATCCATTCCTTGGTTTTTCCAACACCTAGTCGACAAAGATACGGCGTTATGCATCACTTGGCTTAAATTCTTAAATCAGTTGAACTTTGTGAGGATGTAGATGGAGATCTTTCTTTAAGATTCGTTGCAAACTGTTTGTTGAAATGGACAGTCGCTGGATTCTCACCAACACTATCTGAGTATGACAGCTGTTTTTTTTTTGTTGGAAAGGTTTGACATCTGTCAACCATATTTAGTTATTTAGTGAATTTGTGTTAAATAAATATTTGCGGGAAGTTTTAATTTTCTGCTTTAATTGGAAGAAATGTGCAGCTGAAGCTGAACGACTGCTTGCAGAAGTGTATGGCGAATCTGCTTCAACAAAAAAATCATGTTGTGAATGGTATCGACGCTTTAAAGGGGGTGATTTCAGCGTTGAAGACAGATCGCGTCCAGGTCAACCAAAAAAGTTTGAAGACGAAGAACTGGAGACATTACTGGATGAAGATTCATGTCAAACGCAAGAAACTGAAATAACGTTGGAAGTAACTCACCAAGCCATTTCAAAACGTTTAAAAGCTTCGGGATTCATCCAAAAACAAGAAAATTGGGTACCACACGAATTGAAGCCAAGAGACGTTGAAAGACGATTGTGCATGTCGCAAATGCTGTTTGAACGCCATAATAAGAAGTCGTTTTTGCATCGAATCATTACTGGTGATGAAAAATGGACTCATTACGATAATCCAAAACGAAAAAAATCTTATTTAAGGCCTGGCCAGCCATCAACATCAACGGCAAAGCCAAATATTCATGGTATCAAGGTAATGCTGTCTATTTGATGGGATTCGACGGGTGTTATGCATTATAAGCTGGTGATTCAATTACGGGCGAGCTGTACACACAACAATTAATTCGCTTGAACAGAGCAATCGCCGAAAAACGACCAGATATGAGTCTATAATATTCCATTATGACGACCCTCGGTCTCATGTTGCTAGACCAGTTAAAAATTATTTGGAAAACAGCGGCGGGAAGTTTTACCTCACCCGCCTTTTAGTCCGGACATTACCCCTTCTGACTACTAATTATTTCGATCGATGCAGAGTGCCCTTATTCGAATACGCTTCACTTCAGTTGAAGGAATCAAAAATTTGCTTAGTTCGTTCTTAGCCTCAAAGGATGAGCGGTTTTTTTTGGGAAGAAATCCATCAATTGCCCTAAAGATGGTGAAAAGTTGTAGCTTCCGATGGACAATACTTTGAATAATATGTTCATTCATTTTGATTATAAAATGAAGGCATTTTTTTACAAAAAAAGTAACCGAGTTAAGTTGCATACCCTAGCTGTCCAGCCCTGGTAACTTTCAGTCAATATTGTATGATGACTTCCTATTAAAGAAGATCCATTTTAAAGTAAAGGATGTTAAAAATTCTAACAAATCAAATAATTATAAATAATTTAGAGATAAAGTAGATTGATTTAGCATCGTATATCGAAAGCTATATACATTTATTACACAGTTCCGAAATAATTAAAATCCCCTTAAAAGTCTTAAATACACCAGTTAATTTTAAAAACTCAGCGAAAGCGACCACTAAATTAGTCTGCACTCATTTTAACCGGTACTTTATGGCGTTGTCTGTGCTTCTGTAAAATAGGCAAAACCACCACTGTCAGATGGCAATTCAAATATTTAAACTTTGAGCACTTTGTCTTTCTGTCGCCTGAATTTCCTAGAATGCCGAAAGCGCGCGATCGTACAGTCACACGTCCGTCGAGAGGGCGTGAAAATTTTAAAATTAATAGACCCGGAGGGCTATTTTCGGAGCACCGAACTGAATGAAAATCTAAAAGAGAACGACGCTAATAGTGGAAGTGCAAGTTTTACATGGTACCGTAATCATTTGTCAAAAGATGCGAGATATATTTCTTTGACGTGTCACTCTGTGAAATTTACCGTTTCACAACAAAAATAAAAATTTGACACGAAAAAAATGAAATAAATAATATGAAATGGTTGTTAATGGACGAGTAGTTTATTGACTTTACTTTTTTAAACGGGCCCGATTTATTACAGTAGATTAACCAAAGAACAGAGAAAAAGTAATAATTGTATCAGCATTAATCGGTTGTAAACGGACTCCATAAGGAGCGATTTATATGTAATTATGTTTCTTGTGACGAATATTCTCTCTATTGGTAATTTAACACAAGTTATTCTTTACTTGTCTTTTTAACAGAATTTATATCTCTTTTTTGGCTTAGTTCCCAATACTCCTCTTCCATTTTTCGCAATAGATGCACTGATGTTCATCTTCCCAAAAATTTGCTTTGTTACGCTTCCTCAAGGACCAGGGAAAGTTTTGAAATGTAAACTGTGTATTTACCAAACGCTTACGCAGCATTATTACTTACTTCAGCATATGAGGGAAGAACTGTTAATTTTTCCTTAACAGATGAAGATGAATGAAGCGAATGTCCATCTCGAAAAATCAAATTTTTAGTACACTCAACACTCGATTAACCAGACATTATTTTTAAATGTTCTTGCCAAACACTCTTACCTCTTGGTATATACTAGTACCCTATAGATTTAATATCTGAAAGTCCTATTTAGTAGTCGGTGTAAATATGTTTCTACGAAAATGAACTTTCCATACGCAAACGTTTATTGCTTCTTATTTCTATTGCCTCTTCTCATGTCGTTATCTTTCTTTCGAAAACTTTCAGTGTAACACCGTTTCATGTCTGTGGCGATCTTCCTCATATCTCTCAGCTTGAAATTGAATTTCTCAAAATATTTTTTATCATATCATTCGTTCTTATGAAATACTCGCATGGTAGTCGACGTTGTTTTATTGCTATTAGTAATGGATTCTATTTTAAATTTTGTTCTAACTATTTTATTTCGCGTTTATATTTTCTGATAAAGCTATTTGTTTCCTTCAAATATCTCTCGTCCATTCTTCTTTAATGGTTTTTTAAATGTATTCGCTACTAAACGTGGATCTGCATGTGTTTTAAACACTTCTATTTTTGTTTTTTAGGGTATATCACTGGTTTCAAAACGATCTATAATAGCAGGTTTTGAAGATTATCCCATTGTCGCTCATGCTTTTGTTATTTAATTTCTTTCACTATTTATTTAACCTGTTTCAGGCACATTTTGTGTGTCTATTCGTTTTTTCCTTTTGGTCTTTTCTATTTTTATTATTACCTTCATCTTCTTCATGTTTTCACATTACTGGAAGTATAGAGATTTCATTCGTTAATGCGCATTCACCCAATACCATATTTTATAGTTGTGATATGCTGCATACAAAATATTTCTGTTTGATAATTCCATGACATCAGCCTTTAGTGGAGAAAACAGACCCCTTTGGTGTCACATCCTTTCAATTTCAAACTACATCAATTCCGTGCATCGCTCTTACATACCTACATTTATCTTCTTATAGATCTTAAATTACATATTTTGAACAGAAATATGTTATTTCTTCTCTTAAATTTTCATACATCAGTTCTCCAAGAACATCCCCAAATAGAAAATTGTAGAATTACCGCTTGTATGACGTGTGAGGCCGAGCCTGTAAACATTTCTCAAGAATACGCAATATATATTTTGAACGAAGAGTTGATTATGTAGAAGTTGTCGTTACGTGAGTGTCGCGACTGCTCAATATTGATCAAACAACAAGACAGATTTATCACCACAGATGAGACTTGGATCCATCATTATACGCCATTTTAAAAGTGGCAGGACACTTTTGACCCAAAGAAAGCGATGGTTATTTCATTTGCAGCAATGGTAATGGCTTACATTTTTTTGGATGCAAAAGGCGTAAAATATTTTAGACTACTTAAAGCAAAAACTTCAGGAAAAGCATTCTGGTTTAAACAAGAAGAAAATCATTGTCCATCAAGACATTGCATAGCTCCGCTCCATCCCCATCAAGTGTTATAGGCAAAAGCACAATGGCAAAAATTAAAGAATTAATCTGATTTGTTATACTTAAATTTCTTGCAGGTGAGAAATGTTAAACGGATAGCGATATTAAACTTGCTGTGAATGCTTCTTTTAATGAAATTTCTGAATTTCATCAAGGCGTAGAGACTTTGGATCATTGCTAGGCCAAATGTGTCAAAAGACTAGGGGATGTTGAGAACAAATGTAATCTTAAACCACAAAGTTCTTTCCTTAATTTTCATGCTATAGACTTTTTAGCTCTCCTTCATAAATCTGCCAATAACACTCCTTGCTAGAAAGAAAAAAGTTCGTGCATCTTAACTGTCAAATAGTGACATTAGATTTTTAGATAATTTGATTTTTTTATCAGATACTATTCTTTACATATCCCATATTTCAGATGTTAAATTTTTTACCCTTTCTTAGACAGTTACGAAAAGAATGTGTTTAAATATATTTTTATAATTGGCTTTCTTTAAGATAGTACTTTACCCACAATAGGTTAAACTAGTAAATAAGCAAATAAATTGTTATCGCAAGTACAGAATATTACTCTTTAGTGCAGTTTTCATTAACACATCTATTATTAAAAATCCATCATGTTCTACACACACACACATACACATGCACTGCTTTTAAAAAGTATTCATATTAGATGTGTAATATCGCTATTCCATTAGCCGTCGGATGATATCCGTCTCTCTGGGATAGCCTGGTGTGCGCTTACGACAAAAGAACAACGTTTATGCCGCTTACCGCGGCTCGCTTGATGGATTTGCCCAGCAGGATGTCGAATAAGTGTGTGCGTGTATGTTTACGTTTGCTGTATGAGAAAAGACATAATACCCGATTTTAATCCCTTTCATACGAGACTCAGCTCCGTTGTCAAAGCACCAGATTAAATTTGTTGACGGTAGAATGAACGGCAAGGTATTGTTCCATGTGTAGTAAGTAATATTGCTCAAGTTTTACATAATAATTATTAAATTTGAATATTTTTTAGACTATTATTATAAAATTAATTCAGGAATAACATTAGTTTCAGAAAACCATAAAGTTACATTTTATTGAGCACCTATTTAATTAAAATTTTTTGAAGAAGAGCAGAACTTTTTTGTTAATCCATTATATCATTTTATATTTTAGGATTACAATGAAATAATATCAATTTCAATAACTCTAAAAGCCAGTGTATGCAAAAGAACATTCATTCAATTCTACTGCCAAAGAAAAGACTCTTTGCCAATAATATTGAATTAATGTTATTTTGTATACATTGACTTTTAAAGTTATTGAAATTGTTATTTCATCGCAGCCTTAAAATATAAAATGAAATCTATATTGACAAATAAAAATGGTTTTGTAAAGTTATACTAATATATGCTTCCTTTCATAGTCTACTTTTAGTCCGACACAAGCAAATTTTAAAGATAATTTGAAGTTACGGGGATATATTGGGTTGGCAACTAAGTATTTTCGGTTTTTACTGATAGAGAGCGTTGCTTTATTTTTTGTATAAAGTATGTTAGTACTGTACTTTACCGTTTGTGGCGTGATACTAGTCACATTGACGTAAAAGCTATTAAAGCTATTAGTTGTGGGTTAATTTTAAATGGAGTGCAGGAACGAACATTTTCGACATATTTTACTATTTTATTTCCGTAAAGGAAAGAAAGCTGCTGCAGCTCACAACAAGATATGTGAAGTTTATGGTGCTAATTGCTTAACAGAGCGCGCGTGTCACAATTGGTATAAAAAATTCCATTCTGGAGATTTTTCCCTCAAAGATGAGCAACGTTCTGGTCGGCCTACTGAAGTTGATGATGACCAAATCAAAGTCATAATTGAAGGGGATCGTCATATAACTGATCGAGAGGTTGTGGAGAGGCTACATGTATCGCACACTTTGGAGTTGCCAAAGATGTGGAAAACTATTGGAGCTTGGCTGGGAAGTGATGCCACATCCCCCATACAGCCCTGATCTAGCACCATTTGATTACCATTTATTTCGAACTTTGCAGAATTCTTTGAATGGTAAAACTTTCACAACTGACGATGACCTTCACTAGCACCTGGTTCAGTTTTTTGCTGATAAGGACCAGAAATTTTATGAGCGCGGAATCATGCAGCTGAAAGAAAGATGGCAAAAGGTCATTGAGCAAAATGGAAAATATATAATTGATTAAAAATTATTCTTTGTTTAAAAAAAAAGTGTTTTATTTAATACTACAAAACCGAAAGTACTTAGTTGCCAACCCAATAGTTCTAAATATAGCAAAGTAGATGTTCAACGTTTTTAAAACAAGGTACTGAGAAATGTAGTAGATGTAACTACTGAGATATTGTGTGAAGTATACGGCCCTTTGGCCAGTACTGTTCTTAATAATAATATTCTTTATTACCCAATAGGTAAACTACTAATCATGGTTTTTAAATTATAAAAGCTATCGGAGAATCTTGCGTGAATGAGACGTATCTGCTTACTATTCATACTGTCGAAAGTATTCTAAAGATCTTCATCAATGAATTTAATGATATGATCAAGCCAGCGAATTAAACAAATTCACAAAATACTTAATAAATTAATTAGGGACCTAAAAGGCAAAAGATATTGCTTTACATTATTTTTAAACATAGCACACTTCGATAAAGTTTACTGCACAGAACTTTTATCTAAACTTAAAAATATATATGTGTCCAAGGTACTGAAATCTTATTTGCAAAATAAACATTTTTTGGTCGAACATCAAGATAAGTGAACAGATCTGTAGAGAAATGCGTTAGACACTACATTAGATGTGTCTTACACAATTGACACCCCAACCATAGAAATAACTACAATAATAACATATGCAGCTGACATCGTCGTGTTCTCATCACATGTGACGGACTAAAAACAAGAAGAATTAAAGCAAATATGAACAGATTCGTTCACAAAATTTTTACCAACAAATGTGATGAATTTCCTGCACTGATATTAAGGACCAACAGTTGAAATAGACATTGTTAAAGACCTCAGCGTGACTGAAAATTCAATTGGAAGAAACATATTCCTACAAAAAAAACAGCTTGGTCTTCAACTCCAAAAAGTGTATTGGATGGTAGGTAAAAAGTCCAAATCATCAGTAGAAAGCAAGACATTAGTTTACAAAGTAGTTAAGTTAAACCCATATGAACATGTGGTGGTACTCAGCTCTAGAGAACGTCAAGCAACTCTCCGATATTGTGATTTTGCAACGATCCCAAAACAAGGTTCTTAACCTAATTGAAATGCTGCCTGAAATCCAGAAATATAGTGAAAAGTTTGTACAACAGCGCAGGTTCGCTAATAGACTTGAATAATATCAAAAACTAATCGTCCGAAGCACGTCAGTACTGAACAAGTTTAAAGAGACTATAGACTAACCTAGTATTATTTACGTCAATATTATATTGTCAATAAACAACTTGAGTTTATTTTAAATAGAGCAATATCTACTGGACGCTTTCTCTCCATATTTGTTACCAATTACTGAAATACATATTGTTCTCTTGCTAAAAAGGGAAAATAAAAAAAAATAAATTGACTAGTGGTCTGAGAAGCACAAGTCTTCCAAACTAGCGTAAAATTCTAAATTGAAACATGGAAATGGGTAAGCATTTAAAAAATATGTAGATAGTTTAGACCAAAAGCAAATTGAGAATTTTCAAATTATAAATTTTTATTTTCTTGCGAGACATTGAGTCCAATATTAGAATATATGTCTTCAGGGTAATAGTTTACGGCCAATATTATACTTTTTTTCCAAAATATTTGACGAAAGAGTATTAAAAACCAATAACACAGCAAATAACTCTTGCACATAACTGCTTCTTTTATTGCTATTTACTTATCTTTATATGTAAGAAAGTAATTATTTATACAACTTAAAAGTAATTACAAAGGCTAAAATTTTGGCCTGGTAGAATTTATAATGGAGATGCAGGTCGAAACGATAATAACTATTCTTTCATTGCGATTGATTGATATAGGAACATTTGTTATTCCAGATGCATACTTGAACTGATCCCTAAAAGTAGTTTAGGGTAAATAATGCCCCCTGAATTTAATCTCGGAGTCGAAGCTTTCACTCTTTAACTTTAAGAAGAGGAAAGAAACTAAATTATTAATTGGGCCATGCCAATTAAGGTCCACATCTTCCTCATTTGGAATTTTGTCTTAAAAAAATTGTGTACAATCTAAATACTTTCATCATGAAATTTCCAATATGGAGAAATGATATCAGAATAAATTAAATCTGACTATGCTTACAGATCATATTGATCGTTGAGAAGAGGGGATGCGAATGTACTTAAAAGATAATGCGTATTTAAAAATTGAAACCACCCCTGAGAGAGGAAGACAATCTAAAATATCCACGAAAGGGGACGCTATTAGAGTGAGAAGTGCATTTGCTTTCGTAAGATTACGTTTTATATTTTTTATTATATTCCCTATAATGCAGTATGTAAGAGGGCCAGGCCTTATTTTTTTAATTCGTTTATCTGAATGCCGATAAAAATTAAGTAAACGAGTACACCCATTAATTGTTTTTGATTACGTGAAGTTTAAAAATATACAGTATGGAATCCTCTTATGGAATACACTCAGTAATTCAAAAACTAAATATTTCACAAAAACGCTGAAACAGGTAAACTAATGCTATCTGCTTCTGGGCTTCCGGGCTGGAACCGCGTCACTTGTATATCTCACGACGTCTCGTATCCATTTGTATGGGACATCTTCAGGGCTCAACTACTGCATTGAAACTGGTGTAAGTCCATGGTGAACGGGTTAATGTATCGGTAATGGGTCATGGGTCAATGGAGCGTTGCGGTTGCGATTGGGTAGTTTGGAGATGCAGGATTGTCAGCCGTTGTGTAGGGGGTAGCCATCATCGCGGTTAAGGTTATTGGGGTGCTTAGAGATCTGAGATAAACTAATTATTCTGGTGACGTTACCAGTTTTTGAATTATTAGGTCATATGCATTTTTTAGTAGAATTGTATACCTTTCATTTCAGTTTTGGATAGAACTTTTAAAGATCTTTGCAAAAACCCCACACTTAATATCTTTAACAGTTTAAGATTTTTGAGTATTAAGTAGAGATCCTGATCCTGATAATAGTTACTGATTGTTGTTCAAACATCGCAATACACCTCCATCACATCTGAAAGTTCCAAATACTGTATTCGTATCATTTGTTCCGGTATTCTGATACTGTCATCGTGAAGTGATGTCAGCCAAAAACATGTACAGTTTATTTGTAAACGTTTCCGGTGTTTTTTGCTTGTATTTACATACACTTTCTGCAAAGGGAAATATTAGAATAGGTATTTGTTTTACATTGTTTCCTGGATGCTTTATGTGATTATGTTATTGCTACTAGTGACCTCGTAACAATTTCTTGTCATTTATAGTTATTAATCTTTTTAGTTATTTCTTTATTAAAATGTGATATTTGATCAAAATAAATTCAAATTTTAATGATGATAGGACGTGCAATCAGATGTGGGGCTCACACGAAAGTAGTGCAATCTTTCTGTGAAGAACACCCAGATCAATTATCCACTTCACAAGGAAATATATTTAAAATTGAAGAACAGTTCTGGGAATATGGCAACGTAGTAAAACTAAAATCTGTTGAAGACAATGTAAGAATTGACGCCCTTTTACATTTTCAAGAAAATTCTACAAATTCTTCGGGCCAAGTAATTGCAAATACTGGGATCAGCCATATAACCGTTTTAAAATGTTTCGTAATAGAAGAACTTTATCGTTTAAACTTCGATACGTTCAGAAGTTAATAAAGGGCGATACAGACTATAGAAACCAATTTTGTGAACAAGTGATGTACTTACTGGATACTGAGGTTATATCTACAGAGGGCATCATTTTTCCTGACGAATCTGCATTTACTACAAACAGAGATGTCAACCGTCAAAGCTGTAGATACTGAGCACAAACTCCCACTGGCAGCGCCACAATTATACCCAACGTCCACGAATGGTGGGGCAAGTACAATCAATGATCGTATAGTGGGACTTTTTAGTTAACCTCATTGGTCAAAGAAACTAAAACTTCCCAGAATTGAGTTTGTTCTAGTGCTTGTAGTTTTATATCCGAATCGAGAAGATCTAGATATTCCTAATGATATCATGTGGTTCCAATATGGGGAGTACCGGTTCATTATGCTTGCCTTTGTCGAGATTATTTAGACGCAATTTTCAGTAAGAGATGGTTGGAAGACGAAATTTTTTCAAATGTCTACTCAACCCAGATTTAACTCCGTTGGATTTCTTTCTATGGGATTAGTTAAAACGAATACTACTAATTTATATCATTTGAAAGAGTAAATTACAACAGAAATTACAAGAATAGCACCCAATATTTTAAACAATGTTAGAAATTGATTCCATCGTAGGTTAGGAGTGTGCCAAAAAGTTGATGGGGAACATTTTAAACAGTTAGTATGGTTATTAAGAATATTTTTCAACTTTTTCAGTTTTTACAATTTGTGTTATTGCTATCCTTTTCTAAAAACTCTAAACTCGTAGGCATGTAAAATATAGAAAGTCAGTTGTACTGTAATAATTAGTTCAGTTGTACCACCATTTTTTGTAAAATATATACAGTTTTAGAATTTCTAAATTTATTGTATATGAAGTTTCAATACTATCATATATTATAAAGCATATAATGAATAAAATAAGTAACAAAGTAGATATTTTTTCATCAAAGTTCACCAAAAAAAGCAAATATGAACGACCAATTGTTATCTTCTTCTGGGATTCCGGGCTGAAACCGCGTCACTGGTATAACTGCCGACGTTTTCAGTTTTCATTGCAACAAACAGTAGCAGTAGTTGATCCCTGAAGATGTCTCATACGAGTGGGTACGAAACGTCGGCAGTTATACCAGTGACCCGGAGGTCTACGTACCAGATTGACCGATTGTTATTAAATTCTCTGGAATTTGGCAAAAATAAAAATTGTAATTTATTGTTTAAGCAAATTTTCAAGAATAGAATCAATGTAATAATAACTCTGTAATTAATTTTAATTTTTTAAAGTACAATTTCGAATATTTAAACATCAAAATAGAACTGTCGTGTCATACAATTTTACAAAATTTAAGCACCATTTTACTTCTGAATAACACAGTAAAAAAAATTGTCGAACAGTCGGAAAAAATTAATACATACAGTTGAAATAATAAAAAGATAACGGTTACAACCTAGCCAGACTTACGTGTAAATACTTAAATGTTCTTAACGTTACAATCGAAATAGAAAATAATTGTCCTAATGAACACTACTGTTAAAAACAATAGAACTATACTATTATTATTGAATCAATCGCTGTTTTTGAACGGTAAACAGAAAATAATAAAAATGGTTTTGCCTTTTGATTAATCTATTGTAAAAAACATACGCAGCAATCACAAAGAAATATTTCCTACATGTACTAAGATAGGAAATAAACATCTGTTCACTGCTACTGTTTGAAGGTCATAATGTGAAATAATTAATTTTTTTGTAATTATTATAATGAAATTTAACGAAGCATTAAAGTAGACGGAATAGTAATGTTAAATTAAGTACACAATAAACACAAAAAGTAAAGGTTCTAATAACCAACCTAGCAGAACTGAAGTAATTTTATTGTAATTTTTTTGTATACAATTACAGTTTATAATTTTTATTTTACACTTTCTCATTAAAATAATAAGACGACTATTTTTGTTAACTAACTTCCTTTCTCAAATATGTTTTTATCGCAGACAATAACTAGCAAAACTTATTCAAGATTATACTTATATATGCGATCTGAAAAAAAGTAATGTTTCCCTTTAATCGCTGCTAAATATCTCTTCCAAGTATTATATATTAACGCTACTAATGTGAAGAGAAGAAGTGGGAATGTACAGTCAGTCCTACCTTAGAAAGTATGAAGTGTTGATATTCAGGTGCTACCGGGAGGACATATTCCTTTTTCCACATGCTGTACTTGTCTGAACTTTCAATTTTATAAATTGAAAAAAGTTTGGAGATATGTTATCCCGTTTCTTTACAAATTATTAGAAATTTTAATTATCAAAATAATATTACTACTAACAGTAATTTGGCGTGTAATAATTGCATTTTTTATATCCAATACATATTACACTTCTGAAATGTCCTTTTCTAGTACTATTTATAACACTAATTCTTTATTAAAGCTATTAGCATATGAATGTTAAAAGGAATCATTCTATTATTAATAACACCCTATCTACTACATATGTTTCATGGATTGACCAATCATCAGGCAGATTCTGTGTTGTCCTTTTAACATTCTTTTAATTGGCAAATAGCCGTGATGCAGTGCCATCTGTCTATACGCTTTGGTAATTTAGTTATCGACATTGCGAGACAGATGCATTCTCGCTTTTTCGTTCAATTCATTGGACGTGAGAGGGAGGCATGTTGATTATTCACTATTTTTCTGTATCGTAATGATATGATAGACGCTATCAAGGAATCGTTCATTAATAACACAGAATCTGCCTGATGATTGGTCAATCCATGAAACATATGTAGTAGATAGGGTGTTATTAATAATAGAATGATTCCTTTTAACATTCTTTTAATTGGCAAATAGCCGTGATGCAGTGCCATCTGTCTATACGCTCTGGTAACTAAGTTATCGACATTGCGAGACAGATGCATTTTCGTTCAATTCATTGGACGTGAGAGGGAGGCATGTTGATTATTCACTATTAGCATATTTCGACAATATTATTGTTTTACATTTTAATGTATTTCTACTTAGTTCACTACAAAATTCTTTTGAATTCGTATTTGTTCACCTCCTCCAGTCTTATTCCGCCTTTTTTCTCCTCTTAAGATCTTCCTCTCTTCCTCGTCTCTTTGCAATTTCTTCATTTGTTTCACGTTCATGTCTCAAAGGCATATATTGCAGACCTATTTAAAGATTATTACTTTTGGTTCTTTACACATTTTTTTAAAATTCATTAATGCTTCCAGATTCCCATATTTTTTGTTCTGCTGTGGTTTTTATATTCCTCTTCTAGCTTTTATTTCCGAATTTAATTCACTTTTTTTCTATTGCTACTTCTAGATGCACAAAGCCACTAAATTTTTGGAATTTATATTCCATTCCTTCATATGTGTTTAACTGGTGATAGTTTTCTGTTTCTTAGTTCGTATCTTCCATCATCGTGTATTTAGTGTTGTAATATATTTCTAATTTAATGTTATCTTTTAGGCTTTTTCACTTGTGACTAAAATGTCCCTTCTAGCTCGAAAGCAACCTCTTTGAAGTGTTTTCGTAACAAAACTCATTGGTTCATGCCAGTCCTTGTTAAATCGCTGAAAATATTTACTTTTCTCGTGCTTGCATATCTTTCAGATTTATTTTTAGGTTAGGACACTTTGTCTTTCGTCTTCTCAAATATTTGGCGAATTTGAATTTCAAAATCAAGCATATCAACATAAAATTACTTAATTAATCAGAGCTTAAGAAAAAAATATTTCAATCATATGATATATAATCACCCGGTATTTATCAAAATAAAAATACGTATAATACGAAATAAGCAAGAGTACAAACATGAAGGATTTACGATTGTCGGATTTTTTTGTTGGACATGTTAAACAAGATCATTGATTATAATGTAATCAAAATTTTCAATCACGTTCCAGAAAACATTCGAAAATCTGCGCAGTTCGGTCGATAAAAAAACAAATTAATATGTATTTACAAACTTGTTTTTTAAACAGGACGGCTTACTTTGTAAGGGGCAATCGAAATAACTCTGCGAATTATTTATTTATGTATTAAATATTTAATACATAAAAGATGCAACACAATTTATAGTTAGTTGAAACTCGCACTTTGGTTCCACATTTTGTTTGCAAAACTAGCTCTTTGCCTAACAGCCAATGAGTAGCGAAGTTGTTCTGCCACGTGACAAACTTATTACGTTCTCTCTACTGTTTATTAAGGTAGTCAAATGAAACTGAACGCGGTTGTAATAAAGCTATCTATGTCTTGAAATTCTGAATTCAATAAGGCGAAATATGTTATATTTTATAAAACAGATAAGAATAATCTAGTGCAAGATCAACCCAGTTACTTTGTTGAGAAAACCTAAAGCCATTAAAGAGTGGCCAGAGTACTATTGATGGTTTATTTACTAAATATTACGGAGAAAACTAGCGTAGCCTTCCAGAATTATGTTTTTACAAAATTCACCTAGGGAAGAATTCTGTGAAGTAGGAGTTGATGCAACTCGATCAATGTGATGGAATTTTTGTCCAATATCTTTTTTAAAAATTACTTTTCGCATTTAATTTACATTTTCTAAATAAAGTTTGAAAATTTAGAATACTATCCTTTTGATATTAAGAAAGGCTGAATTTGATTTACAAATTTCATTTGCAAAATTATAGGCAAAGTAATTTATCCTTTTTGTCAAAAACGTATAATATTTTAGGTTTCAGATGACTTAATTTACCATTTTCAAGCACTAATATGTACATAAAAACCTAAATACAAAAACCAAATCATTTAGCAGTCACATGTTTTCATCGAATTATTTATTTTCTCCAAATATTCATTTGTTATGTGATTAGAAAAATAATTACATTATGATTAATCTGAATTTTTCAAAATTTTTCTTAATCACCTCTTTGAATTAGCTAATAAGTTCGAATCATTGGCGAAAACCAAACTTTGTGATTTATTGGTACATATAAATTCGACAGTCCAGTAGATTAAAGAGTTATATCTGTGCCATAATGCTTCCTTTCTTAATCTTTTACCTTATCTAACGCCATTTTAGTTAATCTAGTACGTTTTGCTGAAACATCTATCTTTAATAGACTCAATGAGCCATATAGATAGAGCGAGTAGAAACATAAAGTAATGACCCTAATAACCGACCTAGCAGAATCAAAATTTCTTACGATTTGTTTTTACATTTTTTTAAATTATTTTTACTTGTTTTATTACATATTAAATGAAACAACATTATAAATGTGATTTTAAAAATTTTTAATAAAAAGGCTAGTTACTTAACCGCAATTTTATATTTTAAGGCCAACATATTTTCCTTCTTTACAAATTATTATTAACTTCGAAAGACATTAACAAAATTTGATGTCTATAATTTATACATAATTTTATATGAAATCAATTTATTTCTTATCAAAATGACAATATACGAGGATGGTTCCGTAAGTACCCGGCCTGACCTAGAGATGGAAGAAAATATCACTGTATTAGAAAGCACACAATCTATGAAGCATATATTTCAAGTTTGAAGGCGCCACGTTGTTTAGTATTTGTTTGGCAGCCATCAGTAATGGAGAAAATTGGTCATCGTTACGTGATACAATACTTTTATTTGAAAGGCCTCAGCCCAACCGATATAAAAGCTACAACAGTGAAATATTAGGTAACAGAGTCTAAACGAGGCCGTACGAGTGGTCGACCGAATAAGGTGACGACTCCAGAAATGGTGAAGAAAATGCACAAAGCGGTACTGGGTGGAAGTTTCATAGCAACAAAGTAGAATTTTGCGCAGTTTCATAACCATGGATGAAACATGGATCTATCACTTCACACTCGAGCCAAAAGAACAATCAAAACAATGGACTCAAAAGGGAGAACCGGCTCCAAAGAAGGCGAAGACCGTCTCATCTGCAGGCAAGGTCATGGAATCGGTTTTTTGGGATGCGCGTGGAATAATTGTCATTGACTATCTTGAAAAAGGAAAAACTATCAACGGCGGAGGAGCAAGACAATTCTTATTATAAAAAAGGTATCGAACTTATTGAACATTGCTGGGAAAAGTGTATAGAGCTGAAAGGAGATTATGTTGAAAAATAAATATAAGTATTTCTTTCCAAAATTTTTGTGTTTACTTTGTTGGGTCGGGTATTTCTGGGACCACCGTCGTACAACATATTAAAAGTATACAATATTGGCACAAAAAAGAAAATAATTAAATTTAATATTTGCAGCAGGTCTCTTTTTCTCATACACTAAAAGGTTTTTGTCAATAGAATACATGGGTTTTTTCAAATGTTAATTTATTAAGAAATATATATATATATTATATACTTGTCTTTAAAATTTAGAAATTTAATTTCATCAATTATTGCTAAAAATAAATAATTCAAAAAAATGTGAAAACAAAATTACCTCATTAGGGGGGTTATTAAGTGTAATTTTAAAATCATTTCATCACATACAACCGGACAAAAAAATGTCGAAATACATTCGACCTTTTTCTTTTAACAATCGCGACTAATTCGATGTAATTTTGCGATTAGTGGTGTCTCCGAATCCTCTCGAAAACTCTTATCCAACAAAACGAAAAGGAAACGAAAAAGAGAACTGCGAACTAGCCGAGCTGAATGAGAATTATTGTGAAGGGCACTCCAACGCTTAAGTAGCTTAAGTGAGAGGACCCTTTCCAACACACGGGAACTTTAAGAGGATTTGCTAACAATGGGCTGAACCTGAACAACTGTAAACATTGGTTTTGAAAGAGATTAAGCTCTATAAGTATACATGTATTGTTGTTGTTATTCACCTTTTAAATATGTTTTATTTAATGGCAATAGATTCTCTTTGTAAGGTTTGGTAGCTGCATAAATATAGTTTATAGACGAACCTAGTAATTTTAGGTATTAGGCGTTTATTAATGTTATAGTACTTAAACAAATTACTATTATATTTTATGGGTTAAATTTATTCCATTAACATAAGTGAAAGCTTACTTATTTAAGCTATGTATACGTTTTTATATGTAGGTCAAAGTCGTGTTAAAGTAATAGTAGACTTGGTTGATCTTTGTCTATCTACATCTAATGTTATACAAAGAAACTCTCTCTGGAGTTTCAGGAAAATGTTTTTTTTTGTAATTTACGTAAATAACAATTTAAACATGTAAGTTAACATTTTTATAATAATATATTTATTATTATGTAATTTCTAACTTGATATATATACCACCAATTTATTTTAACCAATTAACTATGTTAATTATTACATACTACAACAGTGTATTATCGATAATAGTATGCATAATAACAGCACTGCTGTCTTTCATTTATTATGCGAGTAATACAAAAGAGTATCATAAAACAAGTTTATTTTTTTAATATAGCTGCTGTATTTTTAAATTTTCTGAAGCAGTTGCCACAGGAAACTAATGTAAGATTGTTATTTACAAAATTCGACACTGGTATCTTGTATCTGTCATTAATGAGTATTATTACCTTTTGAAACGTAAAAAAAATAATTACACAAATACAAATGATAAATAATGGATATGTTAGAAATTCTTATCTAACGCAATAATAATAAAAATAACAATAAGTTATTTATGTCCAACGGGCGAATCCGAATAAGTATACAATAAAATTTAATTAAACATTATAATTTTACATGCACTGCCCAAAATAATTAACGGATATTCTATATAATCGAGCATAAGCAGAAGCGCCAATTAGTGCTCGCCATTTCAAAACGGTTTCAGCGGATTATTTTATAATTATCACCGCCAACTAACAAGGAAAAGATGCGAAGGAAAATTTTGACGAACTTAATCGCCTAAATGATTTTTAAATTCTATTTTAGTAGCAATCTATTAATTTTAACTTTTTTAAACAAGAAAACAAATGTATAGATGGACGCTTGAAACACGTTCCTTGGTTAGTACTAAATCTTCAACTTTGTAGTAAAAATTTGCAATTTTGGGCGTCGTCCAAAGTGTAAACACATCACAATCTTTCAGAGCTCCATAGGCAAGCCATAGATCAATTAGAATTTGCATAACACAATAGTGTTGCTGAAGTTTTTTGAGTGATCCGAAGCATGATTGGTAGACTTTGGAATTGGTTTTTGGAGGTGCATGAGAATCGCAAGGGCCAGGTCGACCAACATAACACAACACTGTTGCTGTTGAAGAAGTGAGCCGAAGCGTGATTGGTAGTCTTTGGAATTGTTTTTTCGACGTGCTTGAGAAACGCAAGGGTCAGGTCGACCAACATCAAAAACACCAGAGAAGATCGGTACCTGTAGCAATTGGTACATAGAAAACCCAGATTCGAAATAATTGAAATTGAAATTGTTAGTGCCAGTGTAAGATTACTATCAACTTGAACAATAATAAGTCGAATGTGGGCAAATAAGCACATCAATTGGGATCATAATTAATGGAGTTGAGACTTATGCAGTGACGAATCCAGATTTACATTGCAGCCAGGTAATATGCGTGAACCTGACACACACAATAACAAACTTTGTCTGAAAAAAACCTTAGTATGGAAGTAGTGGTGTAATGGTGTGGGTACAAAATGGAGTTGGCACTACTCAGAATTCATTTTTATTGACGATATTGTTTGTCCTCAAGATGGCGAGTAACTGGATTGGTGAATTTGGTGTAGAGGGAGCCAATTAGCCAGATGGCACTACAATAGAATTCACTTCGGATATTGTGGAAAGACCTGTTGCCGCAGGAAATATGCTGCCAAGAACGTTTCAAGTATTATGAATTGCTGTCAGAGAGCAGTGAGATATAAATTCCCAAAAAAGTTTCAACATAATAATCCAGGCTGTACCATTAAGATCGCAAACGTTTTCAAATGTAGAACGCACATTATTGATTTTTTTGTAAAAATTATTGCAATAAAACTATAAAATTTATTATCTGTATGTTTTTCCTGCACGCCCAACAAGACCACTTTAAAACTTGTGCGAAACTTGTGCGAACAAGTTAAGATACAGTAGTGTTTACTTAAAACGAACCAGAATAAAGTGAACTCTTGGTTAAAGCGAATCAATTTGAAATGTACAAATTAAGGTCTCATTTGAACTAAATTTATTGTTTCCACATGTAACGATATTTTGGTGAAAACGAGCTTTTTCTAAATATAAAATTAGTTTTAGCTACTTCCCAACTCTTTTGTGTAAAGGCCATTTCATTTCATAAACAGCATGGATTGGAATTCGCGATCAGGCTCGTGTTAATAAGTGGTTCATGTTTATTATTTATTGATACAATAGCGAGTACAAAAATGAATGACGCTTATGAAAACAATACGGAAATCTTTTACATTAAAATGTCAATATGAAAAATGAAACTATTACAAACAGTTATAAAACAAAGTACAACATGTATCAAAATGAATCTAAGTAAATCAACGGTTGCAACAATTTGGAAGAAAAGATACAGAATATTTAAAAAATAACTAAATTCAAGTATTAAAAAAGTTAAAAGGTCTACTAACTTGAAAGTGTATAAGAGCTTATTAAAACGGTTTAATCAACGAGTTAACAATGTAATTGGTTCTGGTGTCGTGATATAAATGAAAACCGAGGATTTTGGCAATAAATAGTCAAAAAGATGTACCACATCCTGGTGATTCTGCTCAAATCGACGAGGAAAATATAGAAGCAATAAGCGAGACAGATCTTTATACCACAACACATAAAATTGCCGGAGTTAAGTAGATGTATCGCATAGACATTAGGTTGATGCATACGTAGGTTTCTAGAACAGTAGTGCCTAGAAAAAAATTATTAGGCATACATATGTTAGTTATTTTAATATCATATTATTTCATTGGATACATTTTGAATTTGTGTTGAATATCAAGTAGAAAGGAACGAGCATATCCCCTGATTCGAGTTCAATAGTAGAGTCCCTAGAACCATTTGTATCGTTTACAGAGAAAACTTCGTTGGGGAGAGTACAGTGCCGAAATGGTTTTCTCAATTTAAAGAATCTGCTTTAATAACGATGTCGCAGTTCAAAATTGGCTTAACGACTTCTTTACTGGCAAACCACCGGGCTTTTTCAAGCGTGGAATCGAAAGATTACGATCGTTGGGAGGCGATCGTAAATATTGAAGAAGAATATACTTATTCTTGATTAGTTCATGTACTTTTTTGGTTAAAAAATTAATAAATTTTGAGTTCAATAAAAACTCAACAAACTTATTCATGAATCTATATTAAAAGTTCCTCATAAACTTGTCTACGAAACCTAATAAAAATGGTTTATTTTTGACATGATTGACAATACGATGAAAAATAGAATGTTTACAATAAGTAAGAGGAATCCCTTATAAATCCAAAACCAACATTCATCAAGAAGTAGGTTATGTTATCGGCTTGACGAGATTACAGAAAAATTGCTTTATATATATATATATATATCTATAACTAACCAAACGTAACGATGCAACCTAAGAAAAACAACTAGAATTGACAATTCACCATGACTATGCAAGTAATTATGATGTTGCATTGCACTTAATTCAATTTAATGTCGATACAAACCAGAAACTTTGTGAATGTGAAATTATAATGTTGCTTGAGAGATGATGCCAAAAGGTCACTGATAATGGATACATATGAAAACATTACTGAATAAAAATGTATTTTAATATAATAATAAATTAAATTAATAATAAAGGGATTGAAATATTTCGGATCATTTCGCAAAGAAAATTATTCGTGAAAAATAAAGAATAAAAAATAATATAATTCAAAGTAGAACTATTTATTTACGTGTGAAATTTTAATGTTTACACTTTATTAGATTCCAACTGACTTGCGAAAGTTAATTCACTTACATATATTGCCACTCTTGATAATTCAAATCTAAAACCAACTTTTCATGCTTTTATTAAAAAAAATTGTTTGAATTTATCTAAATATAATAAATATTATTAAACTTTATTTAAAAAATAAAGCAACAACTGAAGGGAAAGAAAAAATGTAATAATGAGGTTACGTATAGGTAGTATTATCTAGTTTTTGTTAAATTGTGTAATGAAAATTATTACAAATTTCGAAGATGTATTTGTTGTTTGTCCAAGAATTCTTTTTCTTCTATTTTAAATGATCCAATGCAAAATATATGTAACTTTTAGAATATTATAAATGTTATTTCACGAGTTTCTTAAATATTTTTACAAAAAACTAAAATTAGATTTTAACTTTTATTAGTCTTAACTGTTAAGATTCAAGTCCGAATTATTTTTTGCAAAGACTCTTAACCGACATGTTAAAATTCGTTTTTTCTGAAATACATACATATATTAATAAAATTAATTAGCTAACTATATTTTTCATTTAAATTCCAATACCAATGTTTTTACGAGTTCCTAAAATTGTGTTTAAAATTCAAAAACTTTTGTCCACAAACAATAGAGAATTTGTTCACTAACTAAATTTAATCAAATAATTCAAAAATATTATAGCATAATTAGCCGAGGCTTCATTCGTCTATCAGGTCTTAAAATATTATTTTTAGGGTTTACAAGTATTTAAAAATATTATTATGGCGGTTAGTTAAAAATAATTTCTATTTTTCATTATTAACAACACGCTGTTCAAAAAGAGAAAATTATATATTTTGTAACAAAGCAAATACGGATAAGGATGCAATAAAAATTTTTATTAAAAATTACAATTACGGCGGATTTCAGAATTTTATTATTTTTTACGGTAATTACAATAAATATCTTCTTATAAAATTGTCGCTCTCCCTCAGCGAGAACATTATGAAAAAAATTATTATTATTTGTTTTATTTAATTAAAGTTACTGTTACTTATAATTTTATAGTGGTACCTACTCTTTTCTGACATTAAATAATAACTAGAAATTAAGAATTTAAATAATTCGTTTTTTTTATGCTCTTTTTAATTTAAGAGTTTTATTTACATATATAGTTATTTTAGTTTTTATTTTCACTGTACTTTTGTGTTCTGTTTGTCGAAATAAACATTATTATTTTTATTATTATTTTCATTGTAATTATTATTATTCGAACCAGTGAAAGTGTAATTTCATTTCGCCTTTGATAAAGTATTTTTGTTTAATTTTAAATATTAATGAATACTGATCTTTTTCTTTTTTTTTGGTGTGGGTAAAAAGAAGATAGAATTTATTTAATAAATAAGTTATTGTAAACAGAAAATATTAGCACAATATTCTTTTTCTTTAAAGGAAAATATACATAAATATTATTATATAAAAGAATTACTAAAAAATTAATAAAAATTTTTTAAGTCAAAAAATTAAATATATTTCAGTTTAATAAATTTTAAAGTAAGACTTCACTCCAATTTTTATTGTCTCACTTTGCTTATATTTAAATTACATAATAACATTACCTTTTTACTTAATTAAACCTATCGTTGTTTGTAACTCTGTAACCTTCACACCTAATGAAGTTATTGACTAATAAATAATAAGATAGAAATTTTAAAAAAATTAATTTCTAAAAATATATATGTTTATCAGAATATTTTTAAATTAACAACACGTCCATTCGCGTCTCACATATTTTGTTTTACTCATTCTAGTTAATTTATGACCATTCATCTTAAATCTAAATGAAAATCTTAATTTGAACAAAATTGGCTTGAATGCGCAGTAAACTAGCTCTCTTAAAGTTACTTAGCAAGCAATAGATGCGTATCAAGACATCGCTTGCTTATTAAGTAGTTACCTACATATATAAAGAATATAAAAACTATTAAGGGACTAAATATATTAAACAAGATTTTCATATTAAAAAAATAATAATTAATTTCTTGTATGAATAAAAAACATAAGTAAAATGTAACAAAACATAATTGATAAGTCATTAAATATCTATTATTTTGGAAATATTTGTTTTTTTTATATAAACTAGGTACTTTGTAACCACACTGAACTAGAGTGAGAATTGTAATAGTTTTTGTCAAATTATAAATTGGAAAGTAGATTTTTAAAAATGAATTAACTTTAAAAATATACATATTTCTATTTTTATTTATTGAATAGTATATTTGCATTTACATTTTTGTAAAATTTAAAAAAACGAAACAAGGTTAAATAGTCGTATGACAATTTTTTCCACAGATTTTGCAAATAAAAAAATATTCCTTATTACTGTAAAAATTAGTACAATTTTTCAGAACCAATTATTGCAATTTTTACTATAAATTTACTTTTTCTCTCCATTTGTGCTATATATACGGGCTACTGTTTTCTACATATACGTTGAAAATAAAATTGTCTTTTTCTTTGAAGTCGAAAAAGCGAAAATATTCAAAAATTGTCTTAGATGTCTAAATATATAAACAGCATCTACTTACAACAGAATTTTTTATATTCATCGTCATCGCTGGTATTTGAGTGCCATAAAATTGGCCCGCTGTCGGTGTAATATCTGTCAACATATTGTCTATAATCTTCAATCAAAATCCACACAAGTTTTTCAGCGCATACGTGCATCTAATAAGAGTACACGTTCAAAACGAAAATTACGTCAAAAACTAATGATTATCGAATCTGTCGACGAGACGTTGCGACAACATAAAACTACACAACTGTACATTTGATAGGTACCAAAATATGATACCAGACCGTTATTGATGAGATCACATTGCTTACTGATTCTGAGAAGGGGAAGGTCCCCAACGCTGAAATCACACGTTCTCCCACCACCGCTTCATCGTGGTAGGCGTGGCCGTTGTACAGTGGCCAATCCCGGTACTACCTACGCAATGATCGAGTCACACCCACCGTTCTTTTTTCCTTTTTTTTTAAAAGCTGTGGAACCGCGTTTTTGTGCGCATGCGTTTCTTCGTCTTATGTTGGGGAATGGTTCGGCGTTCGAGAAAGAACCGATTCCCCTCCGGCACAAATTACAACTTAACTTATTACTACCAGCGCTTTTACCATGATGTGCGGTGTACAACATCTATTATTTTGTAAACAAACGTTCTATTAGCACATTGTCAACCGTGCATTATTGTGAGAGTTTCTGGTTATTTGTCGGCATAATTACATGGGAATTATATATGATGATCTGTCTATTTTGTAGTTATGTTTTGGTATTTTACTTTGCTTCTGTCTTTCTAAAAAACAAAGTAATAGGTCAAAAAGAATAAAAATCACGGAAACTCTTGAACATAATTGAAAAATTGGAACAATTATGATAATCAATTTATTCGCTTGAAGAGCAGGATATTGAGGAACGTTCCAATTTAAAACAATTATTTATTTATTAGTAGCGCAAGTAACAGCGATGTTATAGCAACCCCAACATAATACGTATTCATTCCACAGTTTTCGGTCATTTCACGACACATGCTGATCAAATTTTAGGTAACAAAGATGTCAAACCATATACAGTTCTGTGCCACATAAAAGTTTAGAAATAACACACCGGGTATACTCCAAGTATAACGTACGAACGAACAATTCAGGATGCATTGAATTTATGCAATATTCAGAGTGATGCAAATAACAGATACATTAGTATGCATATTAAGTTAGAGACTTCCTACATTTTGAAATTACTTTGTCATTCATATATAATGTTAAATCTTAAGTATGTTTACCCTAATATTTGTAGACCTTTGCTAACATCGCTTCTAAGTCAAATTTTATAACGCGCATATTGCACGTATTGTTACCCAGTATGAAGCAACTTAAAATTTGTAAAAAAAAGTAAAAAATTAGAAAAAACGTATAACACTTTTAAAATATCATTTTTAGATAAACATTCAGGAAAAACTGAACCGAGGTGGTAAAGAAGATAATTATGTCAACAAGATTACCTATCTAAAGAATCATGAACACTGAATCCAGGTCAAGAATTGATGCAAAATAAATCAGATTTTTAATAAGAAAATAATAACAAAAGGAAAAGAGATAAAATTAGAAACGAAACATTTAAACAACAACTAAATATTGAATCTCTACGAAGTAAGGTAATTGAAAAATTACTGAAATAATTTTCATAACCAAAAAACGCTAAAGGAAGGCCAAGAAAAACATAAAATTAGAAAATAAGAGAAGATGTCGAGAATAAGGAAGTAAAATAGGAATGTATGAAAGAAATAACGAAATAGAGAAACAGATGAAGCAAATATGTATAATAGAAAATAGCTTAATTTCCCCAATCTAACACTTAAGAGTACACAGGCTTATAATAACAATCCAAGACTGAAGACAAACAAAATTCCAGAAAATTTCTGATATGTCTCTGAGATACAAATAGTTGCATATCAACTCTGAACAAATGAATTCTATATTCTCCTTTGTGATTTTAGGAAATATGCGTATGAATTCCGAAACTACAGACAACAAGGGCAGACGGGCTACGTGTATTGTAGCCTAACAACATTGGCTGTCACATTACGAAATAGGGAAAGATGAGCACGTGTGATAAAACATATTTACGTCTCAATACCATTACGCATCCGTATAAAAACGTGTCGAAATAGAAAGTGTTTGAGAAATAAGTAAGAAAGAATAAACAAAACCGCTCAACAAATTGCTAACCGGTAAAATTTTCTGTATCATCTTTTGGAATGGTTTACGAACATCGACTTGTAAATGTCGCCTGTTAGATGTTGCGAAAGAGGAGGCAAAAATACTATTCCTTATGATCTAGATATATCACCTTACCATTATCGTCTTTTTTAGACGGCTTAAAGGAATTTTAAGGAGCAATTTTAGACAAACAGGAGCGTCGGATATTTTGTGCAAAACTGACACTCACAAAGTTTCTGCACAACAGGAAATAAGAAGCTGCCGCCGTGTTGAAATTACACTTACAAGCAGAAAGTAATTATTGGAAAACCAAAACTGTTAATTTTTTAATTTTCCTAGTGAATTTTTACAGCAACTCTTTAGTGTATATTGGAACACATATACTGAGGAAATAAAAAATTGTGATATAGGTTACAGATTTACATAAAATAATTTGGAATTTGCTATAACTTTTTATAACAAATATTTCGTTAAATAATACCCCTCGTTTCTTTACTTCTTTAATAAAAGTTTCTGCAAAAATCTGAAGAATATTCATGATGAAAAGTGGGCTACATATGGATAAAGTAGCTAGTTTTATTTCTAGGAGGAATTTCGTTCCAACAATTTAAATTGGACAGAAAATTTAGATAATATCTAATACAGAAGTTGTCTAAAAGAAAAAACACAAGAAGTTTTAAAAAATTTTAAAATTTAGTAACTCATTTGAAAATAAAGGAACTGGAAATACAAGAAGTAGTATTTTTAAGACATTGTTATATTCGAAATAAAAGTATGATTCCATAAATACTTTTGGATGGAGACTGCGGTTGATTAACTTAATCACTGAAGGTTGATATATAACCTCTTTCCACATTAATTTTCGTAATTCTGTACACGTCTTTCGACTTCTAAGTTGTCATCATCAACAGATAATTAAAAGTGTCGCACCTGGAAAACTACGGCAAAATACCCGTACGAAACAAATTCCGCACACGATCTCTACAGTTGAAAGCCAAAACGCACACTGTTTAATTATCTGGTGATGATGACAACTTATTTGTCGAAATGTGTATACAGAATACAAAAATTAATGTGGAAAGGGATTATATGTCATCCTTCAGTGATGAAAATAAAGTTTTAAATTGCAATTACATTCTTACTCTTAGGAGTTATACCCTAAGACGTTAATAAAAAGGGGTTTTTAATAATTTTTTTATTCGAAAGAGAACAAATAAGTACTTATGTTGAATTATAAAGCAATACAACATGATTCGTAGATTTAAGAATAAATTATAAAAAAATGAATAAACGTACATATAATATAGAGAATATATTTTAAATAAACAGATATGCAAAAACATTATATAAAGATTTTGAAGACTATTAAAGTACTAAAACAGTAGATTTTAAGCTTATTCAATTCTAAAGAAAAGTTGCGTAAGAAAATCGCCAAATTCGCAAAAAAGCTAAACGACTGTATGCTTACATAGTTTCTTTAGCATTATAATTGGGGGATAAGATCGATCAATAGAGTTTAATGATATTCTGACACTTATGGGGAACAAATGGAATCTCTGGAAGATAGAAATATGGCCACAATTTTCTATGGCACGTAAGAGATTTTAAAAATGTCAACTATCACGGAAGACGTCTGTGAAAAATTATCAGGTATCCAAAAACCACCATGTGAAAGAAACGACCTAGAAAACTACCGTGCACGATAACACCAAGTTCAGGAAATTAATAAACGTCAATTAAAATTAAACAAATCAATATAGTAAGTAGATATTTTGCAGTCATTTTTACCTTGCAGTCTTGAAGATGGATGAAGGTCTCAGTAGATCTTAATACTGAGCGTCGATGAGTAGATTGGTCACATTGATCCAATTACATCATTTCTCGAAAGAAAAGTGCTCCTAATTATCCATTACAGGTATAGAACAACGTTATAATTGGGTGTTTTTTAAGCTGCATGAGAAATATCGATATCGATAACTACGGTTTGACAGCTGATAATGTCAAACTGTGTTGACATTTCTGTTCAGTAAGGTTTGGCAAGTCATCATGAATCGTTTAATGCCAGAACAACGCTTCCAAACTGTGGAAAATTACTTTGAAAAAGATAAATCTGTTCGCGAAGTTCATAGAGCACTTAGTCCATTCTACGATCAACATAATCGGCCTAGCGAGCAAGCAATTCGTGCAGTTATTGATCGTTTTCGCACTAATTTTACTCTTATTGATTCAAAACCATCAACAAACCCGAACGACCATCGTTTGCGTCGCATTTTTTACTGATTGGGCTCATTTGAAACTTGCCGAAGATGAGCATTTTTATCAAAGCATTGTGTTTAGTGGTGAAACTCATTTCTGGTTAATTGGCTACGTTAATAAACAAAATTGCCGTATTTGGAGCGAAGACAATCATCAAGCCGTTAACGAATCACCATTACATGCATTAAAATTGACTGCTTGGTGTGGTTTACACGCTGGCGGCATCATCGATTCTTATTTCTTTCGAAATGAGGAAGGAGCTGCCGTTACGGTGAATGGCGAGCGCTATTGAGCCATGCTGACTGAATTTTGGTTTCCAAAAATTAATCAGCTAAACATCGACAAGATTTGGTTCCAACAAGACGGCGCACCTTGCCGTGCAGCGCACTTAAGAGTCGATTTATTGCAAAATCAATTTGGTGACAACTTTATTTCCAGAAGTGGTCTTGTTCACTAGCCCCTTCATTCGTGCGATTTAACATCTCTGGATTACTTTTTATGGGTCTATATTAAGTCATTGGTTTATGCCTACAAACCAGCAACTTTCGAAGCATTGGAAGCCAATATTCAAGTCATCATTGACGCCATACGGCCAGGTTTATTGGAAAAAGTGTCAAAAATTGGACTGATCGAATGGACCATGTAACTTGTAGCCGCGGCGGATATGTGCCGGAAATCATATTTAAAAAATAAATGCCATGAAATTATCTACCAGATTATAATAAAAAAAAATTCATTCCAACAATATTTCTATCTTGTATTATCATTTTAAATTCTCAAGCTCTTAAAAAAACGCCCAAGACAACATGTTAATGATTTAGAATGCGTTAAGGGACCACCAGAACAAATGAGAAACCACATAATACAGTGAAGCCCAATTAGTTAGATGAATTGATATTTTATCAACTTTTGATTGACTCCCTTCATTCGTCATCGAGTTTTTATGTACATTTTTAACACTTTTTATTGGTTAAAGGCTAAAAAATACGTTTGTTTTTACTTTAATTTCTTTATAACTAAGTTACATACAAAAATTCCTTATATTTGATTACACAGATAGTTCCCAAACTATTTAAATTCTTGGAGCCCTTACTGTATTTCTGCAAAATAATGAAATTAATTAAATAATTACATGAAAGTTAGTAAAATGTAATCGGATAATGAGAACCGCTAGTATAAATAATAATTTTGTCATGACTAGATAACTGAACAGATAGTTATTAACTACTCATGCTTGAAACTCCTTTCCTAAAAATAACAAGAATAGAAACGTATTAATTTTTTATTAGTTATTGGATATGGTAATGAATCAACAACTTGCGACGTAATTTTATAGTCCTTGCTAAAAACCAGGGGGCAAACGAGCTAGAAGGAATGCAAAAAACTCAGAGTTCCACGCCGACAAAGTAAGTAAAAATATCGCAACTCTATACTTACCTCCAACAAGAAGCATCTGTAATAAAATTTAAAACAAATGAACCAATATTGTTATTACTATTTTATGTTTCATTATTTTGCCAGCGCCCGCCTGAATAAAAGAAAAAGTAGAAAGCTATAACGTCGGAGAATAACCGGAGATTTCGAAGAGGTTCAGTAATACATATCGGAATATACATACACATGGATGTATAGATGCAGTAACGTTTTTATTGAGTTTTAAATAAAAATTCTTACGGTCCATTGTTTGTCAGATAATTTTCTCTGGTAATAATTTTTAATTTCCACTTAGCCGTCTGCTCAATACGTTGTAAATGCAAACCACTGTAATAGATTCAAAACTCATTGTTATGTTATTTATTGTATTACAAATTCATCTGGGGTGGTGAAGGTTTATATCTATTTCTACACTTTTGTGCATGATGATACACTCGTATCTGTAGTTAGAGTGTCTGCTTATTAGATAAGCTCATTACCTTAATGGCAACTGGAAATCATATTTTAATTATATTCCTATTTACTTTCAACTGTTGTTTCAAATCTTTTACAAAGCAAGTAAATTAATGGCATTCTTCTTAGAGTATTGACGATATTTCTTTATCCTAGTAAATATCTACTAAAGATACCTTTGATTCAAAGCTAACTTTACTGACCCCAATATCATTAGGTCAGCTTTTAAATCATTGGTATTCATCATAAGAACAACTAAAGACTTGATAATTTGGATGTTTTTGTTTTTCATCTTGTTAGAAATAACACAAGTGCACCAGAGTTTTGGAAAGTTACTTTTCTCGTTCCGGATAGTAAATTCTAACAATTTAAATATTCCTACAGCTAGAAGCTCAGAATATATTTTCTGGCCATATGAAAAGACACACTTCACAAAACAATAATACAAATAGACAATAAAATCACACTATTAGACCACAGTAAAGAAGAATATATAATAACGAACAATGTAAACCTGGAAAAAAAAATAATACATGAACACATCCGCATCAAATAACACAAATACACATTGGCAAACAGGCAACCAACAAATTGATAAAATCGGAAATATTTACAAGAAACAAGAAAGTGAAGGTTTCGTGATTGAAATGCACGACTGAGTGAAACCTAGAAACTATAATAAATATATCATAAAACAAAACGACATTGAACACATATGCAGACAATGTTACAAAACATCTGAAATAATTGAATATATGACAGGCGTTGCACAAATTTAGCACAAACGAGATAGATACATCAGTTCTGCGAGGTAAAAAGACATATGGCTCGATTGCAAATTCTTTTCCATTCCCTTTTATTCATTGTCATTCTTCACCATTCTCTTATGTTAATTTCTTCCAAATCTTTTTCTGTCATTCGTGTCCATGCAATCACCGGTCTGCCTCTCTTTCTTCTTCCAAAAATGTCTCTAGCTAGAACTTCTTTTGTTGGTTTGTCCTTTTGTAATCTTGTTACATGGCCCAATCATCTCATTCATTTCACACTCATAATATCATTTAAGAATGAGTCGTTTTAATGGGTGATTCATTATGATTTACTTTTTTCAATAGCGATTTTTTGACAAATGAAGTCGTATCAAACATTAACGCTATTTTAGTTAAGTATTATGTGACATTTTATTATGGAAAGACTCAGCCCCGGCAAAACGTCTACTAATTATTCAGCTGTATTACGAAAATTAGCACTTCACGAGAAATGTTTCTCGTGCGGTTAGAGCAACTTATGGTCTACGTAATCGGCCCACCGAACGTACAATTCGCTATGCCATCGAAAAATTTTCATTATTGGGTAATACGCGACCAAATAGACCGCATCCAGCAAGTAGTGAAGAAAATATAGCGATAGTAGCTGAGAGTGTACGCGATCACTGTGAAGAATCGATTCGATGTAAATATTAACAGCTTGGCTTGTCGTATGCCACAATTTGGCGTAAATTCATAAAAATCTTGGTTTAAAAGCATACAAAATTCAACTCAGTCAAGAAACAAAAGCAGCTGACCTTTAAAATCGTCACCGTTTCAGACTTTGAGCTCTTGAAAAGCTTGAAGAAGGTCTACTGTTTTCGACCAAAATTTTATTCAGAGCTGAGGCCAATTTCTAGCTTAAGGTAATTACCGTATTTGGAGTGAAGAGCAACCCAAATACATTCAAGAGCTGCCACCACATCCAGACAAAACCACGGTTTAGTGTGATTTTTGGGCAAGTGAAATCATTGGTCCGTATTTCTACAAAAATGAAGACGACCGCAATTTAACTGTGAATGGCGTTCGTTATCGCGCCATGATAACGCATTTGCATATTTGCTGCTTGAAATTCAAGCCCGTGATCACGACGACATTTGGTTCCAGCAACACTTTCCACACAGTCCGTGAAAGCATGACTTTATTGCGAGAACAATTTGGTGACCACATTTAATTTCACGAAATGAATCTGTGCAATGGCCGCCTAGATCATAGGATATTACGCATTTAAACTTTTTCCTTTGGGGTTACATAAAGTCCAAAGTCTACATGGATAAGCCATCTACGATTGGCAAATGGAATTCAACGTTACTCGTGTTATTCGCCAAATACCATGCTCGAACGCGTCATCGAAAATTGGAAACTTCAGAATGGACCATGTTATGCGCAGTTATGGTCAACATTTAAAGAAATTCATTTTTAAAAAATAATTGTCAAGAATGGTTCTTTTGCGTGATATTAAAGAATACCTGATAGAATTGAAGTTTTAGATTTTTTTTAACTATGAAGTTTTCGATACCGGCCTCTTAGTTATTACCTTATAGTATGTTTCTGTTGAAGTAATTCTCACCTATATTATTAGCTTTGCTTCCTCTGCTATCTTTTTCATTGCATCATATACTCTCCTCTTCTTACAGTATCATAAGCCTGTGTAAAAGCAATAAATAGCACATATAGCGGTAGATTGTGATATGTACAATGATTAAGTTTAATATAAATAGAAGCACTTGATCAGTAACTGATCTATTTTTCCTAAACTCACATTAATATCGTCCTATTTTCCTTAGCGTACTTTTATTTATTCTATTCTTAATTTATTACTGCTGTTACTTTATTTATTGACAGTATCCATTAGGGTACAACATACAGAGCTAGTTAAAAATTCAAATTAATAGACACTAATGATACAAGTACAAACCAAATTGGAACAGAAACATTTTCAAAGTTTATACAATTACGCACCAGACAGTACACTAACTCATAAAAATACTAAAAGGACATAGCTAATTGACATTTCTTTTCTAACACCCATAACCTTCAACAAAAATATATAAAGAAATGTCTTCCAATAACAGGTTTCATTTTGATATTTGAAAAAAAACGAGTATTTTTAAGCGAAATCATCGGATGTTTATTTAATTGTAAAGAGGAGGGTATGTCATTAAAAACGTAAACAATATCAGCCAAATGGCCACCACGGCTACGCTTGCAGAACCACATTCTTTTCATGAAATTTTCCTTAATATATGAATAACTTCATGAATTTCATCTTTGAGGTCTTCAATCGATTGTGGGCAATTGGCCTTATCTTTCACGTAGCCATAAAGAAAAAAGTCTAAAGGTGTTTAATTACAAGATCTAGGTGGCCAATTATGATCGCTTCTTCGATAAATCATACGGTCAGGAAACTTTTCACGCAAAAGAGCGATGGTATGTATCGTTACTTGTGTGGCACGTAGCGCTGTCTTGTTGAAAATAAACGTCGTCCACATCAACATTTTCCAAGTCCGGCCATACAAAACCATTAATCATCGTTCGATAGCGCAGTCCATTCACCGTAACAGTTGCTCCAGTCTCATTTTCGAAAAAGTAAGGTCCAATGACCCCGCCAGACCAAAAACTGCACCAAACAGTTACACGTTGAGAATGGAGAGGCTTTTCAACAATAATTCTTGTGTTTTCCGAGCTCCAAGTGCGACAATTCTGCTTATTAACATAGCCTCCGAGGTGAAAATGGGCCTCATCACTCAAGATGATTTTTCGATGAAATTCAGTTTGATACATTTCAAGGACCCAATCAGCAAAAAGTTGTGGATAGTCAGTAGGCGTGAGTTCTTGTGCTAACTGAACTTTAAAAGCCTTAACATCTAAGTCTTTATGCAAAATACGGTGAAATGTCGTTTGTGGAATGCCCAATTCCAAAGATCGGCGAGAAATAGACAAACCTGGGTTTTCCTCAACACTATGGGCTACAACAGCAATATTCTCAGTTGTTCTTGAGCGACGTGTACGAGTTCGATTCTTCATATCACTAACTTGTCCCAACTGTTAAAATGGCGAGCTATTGAAAATGAAATGTCTTATTGGAACATATTTTATATTCCTCCAGCAGAAAAGATACAGTAACTATGGCATCAGAATCAGGTTAAAAATATACCAATTATAATTTCTTCTTCTGGCTTGCATAAATTTGTTCATGCATTTGCCATTAATATCTACTCAGTCATCGGAAGATTTCTGAATACATAACGATAGTAACAATAACATTTCGTATGGAGATACAAAGCAATACAAATATTGTATTAGTTTACCGTTTCATAATGTATATTAGAACCGCAGTATCAGTCGCGTACAATCCAAGTGCAAACCTATAAATATGTGAATTGAGTAAAAAGTTTCCCGACGTTAAGCTGAGAAAGTGCCAGAAATATTCACGCCATAATATTAACAATAATAATGTATGTCGTAACATCCTTCAGTAGCTTAGTACCAATGGCATGACCAAGTCGTGAATTATTACTACGCCCGCGCTCGTGGTGCGTTTAAGATCTTTAACTGCCAGCATGAACCTAAACGAGAAGAAAACACAGGAAAGATATTCCCGGGCAGCGGAGTGTCGGATTCGATTGTAAGAACTCCGGTGCCAGTAACTTACCACTGAGATCCGATATTATTAAAATCAATGAAGATATGAAATTTGCATGCACGAAGAGAGGGAATAACCATCGTATTTGGTGTAGCTTACGATACAGCTACCGTATATAGAAATTATGTTATAAATTGATTATTAAATGTCGTAAGAGACGCAATATTGAAAGCGTATCCCATACTGCATCTTAAGGTTAAAATAGACTATACGAGGATAGTTTGACAAGTAGTGAGAATGACACATAGGTGGCGCTCTAATTGGTAAAACAAATGCACTGTAATTTAGGTTGCCTATTTATATGTTTACATTCCGATATTTAGATAAATCGGTTGATTAGTTTATTGTTGACAGCTGATTGAAAAAGAAGCAACACGTCGTTTTGTTAAAATGGAAAAAGCAGAGTATCGTGCGGTGATTAAATACTTCGTAATTACGGGTATGAAAGCTACCGAAATAAAAGATGAGTTACGGGAAACATTAGGTGAATCTGCTCCACCATTCGCCACAATAAGTAGATGGGTAAATGAATTTAAACGTGGTAGAATAAGCTGTGTTGACGAAGCGTGCTCTGGAGCACCCAAAATCGTGACTTCTAAGGAAATGATTATAAAAATCCATAATATTATTACGCAAGATCGACGACTCAAAGTGAGAGAGATAGCAGACATGGTAAAGATTTCAACAGAACAAGTACACCACATTTTAACGAAAGAATTGGGCCTTTCCAAGCTTTCGGCAAGATGGGTGCCGCGATTGCTTACAACTGATCAAAAGTTTACTCGTTTGCGCATTTCCAATGATTATTTGGACCTTTATAAGCGGAATCCGGTTGATTTTTGTAGGCGATTTGTTACTTGCGATGAATCTTGGATACACTACAGTACACCCGAAACTAAACAACAGTCGAAACAATGGTCAAAACGTGGTTCTGCACCTCCAAAGAAAGCGAAAACTACTTTATCGGCAAACAAGGTGATGGCATCAATTTTTTGGGATTCAAAGAGCATTTTGCTCATTGATTACCTTCAGAAAGGTGCCAAAAATTAAATGTTGAGATTCGTGCTAAACGGCCAGGAATGGCAAAGAAAAAGATTCTGTTTCACCAAGACAACGCTCCGCCGCATACCAGCACAGTTGCGATGTCCAAAATATTTTGCAAGCCTTCCGGAATCGCATTTTAGAGATGGCATAAGGGCATTGGAGCACCGCTGGAATAAATGTATTGCTCTTTTATGAGAATATATTGAAAAATATAAATTATTTTGTATTTAAAAAATTCATTTTTCTTTTCCATTCTCACTACTTGCCAAACTATCCTCGTAGATTAATAATCATTGACCGCCCAATAACAAAATCATATTAAATAGTAGAAGTTTCTAATTTAACATGAATGTAATCATCTCAGCATGGTGTGCAAAATGTTGGAAACAGATAATATATGACCAAGAAGAAATTAAATGTCCAAAACAACCTGAGAGACTGTGCAATTACAATAAGCCGATATCTTTTACAGTTACGAAGAATGTATAGCACCTAGAATTTCCGAAGTAACTTCACAAAACAAACAAATTTTTCCACGAAACTTTTGGCGAGGGATTTAAGTACGAGTATATGCATAAATACACCGGATACACTAACGGGTAAATAACAAGTTGATTAAAAATTAATTTAAGAGCCTTCTATAAGAAGATACAAGCTGAAGAAAAAAGTCGTAATTATGAAAAACGAAGAAAGAACCGAGAATAACCGTAAAGCAATTTCCTCTAAACTTATTTATTCTGCATTGAAAATTATAATAATCGTCGTGCATTTATGAGCCACCAAACATATCATTAAGATAACAATTTTATATAATTTGTTGTCCCAATATTTTTCATCCTTATCTTAAGACATTACCTGGTCGCTGTATTTTAATATATGTATATATATATATATATATATATATATATACATATATGCACCTTACGACAGACCAGTCGGTTCTTGTTAGTATTTTAACGTCTCTTTCTATTGCGCCGTTGTGATTCATCGTTTTCACTTTTGTTTTTCCCCCCAATTATTTTTTTCCCGCTTGGTTTTTTTTTAATTTTTTCCCACAATGTATGCATACGTTCTTATATTTAGATCAGATGCCTTCTTCGTTCGAATATGCGCATACAAATGCTGATGTATGGTTACGTTAATTTTTGTTTTTGTATAAGAAATTAGTAGAAAGAATTATAAGTTAAATATTAGCAAAAATATGTAAAATTATGTTACATCCCTTGTTAATAAGAAATTTGTATGCAAAACTGTTTTGTTTATATTTTCTCTAATCCTTTTTTTTTCGCAAAAACTCAAAAATTTTAATATATATCACTTTCTATGTTACAATACAAAGTGGTATTCTTTCATATACTTCTTTAAATATTAAGAAAAGCCAAAGTCAGAAAGACCAAAACCTGGCTATTTATGATTACTATTCCTTTACTTATAACCCAAAGTCTTTGAATATATTGCCAATTTAAAAGGACAAACATAAGAAAACGGTAGTGAAACCACTTTACTATAAATAATTCAATGGTGATAGTTCTTCAAATTGAAATTCGTTAAATAATAACACTTTGAATGTTTCATTTAATTGATAAATAAGATAAGATAAGAAGTCTATGGTATGGGACACATCTGTTCTAACCGATGATTGATTGAGCAATATCTAATGTACAATTAATTTCTTAATTTTCAAAATTCTCCCATTTTGTAATGTTACAACTTTCTTGTGTGAAATAAACGAGTAGGATGCAAAATATCTGGAACCATGAAATGAGAGAAACTTTATAGACAAAGGCAGTCGAATGGTACAAAGGGTACTAGGAACGTTTTGCAATATGACGCAACAATGAATCGCAGGAAGCTACTTGGTGCTGCATGTTGAGACATGTTCATACGTGCATAGTAGCCGCCGCGCCATGTCGATGGGGATCAGTTATTCATTAGCAATGAGAGTGTAAACTGCTTGAGATGGCATCGTGGTCACGAAATGAGATAAGGGCAGTTTTGCGTTATAATTTCGTGCATTGTTTAAACATAGACCAATGCTTCGAAGAAATGACTCTTGCACAGTTAAATTTCCCATTTGGGGAAAATTTAACTGTGGAGGATGCTGAGAAGCCGGGAAAGCTACGAACGTCAGTTACGGAGGAAAACGTTACTACTGTGAGGAAAATGCTTGGCGAGAACAGGCGAGTGACCTACCAACAGATAGAGGGTACTTCAGGCCTAAATGTACCAGCAATTCGTTCGATTCTGCATGATCATTTGCATGTGACGAAACTTTGTTCTCTCTGGATTCCAGATGGCACGACGTGTGACTTGGTGCCGGGAGTTGCTAAACAAGTTTAATAAGGGACAATCTCGGTATCCGAACAACATCGTGACAGGTGACGAGACTTGGCGGTACTATTACGATGTGCCGACCAAAGCTCAAAACAAACTTTGGGTCTTTGATGTTGAAGACACACCCGTAGTTGTCAGAAAATCCCGATCTGTAAAGAAGAAAATGATAGCTTTATTTTTCAAATCGAGTGTAATTGTGGAAAGCGTCGTTTTGGACACACATAAGACAGTCACAGCTAAGTGGTATACTGAACAGTGCCTGCCTAAAGTCATTGGATCTATGAAGAACTTTCGCCCAAAGTCAAGAATGGACCCCTGATTCCTCCATCACGATAACGCTGCAGCTCATCGCGCCAAAGTCTGCACCGGATATTTGGACACGACAGGATTGAAACTTCTCGAGCACCCTCCCTGCAGTTCAAATCTTGCTCCCTGCGACTTTGCACTGTTCCCGCATGTGAAAGTGAAGCTAAAAGGGAGGCGATTTTCCAGTGATGAGGACCTTCTGCGGGCTTGGGACAATGTGTGCTTTACTCCCTAGTGAAACTTGACAGAACTGGTTTAAAGATTGGTTTCGGAGGATGGAGAGGTCTATTGAATGTAGAGGAAATTACTTTGAAAAATTAAATAAGCAAAGCTGTATTGCAAAACTTTCCTAGTACGCTTTGTATAAGAGCAAAAATAAAAAAGCAAAATATGAAAAACTGTAAGCTTTTCTACAGAAAGCGCAACTTCGCTGCCGACATTTACATCTAATAACAGAAGAGGCACCAAAAACAAATGAATTTAGCCATTTTCTAATTCAAAATGTACACGATTTACGTTAATACTGTGTCCTGTCATCATCCTATAGCTCATATAAAAAAGTATAAGGCATCCTATGACGTTTTTTCAAGAAAGAGTGGCTGGCTGGAACATTGTGGAATTGTGTTGGTTTGACAACCATATAAATTCCTTTCATTTTTCTCCATCTGTCACAATTCTCTCAACTTTTTTCACTGTTATTTTTTAAATTTTATATTTTATTTAATATCAGAAACATTCCACTTCTTCCTGTTCAATTGTAATCCGATGCCCAATTTATCATCCGGTAACAATTATCCCTATTTTATTATTTTCTTCCAAAACCAAATTATCTTTTGACGTTTTTCGACCAGAAAAATTCTTTGCGATTAATATCTTTCCTTATATAATAAGTTTTAAAAAGCCTTATTTCGTCTACAACATGATCAAGGTGAACCACCTTTCTTCTTTTGGTTATGATTATTATTCCGTCTCTTCCCATTTGCTAATGCACTGTCCATTATATTTCAAGGTATCTCTTTCCAGAGTATCTGAACGTAAGGCGGATTCTGATTTAGAATAGAGTTGAAAGAACATTTTATAGTCCAGAATTGTTCGAAGCTCAATTCACTGTTACATTACTACCTTTAGTAATCTCTGTCCATACTTTAACTTCATTTGCGCCTTATCCTTCATTTGAACAGCATTCCTTACATTTGATTTTACTTGCTCTTTAATTTCTTATCTTCCAATATGTAATCTGACATAGCCGAAACTTTGTACACTAGTAATTACAAATTTCGGTTTTTCGTTTTGATTTTGAAGTCTTAAGCTTGCCCGATTCAATACAATAAAAAATCCAATCAATATACAAAATGTTTATAAGTTTATCGTGTACTTTCGTCATGTCACTATTTCTTCCATAACTTCCTGAAAAATGGGTTCTAAATGTGATTTAATGTTCCATTTTCAATAAAATGCCCAACAAAGTTAATTTAAAAAATAAGTTTATATTCTGAAGAAATCCTTTGAAGATGGTTATCTTGATATACTTTCCTATGTCTTGACTCTATTTTAACATATGTTGACAGAAGATTGACATTTTGTTTACTGGAATGGAAAACATGACGCATTTAAATAACCGTTTGAATTTGTCGATTGAAAAATAAATAAAGAACCAAAATTCGACATCAAGTTTTGTGTTAGAAACGTACAATTTCTGCAAATGCACTCGAAGTACTTAAAAATGGAGATAATTTTTTACCAACGCCCTTTAAAAGTTTATGTTTGTGGAACATCTGCATTCAACAAGGCTATGCGTAAGGACATATTATTTACTAACCTGCTTATGACTGTTGATAGTACCATCAGTATAAAATCGAAATGTTTTTACTTTTACATTTTTAAAATTAGTACGGTTTGACTGCATGCAATTAGTTTTTTTTATTACTATTTGGTGACGAAAGGAAACTGTTTTGCTTGACCATAATTGTCATCAGCGACATCTAAAATTTTGTTGATGCTATTTTTGAACATGCAAATCGTTACATGAAAGAGAATGTTACGCATAAATAAAATGATTATGAAGACTTTTCTTAACTGTTTTCGTTTTTCTTTCGTCACTCCGGTTGCAATTAGTTAAATAAACATAAAGTGATGTTTAAGGTAAACACTTAAACACTGTCAACTTATTGTACTTTAATGAAAAAATTACAAATTCTCCCTAGAGTAAATTATGAGATATTTCAAGATGAGGAGCAAATATTTTTCTTTTCATAATGATAAAGAGTTCATTCAATATTATTATCTAGTTGACTTCGAAAGAAAACAACTATGCATTTGTATTCGCACACAAGACATAAATATGTAGAAATAACAGCTCTTTGATTACTTTGTTTTATACAAAGGGTACTAGGAAAGTTTTGCAATGTGACGCAACAATGAATCGTAGGAAGCTGCTTGTTGCTGCATGTTGAAACATGTTCGTACGTGCATACTAGCCGCCGCGTGTCATGTCGATGGGCTGTTATTCATTAGCAGTGAGAGCGTAAAGTGCTTGTGATGGCGTCGTGGTCACGAAATGAGATAAGGGCAGTTTTGCGTTATAATTTCGTGCGTGGTTTAAACATAGACCAGTGCTTCAAAGAAATGACTTGCACTAGGTGATGTTTGTCCACATCGCACAACGATATTTAGGTGGTATAGAGAATGACAAAGGGGAAATTTAACTGTGGACGAACGTCAGTTACGGAGGAAAACATTACCACTGTGAGGAAATTGCTTGGCGAGGACAGGCGAGTGATCTACCAACATATAGAGGGTACTTCAGGCGTAAATGCACCAGCAATTCGTTCGATTCTGCATGATCATTTGCATGTGAAGAAATTTTGTTCTCTCTGTGTGCCGCATCGACTGACTGAAGAGCAGATGACACGACGTGTGACTTGGTGCCGGGAGATGCTAAAGAAGTTTAATGAGAGACAATCTCGGCATGTGAATAATATCGTGACAGGTGACGAGACTTGGCTATACTATTACGATGTGCCGACCAAAGCTCAAAACAAAGTTTGGGTCTTTGATGATGAGGACACACCCGTAGTTATCAGAAAATCCCGTAAAAAAAATCTGTTGAAGAAAACCGTAGTTGTATTTTTTAAATCGAGTGGAATTGTGGAACGCGTCGTTTTGGACACACAGGAGACAGTTATAGCTAAGTAGTATACTGAACAGTGCCTGCCTAAAGTCATTGGAGCTATGAAGAACCTGTGGCCAAAGTCAAGAATGGACACCTAGTTCCTCCATCACGATAATGCACCAGCTCACCGCGCCAAAGCCTGCACCGAATATTTAACCACGACAGAATTAAAACTTCTCGAGCACACTCCCTACAGTCCAGATCTTGCTCGTTGTCACTTTGCACTGTTCCCGCGTGTGAAAATGAAGCTGAAAAGAGGCGGTTTTCCAGTGATGAGGACCTTCTGTGGGCTTGGGACAACGAGTGTACTTTACTCCCTAGTGAAACTTGGCAGAATTGGTTTAAAGATTGGATTCGGAGAATGAGGAGGTGTATTAAGTGTAGAGAAAATTACTTTGAACAAATTAAATAAACAAAGCTGTATTGCAAAACTTTCCTAGTACCCTTTGTATATAAATCAGGAGCGTATAGCTTGCCAACAAAGCTTAAGACTGGCTTTTTTGGGAATAATTTTGATTAACTTTGCTTTATTTGGAAATAAAAATGTGTTTATATGCACACGCTACTGTTTGCTTGTTCAACAGATGTACTGTTGAATGACTGTTAAAACGATATAAGTGCTTTCACTTGTATATGAGGAATGGACGTCCAGTTCTATCACTATTTATTATTCAATGATTGTTTAGTTGTTTTAATAAGTCTACTTTATTCCTTGTACCAGAAAAGATTTGTTGTAATTTTGTTTTAATCACCAAACTGCTTCCATTCAAGTCCTAACTATGTTGAAATGACAAAGCGTTGCATTTGCCCAAAACACTTTTTTCTATTTGACTCGAAAGTATTAGTTTTTAAGTAATCCTTTGCTTACTAATATTTTTAAATGTTTGATAAAATTGCTCGATACATTGCTAATAGCTACCTAAAACAGGAGTTGAATCATTGCATTTTACATTGGCTGAATGCATTTTGCATTGGCTGAATGTGTTATTTTTACCAGTATAACATTATCAATATCAATGTATTATGTCACAATATCTGAAAATCTACTGAACGTATTTTAAAGGATAATCATTAAATATTATAATTGCTATGTCGAAGAGCACTGAAAATTAGTCTGTATTGTCCATAATATCATTGCATTTTACATTGGCTGAATGCATTTTGCATTGGCTGAATGTGTTATTTTTACCAGTATAACATTATCAATATCAATGTATTATGTCACAATATCTGAAAATCTACTGAACGTATTTTAAAGGATAATCATTAAATATTATAATTGCGATGTCGAAGAGCACTGAAAATTAGTCTGTATTGTCCATAATATCTCCACATGAAGTTCTGGAAGAATGCAAGTTTGAAATAATTCCATGGTAAACCCTTGAACTTTCGTTTAAAAATATCATAGGATTATAATTACTTGCAATTATTAGTTAAATGAACAATTAAAACTAATTAATATATCGTGTATTGCACGTCTTTTAGTTCTGAAATGTGTCTATACATATAAAAGTAGTTACACAAGAGTAACATTATTAAACCATGTGAGATTCCGCCATTTATGCAGTAATTAATTTTAATTGCTGGATACTATTTATAGCATATAATTTTAAAATAAATATATATATTCGTGCAACCACATTTGAAGATGTTAAGGAAAATTACAAAATGGTGTGAAGCACATATAACACAATAATTGCGTAATTATTGTAAAACGTCAAGCTGTTGTTTCAATAAATAACATGTAATTTTATAAAATAGTTTGCTTCATAGATAAGATAATCAGTTTTATCTTTGAAGAAACGATTTTCAAAAATAATTATGTTTAGTTGTCTTGTATTACATTCGATAATGATTTTCGCGTGTTACATACATACATCGTTAACATGTTATCGACATAAGAGCCTTTCGGCAAAGTCTAAGACTGAATTTGTTACGATCCTGTGCGATGGGTTAAAAGGCTCTAGAAAGCTAAATATTACTCAAGTAGGCTGCTTTCATTTTGCAAACTGACAACTGTCATAAATTGTTTAGTCGAGTTAGCCAGAGATCGAAAAGTGCGGCATTGTTATTGTACTTTTAAAAATCGTAATGGATTAAATAAAAGGGTAATTATGGGAAAATCCACAACAGAATTTCTTTCATCTGGTAAGTAAATTTCCGCGGTCGCGGTCCATACTATCTTCTTCTGGGTTTCCGGGCTGGAACGGCATCACTGGTATAACTGCCGACATATAACTGCCAATTTCAGTGCGACAGACAGTAGCAGTAGTTGAGTCCTGAAGATATCCCACAAATGGATGGCAATTATACCAGTGACGCGGTTCCAGCCCAGAAAAAGATAGAATTTCTTTCATGTTTAACACACTTTGGTTGTTAGTTAATATAACTATATATATATATATATATATGTCTATAAAGTGGTTTTAACTTTTTTTTAACAAGAAAACGAATACACAGACGTGTCTAATATGCTCATGTACGTTAAAGTGATCATCGTTCGAGTATATAAAAGCACACTTCAACACGTTCTTCGATCAGTGTCCCAAATTTCAGCCCTATGGTTAATAGTGAATGTTCGCAATTTTGAGTGTCATGGGAAATAAAAGCACATCACTCACATTGATCTATCAGAGACAGAGGTTCGAAACATCATAACTCAGATGGAAAGTGAAAAAATACAACGAAGTGTTATAGCAATATTTGGAATAAACCAATGCGTAATTTCTAAACTTTGGAGTCGTTTTTTGAAAATTAGAGATACTTGCGAAGAGAATGAAAGTCTGCCAACATTAACCACACCAAGATGATCGATACCTGTCACAATTAGCGCGTAGAAATCGTACTTTTAATGCAAAGCTTTGATGATTCGATATGAGATTTCTGTTGTCTAGGGAAAGCTACTATAAACGCAAACAAAGGAAATCGTTTGCATATTTATGGCTTACATATGTTAGTTGAAGAGTTAGTTTGCATTATTCTTACTGCAAAAGCATAAAAGAGCCTGTCATATCAATGATGAATGAGGACGAAAAATTTTGAATTTTTTTACGATCGTTCTCAGAATATCTTCCTTACCTTTCGAATGCACTACCATCAAGCTGAGCTTTTATCTCTCTAAGAATTACCAAAATACATTAGACAACAAAACATTTTATAATAATCATGAAGTGAACTAAGTTTTTTATTCAAAATCTTTTTTTAAAACGTTGAATATATTCGAAAGACTAAATGTTTTCTTCACATCAAATTCTTACCACAGCCAGCCTTGCTTGTTTTATACGACTACAATGTTAATTTTCCCAATTTTCAGTCATATAATACATTTTATGGACGTAAATTGTTTCATAACTTATGTCAAATTAATCGTTTTTTCGATATCATTTATAAGTATATTTTGTAGTATACACGAAATTGTTCAAACAATATTGATTGAACAATTTCGTGACGAAGACGAGTTTCTTAAAAACGATCCCCAGAGTAGATTTATCTACGAAAAAGTCAAAATAGCTGCAGTAATTTAAGGCCATGATCGAACAACCTCTAAAGTAAGAAAAACCTTTAAAGATTTTTCACCTTGGCTTCCGGATTGGAATCGTGTCCTCGGTAGTTCTGCTTTCCCGTTTCGTCTTCACTTGAATGAAATATCCTCAAGGTTTAATATCTGCTACTATCTCCGTTACTGCACTGAAACTTGTGTACGTTGGTTGTGGATGAGCTTATATAGGAGTGTTGCTTGTCACGGATCAGCATTACGATTACGTTGTTTGGAGATACAGGATTGCTAGGCGTCACGTAGGGGATAACCACTACCACGGTTTAGGCTATTAGGATGTGTTAAGGTTTCTATAGATTCACGAACTTTTCGGGCATAGTAATGACTAGTTCGGAACACGATTTTAGTTGAATTGAATTGTATTTGATGACTGGTTTCAAGCTTATGCTCAGCAAATGCATAACCAACTAGTACGACGCCTATTCTTTGAAACACAAGTGCTAACAGATCGCTTTATTTCGCTAGCATATACACTGTCGCACGAACAAGAAGCCTGTACACACCAGTATTTTAACGAATCACGGTCTTTTACTGAGAACGAGTCTGAAAGCTTTGAATGGGGTTAAAAATGTTAATGTTGTTTTAAGAACTATTCTACTGATGCGGTCAGCGAAACCTTCAATATAGGGTAAATGGGCTCCATACACTAGGTTTCATTGAGCACAGAAGACGAAACGTCAGCAGCAGAAATACTGAGGACCCAGTTCCACCCTAAGAAACTATGAACAACGGTGGCGGAAGTTTACAAGCCAGATAAAGCCTTGGAGGTATTCTTCTCCTATGCGTTAATAGAAGAATACCTCCAATTTTTTTTCCTACTTTGGAAATTATTCTATTATGACGGTCCTCAAAGTACTACAGCTATTTTGGTGCATTCTGTATTTCTCCAATATTTTCTAGTGTGCCCAATAAAGTAGTCTTGTCCCTTAACTAGTACCTACAGACCCAAATCTGGCCAACTGCTGTATATTATCGGATCTACTTTAGGTTGCCCGTAAATAGCAATGGTGCCTTATTGCACTATCTGGAATTAAGGTTTCAAAGGCTAGATCAGTGTGAAACTCATACCCCGAAACCTTCATTTCATGCATAGAAAATTCTGATAATGTTGTTGAATACAAACAGTATGAGGTAAAGTGGAGTAAGTTTAAAAACAGGTAATGCACAATCATGGATTGTTATTTAATATAGAATGAAATTTAGACTGTATATGTAGATATTTACAGAGTACGAACATCGATGTGGTAAGGACTTTTTTGCTTTTATTTGTTAAAATTCATATGTGTTTGTAAATTCACGTTTATATATATATATAATCCAAATCAATGAAATTCGTCGGGTATTCGGTTAACTGTTAAGAAAATTAAAAAATTAAAAAACAGTCATTTGTTTTGTCCTCTATATTTCGCTATAACTCCTTCCTCATGAGTTCTAAAAAACAATAACATGTACAATATTTTATTTTATTTTTTTTTTTTAGAACTCCTGAGGAAGCTATAAATTTATAGCGAAATATAGAGGATAAAACAAATGATTGTTTTTTAATTTTTTAATTTTCTTAACAGTTGACCGAATACCCGACAAATTTCATTGATTTGGATTATCTTATAACAGTCGACCAAAACACTTTTAGCTAATTATATATATATATATCCGCTCAAGGAAGTATGGACAGCAACTATATCAAGCAACAACAAGAAAAAAAAATAAATATCAACGAAATTGAACAAAAATTAGTATCTATTGATTCTTTACATAATAAAAATTAAAATTACAATTCATTAAACTTATTCCTAATATACTTATATATTATATTAATTATACTTTCTTTTCATCGAAGAAACCACGGTTTGCGGCGATAACATCTTTTGTTATTCGGGCCATTCTTTCTATTAATTTTCTTATTACATCTGGTGTAATGTTATTCCATTCTTTTTGTAAAATATTCCAAAGTTTTTCCTTCGATGTTGGACATTTGAGTTCATCCCATAATAATTCAATGGGGTTGAGGTCCGGACTCTGAGGCGGCCATGTCATTATTTTATAAATATTTTCATTTTTCTCCGCCTCAAGGTAATTTTTACTCAACAATGACGTGTGTTAGGGGTCATTATCATGTATAAATTCAAAATTATTACCGATTAATCGCAGGTCTGAAGGTAAAACGAGATTTTCCAAAATTTCTCGGTAATTCTCCTTTCTCATAATACCATCTATTTTTATCAAATCTCCCATTCCAGCTAATGAAAAACCGCCCCAGACTACAACAGAACCACCCCCGTTTTTCACCGTTGGAGCCATGCAATCTTGCAATATTTTTTCTTGCACCGATCGCCTGACGAAAATTCTTCTCTTTTGCCCGAACTCTTCAAATTTCGATTCGTCACTCCAGAGTACGTTCTTCCACTCATCGATTGTCCAATTACTGTGTAACGTTGCCCATTGAAGTCGTTTCTGCTTATTTCCACGTCGTAATAATAGTTTCTGTGAAGCAACGCGACCCTGTAAATTTGCTTCCACTAATCGTCGTTTCACTGTCCTCACAGAAATTGTTTTAGCACGATCCTGATTCAATTCGGCCGTTAATTTAATATTTCTTTTGCTAATTAATTTAATTCTTTCGTCGTCAGATCTGTAAGTACCTCTCGATGGTCCCGGCCGATTACGGTCTTCCAGACTACCAGTTTCTTGAAACCAACGAATTCAGAGAGTCACTGTCGATTTTTTCACTTTTAATTTTGCGTTGCAAAGTGAGTATCGCTGATCGTGTTCCACTATCAAGCGGCATTCTCCGTGGAATTTTCTAAACAGAAATTACGCTATTCGCTTACAAAATAGAAAACTTCACACAAGCAAGTCCAGTGATCTACTGATTGGCACAAGGAAGTAGTAGTAGGGTATCCGATTCATATCAGGTAAATTTTTAGACTTTAATCCCTTCTTAATGACCGTACCACTAATCCTGATTATATATAGTTGGAATTATTGTCCAATGGTATTGAGAGACAATATCAAGTAATTATAGTTATTGTTAGATAAAATTGTTTTTATCATATTATTTGGAGAATACAATATATACAAATACAATGCCTCTTTGAATTATAAACCTTCTTAAGACTAAGGTATAATAATACTATCGCTATTTATTGGCATTAATATAATTTTTATGATCGTTATATAAAATTTAATCTAGTGTCCATACTTCCATGAGCAGGAGTGTATATACATATATACATAAACTCGATGTATTGCGGGTTAAAGGAAAAAAAAGAGAAACAAATAACTTGAAAAAAGGGGGAACCCTGAAAAATCGTTAATATAAACTAAGTGCTTTATTATCCCTTACTAGCAAAAAGTTCAAACACAAAAGAATGAAAGTTATAGATACAATAAAACAACCAACGTATTAAAAAAATAATACGATTTAATACTTTACTTTTCTTTACAATTTCTTCGTTAACAGTTTTGTACACATATTGTACTGTGCATTTTACACTTGATAGCAATCTATGTAAGTGTAAAATTTTGCTTATATTTTGAAAGAAAAAGACACCAAAAAATTCCAAGTTCTCCTTATATGCTAAATAACCTAAACAACTTACACCATAATTTTACATGCATGTTTATAGTCGTGATTACACTTTCCCATTTTGGACCGAGAAATGCAGATTTGGCTTCCTCGGACTTTTTCCTTCTCCTTGAAAACTTGGCTGAGTAACCAAATATTTAGGTCGCCTTAAGAGGTGTATTTCTAACAATTTGGTAAAGTTTACCTTTTGATAGGAAATAAAAGGCTTGAATATCGATGGACTAAATTTGCCAAAATGTTTGTTTTCTTGTCTAGGCTCAATAATTACTGATTCACCTTCGTATTAATTGGTTAGATATAAACTTGAATAATGCTATGTATCAGTAGTTGGTACATTTACGAAGATGTTGTGTAACATATATAATCAAACGCAGGAATTAATATCACTTATGGGAAACATGTTATTAAACGCTAGTTAATTTTGAATTATTTATAAGCATAAAAAGATTTGCAGTGTCAATTTGACACCTTCTATATATCATTACACTGTTATTAATACGTCTATACAAAACGTCTATTAGAGTGATCATACACAAAAAGTTTTATGAATGTCAGTAACTAATACACGTACATACACACTCAGCTGGCACACACACATACCCACCTTATTAATTACCATTGTATTATATTATGTAAGTTTCCTATGTGCATTCGATACTACAGTCGACTATAATTTTTCTTTTTCATTGATTGACAGAGAACGATATTCACTAATTGATTAATAATATATTACCAGTAATTATAAAGCTGTTAGAAAGATTTATATCAGTCTATCCTATTTAAAACACTTTTTCGCAAAATACTTCCTTTTAAACAAAGGAAGTGATTTAGAAAAACCGTTCTAATGTCAATAATGAACGGTCGTTTATTTAAGTATAGTAATTAAGAGATTTCACTTCTAATTTTTGTCAGATTACAAGTTAGTGTTAATTTTAATGCAAATTATTATAATTTGCAAAATATAGAAGTCGATAAATTAAATATTTGATGGGTAAAATTTAAAATCATTTAGTTTATAGTAGTAAATTTCGCATTCCTTAATCTCATCGGAGTGCCACCCTAAAGATGAATTTATTTTTAAAGTTTAAAAAAAAAGTTTGAATTTTTTTTTTGAATAAACTTCTAACAAAACCATAAATACGATTTTAAAATATCATTTTTTTAGTTGAAAATTTTGTTTTTCAACCTCTTTTTCAATAAGACTTTACTTGTCCTTTAAGACGACGATGTTTGAAGAAGTTTTAGCCTGTTGGAGATAAGTTTGGTGACATTTTATAATTTAAATTGTTAAATTTTGAAGCTGTCTTTTGCAACGTGTGAATTTTAACATCACCGCGTATCAGAGTATAGTATGTCTTTGTCTATTCATGAGAATTGGATATGAATTGGGTCTTCTTTTTTACATATTTATTGTACATTTGTTAAGTATGTGATTGTATCGCTCAGCTCACTTGCGTCCATGTTTTTGAATAATTCAACTTCAATAAATTATAGTATTTGTGGCTTTCGCTTTAAGAAAATAATCTATTGTATAAATTGTTAGCTTCTAAAGTTTTTGAACTGGTTTTCCACATATTTCATTTAGAAGCTACACAAAAATATTATTTTTGTAATCATTATTAGTCTGCCGCGGGTTATAACGAGGAAGTTGTTTGAAATATTGTTCATGAATTTTTGTCATTGGAACGATCGAAGTGTGATCACGTGTTCCTGAAGAAAAAGCACTTGTTCCTTTTTCAAATGTGTTCTTTTGCATTGTACTGCATAGTGCAGTTGATCTAAAACGGATGCACAAAGTTTGCCTTTTATCGTTTTACCTTTTCGAAGGTATTCGAAAGAAGGATATCGTCACAAAAAGCAGTAGCCGTCCAAGTGTACGGCCTTTGCCTTCTTCGAAGTGCTTGTGTTATCCCCAGTCTATTATTTCGATAATAGCTTCTTTTCGGATGTATGTAGAACTCACAGCTGCATATAATACAGTGTGGAAGGAGGATATGATGTATAGATTCCTGAAAGTTATAGGATGCAAACAACTAAGCCAGCTAGTTAATAATATATTATCTAACAGGGTTATTCAAATATCCATGGGAGAGGCATTAAATACTACGAAGATACTGAATAACGGACTTCCACAGAGTTCCGTATTGGATCCACTTCTTTTTGATATATACTTATTTGATATGCCAAATATTAAATCCCGCAAATTTACGTATGCGGATGATATTGCCGCAGCTACACAGAATACCAACAATGATGCCGTTGAGCCACTCTCACTGGAGACCTGCAAAAACTGTGCGCTTACTTCCAACAATGGTGTCTAATACCAAGTACTAGTAATACTGAAACGTGCTGCTTTCACTTGAATATCAAATTGCCTCACAAAATCTTAATGGCACGATTCGGCCCCACGACCCGTACCTCAAATATATTGGTGCAACACATTTGTACAAGAAGCACTTTTCCGATATTGCAGCGACATTACAAATGAGTAATAACATCGTTTACAAATTTGCAGGACCATCGTTGTGTGCATTCATATATCGTAGACGGTATACAATGCGCATTGTTTCCGGGGCTGTGAAGTCTACCCCAAGATTCTGGCTCACCGTTTTGGGCAACATTGTGCCACAGAACTTTCGGTGACATAGGATCTTATCCCGAGAGTATGATAAAATCACCAATAACCTGACTCTACCAATTCATGAAGATGTCGCTGATACTCTATTTGATCATCTTAAATTGAGAAGAGTACCTTTGAAAACCTCTCAACTGCTCTCAGAAGAAGGCTGTGATGCTGGGGATTCATGGATGGCTGAATAGCGAGTCTATGCTTCGGAGAGTGGCAATTCTTTTTGAACAACAAACAGCCTCTGCACGGATTTGATCTACCGCACCAGAACTGACTCCCAATAGAGTGCGAACAAGTGGAACATCAGACAGAGTCATTTATGCAACTGTAGTACTGAGAATCAAACAGTCAAACACATATCGTACGAATGCGGGCGTCGAGCATTCTCTGGTACACAAAAAGACTTCGTAAACCCACACTAGAAGCTGTTCAGTTGTTCCAAAATCTTGATTTGAGTTGTGATTTTTCCTAGTGTAGATGTTTGTATTTTATTTTTTAATACTTTTTCGTTACTGTCGTGATATGTACTTTGCCATAAGCTAAATAAATAAATAATAATGTATCAAAGTTTCCTCAATCGTTACGAATATAAGACTTTCATATCATGTTTTAACTTCGTTAAATTGAAAGCTAAAATACGTTTTCGTTTGCGTTTTTATTTCACAGTCAACAAACGCGTCACCCTTTTTATAACATAATTATTTTCATACTCAATTTATTAAGTAAAATTGCAATCACTGATGCATATGAAGAATGTAGAATCTCTGCTACTACGCGTAATTTTATTCGACAGTCATCTAACACCATATCATACACATTTTTAATCATTTCTGAGGCACACATGTCTTTTGGGCGTCAACCGTGTTGTTCATCAAATATTCCGCCACGTTTAAACTCAGATATCCATCGTTTAATGATTACAATCAATGGAGATTGCTCGCCATAAACAAACTCGAATGATCTACTGTATGAATGGTGATATATGAAGCGAATGATTATATATGTAGGTGATGATGCGGATGCATCATATGTGAGTCGAAAGACAGGGAAAATATCAATGTCGACGACCCGCTTGGCAAAGCAGTTCTTTTTTAAACGTTGTTGAGTGCGACTGTCTATAATAATGTGACATAAAATGAAAAATAATTCCTTTTGTGACAAATATTATAAAATTATACTTAAATTTTCTACTTCAAATATACTGATAATCATATTCGACTTGCTGTATGTGAGCATTTTGATTAAACAACATACCGAAATCAAAACTAATACGTTAACTGGCTTCCCTATAAAATCAATTTTAGCTTACATAATACGTTTCTCTAAATATTTTGCCTCTTCTAAAATAACAAATGAGAATTACTTTAAATAGATCGAAAAAGAAAACCAAAAATAGTGAGACTATCGTGCATATTCCCAAATAAAATTCTACTATATTGACAGATTCTTTTTGTAGCGTAGTAATAGCTGCTAAGGGATGTAAAATGTATTTAAATTTACTTAGTTACAAGTGAAATTAGAAAAGGTTTTTTTTAGGTATTTTATTTTTTTTGCGCCACCTATCTCACAACGACTTTAATACATCAGAAAGAAATTATTTTCTTTGATGTTTAAAACAAATAAAAAGTAGTCGAACGAGGCCAAATTTAGACTATATGGTGGGTGGTCTCACTCAAAGAAATACTAATTAATTCGCGCATTGTTAGGATGTAACATAAGAGGACCTCTTTGTAACACATAGACGTCTTTGGTTAATAGCCGTACGTAATTTTTTTAACCTAGTACCTAAGTGACTCCTGTAATTGTAGTCCCTTTTAATATACATTTAAGAAAAATAACTCTTAGTTAATCCCAAAAGATGGTGACCGTAAGCCTTTCAGCTGAGAATTGTGTGCAGGCCTTTTATGAAGGAGGAGAACTCTTTTGGACCCTTTGCATGACTCTAATTTTGTTGCTGGATTCAAAATCAAATCATTTGTCATTATTTTAGAGAAAAAGTCAGCGTCTGCATCCAAAAATGCTATATTATTTTGTGAAATTTGTTGTCTAAGTTGTTTTTGTTCGAGAGTCAATAATTTACCTTGTCATCCATGATGTTTGCTTTTAATTTAAGCCTACAATTTGTCTAATAATACTGCATGATTTTTTCCTTTCATGATTCTCTTCTCACGAAAGCCAACGCGTTTTTTCGTCTTCTTTGGAGCATTTAAATTAACTCCTATCTATTGTCCAGATAAAGCTAAAGCGGCGTAAATATGTAGGTTTACTGTGCAAAAACCCCGAGCACTTTTGGTAGCTTCGATATTTGACTATTTGCTCGATTGTTAGCAATCAAAGCACTCATTTAACGAAGACCTTTTTCATGTGTAAATGCTCATGTAAAATATATTTTACCCATTTAGTCGAGCTTCCATACCCTGATACCGTTCAGCACTACACCACTACTAGTCGAGCTTTTTTAATGATGCCATGGGTTGCATGGTGCTCCAGAACGCTCCTCTTAGATTTATATACAACCACGTGTAAGTGCTGCTGCATAATTTTTATTGTTGACAAAAAAGCATCTTTGCTTCTTTGATTTGACAATGAACGTTACAGTTGATTTTTAAACCTTTCAAAATGAAATATTTAATTATTGCGCAATACTCAATTTTTTCCATTTTCAAAAAATAAAATAGCTGCTTGCTCTAAATTGAAATGAAAAGTTATTGAATGTTCATTACTTTGACTACAATGGTGATAACATTTCACTCTACCGCCGTCATATTTTGACAACTTTCCAAACGAAAAATTTTGCCTAAGAATACATATTTTAGACATTTCTATGAAAGCTTCAATTTTATAAAGAGAATGTCATGATTGAAACATGTATCAAACTACATTCCATCTAATATTTTTTTTGATTTTCTAAATATTCTAGCAATGTATCTTAAAGTTCATTTATTTGAGATTTATAAATAATAACGACATTATTATGTAATAAATTCTAATTTAATCCCATCGCTGAGCAAATATAAGTAGTTAGTACGTCTATTAGAGGTAATAAAGGGTTCTTTCTGCTCTTCCAGACGCCTAATCCAAACTTATTATTGCATTACGATGGGCGTTTACGCATATCCGTTCTATATTGGGAAGAAAATTGACATTTCAAATGTTTATATCCGTTCGTTCTGGATCGGGAAGGCCCCGGATTGGCGTTTATCAATGTGCTGATAGGGTACAAGAAGCGATCGGAACAAATCACAGCCTTGGGGCAAATTACTCGTTTAAAGTATATTTCACTGTGAATTAAGATAGCTTACTTATATTGGAAGCCGTATTTAAGGTGCTGGAATATATGCTTGTTTTTGTATTCGTAAAAGTATTTTGTAATTAATGAACTTGTTTTTCCACATAAGAACGTTTACATACAAATATCCTATGGCATATTTTGCATGAAGGCTATAGCGAATTACCTTTCCTTTCATGACGCTTTTGAAATGTATTAACGATAGAGACATATGGAAAACATTATTTCGTTAATCAAAGACTAGCAATTTTCTTGCTAACCAAAATTTTAAATTAAATATATAACACTATCCCAAACTTGTGTTTCGATTTAAAAAAAAGGCTTTTCAATTTGTTGTATTATTATTCCTAAGTATTTAAAATATTTCTTCTTTATTTGCTATTAACATTCTTTTCGTCTTGAATGTATTTATTCACATATTCATTTTTTTAAATTTTAAATATATCTATTTTTTGCAACTTCTTTTCGTTACTTCCTCTTATCGCTATCATCAGGAAATAGGAGTTCTACTGTGTTTTCTGACTCATTCTCTATCTTCCTATTTTAACTCCTCTTAGTTCTTGTTTTGCGTTTCTTTAACCCATTTTCATAAACTGATAAAAGTGTTTAGCATTGAGTCATGTTCGTTAAACCGTAAAACCCTAGTGAAACGTGTATAAGACATTTCATTCCCAATAGGCTGCCATTTTAACAGTTGTCATGACTCAACCTGTGACTATTTGACAAACGACAAGTAAAAACTACACCATTAATAAAAATGGAACGATATACGCTTCGACAACGCATTAAAATTATTAAAATTCACTATAAAAATAGTGAATATTTTGCGGTCACAGTTCGCAAAACTAAAGCATTTTTGGGTCGTCGTGAAGCACCTTCCCGGCCAGCAATTGTGAAACTGGTGAAAAAATCTGAGCTGTTAGGACAAGTTAGTCATGCGAAGAAACTCCGCCCAAGAGCAAGAAGTATTGAGGAAAACCCAGGTTTGTCCATTTCTCGTTGATCTTAGGGATTGGGAATTCCACAAACGACATTACACCGTATTTTGCATAAAGACTTAGATCTTGAGGCTTTTAAAGATCAGTTAACTCACGAACTCATGCCTACCGACCATCAACAACGAGGTGTCTTTGCTGATTGGGTCCTTGAAATGCATCAAACTGATCCGGAATTTCATCGAAAAATCATCTTGAGTGAGGAGGCCCATTCACCTCGGAGGCTATGTTAACAAGCAGTAATGGCGGGGTCGTTGGACCTTACTTAATCGAAAATGAGGCTGGAGCAACTATTACGGTGAATGGATTGCGCTATCGAACGATGATTGATGATTTTATATGGCCGGAATTGGAAGATATTGATGTGGACGACGTTTATTTTCAACAAGACTCCGCTGCGTGCCACACAAGTAACGATACCATCGCTCTTTTGCGTGAAAAGTTTTCTGACCGTGTGATTTCTCGAAGAGGCGATCACAATTGGCCACCGAGATTTTGTGATTTAACACCTTTAGAGTTTCTTTTTTTTGGGCTACGTGAAAGATAAGGTCTATGCTAATGGCCCACAATCGATTCAAGACCTCAAAGATGGAATTCCCGAAGTTATCGAGGACATACAATCACAAATGTGCGAGTTGGTGATGGAAAATTTCATTAAAAAAATATGGTTATGTAAGCGTAGCCGTGGCGGTCATTTGGCTGATATTGTTTTCCATTATTAAAGCATACCCTCCTACTTAATTCGATGATTTCGCTTAAAAATACTCGTTTATATTTTACACATTAAAATGAAACCTCTTATTGGAAGACCCTATATAATGAATTTCATTTTTTCCATTAATTTTTGAAGAATAAACTCCGTATATGGTAAGTGTCCAAAACAGTTACCATTAATAAAATATCGCATTTATACGTAACATTAGAAGATAACCATGTTACTACTTACTAGACTAGGCATTGGTGTGAAGGTATTGAACAACGTCTTGTACGATGGTTTAAGTGTATAACACCAACTCAGAAACCTAATCTTATCAATTTCTGCAAACTCATTTTCGCACTTTCTTCCTAAGGAATCTCTAAATTCGTTTATAACCTAAGAGGCAACGGAGAATGATCTGACAGCCACTGGTTACTTGAGACTTCGATAGCGGGTGTACTCTCATAAAAGTCGCTTGTTGAGAAGAATTATTACAAGGTATATCTAATAGATTCAACGATTTCTTTTCTTTCTTTCAACTGATTCATAGCGGTGTAACATGAATTGGGCTAGACCTATTCATATGGTTTCCAAAAAAAGAATCAACTATTTGAGTTTTCCAAAACGTTTTGTTCCAGTAAAGATTTTTAATGAAAAAGTCTTTAGAAGAATAAAGTTGCTAACTTTTTCGATATAGGTAATTTTGATGGTGCCTGTAGTTGGTTACTTAATCACTTAAGATTGATATATAACCCCTTTCCACATTAATTTTCGTATTCTACGAAACAAATTCCGTACACGATCTGCACCGTCGAAAGCCAAAACGCACACTGCAAAGTGTGCGTTTTGGTACAGATTGTGTACGGAATTTGATTCGTACGGCTTTTTGCCGTAGTTTTGCAGGTGCAACACTGTTTAATTATCTACTGATGATGACAACTTACTTGTCGAAATATATATACAGAATACGAAAATTGATGTGGAAAGGGGTTATATGTTAACCTTAAGTGATTAAGTTCTTCGATATAGTATATTGCAACTATAGCCACGGAAGATTACAGTATGGACTTTTTAATGGTCTATGATAGTCGTGAGTTAAACTTCATTACGATAACTTCACGCACATTCGGCCATTCAAGTAATGGTATACTTAAACGAACAAAATAGTGATACTCATATATTAATTACAAGTTTCTTGTGTTTTCCTTTGTCCAGTGAAGCTCGTCAATGTTTCACAAATAGAAATAATTAGCATATCTATAGGAACATGGAAAAATATCGAATTCGAATCAACGTAAAAGGAATATTCCCACGAGAAGAGTTTTTTTGCAATAAAATGATGTTAGATTCAAAGAAAACAAACATGTGAAATAATAATATGAATTTAAAACAAAATTAAGTAAAATGTAGTGCTGCGAGGTTGTATTAAAAATCTAGTATTTTGAGTTTCTTTGTGCCCTGTTAAGGTCTGCAAGCAATGTAAGCATTGTAAGAGGAAGGTACAGATGGTATTTTACAATGAATATAAGTACAGAAGGGCTATATAACTACTTCAACGAATATTTCTATGGCGATATATAGTTGTTGGTCATCGAAATACCACTGCGGAAAATTTAAGTTTATTTATAAATATTTATTTTTTTTGTGTACTACAATTTTTCATTATCTGATTTATGGGTGCCCTAGTTTGCAATGCTATTTTAATGTTAGAGGTACCTGCTGCTCGAGGGTTTCCTACCAAATTGCTTTATAAAAATATCTGAGTTTAATTTATCTCTAACCCTGTTCGAGTAATACCGTATACAGTGATATTAAAGCAAACCTTATTATGCGTTGTTTTAAATATATTTTAGTATTTCGGTGTTGTTTTGCAATTAAAATCTTTTCGAAATTTAATACTGGCATGGATGAAATAAGTGACGTGTCGCTCGAGAATAAACAAGAATCAGTGCCCTCTTGGAAACAGGAATGTATTCGCAACGTGTAATAGTATGGAAGGAAGATATTTCTCATTAAACTGTAATGAGATTTGCGAGATTAGTGAAATAAAATAGTTTCTGTACCAACACATCTCGACAAAATCCTCTTAAAAAAGAAGAACTACAGTCCGTGATGGTCGCCTTATTATCAAAATATCAAAAGAAAATTCACATTCATCAAAATTTTGAAAGAGAAAGGTTTAAACATATTAAGACAAACTGTTCGAAGACGTTTGTACGAGACCGGATTAAAATGTAGGCATCCGACAAAAACCTGAATTGATGGAAAAGATGAAGGAAGCTCGGCACGATTTATCCAAATTATACAAAGAGTACACAGTTACAGAGTAGACTGTTGTAAAAAGTTAAACAAATACGAAACTTTTTATTCCACATAGGTTATTTTTAGTGACGAATTTAAAGGAGAAGCTTTAACAGTATGTGCTCAACACGTGGGAAGATTACCATCTGGAAGTTTCAAATAAAAATGTACTGGATGCATAACCAGTACATTTCACTGATTTTGCGGTACATTTTTCTTCACACAGGACCACAGTACTTTGGGAAAGGTACGAGGAAACAAGGGCAATATAAGAAAGTCATGTTACCATACTTTGGATAGAAGCAATTACCATACGTTTTCATGCGCGACAATACCCCATGCCAGTAAGTTTACAGTTATTCTATTGGCCTGGAAATTCTCTCAATGTGAATCCTATTGAAAATGTATAGAATACATTAAAAAAAGCATCACGGATCTGCACCATAATGCAATTTGATGGAGAACCTTGAAAATGTTCAGCCAAATAGTGATTAAATTATTAAAAACAGTATCATAGCGACAATTGAGAGTCTACCCAAAAGAAATGCTTCTTTCATTAGACCAAGAGGAGGACATAATGAATGCACAATGTAAAGCCTTCAAAGTTAAGAAATACTGCATTTGTCATTATAAAAATAATGAATAAAGTTTACTACATCGTTGACTCATACATAATTAACTCTTTCATTTGTTTACGGGAAATTACTTTCAAAATTTTGTGATGGTAATGTACATGTACATATCCGATCGCAATTCTTATAAATTAATCCATTTTATACACCGTGCAATCGCCCGACGGCTACGGTCAATAAATTACAATATCAGATGAATTAGCGACATGATGAATGCGAAATTTTATTCACCCATAAGCGTTCTGCAAATACTGAGATGGCTGTATTGCATATAGCGTATAAAGAGCATAACAGCTCTTTGGTAGTAATTTAAGATAATATTCGTCATAAATCATCGCGAAAAAGGATGAATTTTGCGATATTTCTTACACGTTCCTTTCTATTTTTCTTTCGCTATATTCTGTAATATAGCCATGTCGCAGTATAAATAACATTATCACTGAGTATAATTGTCTTTCGGTGAATATTTGCGATTTCATAGATTGAAAGCGTTGATATTCTTATAAGAATAAATACTTCTTTATGTCGTAACAATGTTTGTAAATTTAATATACCATACTTGGTCGAGTATTTAATAATAATGACATTTATTCGAAAACCAATGAAAATAGAACACATCAATAACAGATGGAAATACAATCCGAGTTTTTACTAAAATTAAATATGTAATCAATCAAATTATGCCCATGATGGTACTTTTTTATTAGAGGGAAATACCATAGCGGAAATTATAATTAACGTCAAACATATTTGGACGCCTTAGAAAAATGGCTGCATGATAATAATATAAATATTGCTCTTAAGAAAACCAATGTGATATTTTTCAAATCAAAATCTATAGATTATGCTACTCATGTGAACCTGAATAATCATTCATATACTGTATGTACCTCGGTTAGACTACTAGGTGTTGAGGTAAATGAAAATTTAAGCTTTTTAAGCCATCCGTTATTGACGTGTGCGCTATTTTAGAATTATAATAGCATCTGTACTAGATTTTTTTTAACAAACCTGTGTGGGATTCCTTTTTATTACTATCTAGTCATTTATTGATCAATGAGCAATTTTTTGTCTAACATAATTTACTAATATAAGAAAAGATAATTAAACTTAGGTATACTCATCAGTGCCCAAAGTGTTTTAATAATCAAGCACACCACAAGTTAACGTATACACTTCCACACTTTGCTTTTGCATTCATTTAACTAACTCGAATGGTTTAGTTCTTTTAAGTTTCCTTTTTATATTTGCGTTATCCAGGAGCTGAAGGGCTTCGACATTTACGTGCTGATGAAGTCGTTGTTCATGACTTTGAGCATACTTTTTGATGACGCTATCGACAGTTTGTACATCCAAATCCTTATGCAAATTGTCATTCCGTATGTACCAGGGTGCATCGACAATACCACGTTGTTCTGGAATCTTTGTATGATATTTCTGTATTAGATTGAGTAACTTTTTCTATGCTCTTCGTAAGCTTAGAGAGTTAGTTGCTGTCAGTGTTTTACTTATTACTTTTTATAGTTCCTGCTCTTCATTTCTAAAGTATGGCATTATGGATTGGGGTAGATGTAATGAGCTATCGTAATTATTTATTATACAAAAGAGGTTATGTTTCAAGCGAAGTAAAATTTTGATTGTCTAGGAGACATTCACATATTCGAAGCCATAATATTTTTATATACAAATAAAGATTCGTTTGAAAGATATCGTTTTTCTCATGAATGCAGTACAAGAAATAGGTTGAACTTCTGCTGTCCAACACATCGACTAGCATTAAGTCAAATCGGTCTAACATAGACGTGTTTAAAAATAATATTTACATTTATTTAAAAACAAAATATTTGCAGATTAGAACCATATAATACTGATGATAATTTTAAATTATCGTTGCAGAGAATCTTTTTCTTTTCTTCGTCTGTAATGTTAATATAACTAAATATATTTTTAACTTTTGATTTTGTAAAAAAATTACAAAATATACTACAACAAATATTATTATTACTATTTTTATTTTTATTATTGTTATTATGGCGAGAATAATTTGACAGGAAAAAAAATTCGCCTATTAGAACAACCTTTCAGATGGAACTTAGTATTCTACATACTATTATATTTCAATAAATTCATGCATAAGTGCGTAGCATTTATATTGAACTCAAAATTTATTAATTTTTTAACAAACAAAATACATGAACTAAGCAAGAGTATATTCCCCTCCATTACTTATGCTTACCTCTAAACGATCTAGAAATCTTTCGAATCTATGCTTGAAGTTCGATGGTTCTCCTGAGCACTGATAATACAATAGTTTATATCAAATCTCTGTCAAATATCTCTTTAAATCGAAAAAACCATTTTTATGCTGTACTCTCCCGAATTACGTTTTCTCCGTCTTACATTAACTCCTCTATTGAACTCGAACAAAAACATATGTCGAAAATTCGTTTTTCTTTTTCTACAAAACATTCCATTTTCTTTTTTCGATAAATAAAATAATCCTTGGACAGATTCACAAATTCAAAAACTATTCAATCATACAATAATACAACAATAAAATAATTTGGCCTAGAAGCCAGAAACACTAGGAACTTCAGTCACTTTTTTTTATGGAAGTAGATTAAATTTTGTTAATTTCTGACATTTGTCTCAGCAGTATGACAAAGTCGAAATGGAAGATTCTAATTCATAAACTCATAATCCAACTTCAATTTGGAAAAAATGGATTACCTGAGGTAGCCATAGAGTCTATTATTACTGAGAATTTTAAATTTAAATGAGAAAAAGTGAACGTTTTTTTAATATCCAAAAATTTTAAAATAACACACCAAAAGGGTGGTTCTTATATATATCAAAGGGATGAACTGGAAAAATAGAATAATAAAGAAACTAAATAAAACAATCTTGTCCCAGAACTTTACACGATCAAGTTATAGACATCAAAATCTTAACTAGGGAAAAAATTTAGCACGCACAATTGATCCTGTGTGTGTTGACCATTTAAAAGTTACAAAGGCTATTCTTTATAAAATGGTACGATGAAATCCATAAATATTCAGCTACAACTAACATAAATAACAACATTGTTACTAAAGCTAGTTCTAACGGCAAAACTAACAAACGCTTAGCCAAAGGACAACACTAACGGTGCAACTTTTTCAGAATTATTATGGTCCTCATATATTTTTTCATTCTCTTGACTTGACGCCATACGCCTGTTAAAGTTAATTTTCATTATAACTCTTTTGGCCTACATGTAATCTATAGTTTGTTTCACTCGAATCACCAATCGGACACGAGGCCTACTTTCTTGACATTGTGATCTTCACTATTTTATTTTTCTTTGCCAATATAGACGACTCTGATTCATTAAATTCCTGATTTGCTTTCTTATAGAGGGTTCTTGCCTTACAGTTTTAGAACCTCTCATATTTTTTTCCTACTTTTTTATTTTTAAAATTTTCACATTTCCATACTGTTTTCCCGAGCAACAACCGAAATATCTGTCCATCTGTTACGAGTCTACTTGGCGAGGAAAATGAAATATGCCAGAATCGAGCCTGGTGCCCCAATTAAAATGTTAATTATCAAACTTCCTTACAGCAGCGCAACTCTTGGTAGGTTACCTCACAGTACTTTGGGTTTAGCTGGGGTTTCTCAGAAGAACTACTTCCCGTAGTTGTGCACTAGCTGAGTCTCTTTTAAAAGGACTAAACACATCTGAAATTTTGGCTGAAATACAAAAAATTTGGGCAACAATGCTTCTCCAAAAGCCACGATTTGATATGTGACAATGTTGATTCAATTCGTGACTGGGTTACGCAATTTAAACGTACAAATATAAGCATCAAAAGTTACATTCAACCACGAGTATCAAAAACTGCAACTACTCCAGACGATAATCAATAAAGTTAATTATATTGTTTCGAACAATATATTAACTGAATACGTACAGTAGCATTTTACATGTAGAATTGAACATGTTCACGCTGTTTGTAAACGTGAAAGAAAATGAATGTCGAGAAGTAATTTAAGGCTGCTTAAGAAGAACCAAACTGATTTCTTGTGAACATTTGTTACAATTAATGAAAATTGGTTTCGTCACTATATTTCTTAGTCCAAACTAAAGTCTTGATACTAGATACAATCCTTTCTAAAAAATGCAAAGACATTCCCGTCAACGAGTAAAGAACTGGTTAAAATTTTTTGGTATTCGAAGAGAATAGTCTTCATACACTGTCTTGTAAATGGCAAAACTGTTGTATTGAAGTTGAAAAAGAATATGTTAACTTAATGTCCAAACACATTTTTTCATTTTGCAACCAATTTCTCATAAAATTCTCCTCATCTAATATAAATGCTGTTTCAAATTTCGCGGTTTTTGTAAGAATAAATAAAACACATAATTTGCATTCGCTGTCAAAAACTTTTTATTGGAAATTGAAGTATCAGTTATGACATTTATGCGAAAAATAATATCTGCCAAATTGCCTCCTCTTGCAGCTCCACAGACGTCCACTCTTTTATTATAATTTTCAATGACATTTTGACATAATTGAGGCTCTATTTCATCATTGATACGAATAATTTCATCTTTCAAAGAAGGAATTGATTGTGGATTGCTTTTATAAACCTGACTTTTCACATAAGCCCAAAGAAAATGGTCTAACGGTGTCAAATCCATTTTGGTGGCCAATTAACATCACCATTTCTTGAGACCACACGTACAGGAAACTTTTCTCTCAATAAATCAATTGATTCGTGTGCAAAGTTAGGTGTAGCGCCATCCTGTTGAAACCACATGTCCTCTAGATCAATATTCATTAATTCAGGCCACAAAAATTCGGTTATCATCCGACAATATCGATCACCATTGACAGTTGCAACTTCACCAGCAGCATTTTCAAAGAAGTAAGGTCAAATTACACCACCTGACCATAAGGCACACCAAACAGTAACTCGTTTAGGATGCATAGGTTTCTCATGAATAATCCGTGGATTTTCCTCACCCCAGATAAGGCAATTTTGTTTATTAACATAGCCACCAAGTTCAAAACGTGCCTCATCGGAAAACTATTTTTTTGAGAAAAATCAGCTGGTTGTTCATTGATGAAATTGACAAATGAACGACGTTTTAAATGATCTAATGGCTTCAGTTTCTGTGTCATTTGAACCTTATATGCCTTCAGAGCTAAATCCTTGTGTAAAATACTCCATGTTGTTGATCCGCTAAGTCCAAGTTGTTGTGAACGTCGTCTAATGGACATTTCAGGATCTTCAGCAATACTTTCACGAACCAAACCAATATTTTCTTGTGAACAACTACTACGACTGTATTTTTCACTTTTTTGATCTTCCACGGAACCGATCTCTTGAAATTTTTTAATAATTCGACCAATAGTGCTTTCACCTGGACGATTATGTAAAATTCACGTGATTTTCTAAAAACTCATTTTACAGAACGCTGATTTTCATAAAATAATTCAACAATTTAAACGCGCTGTACCGTGTACGAAGCCATATTTATAAATGTCATACATCACACTTTTTAGGTGCCCACATACCCAGACAAATTCAGTGCGCCATCTATATTTTATTTATTCTTAAAAAAACGCGCAATTTGAAAAACCCTTTACTTATTATTTAATATAAATACAATAGATAGTTTAAATTAAAATTAATCCTCTTCCATAAAAAACAGTAACCGTATGTAAACGTATATCGATTAAGTACAGTTTCAGTTATCTTTTTAAATACTTCGTTCTTTAAAATACGATGGTGATTAGACGAGTGCGATAAAAAAAGTTAAATATGTTTCTCTTATTTAAAGAAAAATAATTTTGGAAAATTTTAATGGAGACTGGTTAATTGAATTTATCAAAAAAGGTAAAGAAAACCCCTCACCTCATCAATGTTTGTACTCTGTATACGAATTTCGACAACTAAGTTGTCACCATCAGCAGGTAATTAATCACAGCGTCGCATCTGGATCTTACCACATCAATTTTTATATTCTGCATACGTATTTACACAATTAAGTTGTCATCATCAGCAGATAATTAATTACACTATAATCACTTATTGTGTATTTGGTGTTTAACGTTGGAAATTGTGCGGAATTATTCTGTGCGAGTTTTAGTGCGGATTCAAGTGTGACACTGGGAATAGTTGTCGAAATACGTATACAGAACACGATATTGTAAGGGATTTTATTTAGGTTTTTTGATTAAAAATAATTTTGTTTTCTTGCATAATCCCCAGTCTCTAATTGGCTTTAAACTGTTAGGGTATACGAAGGCAAGCATTATTAATATTATGGCCTAGATTTCACTCACTTCCTACGTCTAATGCCCAAAAACTTTTCACTTGACCCACATCTATGGGTTTAAGTTCAGACGGTACGCAGCTGATACTGAGGTTTCATTATACATCATAAAACGATAAATTAGTACAAAGTTTGTGATGCTTTATATCTTTATAAGAAAGAATATTATTATTATCATTATTAACATCTTTGTATTTAAAGGTAAATAAAACTAGGTTCTTCTTTATTGTGTATTTCGACATCTTCTTACGATTGAGCAAATGTATTATTATTATAAGCATTCAAATCGTCATTTCAACATTCACTAGCCTAATAAACTTCCTTACGTAGAAAGAAATCAACAAAAATAACCTTTATTGATTTATTTCATTATTTCATTAAATTTTATTCAACGATGAGTGCATTAATTACCACTAGTTTAACGCATATACACAGGCAGCAAAGTGAATATTTTCACGAACATTGGGAATTTTTAAAATAAGAAAGAACGAAGTTTAAAACATACCGGTACATAAGAGAAGGCAATTAGGTTCTGTTGAGAATTACTAAGTTATTTTCCATAAACCACTTAAGTAAATTTCTTCGTCGAAGAGACAACCTCAGCAACTCAATTAACGTATCGGAGAGCGCGATAAACAAAAACGATAATTCCTCGAAACCATAATGTTAATAATACGTGTATATAATAATAAATGTGTCTATATATACGTAAAACAAAATTAAGCACATAAATGTACAGGTACTGTTGCTTTTACTATCAAAATTATTAAACATGAATGTTCATGTTAATGAAGGTAACGATATTACCGGCATTTAATAAAGCATGAATACACACACACCTTTGAAACAAAAAGTAATAAATTTAAATTTTGCGATGATTACTTGTGTAAATGCGTTTCTTTTTTATCTATTTTATTTGGTAAAATTCACTTAAATTTTAGCCAATCTAGTTATTTGCAAATGTGAGTTGATTTTTGTGTCTGATTTTTATATTTGCTGGATCTTAATTTTATTTCGAAATTGCAATACATATTTTATAACATTAAGTGAAATAAGTCAAAAGTCACATTTATGTGTTGTCGACAAGTTTAAACATATCAGTTCCGCTTTTGAACAGTTATTTTAAAATCAAATTTTTTTCTTACCATTTTTAAAGTATCAGTGCAAACAGATAACAAAACATGAATAAGTTCTCTGCAGTTGTATGACAAAGAATTTTATTTAATCACGGAAGGTTGATATATAACCCCTTGCCACATTAATTTTCCAATTAAAAAGTGTGGCACCTGGTAAACCACGGCGAAAAATACCCGTACGAAAACAAACTCCGTATGCGATCCGTACCGTTGAGAACCAAAATGTACACTGTGACAGTGTACAGTGTCACTGTGTACATTTACACAGTGTACATTTTGGTTCTCAACGGTAAGGATCGCATACGGAGTGTTTTCGTACGGGTATTTTTCGCCGTAGTTGTCCAGGTCCGACACTGTTTAATTATCTGCTGATAATGACAACCTAGTTGTCGAAATACGTATACAGAATTCGAAAATTAATGTGGCAAGGGGTTATATATCAACCTTCAGTGATTAAGTGAATCAACCACAGGCTCCATCAAAATTACCTACAAAAAATCCTAATCTGGCACAGGAAAAACGTCAAACTGTATACCATTATCTGCTAGAAGTAAGCAACAATGATAAACTGAAACTAGGACAAATAAAAGAAGCAGCCACTTGATATCCTGTATCAAAGATTTAAATACTTAAACTAATATAGCTTAACTTTTAAATTTTGGCTATTTTAATTTTAGATATATTAATGCTTTTCGGTATCTTTATATATTATCTTTCCCACTATTCGTCAAATACACATATCTCCTTTCGATAGTATAACTACGAGGGAGCGTTTTTATATTCGCGGAATGGGGGACAAGGGGTGGAAATAAAAAAATCAAATTATTTTTCTTTTTCAATATATTCATCTGCAAGACGGATACATTTTTCACATCTTTCAATTAATTTATTTATACCCTCATAAAAAAATGATTTCTCTTTATCTGCAAAATACGCCGAAACTGCCTTCTTGACTTCATCATCGGCAGTAAATTTTTTACCCCGCAGCTCTTTTTTCATTTTCGGAAACAGGTAATAATCACTCGGGGCCAGGTCTGGGCTGTAGGGTGGGTGATTCACAATTTCGAAGCCCACCTTATGCAGGGCAGCTAACGCAACGCGGCTCTTGTGGACGGGCGCGTTGTCGTGCAAAAGCAGAACACCTTTTGTCAATTTTCCCCGTCTTTTCTCTTTGATGGCTTCTTTTAGTCGCTCTAATATTGAAGCGTAATATTCTCCCGTTATAGAAACACCTATATCTTTATAATCAATCAACAATATTCCTTCCGAGTCCCAAAATACCGTTGCCATGAGTTTCCCAGCTGATTGTGACACTTTAAATTTCTTGAGAGGTGCTGTGCCCTTTTTATGCCACTGCATGGAGTCTTGTTTGGACTCAGGTTCATAATGATGAACCCAAGTTTCGTGTCCAGTAACAATTCCACTCAATACACCATCCTTGTCTTCATTACAGAGGTCCAAAAATGCACGCGAACACTCTACGCGCTGTTGTTTTTGCGGCGGCGTGAGCATTCTCGGCACCCATCTTGCGCTGACCTTAGACATGCCGAGATGATCGTGTAGGATTTTAAAAATTGTTGTATCGGATACTCCAACCATTTCTGCGAGTTGTTTCTTCTTTAGTCGACCACCTTCGAGTACAATTTGTTCAACTTTTTGGATAAGTGCTGGCGTGGTCGCCTCAATGCTCCTGCCCGGCCTCGGGTCGTCTTCAAGGGATTCCCTTCCTTGTTTAAATAAACTATGCCACTTGTACACCATGGCTTTTCCTGGACAAGAGTCGCCGTAAACCAATGACATCTCATTCATTATGGTCGCGACTGATTTTCCTTGCCTGGTAAGGAACTTTATAACGGCACGATATTCGATTTTTTCCATATTTCACTTTTCACTCCTGATTATGTTACTTGGTTGACGATAGCTCAAAGACTAACTGTCTAATAACAATGAAACTTCGTATTTATACTAATCATGAGTCGCTGCACAGGCCACGCCCCCAATGCGCCTATTCACCCCTCTACAACCCGCTCATTCCGCGAATATAAAAACGCTCCCTCGTATCTAATTTATTATAGATGTCATTTCCATCTCATGTAGAAGTCGTATCTGCGCACCAATTATATCATTTATAACCTATTCTTTCTTGGTTAATGGTCTTTGCTTACACTTATTTTAGTTTATTTTACACTTCTAATAATTTCAATATCACTTATACTTCCGTATGATTGTCTTGTAATGAATAATATGTCTTTAATATTGGAGTTTTTCTTTTGTCTTTCCTTTTAGCAAGCCAATATATATATAATCTGGTGCGCAGACTTCCGCGGTCGTGGTCCATACTATCTGCTCCTAGGCTTCTGGGCTGGAACCGCGCCACTGGTATAATTGCCGACGTTTCGTACCTACTCGTATGGGACATCTTCAGGCCTCAACTACTGTTACTGTTTGTCGCACTGAAACTTAACTGAAAATTTAGTTCCAATGCGATAGACAGTAGCAGTAGTTGAGCCCTGAAGATGTCCCATACGCGTAGGTACGAAACGTCGGCAGTTATACCAGTGATGCGGTTCCAGCCTGGAAGCCCAGAAGCAGATATATATGTTTACTTGGCAACTAATTACACTACATTCCTCTATTTTTAAGTGCCAGTCCTATTTACAAGGTCTTATAGGATTTTTAAATCAACCAATAGGAGTATATCACAAAAACATAAGAGGCATGTTCTTCTTATTCTTGTAAATCATTAATAAATTAAATTAATTATAAATGTTTAAATTACGTCAGTATTTTAATACATTATTACTTTTACTTGTATAAAATATTTAAACTTTTAATCAAATATGCTTTTAAAATGTAAACATTAGCATAACATTATTTTGTTTTTATGAATTTAATTTGTTATTGACAATGTATAACAACAATATCTCTTTAAAACATTTACCTTATTATATTTCTCTCAATTTCCTACTTTATATACATATACATATTATCTCCTACACCTCCCTTCCTTTTAATTATCAAAAATTAATTATATATATTATACATATAAGCACATTATAAATTTCTATATTTTTCCATTATCTTGCAAATAAATTCATATTAGACATTAAACTCTTTTGTTCTAACACAATAAACGATTTTCAATACATTTATATTGATAATTTTGAAAAAGATTTTATTAATTCTCGTTTCCTATTCTTATCTTTAATCAATATTATTTTATATTGTATTAATTGATACTTTATTCTTTTTTTAGGCTCTTTGAAGTATTGGGTTGGCAACTAAGTACTTTCGGTTTTGTAGTATAAAACAAAACACTTTTTTTTTAAACAAAGAATAGTTTTTAATCAATTATATATTTTCCATTTTGCTCAATGACCTTTTGCCATCTTTCTTTCAGCTGCATGATTCCGCGCTAATAAAATTTCTGGTCCTTATCAGCAAAAAACTGAACCAGGTGCGAGTGAAGGTCATCGTCATTTGTGAAAGTTTTACCATTCAAAGAATTCTGCAAACTTCGAAATAAATGGTAATCAGATGGTGCTAGATTGGGGCTGTATGGGGGATGTGGCATCACTTCCCAGCCAAGCTCCAATAGTTTCCCACGAGTTACCAAAGATGTGTGAGGCCTTGCATTATCTTGGTGGAAAACTACGCCTTTCCGATTTGATAATTCTGGCCGTTTTTCTTTGATTGCTTCATCCAGTTTTATTAACTGTTGACAGTAAACATCAGAATTGATCGTTTGGTTCCTTGGAAGCAGCTCAAAAAAACACGACACCTTTGTAATCCCACCAAACTGACAGCATGATCTTTTTTGCATGCAATTCAGCTATCGATGTGTTTTTAGCTGGTTTATCGTGTTTGCTCCATGATCGTTTTCGAACTATGTTACTATACAGGACCCATTTTTCATCACCAGTGATGATTCTTTTTAAGAAAGGGTCGGTTTCATTTCGTCTAAGGTGCATATCGCAAAAGTTGATTCTTTGTGTTCAATGTATTTCTTTCAATTCGTGAGGTACCCAAATATCAAGCTTCTTAACTAGCCCAAGACATTTCAAATGTTTTTCAATTGTTGTGTGCGATACATGTAGCCTCTCCGCAACCTCTCGAACAGTTATATGACGATCCTCTTCAATTATGAGTTTGATTTGGTCATCATCAACTTCAGTAGGCCCACCAGAATGTTGCTCACCTTTGAGGGAAAAATCTCCAGAACGGAATTTTTTATACCAATTCTGACACGTGCACTCTGTTAAGCAATTAGCACCATAAACTTCACATATCTTTTTGTGAGCCGCAGCAGCTTTCTTTCCTTTACGGAAATAAAATAGTAAAATATGTCGAAAATGTTCGTTTCTGCACTCCATTTAAAATTAACCCACAACTAATAGCTTTAATAAAAATCACGCACTACTTGCTTCTGAAGTTACGTCAATGTGACTAGTATCACGCGACAAACGGTAAAGTACAGCACTTAACATACATTATACAAAAAATAAAGCAACGCTCTCTATCAGTAAAAACCGAAAGTACTTAGTTGCTAACCCAATATTTATAAGAATGATCATCTATTTGATTTTTACTATAGTTACTAATTCTGTGCAATAATATAAAGCTTTATTTTATATCAAGGCCATACAATATGCTCTATCAACCTTTATCCAAAAAAATTCAATGTATTCTTTGCCATATTTCTGCAAGTAAGTGTTTAGAATTTAACTAGAATAATATGATACTTATTTATTTAACATATAACATTTCGTTTTGTTCAAAATTCAATTTATATACAGCCTGTTCTTAAATTCAGTGACTAAAACTTTGGTATTCATTAAATGATTGTTATTGAATTAATTCTCCTTATAATATGCCTTGTTATTGTTAAAATAACATAATAATATGTACATACGTATAGTGTATGTGTGTGGGCAGTTATATACGCGAAGCGGTTGAAACAACTGTCAAAGAAATCAGCCTTGAGTTTATCAATGCTTTTAAAACCCTCCAAAGTGAAACCCTTTGAAAACTATATTTTTAATAAACATATAATAATTTCTCAAAAGTAAACAATAAAATTTAATTTCGCGAAATAAACCGAATTAATACGATATTTTTACGACTTCCTCTCTAACTCACGCACGCACTACTCGTTGCATATATAAAGTAGTAAATATCGTGCATCGTGAGTGCGTAGATACAGTTCATTTAGTCGTTCTGCTGTCGGATTTTGCGGGCCAAACTTTGGGCGCCTACCAAACCACATTTTGACAGCCATTCGCGGACTCCATATGGCCGACCAGAAATTGATACATCGCACTAACAACAAGCTGGAAAAATCAGCCCCATATGTCGGCTCTGGTCGAATCGAAGTGGTGTTTAGGTGTACGGTAGCGGTCACCCCCGACAAAATGACTAAATTAAATTGGAAATAATGGTGGCACCCGTAGGGGGAGAAAATTAATTTTCAGGAATGAGGTATCAAGGGTCCGATATTGAAATGAACATATGCAAATGTTTAGGGCATGCAAACAGCTTTGCGCCGTTATGTTGAAAGTACGGCTAGTTCGTCTCTAATATAAACTTATATAAATAGTAGATATATATTTAATTCGCAAAAAATATATATTGAACGTCAAAATTAGTAAACAAAAACCAGAAATATGCATCTATTTAAGGAAATTACTTACACCTCAAGTAAATAAAGGGTAGTAACTTCTATTATATCTAGAAATATTAAATCTATATTCTATGAAACATTAATTATACCAGTATTCAAATACATATATCTAAAAGTTAGGTTAAAAAGGAAAATGTAGGAAGAAGAGAAAAGTAAAAGTGTCAGAATTGCTATAACTTTAATTTTAGCTCCATAAAACGAAGTTTTAATGAATTTTATTTAATCTTTGATCTAACAGTAGTAAAATTGTTAGTTGATTCTTGGAAAAATTCTTAAAATCGTTAGAGTGAAAAATAGGGACGAAGAATATGGTTGAATAGAAAAAATATTATAGAAAGTTAGATTCATCATGGATTATTTCGCAGGATAGTCAGTGCGAATCAAGCAATGAAAAGAACTATATGTTGAATATGTCGCAGCAAGTTTGAGGTCGTCTATTATAAACGGTAATTTTAGCTTTAAAAGGTGACTGGTGCGATTCCGGGTTTCTTCCACGTAATGACGTTTAAAGTTTTTGATCCTCAATTTATTAATATGCTAATACGTTATAAACTCAACCTATAAGAAACAAACAAATTGAATTCTATACATGGTACGTAAATGTTATTATTTGTTTTCAAATTCACGAATATATCGAACGATAAATACATTACTCAAATTTTTACGGTTCGTTCAACTATTCCTTCTTACACATAAAGAAAACTACCAAAAAACACAAAGTAGGACAACAAATAGAGAGAAAGTTATGGGAGTATGGAACTCAAAAAAGACGTTAAATATAATAATACTTTATGGAGCAGTAATCAAGAAAAAATAGACAAGTGTTCATTAAGTATCTTAGAAGATTTTAAGGTATCTACTAGTTAAATCAGATTTGAAACGAAGATCTATAACGCCTTGCTTACCAATAACTAACAGAGGAAATTGATGTAATGGTCGCCCAAGAGATACCTGGAGAAGAACAATAATAATAGAGGGACAATGCTAAAAAAATGGTCATTGAAAAAGTTTATTTATGTGATGCGATAAAGTCAAACGACAAAAGATAGGAGTAGATAAGGAGAATAGCAGAAAAGACCAAGTCCATTCTAATCATATATGAGGGTGGTCTGAAAAGTTTCCGACCTAACAAAGATACAAGACATTTCTTCTTAAAATTTATATTTATTTTTCTACATAGTATCCTTGTCAGTCTACACATTTCTCCCAGCGATCCTCCTATCTATTTAACCCGACCAAATAGTACTTGGCGCTTTTCTCTGCAAGATAATTGTTCACGAAGGTGATTGCCTCCTCATTTGACGAAAATCTCTGTCGTCCGAGCGCAATGAAGCGCGAAAACTCGGATTTATTGCGCCTAAACTACGCCAACAGAGCGTTGGAAGTGTTCATTCGAACACGTTTTTCGTTTAACGTTAGCAAACGCGACACCCAACGTACTAATAGCTTTCTTATGCCTACATATTGATTTAGCATGTGACAAACACGTTCTTTGGACATATTCATAGCCTTTGCTATCCCTCTCACTTTAATTCGACGGGTTGTATAGCACTAATTGGTGAACTTTAGCAATGTTATCGTCAGTAGTTGCAGATTTTGGACGTCCCGAACGTTTATCGTCTCCCAAGCTCTTACGACCACGTTTAAATTCAGCTGCCCAAAATTTCACTCTGGTAAATGATGGTGCAGAGTCCCCGTACCCAGAGTCCAACTCATCTTTAATTTGCGTAGGCGTATTGCTTTTCAAAAACAAGTATTTAATGACAGCTCGATACTCGACACTCACATCGACTCACTCGAACGTCTGTGAAATAATAACTGCGCGTCCAAAATGTCTGAAACTTTGGTGAGTACCTAACAATAGATACACAACTACATTCCCTAGTTTTTATTGATGAGCGCTGCTATCTTCACGTTGAGGTCGGAAACATTTTTAGACCACCCTCGTATAACACTACAATGATGATTATCGCAATAAATGTACACACATTACAGAATATGGCGTAATACTTTTTTGAACAATTCCATAACAGATTATGGCTAATTTTCTCGTTGATTTGCTGCACTATTATTGCTTGCACGAAATATATTCCACTTGTCTTCATTTCTTTTTAGAAGCTTAAAAATAAAATGTAAATCTAACGAAATTTATTTCGGAGGTTGACTTCGAACATACGCATTTTAAATGTTTACATTTTAAAAACATGTACTTCCGATCTTGTTTCAAAACATTTCCATTATTCTAGTTTAAAGTAATTTCGCAATGGCATAGGTTATACACATTAAAACTTTAATGTCTTAATCAGAAAGAAAACTATTTTGTTTCTATAGCAACATTTTTCACTATTCCGTCTTCAATAACAGGTTAAGCATACCATGAATAAAATATTTTCTTCCAAAATACCTTTCAATTCTTGGAGAAAATTTTTACTCTTTATAATGAAGTTGAGTGGATCTAAAATTGATCAAAGAATCTCAATTTCTTCCTACTTCAACTAAGTTTAATTAAAAAAGAGATTTAGCAAGTAAATATATCCAACAGAAAAACCTCACGTTTTGGTAGCTTTTCAATTCCACTATTATAAAACACTTAAAATTTTGACTGAAGTAAATTAGCGAGAGTACTTTCAAATACTCTAACAATCTATTTTAAGAAAATTTTATAAAAAGCGAACAAAATATGATGTTGGGATTGGAGGTTTTTCCATCCCAAATGTTCCAATTTTTCTGCATGACTCGTGCTACATGTGGTCAGGCATTTTCATGTTGAAGAATTATATGCTTCCATACAGGTTATTTTAAAACTTGGTAAAGTATCTCGAATTGTTGATTTTGTTGTTGTTCATTTAAAAAGGATAGTTTTTGTGCGCAAAAAGTGATCATTCGATTTCACACTCTCTGAACTTATATAACATGTTTTTGTAGATTTAGTAGATTTACCAGCCCTTGTTACATGCCCCATGCTAATTATTAGTAACCCTCGTAATGTATGATTTTAGCAACCATAAATATTAGATCCAATCAAAATTTTGCTAAATAGTAAAAGGAACCAACCACATTGATAAAACTGTTACCTGACCTTTCACGGACACGGTAGCATTTTATTAATAAAACGCATAATTTTAGTGTGGCACCTATTTTTAGTTAGGATCATATATTAAATGGGAACGATAAATCAATTCCTTTTTCCGTGTCTTCATTTTCATAACAGAAAAAACAATAAAACGTCCTGTCACTGCTATCTCTTTGACAAATGTTCCGCCAACTGTTCCGAAAACATCTTTACCATCCAGAAATAAATTTAATAAAGTCTAGCGATGCTCATCTCTCTTGGTGTTTCGTCTCATCGGTTCCACGGTGCTACGCCAATGTTAGTGTGTTCGCTTGAGTAGAGAAAGCGCGTCGTCGTTCCGTTGTTTTGTATTCAAATGAAAAAGGGGCGTCTCCCGAACACACCTACATACGGACGACCGCGGCGGAGATCAAAGGCCGCTCCGGCGGCACGTACGGCCGGTATTGCAGGAATCTGCAATTTATATTTCGCGAGACGACCACACGCACGCATCAGGAGTAGGTTACGCCGTTTCTTCCTATAAATTCGGTTCGTGTTTGTGTACTTCTGTGTCTATGTGTGTATGTGTAATTTGGCAGTGATTGTCCAAATAATACTCGCGTTGGATGTATGATGAGATATTTTCAACTCCAATAATATTTTAGTATGATTTTTTGGAAAAAATATTTTATATTGGAGTAGTTATATTGAAATAGTAAATGTAAAACCAGAAATAGTTTCTTTTTCCAAAGAGTTATTCTATTATAACAAACCATATCTACGCTATCCAAATACACATATAAATAAGATGGTTCTATTTCTAAAATTATAACATATGTATGTATCTTAATATAACTTAGAAATAATGTTGGAAAATATCTTTGCGTGTGATAATATTATGCTTTTAAAGTTATGACTAGCAATTTGTAGGTCTTGTTAGTGCTCACTAATAAACATCTAAATAGGCCGGAATGACTCAATAAACACAAAATATAAATTTAATTATCAACACCTATTTTACCCCTTCAAAGTACTTTACATTTGATGCTGTATATTAATGCCAACGTTCAATATAATCCTGGAAATGTTTTTCGTCCTCAGTTTTCGTGATTGTTATAAGCGTTTGCTTTTGTGGATTCATGTTATCAAAATGCTGGTGGATAGCTCTAAGTGGCAATTTACTAGCTTATTACGCTGATGGTTGGTATTGGGTATGGGTTCGAATCCAATATTCTGTTCTCCGGGAAGTTGCTTCATAGTTTCTCTTCTTGTTTAGATAAATGCTGTCAGTTAAAGATCTTAAGTCACACCACCAGCGCAGTGTAATAATAATTCATGACAAATCTCCCTCTGTAATTTGGGAGATGTGAAGACATTATTATTTTTATTAAAATGAAGTCATTGAATTGTTTCTTTTATAATGACTTACATGCAAAAGTTACATGGCAGGAGGCCCACGATAATGTTTAAGACCTATATATATATAGTCCTCTCACTACTTTGTCATATCGTTTCGATATGTACATCTACCAAGTGCGTACAAGATGTCGACGAAGTCAGACCGCCCGAAAGCTCTGGTACTGATCATTGTGTGTGGTAGTCAGTACTTTGTTCGGCAGTAGTTGTTTTCTATGAATATTTGTTGAGTCTTTGATGAAAATGTATCCTCAGAAAAAGGTGCTTTATAGTAGTACAAAATTCACTGTTTTTACATAAACACTAAGGTAATGCAACTTATTAGCTCTTTGGCTAATTGTCAAGCATTCATGTTGCATATTTTTGCACTTAGTTTCTTTGAAGTACACCATTCATTTGATTGTTGCTTTGTTAATGAATCGAACTGGCAATCCTATATTTTGACATAAGTAATGATGAGTTGAATAAACATGGGATCAGCATCTGGGTTAAGAGAAATCTTTTGAACAATATTAATATGGTATTTTCTTTGCAGAAAATTTTAGAATTAATTTTATTGCAAGATGTTTTAAGCCCAAACCTTAAAATGCTTTTATCTGATTCAGATTATATTAAAGTTCAATTAACCATCGCTCTAGTTGTCAAAATTTATTTTACATAACATAATTGAATTGGTTTATTTACTATTTTCAACTGTTTTGTGAAGTGTTCGTAATTTTTTCAAGATGTGTACAAAAATCTACCATTCCTTTAATTCTATATACAATGAGTCTAGAAATAGAGTAAAGAAATTGCCCTAATAATGTCCGTATTTTGTTAAAATTCAACTATTTCAAATGAGCGTATAATTCTACGAGATGATTTATTAATTAATACAAAAGTAATTTATAATTAGAAAACCTTCAGTCCATAAAAATAGAGTGAAGCAATCGCGTTGTCAAGGTGTGTGCCTAAACAACTGATCAAATGTACTAAATTTTCAACTATCGAGTTCTTGGTAATACCACTGTGACATGAACAGTATGCTACTTATTATTTGTCAGAGAATATTCTAAGGCCGCAAAACCTACTTGATCTCGAAAAGTGCAAATATGAAAGTTGTAGAATGTAAGCCACATTTTTAAACCAGAAGAAAGTAATCGCACATTTTTTAAAATTCATAAGGCTGCACAGAGGAATTTTTTTCAACCTAATATATACTGAACGTAATGTTATATAATAGAACTGAAGTGCGAGACTTACATGCTATTTTTACTTTATTCAAAGCATAGGGTGTGACAAAAACAATTCCCCGAGTATTCAAAAACTTACTTCACCGTTTGTAAGAGCCGTATTTGCCATTTATTTTACATACTGAACTGTACCTTGCGGCTTCCGTTTGTAGACTTGAACTCGAGTTTTCTAACCGTGCCATAATAGCACGTTAGAAGACTCGAATTTATCGTTCCCCATGGTCTAAGGGTGAGGACGTATGCCCGGTTAGCACGGAGAGCAGGAATTCTTTAAAAATTCCTGCAGTGTATATACGATGTCAAAGAGCGGTAAAAATTGGAATTCTTTCCGGAATATTATATTGAAAAATAAAATTTATTTCGTTATTTGCCTTCTGTTATAATAAAAGACCAGATCAAATCTATACTCGTTTCATAGATAACATTAAAATAATTTAGATTTCTTATATCTGTACATAATATTATATAAGTATCTGGTACATATACTACGTTCACAGTTCATTCATCATTCAATATACAAATACACTTGGCAATAAATACCAATTTAAAAGTCATTCACTTAATCTTCGCCGTTATTACAGTATCGGGAAAGAAAAACTCGAAATTCGTTCTAAACAACAGAACACCAAAAAAAAAATCATCTGGCAAGTGCCAACACTTTATCTAATATCTAATCCGAGACTGCTGTCTGTCATACGAATACATACGGATGAAACTGCACTATAATTATGTCCCATCTCGGGTCTGGGTATGTCGATATTAGCGGCGCCTGCCCTACCGTTCCACATTATCGTCATTATAAAGAGTCATCATCATCATTATCCGTAGTATACCGATCATTCTCATCATCTCACTTAACTTGTGTTCTAACCAAAAATTGTTTTTACCAAGGTTTCACATAGATCTAGTCTAGTAGATTAGATTGTAATATAAGATTGTGCGCGTTTTTTTTAACTTAATATCATTATTTGCCATATAACAATGCATATAGAATACAAAAAGAGCGTTGGCTCATTTATTTGTACCTTAGATTATGTATAAATTATCCGAACCATCAATGAAGGTATATTATCATTACAGCAATTATTTCAAACAGTTATATATATATATATATATATATATATATATATCTGTGTGTGTGTGCGTGTGTGTATGTTGATAAACTGTTTAGATTATTATAAAAGTTCTTCTGAGTTCTTAAGATAAAGTACTTGTCTTATAATCCACGCGACAGCTAATACATTAAACTTCGCACATTTTATTAAATTTTAATTAGCTAAATTAAATGCTGGATATAATGCCCTATGTAATATGTACAAAGGGCACTAAAAAAGTTTTGAAATATAGTGTAATCTTCAATACACGCCGTAACAAGTTAAATATAGGTTGAGACCTGCTCAAGCCCATACACGAACATCGAGTGGCGAAGATTTGTTACTTTTGTCTTAACTGACGACCAGATGCCTCAACACTTTTCATCATGCCATAAGATGTTCCAGCAAGTTTAACAATGAAATATTTCGTTATCTTGACAAGAAACAAAATTTAGCTTTACTACTATGATGTGGCCACTAAAGTACAGAAAATTCTAGCTTGTGATGATGAAGATAAATTCGTCTCTGTACAGAAATCTTTATCTGTTAAACAAAATTATTGTTTTTTTTTACCATGAAGTGTTGTGAAGAATATGATGCTGAAAACACAAAAAGACTGTCACCACAAAGTGGTGAACTGAAGAGTATTTTCTCAGAGTTTCCGAAATACTTAAAAACGTTCGTCCTCACTCATCAGGATAACGCTGCGGCTCAGTGATCCTACGTCCGTATCGAGTATTTGGTAAGAACCGAAGCGTCCTGAAGCATCCACAAAAAAGAAATCACATATATATATATATATATATATATATATATATGTATGTATATACATATATATATATATATATACGAGGGAGCGTTTTTATATTCGCGGAATGAGCGGGTTGTATATATATAAGTATATAAAACAAGTACACTATACTAAAGTGTAACGTCAAAATATAAAATTTTTAAAAAATAAAAAAAATACCCAAAGTAAACTAAAAAACAATGTTCCAAATACATCAAAAAACGAATACTATCCATTATCAAAAGATATGAGGATTGGTCAAAAAAGCCAAACAGTTCAGTCAACCATTAGCATAAGTATATTGCAATAAATTATACTTAGTCCGTTTGTGTCAGACTTATAATTAACACAGTTTGTGTCCTTTCTGATATGGACCATTTCTAAAAATGTTATTTCTTAATCACTATTCTCAATATCGAAGATCATCATCATCTTCTCATTTTAGCTGTGTCGTTCAAAGAAGAAAATACCTATAATATCAAGGACACATTTTCATTTGTTAATCAGATGCAGGATCTATCACCTCCAGACGATTATGTTTTCATTTCATTGGGTGTGATATCATTGTTTACTAACATACCATTGAGATCAATAACATACATCATACAAGTAAATGGCACATAATCGATCCTCACACCGACATGTCAAAATACAATTTTTTGTTGCTAATCACTTTTATTTTCAATAATTTTCGCCAATTTTTTGGAATACGCATGGAATCACCTATTAGTTCTATTTCAGCTCGAATAACCCTGAATCAATTGGTGACGTTGATAACATTATCCGCGCTGTGCTAGATGATAAAATAGATTTAACCTTGCATATATTCAATAGTCACAACGATCATTTACAATTCACTGTGGAGAAAGAGAAAAACAATATTCTTCTTGGTTGTTTCAGTAATACGCGACAAAAATAACGCAATTATTTTAAATTGGCATAAAAAGGCAACTTCATGTGGCAGGTTCATCAATTATTATTCCCATCATCCCCTTAAGTAAAACTGTAATACTGTTACAGCCATGAAAACAGAATGAAATATATACCACCCAATGTTTTTAAAGAATAGTCTTGGGGACCTTCTCAGCATTTTTATTAACAATGTCTACCTTGAACACATTTTTAACAAATTAATATATAGTATTGGCTTCTTTGATAGCCCCATTGAGGACATTCCTGGTGACGGTCTAATTTACAAAAAGTTCCATACATTAGTGATCTTACAGATTCAATTAGTTCCTATTTTAAACAATTCAAAAATATAAAAATTGCCAAATACAACACAATAACTATAAAAAAATTCAACAAATTTAAAGACAAAATATCGTTACTTTCAAGTAGTTATGTCGTTCATATGATACCATGTTCGGATTATAGTGGCATATATATATATATATATATATATATATATATATATATATATATATATATATATATATATATATATATATATGTATATATATATCCTACATCACAGTGCTTAAAACAGAGCCTTACGTAGCATAAAAATAATTATCGTTTACTTAGCTTTAACCACAAATTCAATTTCAACGATATTATGATCTTGAACATTGAGAAAAATAAAAAAAGATAATTTTTAGAAATGATCCATATCAGCAAGGACACAAACAGCATTAATTATAAGTCTGAAACTAACGGACTAAGAAGAATTTATTGCAATATACTTGAAGTTAATGGTTAACTGACCTGCTTGGCTTTTTTGACCAATCCTTGTATCTTTTGATAATGGATAGTACTCGTTTTTGACATACGTGGGCAAGGTGAAAAGTTCTCGGCCTGACAATGAAAGACTGAGATTTAAATTTAAAAAAATTATTTTATTTTTCTACATAATCTCCCTTGAGTTCAACACATTTGGTCCAGCGTTTTGCTAACATCAATATTCCTTCCCGGAAGTGAGAGTCTGGAAGGCTGTCAAAATATTCTTCTACGGTCCTTACAACTTCTTCGTTGGATGTGAATCTCTTTCCAGAAACAAATTTTTTCAAATTTGGGAATAGATGGACGTCTGAGGGTGCCAAATCAGGAGAATAGGGAAGATGGCCGAGCAAATCGTACCCCAAATCCTGCAATTTTCCCATCGCCAACGCACCCTTACGTGCGGGTGCGTTGTCCTAATGAAAAATTATTTTTTCTTCTTCAAACCAGGCCTCTTCTCGCGAATTTTGGCATCCAGCTGGTCAAAAAGGTTAGAGTAATATGCGCCTGTAATTGTTCTGCCTTTTTCAAGGTGATCAATTAAGAAGATTCCTTTTGCATCCCAAAACACGCTGACCATGACTTTTCCGGCAAATGCGATCGACTTCGCTTTCTTTGACGCTGAACCACAGGCTTCCACCCACTGCTAAGACTGCTGTTTCGTTTCTGGCGTGTAGTGGTGGACCCATGGCTCATCCATGGTGACAAAACGCCGCACAAAATCGGTCGGATTCTTGTTAAATCGGTCCAAAGAATGCTCCGAAAATCGTTTGCGCATTTGCTTTTGATCGACATTCAGCAAATGCGGCACTCGTGCGCAGAGCTTTCTCATCTCTAATTCTTTATGCAAAATGTTTCGTACCCTTTCTTCTGATATCCCCACAGCCTCAGTTATCTCATACACTTTCACTTGCCTATCGTCCAACATAATATCATTTACTTTTTCGATTATTTCTGGTGTGGTTGCGGTTTTTGGCCGTCCTTCACGTGGGTCATCTTCGAGCTGCCCATTTTTTAACGGTTGACATCGAAGGGGCAGAGTCCCCGTACACTTTTGTCAACTTCGGATGAGTTTCCATAGGGGTTAAACCATCCAAAACAAAGAATTTTATAACAGCACGATATTCAAGTTTCTCCATTTAAAAAAATAACACACACGTCTACTACAAAAATTCTTGCAAACAAACTATTTGAGAGAACAAGTTGACAGTTTTCATATGAACTAAAGACACATACAGCCACGCAGGAAACATAAATTTCTGCTAATTGTAACGCCGTCTCTGTGTCAGGCCGAGAACTTTTCACGTTGCCCACGTATTTGGAACACTGCTTCTGTTTTCTTCTTTTCTGTGTATTTTTTTTAAATTTGAATTTTGACGTTACACTTTAGTATAGTGTATTTGTCTTTAAATTAAGTTTTAGCTTTGTAATTTTTAAATATAACGAAAAACTTTAATGTATAAAACTTTAGTTGTAAGTTTGGGCTTAGTTGTAATATGATACTTTATTAAATAGTTATTCATCAATGTTTCAGCAATATTTCCATAGGAAGCAATAAGGAGATTGCGAAAATTGAGAGTTTTTCTTGACAGACAAACATTAACAAAGGAACAGTAGACACATTTTGCATGATGAATTAACATAACGAAAGTTTGTGCAAAAATGAGGCCCTAATCTGTGAAACAGTTTTTAACAGACACGCGCATTGGTCTGCTTGATCATCCTCCGTATTCGCCAGATTCCGCACCATATGACTTCTACCTGTTCCCAAAAGTGAAACGTACATTAAAAAAAACACATTGTCAGTCTGTTAAACATGTAAAATCAAAAACAGCAGAATTGTCGAAGGAACCGACAACTGATGAACCACAACATTGTTTTGAACAATGGAAGACATGTATACAGTGGTGTATAGACAAGGGAGGAGAGTATGTTGAAGGGGATAAAAGTTAAATATAAGTTTAGTTGCAATAAATAACATTTCCCACACCAGTCTCGTTATTTAATTGCTACACCTCGTGTATATATATATACCATAGTAATAGTACATATACATATAAAAAGTCCCGTGATATACACTTCAGGCCATAAGTGAGGGATCAGTAGATGAAATTTAAAAAAAACATGCACGCTTAGTGAAACAAAACGTATATTTCTACAAAACTATATATACGAGACAAATGAACAGTTTTCCTCATAAAATAAAATAATTTCAACATATTCTGTAGAATTTCTTATCATATTCGACTTTCGTCGAAGTATCCACCTCTGCGCTTAATGACTTCTTTACAAATATTAGGTAACCGCGATACAAGTTTCTGGAGCGTATTCATTGGTAAATTACTCCACACCCTTGTAAGTTGTTCCCAAAGCTGTTTCTGCGATTGTGGACAGCTTTCTCTCACGTTTCTATCTAATTGAGATCGGGTGATTGTGGTGGCCAAATCATATTTATCAGCACCTCTTCTTCCTCTTTTTGATTCACATAGTTTTTACAAAGTTGGGAAGTGTGTTTGGGATCATTATCTTGTTGTAGGTGAAAACCTTCACCAATTAACCTTAATCCAGACGGAATTGCATGTTCCTCCAAAATCTTCAGGTACCCCTCTTTTTTTAAAATGCCTTCAATGCGGTACAAATCTCCGACACCATCAAAGGAAAAGGATCCCCAAACAAGCACAGAACCTCCCCCGTGTTTAACAGTTGGCACTACACATTCGGGTAACATCCTTTCACCCACCTGTCTTCGAACGAAAACTCGTCGATTACTACCAAACACTTGGAACTTTGACTCATCTGTCCATAACACCTGCTTCCACATTTCCATGTTCCAGTGTTGATGGTCCTGGGCCCATTGTAACCGTTTTTTACGATTTCATGGATTCAGTAATGGTTTTCGAGCTGCAATACGCCCATGTAGTCCCGCCTTTGTTAAACGTCGTTTTACAGTAGTCAGTGACACCTGCTTTCGACGGCCTTCATTCAGCTCTGCTCGAAGCTGAGGAGCTGTGAGGCGCCTATTTCGTTTTGATAGTATTTTTAGGCGAAAATCCTCTTGTCTGGTAGTTACCCTTGGCCTTCCGCAATGTTTTATTGGTTGTAATGATCCACTTTGTGAATATTGTTTCACTGTTCCTTGCACCGCGTGATAAGATAAATTTAAGTTTTGGGCTATTTGCCGCAGTGAAAATTTTTCACCATGTAGCATTATTATAGAACTACGAGTTTCTGCGCTAAGTTCCTTTCTTTTCGGCATTTTTATAAGTTACTTTTACGTCTCTTCTCAAATACTCGTATTGCAACTTACTCGGAAAAATGCTGCACGAAAACTAATTTTTAAATTGCTAAATAGTTTACTATGAATTCCTAATACCATTATAATAATATTGCCTTGTAAACCCTATTAAATTTATTGGGGTATATAAAATATTTCTATTAAATAGACGCCATAAAACTATTAAAAGGATTTACAATATTTTTCAGAAACAAATATATTTATCTAATTTATAATAATAATCCGAATAATCCTTCTCAGAATTACATTTACAACTGTTATTTCAATTATTCTCACCAAAACAGGTAAAAGTCTAAGGGATGTGTCTAAAATACAAGTGTTTTGTTATTTATGATAAGTGATCCCTCACTTATGGCCTGTAGTGTATATTTGAATTAATTTTATAAATATTTCTAAGCTCCATAATAACCCGTTAAGGGTTTTTTATAAGGTTCCACTAGGTGCTATTTATACATGAAATTGTAGACATACTTTGTTGAAAATTACATGTTAATGTCGCTTCATAAAGACCAGACTGTTATTAAATTCAATTTCGTTTGAAATCGCTTACGTGCCCGACTTTTTATACAAGTACTTCGCAATAGTAACTTTAATTATAATGTGTAGGTAGTTCTTACCAATTATTAATATTACTAACTTTTGTCATTGAAAAAAATAAAATCTAAATCAGTTAATTTCCATCTCCTTGAACACATTTCTGTCAACGACTACTAATAAGGACGTAAATCTTATTTATAAAAAGTTTTTATTCCCCCGAGTCGATGAAAGTTGCGCCCGTGTTTATTAAGGATAAATATTGGAGAGAGGTTTGTAAATAATTTCGTGTATGTTGCAAAACTTCATAGTTTACATCCTTGCTTTGAATTGTTGTTTATGATGTGCGAGATCTTGGATCATGGTTTAAAAGAACAGGTCCTTGTCTGTTTATGAAAGCTGGGTTATACTTTTATATTTTACTTATGTGAAGCCAAGAATTTTTTAATACTTATTAGCGAAAGTTCTCAAACTACAGGAAAACTTCTAAAAAACGATGTTTCTACAAAAATATAGTCCTTCTAGATTAATTAAATTTAATGCTTTAACATTATGTATAATTTAATAAAATGTGGTCAATTACTCCAGTGATCACCTAATAAAGGTGATCGTTTCGCCAGGTTTTACTGTTCTTTCATAAAATGCATTGATTTGGATGAATAGATAGAAAGAAAAACTGGAGATATTTTATAATTTATTAAATACAAATTAATGGAACATGTAACTAATATTGTCGTGCAATAATTACCATTGGTGTCCTCCCAAGTTATCGCTAGTAGTAAATTTAACCCCCTCCCCCATCCACGTGGCCCGTGAGATGTTTGAGATCGTTTACAACGGATGTTTGAATGTTCTTTATCGGATGCTTAAATATTCCTTCTCATACATTTTAATGTTCTCTATCGGGGTCACCAATTGAAGAGGATTAGTATTAATCCTTCAAATTAAATTGTTTATGAGTCGAATAGTATTAATCCTTGAATACTTTTATTCTTTTAAAAAATTCGCCATCACTGACGAAATTCAGTTTTGCATTAAAAAAAAAAACTCAAATAATCACTTTTAGAGATTAGACTGGAACCGTGTTGGTTTGTGGTTCACATTGAAGCGATTTGAAGTAAGGATTGATCAAGAAAATAATTAAAATAATTTTTATCAACGAAATAGAAAATATTTCTAAAAGCAAATAAGCAGAAGAGTAAGAGTAGAAATAGGCAAATGAGAATTATCTATTTGTTGCTGCTTAGTGTTATTGTTGCGGTTCACGTGGGATGTTTTAGATTGTTTCTCTGCAGTTCCTTGTCAGACGCTTGAATTCTGTTTATTGGACGCTTCAAAGTTATTTATCGGTTACTTGAATCTTTTTTACCGAATACTTAAATGTTCTTTATTGGATATTTCAATGTTCTTTATCGTAATTAAATGTTCTTTGTCAGATATTTGAATGTTCTATAACGGGGTAATCAATTGACAGAGACTATTATTGATACTTCACATTGAATTATTACTAGTTAATTGGTATTAATCACTGAATATTTTTATTTCCTTAAAGAATTTGCGTTACTGACCAAACTCCGTTTGCATAAAAAGAAATTCAAGTAATCACATCTATTTATTAAAAAAAATATTTATAAAAAAACTAACGGGCGTAAAACTATTTGTTAAAAAATTACATTTCAAAATTTACAATTTCTGCGTTTACTAAATATTACATTATTTTATTGATATACAGTTGTGGCATTAAAGATGTCGCCACAAATACTTAAACGAAATAGAGAAATTCGGCATATCAACAACATAAAAACAAACCGATTTATTTACATTTCCCTACTACACACAAATATTGCATGATACTGCGCATTTTTGTTCAAAAACACATATGCGTTCCTAGTATTTTAGTATTATGTATTATTCTTTAATGAAAAGGCTTAGAATGATTATTCAAAGTAACTAATATTTATTAATAACAAACTAAAAAAAATATCTGAAAGTATTACATTGTTTTGATTAAAGTTGAATACTATCAGTGGCATCGACTTGTTGTAAAAAACTAACAATTTCAAATTTATGAAATGCAAATATGTACAATATGCGAAGGATAAACTATAAATAACACTAGAAAATGTAATATTTAACAAATTCCGTAGTTACATATTATATATTTAACTAGTATACAATAACCCTAAAAAATAATGAAAAATATTGTCTATTTGCCATAGTTGATTATAATAATTCTATATTTCTTGTGTACCCATTGCAATCATTTCTAGTGCAGAAAATACTTAATTTGTTTAAAAGTGTAATCAAACAGACTCGATCTTCGAAATTGTAGCAGCTCGAAAATTGTTCTATATTTGAAATACCTTAGATTGGGAAATCTTGAATTTCAGTAATTTTTTTAAATTAAGTGGTATAAAACCTCGTTTAAAAGACTAATTACTCAATTTATAGAAAAATTGAATATAATTAAATTGAGTATGTTTTACAATAATGTGCTAATTAATAGTAAGGCTACATTTAATTCTATTACGAAATTTATTTAAATTATTCTCACTAATATTCAAAGGAATAATAATTGTCTATACAATGACTATAAGATCATATCTAATCTGAGCACAAATTACAAATTTACCTCCAGAAAGTCAGCTCCTGTAGCTGCCGTCGGCGAAGATGCTTGTACCTGATATGAATAGGTACAATTCATAGCGTTTGTGTCCCTAGAAATCACCCAGTAGTTCTCAAAATAATCGTTCACTATTGTGTCATAAAACGCACAAAAATAATAGGTAAAAATATGTAGAATATGTAAAGATAATCTACTTATTATCAAGTTAATAAATGAGGAAGTCGACGGGATGTTAAAAAGCAATAATTTGCGAAAACGAAAGAATAATGATACAGCACTCGATATATTACGATAAGAAAATAATAATTAAGTCGTTCCTGATAATGATTACGTTTATGACGAAACGTCTGCGGCTATCACGGTCCCGTCGTAATCGTCGTCGTCTCACAAGTTAAATTAAAAAATAAACAAAAGATAAACAAATAAAAAAAAATAACGGATTATTTGTGTCACACTAAAGTTAATTCAATAATGGTAACCGATAATTTGTGTCACTAAGTATGGGTTAGGCGCTCGTCGGGATCCGTAATCGCTCGCGTCTTCGGCGGCCGAGCACAGTACCCGTTTTGTCGCGGCTACATCCAGCTCTTGGCATCAGAGCGAGCGCGCTCTGTTTGTACGTGTGTGTGCATGTATGTATGTGTCTGTCTTTCGCCCTGCTCTCGCAGGGTAATTACAGGCTTATTCTGTGAGTATATGTGATCGACTGAGAGGCAACACGCGGTCGAGCTGTATCGCACTGGCCGGCTGCGTGCGTGTGCGTTGAAAAGGGTCTGCCGCGGTTGCCGCGAACACCGTTTGCTACGTACCGAAACAAACAGGACACGGGCTCGGGGGTAACGCCTACGCCCGAACGAATTGTGCTCCTTATTGGACGAACACCTGCACACGCCCAGAATCTAAGAGAGCTTTTGTAGGATTTCATCTTTTCACCGATGTGTGTTTGCGTATAAAAGTGTGTATGTGTATGTGTGTGCTATACAAACATGTGTATGTAATACCCAACAGACACAAACTTCTAAGTGTGAAGTAACAGGCTGTAAGAATTTTAATTACTAACCACCATTTTGTGCAACACTGAATGATGGAGTTGAATAGATTGATACATTGATTGAGGTACATATGTACATATATATATATATATATAGATGCAAGCAATTGTGATATTAACCAGGTCACTAATGTAAAATATAATGAAGATAACATAAGAAATTCTTCCTGTAATGTTGATTCTAAAAATATTTTTAATGGTTGTTGAAATTTTTTAAAGTTATTTACATACTTGATTCCGCAATGCCTGTATGTATGTATTTCCATTAGGATCCATAATCAGTGTCAATATTATCTTGCTCTATTAGCTGTCCATACCTCTAGCTCCTTCCAGATCTGCTATCAGACTGATTGTCTTCGTGGACGTAGAGGACAAACATGACAACCATGTGACAAGAAAAACAAATCACTCCTGTAAAGTATATCTTTTTAAATCAAAATGCTTACTGTGTTAAGAATAATAAATGACAAGAAAGTAGCAAGGAAGCAATAAACCTTTGAGTCATTTTTGCCGAACTCTAACAAAAAAAATTGTTTTTTCTATTTACTTTGGATCGGTTTGGTTATTCAATTGCGATAGCATACAGTTGCGAGTCTATTAAAATGTCAAGAATTCGAAGATAACCAAATAGGCGACCTTGAAATGGTCGTACTATAGAACGTGAGGTAGGTATTGCATTTCATGACACTGCTATGCTGATGCAGAGAAATATTGCTTACACTGTTGAAGAGATCGATCTCAACATCGTAAAAGAGGCTCTGGACGACTTTGAAGACCTATAGAACAATTTCTGTTGGAAGATTAAGATTGCCTGCGCTTAAGGATCAACATATCCGAAGGTCTATAGAAAACGTCTTTTTGGCAGAGATAGGCCATATAACAATAACTCGTTCAATATATTACCGTATTCGTTTGCTTGCGTAGATTTCCTGTCGTCCAAGTCTAAAAATTTCTCAGTAGTCGACATCGTGCCCCTAGATTAGTATGGTGAAATAATGTACGGGAAGATTAGGATGAAGAGTAGTACAATATCATTTTTTCAGGTGAATCTCGTTTTTGTTTGTGAACCTATGGTGATCGTAAACGAGTCCGATGTCGAAAAGGAGAAACGCAATTTTTTAATTTTTCCTAAAACGTGAGACTACACTTGCTAATGGTTTTACAGTTTGGGGTGGAATTAGTATAGGAAGTAGGACTCTCTTATTATTCCTTCGAGGCCATTTACCTTACTCAAAGGTACATTTATGAAGTTGTTGAATCATTTGCTTTACCATAGAACCGGGAGTTAAATAATGTTACATTCCAGTAAGATAATGTCCGTCCTCATATTATAGATGTTACATTACGATTCCTACATGGAACCAGCATCATACTTAACTAGTCTGCGCGGTTGCCAGACCTATCGCCCATAAAATTTGTCTGGGATATAATAGGTTCAAGGGTTGATATGCTTCCTAACCACCCAATGAACTTACAACAGCTACTCTGCTTGAATAAGCTTTCACAAGATGCCATAGAACATCTTGTACCGTGTATAAAATTTTATCTATAAAGGCTACACGATTTTACGAATTTTTTAATTAAATCATCTAAACATTTGTAAAAATTTTGGTCTAAAAATATGGGATACAGATAGTTGTATTACATTAGTAGAAGTACGGGAGCCCATTACTTTTTGGCATAGTACTTTAATGGATAGCAATTCTTTCTAATGCATTGCTGCATTAGTTTTTATTTAGCATGTTCTGTATAGCTTCATGTAGTGCAATAACCTTATACCAATAGCCATTGACATGAAGCAAGCGCAAATGCATGAAACGCGACATTTAGTCCATATAAACTGGTCATCGAAGAAGAAAATTATGATATATATATATATATATATATATATATATATATATATATTTTTAATAACAGAATTAGGAGTACTAACAAATAATGTTACTCTTTAAATAAAGCATTTCCAAAAAGAAAAAAGTGTCTGCATAAACAAAGCCAATAGTTTTCAACACTGTATATATGCTTGCGTTAACTTATGATTGCACGACTTGAAATTTTAAGCTCAAAACTGAGTAGCAAAATTTGGACAAGTTTGCAGTATTTGAAAGCAGCAACGAATTTAAGGAAAAAGCTTAAAATATGTTACGAAAGAATTATTAAGGAGTGATTTGGTGTGTAGCTGATGTTCTGCTAGATTTCGCATGTGTATATATGCAATGTATCGAACATTGTGTGTATGGATTATCAGAGATTATAAGAAGATACAAAATCCAAATCTTTATTAAAAAAAGAAACTTAAAACGGAAAGATAGCGAAGAATGCGCACTAAATCGAAAGGAATAGAAAATCCTCTGTAGAACTACCTACACTGTAATGGTAGAAGAGGACGAATTGTGTACGTATGCAACAGGATTTTCAGTAAAGACTGTGACAATAACTATCAAAACTGCATTTATTAGCCTTTATTTAACACATTCTGTATCGCCTCAGTGCAATAACTTTATACTAATAGCTATTGACATTACGGAGCAGGTTATTCTTTGAAAGCTTCTTCAAAATCGCCCATAAAGTCTTAACAGTGCTCAATTCTTTGTGAAATCGCATTCCTAAAGAGAGTATAGATAAGAGACAAATGAAATTACTGGGTTGGTGGATAAATTCGTTAAATAACGTTCTTATTGAACTGAAAATTTTTTAAGAAAGTTCATCAAGTCAAGAAAATATTCTCCTCCTTTATTTACGATTATCTTCTAACGATCTGGCAATTTTTTCTCCAGTAGATCGATGACCTTCCTGAACGTTCAGAATCGTTTATGTCAAAGTAGTCCCATTAAAAAAATTGTTCCTGTGCTGCATTCTCTTCAATTACGTTTTCTCTGTCTCGGCATAAACAGTTATAGCAGCTTTCGAGGCATTAACTCCTCTATTTAAGTCGAAGAAAAGCATATGCCGGCAATGTTCGTTCGCTGGTTGACATTCCATTTTCTTTTGCCAAATAAATAAAGCAATCCTTGCACAAATTCATAAACTATTCGATTACATAATTATACAGTACAGCATTGAAATAATTTTGACATATGCTTAACAACTTTTTTTCCAAACTCTCTCATCCTCGAAACCAAAAACGCTAGGAATTAATACATCTTCCGATGTAGCAGGAATATACGAAGGATGTGGCACCTAGTTGAACATTATTGTGCTAAAACTTTTACTGTCTAATTAGCCCAAGTCGCTTCTTAGAAATATGGTACTTCATTAAAAGATACAACATTTCTTCTTCCTCATTATAATAGCTTACAGATACTGTAATACTTACTATGTGGGATTCTATGCATATACGCCATCTTGTAATCAAAAGAAAGTTGTGACTATAGCTTTAGTGAAACATTTTTACCATTGTATGCTTTTCTGTTTCATATCCGAATTATAATAATACACCCAAGTTTCATTCGCAGTAATAATTATTTTCCACGATCTTTCACCTAATTTATGAACATATCGCTATTTACAAATATTGTTCGTCTTTGGATAAGGTGTTAGCAAACGTATCGACCAAAAACCGCAAACATATTTAAATATTTGTGCAAGACAACAAGAAACTTCCAATAAATATTTCAACAATGTCAAAGAGTTCAAATATAATTCAATGATGTCAATGTCAATGATTTCCTCAGTTAGTAAATTAATTGGTGCACCTAGAGAACCTTGCAAACCGCAATACAATTTTTAAACTGTTTATGCTGTAGAAACTAATCAGATCTTCGGACAAACACAAAATTTGATGTTCTTCCTCTTTCATTTCATCCATCACAGTTTTTAGAGGCGCGATAACAATGTCACAACTTTTGAGCTCCGCCAAACTCAAATAGGTAATTTGCGACAGTCGTCATTTTGGAAGAAACCTACTTGGATATTTTTTGGCTTTTCGCAGTTTGTTGCGCATCGCGCGGTGTCGTAATAAATTCAGTATTAATGTTTGATGAAAGAGCCTCGTATATTAGATTTTGTAATTGACCATTAGAAACTTTGGTGGTAATTTCTCTAGGTATCGCTAAATTTGTGGTCAGTATCTGGTTTAAATTTTTAATAATTCTGTTTTGATACCTGACTGATGATGACTTAAAAAATACTACGAAAGCCCTTTATGGTCAGGGGAGCACAAAGGTTACTTATCTGCGAATCTATTTTATCAGTAATTAAAACCAGGGCCATCTAAATTGTCGCAAACGACATTTTAGATGGCATTGATTTTGATCAAATCGATTAAATATATGAGAAGATATATAGAATAATAATTTTTTAACCGGCGAAAACAATCAGCATAATTAGTTTGAAATCCATCGGAATTATTCTTAAAAAAAATTTAAAATATATTTGCTTCTGAAAGCAAGTATAATAAAAAAATTGCGGTTAATATATTTATATATTACAATGAAATATCGTTTACAAAATGAATTTTTAGAACAAATGAGATGAGGCATAAATAAATTTTAAGAACATGTACTAGTTTTTATTAAAATTACTGACTGTAAGCTATAATTTATTAATACATGAAACGTGAAGTAAACAGAAAGCTTTAAATATATTTTAATATTCTAACGTCCTTCATGTGCTAATATTAACTATAATAGTATTAGATTAAAGTTCCAACAGATATATTTTTCTAAATCTTTTCTTTAATTTCAAATATAATTCAACAATAAATTTTGATTTTTTTTTAAATTAAAATTTAATCATATATTTTTAGTGAATTTTATTTATTAAAGACAATCCCATAATTATGTGAAAAGAGTTGCGTATATTAATTTTTGAAACTGGATTTTTGGAATTAGCGATGTACACAATGAATACGTGGCGCATAAGAAAAAAAAGTAAGTTTTTTTGAACAAAAAAATATTTTATTTTTCAGTATAGTCTTCTGCTTGCTCAACACACTTATTCCAACGATACTCCAAATTGACAATGCCTTCATTGTAAGTCTATGAATTCAAGTCCTCGAAATAGCAATCTTCAGCAGCGATTACCTCAGAATTGGACGAAAATCTCTTTCCACCTAACCATTTTATCAATTTTGAAAACAAATGATAATCGCTGGAAGCCAAATCAGGGGAATATGCTGAATGAAACAGTAATTCAAAACATAGTCTGTGAATTTTGGCAATGGCGATGGAGCCGTGAATTTTTTTCATTTGAAATTCTTCAGTTAAAACTCGGCACACTCTTAGTCGATATACCATATCTGCTTTTTCGCGTACTTTTACTCGACAGTCATTCAATACAATACGGTAAACTTATTCAATTATATCGGGCACAGTAAACATTTTTGGGCATCTACTGCGGAGTTCAGACAGAAAGAGCAGACTCTAATAGTGTCGAATCCAATCCTGCTTTGATTTTAGTTGATGTTTGATGCTTTTCAAATGAAAGTACTTTATCACTGCTGGTAACCCATTTTTAAGACGTTCACTTTGGCACACTGTCAAACACAAGCCAACAGACAAATCTTCTTGTATTTAAAAGAAAGTAAAGACGATCCCTTCGAAGAGGTGCCATCTCTGAGTTGAGCCACCTAGTTATCAAACTGTTCTCATACTTATTTTCTGCTTCAAATATTGATCAATATTTACTATAGTGTTATGTAATTGCGATTTAAAAAAGTAATTAATTAAGAAATTTACTTATAATTACATTATCCTTTTGTTATAAATACAGAGGGCGAAATTGCACGGTGCTTCATGAGACGTGTGACTTGGCGCAAAGCGAGAGCAATCAATAACATCGGCAATAGCTCTCACTTACGATGGCAGTCTATATTCTGTTAGTGACTATTCTGTTGCCGAGATTTACGCATTATTTGAAATTATTTCGCAGTTACGTAGACCGAAAAAGCGACCATTGTCTGACAAAATAAATAAGTTTATTAGTAAGCTATCCGCATTCTGATAACATTGAAAACGCTGCGGTTTTACAACGTTGCACAAATTATAACTTACTGTCTATTTTATTTATCTACTATCAAAAGGCACATCTTTAGTGTGCTGTTAATTTTACTTTCTCTAATCACAAATGCATGCATCTGTTTAACAACCTATCTGCGAATGAATTTTAATGTATTGTCCATAGTTATAAATATGGATACTAACAAATTGTCTTTTCGAAACTTAAATAACATACATTTAACCATTACATTAACTAACAAATGTATGTTATTAGACACATAGGTATCTTCAAACAAAGTATAACATTCTAAAACATAAGTAATGAACATTAATAAGTTCATCAATATCTTAAATGAATATAAAGCAAAGTATTATGCCATCTACTTCTATATAAGACGCATAATATATTACAGAGGCTGGATAATACGAATCAAATAAATCAGACGATTCCTCAAACAAAAAAAATCACGATATACAAAATCCGCCAACGGCCTATCTGCCGGAAAAACCTTCTCAATTTCCATCTAACGTTCTCATAAATCCACTCCGTACGACAACAAAAAGATATAAAGACTTTTCTGAAGAATACACCAAGTCTCTTTTGATACCCCTTCGACTATCTCACAGTCGTCCCTTGCCGTCATGAATTGCTACCATTAACAAAAGGAAGATCTTCGCGATCTTACGTGAATACACCAGAAGGAGTGTCACCGGAGTAATACGATCCGATGCACCGGAACTGGGTGGATACGCCCGGTCGAAAAAACGATGGTACATATAGCACGTGTGAGAACCAGGAGAGGAACACCTGGTCAGATGAAAACTGCCGATCTCCGAGTTTCTAGTAGCGACCGGAGGTATGTTATTTGGGTATGGCGGAGGCGTTGTAACTTCTAGTGCTATGTAATTTTCGTGATATCTGGAGATAAGTAAAGTCATGAAGTGAACGGAGAAACGAGGTGTTGTGTTCTTCTTCACAGATATGATGTCTGTATATTCTCGATATTGTTCGGAGAGCTTATTATTCGCTCCTCGCCAGGTGATGATTCCATCACCCCGAGGTTACTTCCTACGTGGCATGGAGAACTTATATACGGATTATTATTGGGTATTAAGTGGAGATCTATTGCAGCGATAGCGGTGCAACCTAACACAATGGTGACCGCAAAAGCAATCGACACCACGAGCTGTGGAATTCCTACGCTTTTGCGGCTTTCGTTATAGGTGATCAAAAATTTAAAAAAATGAAGTTGACCGCTTTGTTTCTCGCATAGCATGGCATGTGCAAGAATGATAACGACTTGTGTTTTGTTGTTTCTCTCACAATGCGATCGGTATCGCATTGTATTCGCAATGTTTTCGTTCATGGGACTTTCTGTAACTTTAATATACGAGGGCGGATCAGTAATTAGTGAGTGTAACAAACGAGACTTTATTTGCTTTTCAACAACTTAGGAATTCTTCAAAATATAACTAAAAATTTGCGTTCATTCTGATCGTAAACACGTTTGTTGTTGGAAATAAAAATCAATTGTTTAAACTTATCTTTAAACATGGAAAAGTGGGGTACTGACCAATAATTAAGCTGTTATTTTTGAAGAACGAAAATATGATATCAAAGCTGAGGTGAAATCTGCTTATAGGGACAAATCTTCATCGATTGCAATCACAAAACAATGGATATCTGAGTTTAAACGATGCCTGACTGGTATATTTAGTGAAGAACGTGGTGGACGCAAAAAGAGATGTGTAGCAGAAGTAGTAGAAGTGTCTTTACACATTTCATATCAGTAGTATCATCTATTGAGATAGGTGTCGCATTTGTTGACTGTGAACCATAAACGCAAATGATATATCTTTTTCAGTGAAAAGCTTTACAAATTGCTGATTCACAGCTTCATACGAGTCGAACGTTACACCGCGCAAGGAGTTTTGCAGAAAACGAAACAAACAAAATCTAATGGTGCAAGTTCTGACATAAAAGTTATTATATAAATGACCTTTGCTTTTAATTAGTTTATGGCTAATGAGTTACGCTCCAAACTAAGGTAACAGGAAAAGTAAAAATTAGGAAACAAGTCAAACAATAATGAAAATATCACAAATGTAATTACGTTTCGTTTATACATTGTTGCGAAATCCTGTTCGTCGTGACTGATAAAAACAAAGACAAATTAGAGGTCCATAGATGAACTATCAGGGGGTTTAAACAACCGGTACTCTTATGAAAATGTTGAAGCTGAAGAATCTCAAGCATCAAAAGTGAAAACATACAATACTATAAGCAGATCAACAATTTTGTACAAAACTGTGTTGTGATGAATAATGAATAAACAAGTAATAAATAAGTAGGAACGATTCAAAAAAATAACAAAAAAAATTTTTTGTAAAGGTAGGGGTAAAAAAATGCATACAAAAGCAATAAAAAAATTGGTTAAAGAATTAGTAGCATAACTAATAAGGTGATTGGGATAAGTTATAAGGATAAACGAGAACAGAATTCCAAAACAGTATTTATAGATAAGAAGGGAAGGAAATAAAAGCAGATGTCCAAAAAAGAAGTGCATAGATGAAATAAAAGGTGACTTGAGAATGAGTGCACAATTTTAGAGCAAGAGCCTCAGATAAACTGAAATAGAAAAATTCAAAAATAGACGAAACAAAAGCTAGACTTAGAAATTTTGGACTTCTAAGGACCGAGGAGATGTTTTATAGAAATTCAACGTAGCACCGAAAATATGTCATAAAATACGTTGTAGATATCCTCGAAAATGATTTGGCAGGAAATTAGACTACATCTAGCACCATCATTAGGAAAACTTGGCCATATATTCAATTTTTCCATCTCTTTTTATGCTATCAGGCCAAACCTGACATTTAATTTGAAAGTTGCAGCAGTGTTAATAAAGTCAATGAAAAGCCTTAAAAATTTGGCGAAACCTGACTTCGACGTGAAGTTATTTCAAATTACCAACGAAAACATCATGATACCCTTCCCTTAAAGTAAGTTCAGACATTTCATTGGAGAATAAGGCAAGGGTTACAAAACGACCTGAAAATGATCTTTTCGTCACGACAACGTGTCACGCAAGTCAAGTGATTTGCAAAACGCTGGTACAATTGAAAGTCCAGATTGTGCCTCATCCACCAAACTTCCCACATCTCACAAACTTAAACTTTTCTTTGTTGAAAAAAAGATTCGCTTGGATGAAGAACTATTGCAGCAACGTGGAGGCATTTTGATTGAGCATCGTTGAAGTTGAAGGGAAATATAGTAAAAAAGTAATGTCCTATTCATTTCTGCATTTCGGGTTCACTTCTTCACAAAATTAGCCTCGCAAGATGTTGGCATCAAGTTTTCAACACTACTACAGATGTAAAGGGTAATTTCAACATTCCATGTTGAAGTAGGAAGGATAAACTTAAAATAAAAATAGCTTATATCATTATATTTACTTCACATAATTTCACGAAACATGAATATTAAGAATCCTCTTAGCAAATTTCTGATGCTTCAATGTGATAAGAAACTCAAAAAAAATTATCATTGCTCCTAGCCTGCTGTACGTCTATCCATCCGCCGACGCGAAAGTTCAGATAAAATTTACAAACTTCACATATTATCGGCTCGCCTACATCCATATATAAAATGCTTCGGTCAAAGAATTAATCAAATTTGCCCGGAGTAGAATTTAACCGGGAGGTCAACGTCGTAGATCTCCCATAGTAAGTACACGCACTGGTAATCAATAATCGGTGCTGGACTAACGCCCAGCTATCGATAATTCCGCGTGTTCCACCCACGAAGGGCTTTTATTCTTCTTGTAAATAGCGAGCATTGTATTTTGCGAGCTGCGTTTATTAATAAAACGATAATGGGGAACCGTGTATGGGGAATAGAGAATAAAGGCACTTAAACCATAGCGGAAAATGTGACCAACCCCACTGAACCATGTGCACTTATCTAAGATGAATGGGTAATAGACGATATCTTTTGGTATGGAAATGTTTTAAAAAATTTAGAAATATGTAAAAAAATGGATGTTTATTAATTTATTATGTAATAGATAAGAATTATTACATTAATTATTATTAAATTCATAAAAATCCATCTTTTACATATTTTTAAATTTTGACAACAGAACAAGCAATTCATTTCTTCACAAAATTAATTTATGCTCGTTTTATTTTATAATCGAAAAAAATTTTGGAAGTCATTTCTTCGGAGCTATTTAGTAGCCTTTTTGTTGAATTTAACAATAAAGCTGTAAAAACAAATATTTATAACAAACTTAGATTTAAGCGAAAAGTGTTTGTTGTTATTAAGGACTTATTCGGAAAATAAATAATGGATTCTTTATAAAAGATAAAAGAAAACCTATTTTGTATTAATAATCTATGTACATATACAAAGATTTTCATTAAGTGCAATGCGTTTTGTTTGTAAAATAAAACACAGACGTCACGAGGAATTTAGATCATTTTTAGTTCGCCGTAAAGTACAGTTAATACGATTATTGTTGAAATACAACATCATTCTCAAATGCTCTCTACGGGTGCAGTTACAGGAATGAATCCATTGGACCCAATTTTGCACGACTTTTTCACATGAATTGGGTCGAATATAAACATTGATTTAAAGTGATCAAACGATGTTTAATATTGGCCTGCAGGTCACGTAATGCCACTGTTTTTTTTTTGGCGTAAACTAACGATTTAACATAATCCTATAGAAAGAAATTTATGAATGTAAAACCCAATGAGCATGGAAAATAATTTACTAGTCCACTTTTTGAAGTAATAGATATACCAATGTGAATTGTTTGAGGGGCAGTACAACAAGAGGCACCATCTTGTTGGAACCAAATGTCGTCGATGTTTAGCTGATTAATTTTTGGAAACAAAATTCAGTTAGCATGGCTCGATAGCGCTCGCCGTTCACCGTAATGGCAACTCCTTTCTCATTTCGAAAGAAATAAGGACCGATGATGCCGCCAGCGTGTAAACCGCACCTAACAGTCAATTTTAATGGGTGTAATTGTGATTCTTTAACGACTTGAGGATTGTCTTCACTGAAAATACGGCAATTTTGCTTATTGACGTAGCCATTTAACCACAAATGAGCTTCATCACTAAACACAATTCTTTGATAAAAATGCTCATCTTCGGCCAGTTTCAAATGAGCTCAATAAGCAAAAATGCGACGCAAACGATGGTCGTTTGGCTTCAATTCTTGCACGAGCTGTATTTTATAGGCACGCAAGTCAAGATCTTTACGTAAAATTTTTCACGTAGTCGAAGAACAAAGGCCAACAAGTTTAGAACGACGACGAATCGACATTTCGACGTCTTCTTCAATACTTTACGCGACTGCAGCAATATTCTCTTCCGTACGCACATTTCTTTGTTTTGTTGATGATTTTGAATCGAGAAGAGTAAAATTAGTGCGAAAACGGTCAATAACTGCACGAATTGTTTGCTCACTAGGCCGATTATGTTGACCGTAAAATGAAGGAAGTCCTCTATGAACTTCGCGAACAGATTTATTTTTTTCAAAGTAAATTTCCACAATTTGGAAGAGTTGTGTTGGCGTTAAACGATTCATAATAACTTGCCAAACCTTACAAAACAGTTTTTCTCATGCAGCTTAAAAAACACCCATTATTTGTATATAATTATTAACATCAGATTATGTAGCTATTAATTATGGTGTCTTCATGCCATAGGAGAAATTAAAAAATTGTCAATTTAGAAAATTTGTTCTGAAAACTTAAATAATTAATACTTTTAGCCATTATTATCTGATATTCTATATTGAATTTAAAAATAAATTAAAACGAAGCGTTGCTCAAGCCGACATACCGCAGCAGCTTAACACCAATTACAGAGAACATTGTCAGGTGCTTCTATAATGCCCTCGCTCGTAGAGTTACTTAAGATCATTGACTGTAGATATTCACCTTAAACGAATAAGAACACCACGAAAAACCTTCTCAGGCAAAGACCCCGGATTCATACCTGAAATACTGATGTGATAAGCTAGTAATTTACTATCGAACTATCACCTACCTTGAAGAGCATATTCTATAATTTGTTAATCTTTTATTAGGAAAGAAATATGCTTTTTCGGAAAATAATATTAAAATACTGTATTTTATTGATAAAATTTATATTAAATTTATTAGAATTTTTCATTACAATAAAACTGTAACTTCTCTATAAATTGATCTAATGTACATTCTTTAATGTTCTAATTGTAATGGATTGGCCAGAAAATTCATGCGAATTTGCGAATTCTGTGGGTTGGTCAAATTTAGATAGGTCTTTGACAGGGACATATCAGCGGACAATCTAGTAGTAAAAGTAATTTGATAGCAATAATAATTATATACCAAAAGGTGATTTAAAATTAAGGGAAATAATGTGATTTTTGGCAGCATTGTATTGTTTTATTTCAACAAAAGCAAAAGTGCAAGTGAGACTAAAAGAATAATATATGCTGTATCTGGATGAAATGTCGTAAGTAGAGGTACACGTCAAAAGTGATTTGTTAAATTTCGTTTGGAGGAAAACAGATATCGAGGATGCTCCTTGTTCTAGTCGACCATTTTGAGGTGCTTCAGACGAATAGTTTCCACAAATGCCGATGAAATAGTTAATTTAGTAGATCCGAAATCATAAATCACAACTCAAAAAATTGCAGGAAGATTAAATATAGGCTAATAAATAGTTTCAAAGCACCTACGTAAGGTTACTATGGTAAAAAAACACAATGCTTGGGTTCCGCACAAGCTGTCAGAAAAAAAATGGAATACACCACATATCCTTTTTCACCAAACGAAAACAATGACAACGATCCATTCTTGTAGCGATTAGTAAATGGTGACGAGAAGTGGCATCGTTTTTCATAGTATGGATCGAAAAAGTTCCTCGAGAAAGACTGGTGAACCGCCTCAATGCACATCAATACAAAGGTATCGTCCACATAAGGTTCTACATTTCGATTGATAAGAATAGAAAGGAATTTTATGTTATGATCTATTGCCATACAACCAAAATATAATTTCAAATAAGTATTATTCTCAGTTTGAAAAATTGAAGGCAGAAATAGTTGGTAAGCCTCCGGAAATAACATATTTCTTTTAAAAGGCCAAAAATGACTAGGGCTCGGATGGGAGGCTTTTTTTCATCCACCATATTCTCCCGTAATTGCGACGTCCAACTAACATTTATTTCGATCTTTGTATAACCCCCTTAATAATAGTCCGACTTTCGCTCCTTTGGGACCTTTACAAAACGATTTAGATCACCTATTTATGAAAAAAACCCAAGATTTCTACGAGAAGGAGATCATGAAGTTACCGGAAAAATGGAAGGTGCTCATTAATCGAAATAGTCAATACATAATAAATCAAAATAATTATTAATAAAACAATTTCGCACAATCTGCCCGAACTTTCCAATCAAACCAATAAATTAAGTTCAATATTTGTGTTTAACATAGTGAACAAAGAATACATTTTTCATTTATTTTTTAATTTTCAAAACTTATTTCGTCGAGTGTATAAGGTTTAATGGATGACTACAAATATTAACAAACATAATTTGGTGACCCTAAAGTATTGGCTCATCTGTTCGTTCATTTTTAGATTTATTTTTTAGATTAGAATAGCTTAAATATGATTAGAATTGCTTTACTTTAAATTTGAAAATTAGAAATGTTAATATAAGATGACAGAATTGAAAGCCCACGAAAAGAATTTTCAATCATTTATAGGCACCCTGTACAATACGTACTTTTTATGCATATTCTTCGAAATTATTAATGTATGACTTTTTTAATTCTAAATCTAGATAGCTTTATTTAATCTAAACTATTGTACATTACCATAAAAAATCAAAACAAAAACTAAATAATGGTACATAAATTGATAAAAACAGAAACACAATTTAAAAGAACAAGAGCACAGATTCACCTTTCTGAGTGTATCGTTGCGGACGTTTATATAGCCCGGAGTATTCCATTGTTGTTGAAATGCTTGTCAGATTACATGTACAACGTTTTCGATTTGATAGATTGCCGAGAGAAGTCATCCATTCGTTGGACGTGTCGCTATTGTTTCGAGATTTTTGCGTGTGTCGTTTGCGGTTACGATTCATTGTTTGTAGAGATTATCCCCGCAGAATTTTCGATCAACTTCGATGGGTTCGTACTGAAGATATATCTTTCGCCCTCGGTGGAAAGAAAAGTGAAGAAAGGCGAATGGTGGAGAACTCGGATCCGTAGTGAAGATTACATCGGAAAAAAATCATATTGGGTCGAATAGTTTATTTCGATCGATTAATTCTGCAGTATTTTTGTATTTTTATTTTTTGCTTTTTGCCGATTTTTTTCTGTTCCTTGTTTTATTCTGGAATTTTATTTTTGCATTTTCTGAACTAGATTCTTATGATTAACTATGAACATTTACGCTTACGACTTGTTCAGTAAATTGGAAATTTGAAATTGGATAATAAAGTTTATTAATATTATTCTAGAAGTAATCGATCTTCACTAATAACTTCGCCATTGAAAAGCGAAATATTTTATGACTCTTCATTATTGAAGTGGTTTATAATTTCAAAATATATTGGCCACCGTACATAAACTGACACCCAGTAAATGTTGACATATTTTAGTGCAATTTTCGGAAAAGATATATTTTGTTCACTAGAAATCTCAGCAAGACATACTTCATTACTCAAGGTGGCATTGGTAATAAACTAAAAAACATTTTTAATTTTCTGCCGACATATATTTGTGTCATTGTAAAGTTTACTTATAGCTTTATTTAGACTTAGTAGAATTTAAAAGACCTACGAAAGGCTGGATTAGCCATTCGTGATATTGCTGATCACGTAGAACATTACCACAAGTACTCCATGTTGGCGCAGAAGGGTAGAAAATAATAAAGAACAATAATGTTTACGATTCAGATGTTCCAGACTCAGTACTAATCGTGAAGATCGTACTCTTGTGACTTTCTGAGATTGTTTCTTGTCAACAAAAGAAATTGGTGATAGATGGAGAGGTTTAATTCATCAACAAATACTTGAGATGCAAGCAACAAATTAGAACGTATAAATTTCTATTTTAGATGCTATTAGTACTCTTCACATTTCATGGGCTAAAATACCAATAAATAAAATTAAAAATTCATGCTGGTGTATTAAAACATGTAGATTGAGAAGTCTTTTTTTGATCCAGAAGGTGATCTTCCATTAAGCGAATTTATGAAAATGGAGGTATTTGTTCATAAACACATCCAATTTAAAAATTATGATAATATTGACAATTGCAATTACCAGTCAATAGCTAGTTGACGAAGTAATAAAAAATACAGTGAAGAAGTTTTATCAGACACGGGTGAAGATGGTGAACCAGATACAGAAAAAAATATCTACAAACGAAGCACTAAAATATGTAGGAAAACTTTAAAATTATTTTCAATGTCAAACAGATTACAAGGATTTTCGGGATGATTTAAATGAGGTCCATAGATTTTTGTTGCACCAGTTTCCCAAAACACTTTTATTATTGTAATTATAAACACTATTTTTGCGTACATTTATGTGTTTCTTTAGTATCGAATCGCAAAGATACTTAAATTTTTAAAATACAGTCGTTTATATGAAACTCCTATTGTTTCCAGTGTGATTAATATGGTCGGTGCACCACAGGCGTGCGCTTAATAGTAGATAAATAAAATAAAATAAATAGTTATATATAATTTAAGAAATTTGAAACACTCTTTTAAGCAGCTTTTCCAATGTAGTCATAAACATGATAAGATCGGTTAAATATTCGAAACATCGGATATATTTCTACAGTTGTATCAGCAAGTCGATGTGACGAAAAAATGTTCTTATGTGACTAGAAAGATCGTGTGACATCCAGCAATGTAATATTTTCATAGTTAAAGTAATGTTTGTTGATACTTAACGGATCTGTGCACTCACTATTACTATAAATTTGTTTCAATGCAGTACTAATATTTTGTCGTCGCTGATAACATGTATCTGTGTTTGTACAATATCAAGTATTTGCAGTTAATCCGTTAATAGCAACGAAGAATTTTTCATTTTAACAATTGCTTCAACTGCTCCTGTAATTGTTATAAATTATTTGTAAATCTACTTCAACTTCAGCATCTTGGAATTTCTTTTAACATTCCTTGATGGCAATTGCTTCTATAAGATCAAACAGTAAAACTAGAAATTTATTTTTTTGAAAATCCAGAAAATAATAAAATGTCACATTTAACCAAGTTCTCCAGCTTGTAACAATCGTCTGTGGAGGTTCGGCGATGTCAGAATATTACCTGTGGAATTCTCAAACATGGAAGATTTGAGGAACACTGCTCTTCTGTGCGCTATCAAAACATTCACCTTTGGACAAAAGCACCGAATCGTTTCTGACACAAGATGTAAAGCATGGATTTTATACGTAACATATTAGGAAGTTACAACGGTTGCCTTTCAGAGACCAATCTACACAACACATAATTCTGGCGCCATCAGTCATAAATATTAAGAGCTGGTCTCTTGAAAGTTCAAATTTTTCAAATATACTTAACACCACTTTTGAAATGACTTCGGTAATACATTCTTGTACTTTTCTATAAGTTAGTAAGATTGAAGATGACAGTTTAACTACTTACTACTACCTACGCCATTAACAATAGATTTTTTTAAACAATCTGTAGTTTTGCCTATTAATGATCACGTCTTTTATTTTCCAATTCTGATTTAATTCTATTTTTGATACATTCGCGAGCAAATGGAATACAATTCCAAAACGTTTTCGAATTAGGCAATTTACAGTTCGTGTATTTCTTCTAAAATTTCTAAAATGTTTCATTATCTAATAAACGAAACGATAGATTTCGCACCATCAGTGTTGAACATAAATCGAATAGAAATTGCTTATTCAATCGTACGCAATTTTTTTGAGCTGTCCACTGTCCATGTGTTTTTTGCAGTTATATTTCGCTCAGGACATAGGCGGTCTATCGCAAACTAAGCATTTGTGTTAGATAATGATCGTTGCTCTTGACCTATGTAACCGCGACGTAATTTTATACAACGTACAAAACTCTGTAATACAAGTGAATACTTCCTAACGAAGACGCACATTGCATTATATACATCGTATCAGCGCCGACATCATGATTTAACACATATCACCTTCTTCTTATATAATGATCACCTGAATACAATTAATGTTTATAGAAGGTCTTTTCGTGTCCATTATAAGCGGATTACACTGTATCTATAACATATGTGGATCTTTTGTTTCTTTTTTGGACTTCATTTGTTTCTAAAAAGATACATTAACTGACACATATTCTACTTTTACCAAGATGTAGCAAGATCAAAAAATATGTAAAACAAATACTATTTCTTACATTTACTTTCTTATCAGTTTTCTACTAAAGTGACTTCATTGACTTATCAATATTATAAACTATACGAAATCCGTGTTCTAATTATTGTTAATGTAATTCATATTTTCACCATAATATGAAGTTGTATCATATAACTACAGTAATTAACCTCCAAATTCAATTTTTGTCTTAATTTCGTTGTTCTTAATTTCGCAGCTCGCTTGCCGTAAAAAAATACGACGAAATAATTTACTGCCTTCAGTTTTACTTCATTAAGTCCGAAACTATACCCGGATCATCCAGATAAGATTTCATTTTCGAAATTACTCCATTAACTACCACTTCACCTATTATTATGTACTGCGTTATGAAAGAGCTGTGGCGTCAAGTTCTTTGACATACGTCGATGTTTTTTCATTGCGATAATTTTGGGGCCCGTAATCAGAAGAGTTTTTACGTAAAGTTTTGATTTATTCATCTGAAAATTAGTTCATTTTCTATAATTTTCGATTCGTGTGGTCTTTAACGACATTAATAAAACAAATTTACTTATAAAGTTATATTTTATTTTCGTTCACTGTTGAAGCAGCAACAATTTTTGAAGATTCAATTCCGTATTAACAATAAAAGAAAAAAAGTAACTGCCTCTAATTATTTTTAATATGAAAATTGAAATAATTTTAATTCATTTCGTTTTATACTAGAAGCTCAAATGAAGAATATAATAAATAAAATTTTTCAAAACTAGGTAAACAGGGTAAAGGTTTCGGGTCACTATTAACCTCACATTTCTATCATGAATATACTTACTCGCTTCACCAACTTCAAGTTTGGTCGTCAATTAAATTCATAGATATATTGGATGTAGGTGGACATTTCATTTTAAAATACTTTCTTGCTTTTTTCACTACTTTACATTATTTTTTTGGCAATCATGTTAATTTAGATTACTATTTGAATCAGTGATTCAAAGGAAAAAATATTCCATCAAGAGGATAGTCTATCGATTTTTGGATGTTAAAAAAAGATTTTCTTTGCAAAGGCAAAATATAACCATAAAATACTATTCCAACAGAGAAAGAAATTCGATTTGCAAAAGAAATTAATATTTTTCAAAATTCTCTACAAAGTGGAGTAAACCCAGAAACTAATATTTGTGTCGAAATCATTGTGTAACTTATAAGCTGCACTCACTTACGCTAGCAATATTCTCGTCTGAACAATCAAGACAAATACAATTCAACCTTATTTTTGGATCCACTTTGCTCCAATTTTTGAATTACATTTTATATTATTATTATTATGTTTACGTCTATTTTAGGTCTAATTTCATAATAAATGTGAATAACTCTAACGCATTTATGCATTGTATATTACTCCATCACAAACTTTGTAGGTGTGTGTACAGTTTTTGTTTATACCACTTAATATTTGACTTCTCATAAACACGAAAACATGCAAACGCTACTTGGATTACTTGTTTAACTCCGCTTAACACTAATAAATTTATCAAAACATGCTGAAGAACAAGATATAAATCTATAAACTTGAAGCCGAAGTAGATAAGTAGATGAGAAAGTGAAGAAATACAGCTTTCATTGTATGCCTGTCCTCTATGGTATATAAATTGCTTGTCACTTGAAATATAAGTATGTGTTTATGGAAGAAGTTCTCTGGAGCAGCATACAATAATAGTCGACACTAATTAGTAGGACTTGTAAAAAGTTCTTATTAAAGACCAGCAGCTCCATGTTTCTGTAGAAAAAAAGGTGCGATTAGAAATAGCGAAACTCTTAATTCCAACGTTGAGTCGTGTTTTGAAAAAGTTTTGAATATTAAGGAACATCACAGTGAACAAAATGACAAGACATATACCCACAGCAGTAGAAAAGTTAGTAAAATTCTTCCCCATGTTCAAAGAAGTCACTATCCAGCGTCAGTAATGATATGGTTACGCGTTTCAGGGTAAACTAAAATGTTAAAATAGGTGCAAAAACGTATTAAGAAACTTGATAGGTTCTTGAGAATGTTATTAAACCATTAACACGAACAATGTTTAATAATAAGTGGTGAGTATTGCATCAGAATTCAGCACCTACCCGTAAAACAAAAAGTTTACTACTTAAACTTGATTTTTTCTGTTATCTCATCGTTAGTATCAAAATTATCAAAAAATTTGATGAAAAATTTTTTGCTGCCAATTCCGTTATGCAAACAACCACTATATCATTAAAATAATAAGACAGTTCAAACCCTTTGGTTGTATATATCCGATATTATTAGATAAGAAGATTGGCTATCGTTCAGCCCGGATTTATTAATTATAAAATATGATCCATTTTACAGGAAAAATTCTGCTCTCTTACCCACAGAAACTCGGACAATTTAAAGAAATCATAATAAAATCTGTTACCGAATTAAACACAAACGTTATATACAATATTTTATGTAAAATCAAAACGAAAAAGTTTTTGAATAATTTATTTAAATATTTTTGCACTAAGGATTGTTGAACATTTTTTAATTAACATTTTTCTAAAAGTTGCTTTCTCTTTCTATTATTGTTAATATCCTATGTAACAGAACTTATTATGTGACTAGATAAATAAAGAATAATATTAATATTCCTTCACTTAATAATTCTTCAATTATTAAAAACGAATTAGAAGTGCAAATTGAATTATTTGCACGAACTTTTATCATTTTATCTTATGATGGAAATTCATTAGCGTTTTTTCTAATTAAAGCGAATACAGACAATTATGCATTATATTACTCCAAACTAATGTTGAAATGGATGTTCGTGTAATAGCAGGCAACATACGAGTAATAAAGAAAACGCCAACATTAAAAAAGGAAAGAGACCGTGGGTAAAGGTTCCGTAATTAAATATCGCTAACCCTATAATTATGGTCAGTAAATTTCTGAATGCGGGGGCCCCTAAGTTGATAATGTCCGATAGTCTAGTCTCATCTTCTCTTCGTGAGACCATCTCTCCCGAATATTATACTATATATATATATATATATATATATATATATATATATATATATACACATTCATACATAAATACATGTATATACATATATACATTTGTGTATGTGGTGTGTGTATGTGTAAAATATATCAAAATAAATTATAAAAAAGAAATGAAGGCAGTATTATATACTAAAAATTAACGTACCTCCAACACTCAAGGCCAACTTATATAAAAAATTAGATTGCTTTGGTGTCATATTTGTTGATGATTTTAGATCGTTTCTTTTCCCCTAATTTTCATTATGGTCGAGTCAAATTACCCCTTTCTCGGATAATGTTTTAAAAAATTAACCCGCTTTATTGGCTTTACTTCATCGAATTTCTTTCGAATGTTTTAGGTTTCAATGTAAACTAAAAATCTATTTATCTCAATAATATTGTTTAAATTGTGATGAAGTTGTGAAAAAATATCAACAGTTTTACTGAACAAGTCGGTAATTTAATTAATTCAGATGGTTGTGTTACATGTTCACAAAATAAAAGAGAGCGAGTAACGAAACGCAACTACAAAACTTGTGATCTACTCAAAAAAGAAACAAGGAGTGTAACAATATATATAAATTTGCTATGAATAATTATAGTTGCTTATTGAGTCTAACCGATAACTAATGTTGAACCTCCAAGTTCGCAGTAGCATACACCCTCGCCAAGAAGGCTAATTAATGCTGCAAATAACACATTTAATTATATAACAAAACAATTTAGAAACTGATTTACACCCGTCGCAATTAACAATCCACTTTTGTGAGGCATCTTCGCGTTGCTGATATGATGTAAGCTATCGGCAATGCATACAAGCGTTCCCCGTTCGCTTCTTATCCCGGAGGATTATTCAACCTTACTGATAACTTTTTTCAGGACGCCAAAGTTACAAAATAAACAATACACTGCATCTAAAAAAATATAGGTAGCAAAATAAAACGAAATATTACAAAAATGAAAATAATCAAACAGATCGAATGTATGATGTTATAAAAATACATCATTCAGTCTTCGCCCAACGATTCGTACATATAACAATCACCGAAGATCTTTGTTCTAACTCCGCGTGTTACGAAAATGAAATTGTGTCTACTAGCTGGTCTGGCACATAAAATTGTACCTTAGATAATAAAAATTCGCAAACAAATCTATTATGAAGTAAATTACATAAAAATTTACAATATTGACCATGTCTGGAGGATTCTATTGGTAACAAAATTATGTCTTCGGAGTAACTTAATTCCTTAAGAGACGAACCGTGACAAATATAATATATATATGTTGGTTTGGCAACTAAGTACTTTCGGTTTTGTAGTATAAAATAAAACACTTTTTTTTTTAAACAAAGAATAGTTTTTAATCAATTCTATATTTTCCATTTTGCTCAATGACCTTTTGCCATCTTTCTTTCAGCTGCATGATTCCGCGTTCATAAACTTCTGGTCCTTATCAGCAAAAAACTGAACCAGGTGCGAGTGAAGGTCATCGTCATTTGTGAAAGTTTTACCATTCAAAGAATTCTGCAAACTTCGAAATAAATGGTAATCAGATGGTGCTAGATCAGGGCTGTATGGGGGATGTGTCATCACTTCCCAGCCCAGCTCCAATAGTTTCCCACGAGTTGCCAAAGATGTGTGAGGGCTTGCATTATCTTGGTGGAAAACTACACCTTTCCGATTTGACAATTCTGGCCGTTTTTCTTTGACTGCTTCATCCAGTTTTATTAATTGTTGACAGTAAACATCAGAATTGATCGTTTGGTTCCTTGGAAGCAACTCAAAAAACACAACACCTGTTTAATCCCACCAAACTGACAGCATGATCTTTTTTGGATGCAATTAAGCTTTCGATGTGTTTTGAGCTGGTTTATCGTATTTGCTCCACGAGCGTTTTCGAACTATGTTACCTGACAGGACCCATTTTTCATCACCAGTGATGATTCTTTTTAAGAAAGGGTCGGTTTAATTTCGTCTAAGGTGCGTATCGCAAAAGTTGATTCATTATGTTAAATGAATTTCTTTCAATTCGTGAGGTACCCAAATATCAAGCTTCTTAACTAGCCCAAGACATTTTAAATATTTTTCAATTGTTGTGTGCGATACATGTAGCCTCCCCTCAACCTCTCTAACAGTTATATGACGATCCTCTTCAATTATGACTTTGATTTGGTCATCATCAACTTCATTAGGCCGACCAGAACGTTGCTCATCTTTGAGGGAAAAATCTCCAATTCTGACACGTGCGCTCTGTTAAGCAATTAGCACCACAAACTTCACATATCTCTTTGTGAGCCGCAGCAGCTTTCTTTCCTTTACGGAAATAAAATAGTAAAATATGTCGAAAATATTCGTTTCTGCACTCCATTTAAAATTAACCCACAACTAATAGCTTTAATAAAAATCACGCACTACTTGCTTCTGAAGTTACGTCAATGTGACTAGTATCACGCGACAAACGATAAAGTACAACACTAACATACGTTATACAAAAAGTAAAGCAACGCTCTCTATCAGTAAAAACCGAAAGTACTTAGTTGCCAACCCAATAGTATACCTTATGTTCTAAAGGAATCTGAGTTTCTGATAAATAATAAAACAGGCCAATTATAATTGTCCAAACCAAGTACTCGAATCAATATACTCACCCTCAGCTGCAGTGTACTCTTTGATACGACCAACTAATTCGACTCATAGCCAATGCTGCTCCAATATTTTTATTAGTGTCTTATCAATTTTTATTTATCGGAAAATTAAGCGATAACTTCAGCAGGTTTATCAGGCTGTACAAATTTTTTACGTGTAACAAATCAATACTGATTTTACTTTAGAATTTTCTAAGAGATGGTGGTCTTCATTCAGTCTTCTAGCACTTCGTTTTGGACTCATACTCATAATTTGAATCTATATGAACGATTTCAATGAGCTTCTTGTAGTATTTGCCATTAATTTTTTGATCGTAAAATAAATTTGCGATGGAAAAATTTCTTAGTTAGAATATTGCACACGGTTGACTTTAAAAACTCCCAATTTATCTGCAATCAATATCAAACGGTTTCAAAGTAATGTATTTTTGATTTTGTCCACTAACAACTCGAGACAATTTCGAAATTGCTTAAATCCCCCGTAATATTAAATATGGGAAAAAGATTAATCACCATATGCTTTTTCAAGCATTTAATGCCACGTTAACATACACATTAATCGTAATTCTCTTTTTAAATCTATTTTTTAACCGGTCATAAAGATATGTAAAACTATAATACGATTTCTAATAAAACAATCGTCTTGAATTACTGACATAATGTTAATGCAAAATTTCGTTTCTGAAAACAAAAAGAAGATGCAGTTTTTCCTATTTTCGATAAGTTCTGTTCCTTTTTGGACTGTGTGTTTTGTTTCTTTTTGGTCTGAAGTGTAAGGACAAAAGCAAAGACGTGGTGTGTATAAATTCAAAGCATTCAATAACTCCGTGATATTTCTTGCTAAGATTGTTTAAAAAACTGCCACATGCTTTAACAAATTTAAAATAATAGTTGACTATACATTTTACTCGAACTACTTTGATTCTTACTATATGTTGAATAATTTCTGTCTTTAAATTTGGCCTTCTTATGCTTTCTGATATTTAGTTCCACTCATTTTTGTATTGATCATATGGTTCACATTTTTTACTTACAGAATTTTATGTCTTCTTTCACCTCATCTTCTTGTTCTATTTCTAGTTTTCAGTTTTATGTTCTTGATGAATACTTTCTTTGTCCTTTTTCGGTATGCTCGAACTACCTTGCCCCTTGCGCAATGTGTTTTATAACGTATCATCTTCTTCCATAATATTTTGCAATTCACCGTTCTTTACCACCTTCAATTTATTCGTTTTTAGTACTTAGGCACATAGATTCAGCTGCATATACTGCCACAGATCTGATTATCGTCTCATAAATTTTTAGCTTGTCTTTAAAACTTGTTATCCTCTAAATATTCTTCAATACTCCAAATGAACAATTTGGATGGCAATCTTTGATTTCGGCAGTTCTGTCATTTGCCATATTTACAACTACTCCTAGGTATAGTATTCAACTCTTTCGAATGTATGATTTTCAAGCTTAGTTTGTTTCTCTTATGAGTATCTCCCGATCGTAACCATATATGTATTTTGTCTTTAACTTTTACTTCTGCTATTGTGAAGAATGCTTCTCCGAGGTTTCTTCAATTCTCTCCTCCACAACGTTGCAACGCTGAAAAGCATTTTTGATAGAGCATTTCCGTATATTTCTCCAATTTTAATTTCTATCTCTTCCAAGTTTAACCTTATCATTTGCGATGATATGATGATTTTTCTCAAGTCCTCCAGTATTTTACTTCTAAATATACTTAGAATATTGAAATTCTCGTAGTTTTTTTTTCGAAATGCCTTTTTTTCAGAACTATGACGTAAAATTAAAATTATCGAGCTATCCATAAGGTCAATTCCATTACAGTTGGCTTCTGTGGATATGTCGTTTGAAATAATTTTTGAGTACATATGTTTCAGATTCTACGTAAACTTGGCCCTATTTCACTAGCCTTTACGTTTTAGCAGTGGAATTCCAAATACCCTCGCTGATCAGGTCTCCTAAGGCATGAAACCCCATTCATCTACGGTGTTAACCTTTGTAGCCTTGTGTATCTTTATATGTGTAGGATGACCATGATTCATCTCTACTTTCTTGGCTTTTTGCCCACGGGAATACTTGTCTTATTGCTTCAGATATTATTTTTTGCTTTTTTTGTTTTTGAGTCCTTCTTTTTTTTTGCCACACTGTTCCCACAAACAGCAAGAGAAAGAAGAAACCGTCCAATCGACCAGGTAAGGTTAAACACAAAGGTCGCTTGCGCCGCCGCACCCAGAAGTATGTGAACTATCTCACTTCTGTGCGGTCGGGGAACTCCCGACATATTATCTTATACCTAAATTTGGGTTTAGCTCGGATATCTTAGAAGCGTTTGTTTCCATTCCAAGTATAAGCCTCTGAAAAAGTGATTACTCTGTAGTTACTGCATTGCGTGTCGCCTCCTTTTCTGAGTACTAAGACAGCATTTCAGTTCTTCACTCTTCTTGCATAAAAGTTTTAAGCCCTCTGAATAATAATCCGAACTTCATCAAAATCTCCACCTTAATAATATAATAGCATCTCTTTCATTTGAAAGCTAAGTTCAGTTTAGGTAAATTTTATATTTATTATTATAAAATTTCATTCTTTACCTTGGATTTTCAAATACTTCTATTTCATAGAGAAAACGAATAAGAACCGTAAGCAAGAATCAAAACAGGAAGCGTTAGTAGCCGATCACGCTGGCGTTTTTTTAAATCATTTCAGAAATTCCACTCGGTCATTTCAAATTGTTTTAATTGTATGCTGTCTCTACTAAACATGTTTCTCTTTCTTTTTTTTGTTTAAATTCTTCCAACGTTAGAAGTGGAATCACGATCGTGTTTAATTCAGGCAGTTAATCGGGCAACAATCAAATAAAAGTAACTAACCGGTAAATAAATGGCCGTCGGCGAAGTCGGAACGTTAATTTTCAGGTTCACGACACGAAGCCACAGATAAACAAGAAGAAGAAAATGGAGAAGAGGATGAAGAAATAAGAAAATAGTCTAACTCGATATGATATATTTACAACAGTGAGGAGAGAAAAAATATTTATACTTTACCGTTGAGTTAACATAGAAAAGAAGCAATAGATAAAGACTATGATGAAATAGAGTAACGACAATAAATAAATTCACAATACGCACACATACAAATACAAAGAAGCACGAATGATATATCTTCACTTCAAATACTGACACTAAAAATATAAGGTATCACGTTCGTTAGGTACCATGTAAAAATAATTTATCAATGCCTACAGACCTTTTAAGAATACCAACCAGAAGAACATTAAGAGCAGTAAGGACACCGTAACATATACGGGTTGTTTGCATCTAACATCAATAATAGCGGCAACTGCCCAACGAACTCAAAATCGTATTATTTAATGAAGGGGGTCCATTTGTATATTTGCAAAGATGCTAGCAGCCTAGGTTGCGCTTCGAGATTCTTTTTATAATTATACCCCCATATAATCGATGCGTTATCGGGGACGATGCTGAGAGAGGTGCTTATTAAAAGAAGTTGTTTCGTGTGTCGTGTTTTTATTTCCAGTAATTATTGTATATATTACTTGAGGTCTCTTTATGTACTTTTGAGTAGGAAAATTGTTGTCCTATAAGTGGTTATGCTATTGGGCACTAGTTATTACTATTATTATTATTTTGTTTTTTTTTTTAATTAATATAATCTATTGAGAACATGAAAGGTGTAAAACGAGACACTAAGATAAAAGCACTAGTCACCATCAAACCGTTGAATTTTTGTGGATTGTGGCTAAAACCAAGGCTCTACATAATCCCTTCTTGCCTTTCTTTAATCTGTTGTAGGTCCCAACAATCTGTGTTATTTTCTTCCACTCCCTCCCATTCTTACATTTTCATCTCTAATCCATTACTCCCATCGTCCTCGCATCTCGCATTTTCTTGCAGACCACCTTCCATCTTTTTATCGATCTTCCTTTGTATCTGGGTCATATTGGGATCCACTATGTTATCCATCTGATCATATCAGTCCCATTTTAGCCTTCATGATTTAATATATATGTATTACTGTATATCCTCTTCCAAATTCATCTTTCATCTCTGCTTTTTTTCAGTCTTACTTTTTCATTATCTGTTATATTTAATCCCAATATTGTTGGCATTATTCGTATTCCGATTAATTTTATAATTTCTTTTTTCTTTTTTTGGCATAGTCTTCATCGCATCAATAGTAACTAGTCTAATCAAAGCTTTATACATAAGTTTTAAAGATAAAAGCGAAGCTTTTTTAAGAAAAGCATTTAATATAACTACGAGGGAGCGTTTTTATATTCGCGGAATGAGCGGGTTGTAGAGGGGTGAGTAGGCGCGTTGGGGGCGTGGCCTGTGCAGCGACTCATGATTAGTATAAATACGAAGTTTCATTGTTATTAGACAGTTAGTCTTTGAGCTATCGTCTACCAAGTAACATAATCAGGAGCGAAAAGTGAAATATGGAAAAAATCGAATATCGTGCCGTTATAAAGTTCCTTACCAGGCAAGGAAAATCAGTCGCGACCATAATGAATGAGATGTCATTGATTTACGGCGACTCTTGTCCAGGAAAAACCATGGTGTACAAGTGGCATAGTTTATTTAAACAAGGAAGGGAATCCCTTGAAGACGACCCGAGGCCGGGCAGGAGCATTGAGGTGACCACGCCAGCACTTATCCAAAAAGTTGAACAAATTGTACTCGAAGATGCTCGACTAAAGAAGAAAAAACTCGCAGAAATGGTTGGAGTATCCGATACAACAATTTTTAAAATCCTACACGATCATCTCGGCATGTCTAAGGTCAGCGCAAGATGGGTGCCGAGAATGCTCACGCCGCCGCAAAAACAACAGCGCGTAGAGTGTTCGCGTGCATTTTTGGACCTCTGTAATGAAGACAAGGATGGTGTATTGAGTGGAATTGTTACTGGAGACGAAACTTGGGTTCATCATTATGAACCTGAGTCCAAACAAGACTCCATGCAGTGGCATAAAAAGGGCACAGCACCTCCCAAGAAATTTAAAGTGTCACAATCAGCTGGGAAACTCATGGCAACGGTATTTTGGGACTCGGAAGGAATATTGTTGATTGATTATAAAGATTAAAGGTGTTTCTATAACCGGAGAATATTACGCTTCAATATTAGAGCGACTAAAAGAAGCCATTAAAGAGAAAAGACGGGGAAAATTGACAAAAGGTGTTCTGCTTTTGCACGACAACGCGCCCGTCCACAAGAGCCGCGTTGCGTTAGCTGCCCTGCATAAGGTGGGCTTCGAAATTGTGAATCACCCACCCTACAGCCCAGACCTGGCCCCGAGTGATTATTACCTGTTTCCGAAAATGAAAAAAGAGCTGCGGGGTAAAAAATTTACTGCCGATGATGAAGTCAAGGAGGCAGTTTCGGCGTATTTTGCAGATAAAGAGAAATCATTTTTTTATGACGGTATAAATAAATTAATTGAAAGATGTGAAAAATGTATCCGTCTTGCAGGTGAATATATTGAAAAAGAAAAATAATTTGTTTTTTTTATTTCCACCCCTTGTCCCCCATTTCGCGAATATAAAAACGCTCCCTCGTATATATTGACACAAAAAGCACATTGGACAAAAGAAACACAGTAACAATAATACATAACAAGAGATGTGTATAAGCAAAAACACTAGTAGATCAATTATGAAAACGATCAAACGACAGGTAAGATACAAAATGAAACAAAAGACTCAGAGCACTAAGTTTTCTATTATTTTTCAACATACTCCTCTTTAACTGCAATCACTTCAATCACACTTGGATCAACGATGTTATTTTCCTCAAGATTGTCAAAAAACTAATCGGTTACTGATATGACCAAAAATTATTTTCGCCAAGGAAGAGTTTGAATTCGCTAAGTGTGGGGTACAGAATGGATAAGGCAAATCTGAAAACATATTATTGCGGTAGGAGAAAGACTTCCTTGCAGGTCATTCCAAATTGTTTTTCAGAAATAATTTTTTTCGATTTATGTATTTAGTGAAGCGGTATAATACGATTCGTTAATGATTTTACCTTTTGCAAGATAGTCTATGAAAATTATCCTCTTCGAATCTCAAAAAATCGAAACCATTACATTAGTCGCTAGTAGGATGTCTTGAATTTCTTTGGAGAAGAACTACTATGATTTGTCCACTGTTAGGATTGGATTCAGGAACATAAATGTGGAGGTAGACTTTACCAATCACAACAAAAAAGTTAACCTGTTTGTAACAGTTTCAAACTATCACTTAACATTCGCAATATTTCACATATTTGAACATAATTCAAGATTTGCATCATCCATCTTAGACATGCCCATCGGTTCCTATCGCTGGTTACTCAGAGAATTGTTCAGCATTAATTCTAAATACAGAGACAAAGTTATCATCAGCAGAAAGTCTCAGTGTCGTATCTAGATCCGCGATAACACACAGGATAACTGGGTGCACCTTTTTCCGCTAAAAACCAAACACACTGATTAAAACAATGGACGTTGGGATTAAGTATAAGCTGTGGTTAATTATCTGCTGATGACGACAACTTAGTTGTCGAAGTACGTATACAGTTTTTAATTACCTTTTTTTGATTAATTCAATTAACTACATTCTTCATTAGAATTTACTGCCACTACAAGTTTCTTAAAACCATTTCAATGGCCGGTAGTTTATCTATTTGTTTAGTAAAGTATTTAACGCTTTGTATGACTTGTCGAGATAATTTATTTTATTCCTCATTAATTTATATGACTTCAATAACGTAAAATGAAAGAAATAAAACGTATCTATATTTACATTTCTAAAATATATTTACAGCCAATTTAGCACATTAAAACTACCGCTATCTTCTAAAGAAAACGATAAAATCTTAAATAAACACATCAAAGTGAACGAAGGTGGATAATTTGTCATCCACTTACACCCCATTATACCGTCGAGATTTTTCAATTGTTAAGTGCATCTGACATTAAAAAGCCATATCAGATAAGCATACTTAGACACCCCAACTTTACTGCTTGTCTGTACTAAACCCCACACAGTACATTTCATCCCTCCGTTGAGAGGGTCTTCCATGGACAGCAGACTACGTCGACAACAACAACAACATCCATGACGGCGCATCGTTTCGCAAAAGGGGTATCCCTTGAGGGGGTTACATTAGTCAAATCGACTCATGCTTTTGTCACCGTATTATTGTCGGTGATTGATTGGCAAATTTTCGATCGATAAGGATGGATCGTATGTTTAGAAGTGGGACCCCCTGACAACCTTACACAATTCTCTCTGACACTTTCCGGTAATTGATAATAATTGATGATATTTGTTTTCTATTTTGGTGAAAATAATATTAAATAATAAAATAATAAAAAAAAATAAAATAACAATATAAGCAAATCATAATTAATTACATGAGGCACTAAAAATAATTATCGTAACTAAAGTTGAAACGGTAAATAATCATGAAATTTGTAAAGAAAGCAAATGTCTGGAGACATTAAAACTATTGAAATGAATGGCAAAGTAAGGAATTAACATCATTAATCACATGCGTTAAAAGAGCCCTACGTATACCATTTGTTTTATCTCTTGGAAGCCATCAGTTTAACTTGAACCCCATGGAATATGAAAGTAAATTTGTGACAAAACGAAAAAATTTCGGTCTCAGATTAATGATTGTAACTAGGTAACTCTTAAGTTCATCTTTAGGGATGTCCTTCAGGATCGCTGTCGACGCCTTCTTAATGGTTTCGACGTCGGCATAACGCTGTCCTTTCATCGGCAAATGTAGTTTGGAGAATAGATTGAAATCGCACGGGGCCAAATCCGGTGAATACGGTGAATGGTTGATGGTTAAAATGCCATTTGTAGTTAGAAAATCAGTGACAAGAGTCGAGCGATGACATGGTACAGTATCATATAACAAATGTAACAAACGCCAGCTACCAATTTCACGATATTAAGGACGCACACGACGAATACGCGTCAAAACACGCTTCATAACAGCAAGATATTATACAGCATTCACTGTTTGACTAGTTAGTACAAACTTCTTGTGCATTATGCCTTTCGAATCATAAAAACATCAAACGATGTCTTCACTTTTGACTTCTACAAACAGAGCTTTGACGCTTGGTCTGTGGATCATATTGAAAACACCACGTCTCGTCGCCAGTTACAATAGAATAACTGAAGTTTTCGTCTGTTTTTGAGTCTTTAATCAAGTCTGTACAATGTTGAATTCAGTAATTTGTGTGGTACAAACCTTGCACAAATCTTTCTCATTCCCAAATGTTGTGTCAAAATACGATGAATTGAAATATTTAGTTTCATTGCCACGTATCACAATGAGGATTTCGACTCATTTCTGATAAATTCACGCGCAAGTTCGATGTTACTTTCCCTAACCACAGATTTTCTTTGCTCCAAGATGTTCGTCGTCATTTATGTCCGTTTGATCGTCTTTAAATCGTTTATACTACTCATACACACTCGTTCGTGATAGACGCGCATCACCATACACTTGTTTCATCAAATAAACGTTTCAGTAAACAATTTATCGAATTTAAAACAAAACTTGATAATTGTTCTTTGTTCAAAATTAATTTTCCGACCAATGCCAAATACACACTTTCTTTATAGGTAATTTCTCTGCTTCTAATTATGCAAATGTCATGATATTTTGAAACAACATTGTTGAAAGATCTACCTTACCGACACAAATTTTTTTAATAGACTTTCTCTGCGACAGACTGTATATTTATATTGTGATAATAATTTAAATGTGAATAATTATAAACTTATGCCACACGTTGGAAGCCAAAAATGTAAAAAAATGTAATTTAAAATATATATACTTAAGACTCTCATGAATGCGAAAATGTAATTAATTTAAGTTTTATAAATACTTCTGAAAACTAATAATCTTGTATGTATATTTTTCCTCTACCCCTTTCTTGTAAGCTGATTTGATTATTGCTTTTTGTTTTCCTATATGAAGGAGATTGTAACCTGTATTGTACTTGCTCGATAATGTCCTAACAGACGAAACTAGTCGCAATAAATATACAATATAGTGTGAAATTTAGACAAAGTATTTTATTTATTCGTTGGTAAACGAATTTATTACTATTAACTAAACATTACTTTTGATGTGGAAAAACATCATTTACGTTAACTTCTTCAGAAATTATAATAATTATATTAAAGGAAGTCCATACCATTGTAAAAAGGGACCGCCAAATGTAACAACCGATAGCATTTATTCAGAAAAAAATGTTGTTTTATTAGTATAATGCATCCTTTCATTCATACGCTATGGCAAAGGCTAAATTTGTCGAATCAAGGTACGTATTGATGCCTTATCCACCATATTCACCAGATCTGGGTTTAAATGATTTTTTCTTGTTGCCAAACTTGAAAAAATAGCTTTGAATGGGGACAAATGAGAAAGCGATAGCCGCAGTAAATGTCTATTTTGACGAGTTTCCAAAAGATTTTTTGAGACGGTTTAAAAAATTAATAGGCTAAGTGTCTAGAATTGGATGGGGATTATGTTGAAAAGTAATATGTATGTTTTACCCTAAAATAAGAATTTAATTGGAAAGTCACTTTCCCATCTAATCACCATCGTATAACGTGTTTTATTGCTGCTTACGTTTACCTGCAAGTGTCGAGACGCCTGCCCGGCGGTTAATCGAATTTTGACTATTTTGAATACGATATAATATACAGTCTTGCTGCTACTATGTACATATATATTATTCATACTTGCTTACCTGTAATAGCTTGTACACGAAGGACTTAATTCGTATTCATTAACTAAACAATTTTCGGTTGCTTTAGTAATTAAGATTAAATGAACTATAATGCTTTCTAAATCGACCGACAGAGGGCGGATAACACAATCGCTGAATCCTGCTTTATCGGCCCTGTAAGATGACTGATAGCGTCGACTTGTGACAGGAATATACATGTATTATTTTCTTCGTGATAAGAATAACAAGTTCAATCCGCTTTCTCTTGCCGTGTAGTCAGTTTTAGTAAAATTTAACTTGTATTTTGCAGTGCGAGAAATGTATTGTGTTGCTTATTGTGTTTTTTCCGGTGATTTTTGTTTCTTTTCTTGTACCAGATGTTTTTTGTGCTCTCCAATTGCGCAACATAAAAACAAAAGGTAAGTTTCTACATTTATATATAAATAAATTGTTAATTGCGTTTACATATAGAATAAAATATAATCTTTCGAATCCAAATAACACTGTTAAAACACAATAAATAAATTAAACGGAAGAATATCGCATGTAGTGACATACCATAAACTTGGCACCAACAATCCAGTTATGCTGCTAACGTATTAACACGTTAAATAATGGCATCAATTCTGTATATATGTACAAATATTGGCCATTTTATTCTAGACATTTTTTTCCATCTTTCAGGCAATTTATGGATCCCATCCTAAAAAACTGTTTGTCCTTTGAACAAAACCCTTCGTCGAGCCATTTTCTAACTGCTTCGAAATTGGCGAAGTGCTACTCTGCAAGTGCCTGTCCCATTGATGTGAAAAGGTGATAGTCGGGCAGGGCAAGGTCTGCAGAGTATGGCTGGTGCGATATTATGCCCCATCCAAGTGCTTTTAACGCTTCTTTGACCGGTTTTGCTCTATGAGATGACACGTTATCGTGTTGTAAAATCATTTTACCGTGTCTTTGAACCCATTCTAGACGTTTTTCTATCAATGCGTGGTTGAAATTGATAATTTGTTGTCGCTAGCGATCAGTTCCATCAGTTTCATCAGTTCGTAATACGCCACGCCACTCTGGTCCCACCAAACACAGAGCATTGTCTTGGGAGAAGAATCGAGTCGATGGGCCGGATTCGCCAGGTGATAACCTTAATTTTTTGCGTTTAGGGTTTTCGAAATAAATCCATTTTTCATCAGCCGTCACTATTCGATGCAGAAATGACTTCCGTTCATACCTTTGAAGCAGCATTTCACACACGATTTTTCGATTTTCCATTTGCCTGTCATTCAATTGATACGGCACCCATTTTCTCATTTTTCGGATTTTTCCCATTGCTCGTAGTCGGTCGCTAATCTTTTCTTGGGCCACATTTAACGCTTCCATCAATTGTTTTTGAGTTTGGGTTTGGTCTTCATTCAATAACCCCTGCACTTTCGCATCTTCAAACTTTTTCGGTATACCAGAACGTTCTTTGTCTTGCACATTAGAATCACCATTTTTGAATTCTCGAAACTACGCCTCATATGTTTTTATGATTGGAGCATGCTCGCCGTAAGTTTCTACCAGCAAACGATGACTTTCAGCGGCTTTTTTCTTTTGATTACATAAGAAAAGTAATGTGTGCCGCAAATGCACTTTTTCATGTATGAAACTCGACATTTTCAAACAGGTATAAATTTGTAACACTGTTACTTTCGCAAAATATAACATGTATAGCTTTGAAGCTTGATATCAGTAAATGAAATGACATATGTGTCAAATCATAACATTGCATACTTAAGCCTAGCGACATCTGTTAGAAAAACTGGTAATGACTTTCCGTTACACTTGGTATATATTTTGATATTGGATTTTATATGAAATTTAGATTAATCACTTTTGAAAAAACGAAACTGTACTAGACTAGAACAGTACGTCTATAATCTATAGATGTACTGTTTCGAATGCTTTAACAGCATTCTTATAGCAGCAATTTAAAAACATTAAGCAATAGTTTATTTTAATTCACACCAAGTTTAAGTAGTTGGAAAATGAATAAAATTGACGAAAATATATAAAAACTAACCCAAGCTATTATCTTAAAGTCAAAGGCTCATAGAAAATCATTACCAGAAGAGGAACGACCCAAAATTTGGTCCTAGTCTGTAATACATTATTATGAATTTATTATACTCAAAACCACCTTACATACATCCATAAATCTAGTATTGCTTCGAAAAAGACAAAAAGCATCGAAGAATAAGAAAAAAATTAACTTTGAAGCAAATATCATATGGATTCGTAACGCATTTCGTATCCAGACAGTATATTTTCATATTTTGGCACTAAATTTGACCACCTGTCAGACACCTTTTATTTTTATGTTAGCTTAATCTCAGATCCTTACGTATATAGCGTATTTGTAGCTGTTCACATATGAAGTTTTTTGCAATTTTTTTTTGTTCGGTTATTACGACATACATATGTATATAGTATGAGTTCGAACATAAATGATCGGTGCGTCATCTATGTTAACAACGGCGGGGTATAAATCTCGTCGCACGCTCAATTAAACTTAATATATCGAATAAATTGGGTATAGGCCATCAGAACGCTGTTATTTATCGCACCGACTGCTTCCACACAAACATATTTGTACATACGACGTAGATTAGTGTCAGTAGTCTCATGTTCAGATTGATTAAAATTGATGTTGATGGTTTAAAAAGAGAAATATTCGAATGCTCTAAATAAGGAACATTAAAGTCAATTACGTGGAGGCTTCGCCTAGGTCAAGATAAAAACAACTGTAGTTTAAACCGAATTCTTTAAACGAAATACAAATGTAAGATCAAGAATAGGTAGCAAATATTTTTTAAAACCCAATAAAAGATAAAAGTTCATAAAATCAACAATATTAACTATATCTTATCTTGAACCAACACTTAGCATCTTGTCAAAATATTTAAGAAATAATGTTTGCAGCTTCCTTTAGCTGATATATCAGTTTGTCCCATCCATATAATATAAAATAGCTTCTTTAAATAATTTCTAAATTCCGTGTGCTTTCACAACCAACATCACCAATAATATCTTCTTACGGACATCACAATATGGTCCATATAATAATTGACGTTTTGCTGTTCGTACTACCAGCTTATTTGGAGTCTGTGATCAGACTAATCCTCAGTCAACGAAAATCAGAATGATTGATGCAACAATGTTGAAGAAAATCGAACACCACGTTGTGATGAAATTCCTTATTAAAATAGGGAAAATGCCAAAAAGTCATTCATGAAGAGATGTGGCCGTTTACAAAGATTCTGCACTTCGTTATCTACAATTTAAAAGTCGTCAAGTGAATTTAAAAGGGGCAAAGAGATCATTGAACCCGATACTCACTCGCAAGGTCCGGTTACTGTCGTTATGGAAGAAATTGTGAAAACTGCTGAGAAACTTGTACTAGAGGATGTCTGAATAAAGTAATAACCAATCCATTGGTACCATACTTACAATTCGTCATAACCTTCTCAACCTTTCAAAAGTCAGCGAGCGACAAGTACCGCAAATGCTCACGGTACCTCAGAAACAAATGCGAGCCGAGTGCTGTATGGAGCTTTTACAGCTCTGTAGAGAATATTCGTCAAGTATTTTGACAGAATTGTTACTGGAAATGAAAGCTGTATTCATTACTTTAACCCTAAAGGAAAACAGGAGTCCATGCAGTGGCATAAGAGGGTAGAGAGGCCCCGAGGAAATTCAAAGTCTCTCTCGCTCTGCCAGAAAAGTCATGGCCATAGTTTTTGGGACTCAAAGAAATTTTGTTTCTCCACAGATCGATCATACATGATAAAATGTGAAATCATAAACGCAACATCTTACGCAATTACTTTGCATAGTTTAAGGACAGCAATTAAAGAAAAAAAGACGTTATAGACTGACTGTTGATGTGTAGCGTCTTCACGACAACGTTACGATTCACGCGGCGCGTGTTATCAAGGTTGTTGCGTGAGATTGTAGTTTCGAAGAAATCACCCACCCACCCAATATTCCGAATTCAGCACCTAGTAATTACTCTCTTTTCCCTAACTTGACAAATGACCTTCGTGAGGAACGATTTTTCGACAATCAAACGCGCAAAGCGACAATAAGTATACATTTTTCAAACAAGGGGAAACGTTTTTTTAAGAGTATTAAAATGTTTATTTCGTAAAGTAATAAATTCATTGGGGTTACGGGGGATTATATTGAGAAACGTGTTTTTCTTTATGGCGATACTGAGAATATATTGAACGCTCCTCGTACCTATCTATGTTGCTGCCATTGCTCGAGTTACAATTCATCACTGTGGGTTTCAACAGTTGATTTTAAAAAGGAGCACTTTAAGGGAAAAGTTTTCAAGACGACAACAAAAATGAAGCGACCCTAATGACTCTTCAAAAAGATTCATTGTTACATTTATACGGACATAGAATAAATCGAAGCAATAAATGTATGGAAGTGAAAGGTACCATTACATATATTATATACACTACCTATATTACCTATGTAAGTAGTAATTTATTCTGTTTATTTACCCCAATGTATCTTTTACTAATTACGAAATTAAAACTGTAAATTCGTTCCAGCTTCGGTAAAGTAAATTCTGGCACATATAAACAGAGAAAAAACACATCCTTTCAATTAATTTTTTCCTCAAAACAAATTACATTTAAACGATATCTCCCTCCTTATGTAAAGTCTATGTTGCAGTTTAACATAATTATCTGTTTTTTGTTTTACATGGATTAATATCTCAGCGTTTTCCTCCTTTTTCATCATTATTTTCGTATTTACTAGAGATCATCTTTACTCTGTTTTCTCATCCAAATCATAATCGCGTAAACGGGAAGAAAAACAAAGAAATTTTAAACTTGCGTTCTCGATAAGTCACTCATAATAACGCCGGGTATGTGTGTATAGGTACAGTATAAGCGTATACAAAACGATCAGGAAGCGACTTATTAACTTCACATCACGAGAAGGAAATATAATTAAATTTACATAATTTAGAGGCAATTTCAATATTTAAATAATAATATCCTGCAAAATTCGAGAGGCCCAAATAACGCACCACTTATATACGTTCACCATCTGCACATTTACATTTATGTTTGTAAACATATACTATACGAGGATAATTTAATAAGTGGAAACAGGCAAATGTAAGATACTTCAAGACCATAAGGTCTCAAATCTTATCATTGATTAAAAACTATCGAACAATTTTTCTAAACATGAACCGTTTTAGAGTTCTTTTCCTTTTGGCGTTCAAATGCATTACCGCAACATTCTGTCTTTGATTTCATTTGAGGGTGAGTTCACTTCTTTTTCTCTCCCTCTATGTTTCTGTCTTTATTTCTCTAGTATTATTGTGCATTTGTGTTCCTTTTGATTAAACTAGGGTGCATCTAAATTCTGTTCAGTGTACTCTTTGCAGGACGCTGAACATGAGCCTGCTGATTGCCATTTCATTAAATATTCATTGCGTGGTCGTTGGTACTAGATTACTTGATCTTTTAATGTTCAATAATCTGGGAAAATGCGGAGAAATTAGTTTTGAACGCTCCCTAGGGTTGTAAGGGGGGACTATCATACTTGTGAAAGCCTGTGCTATTTTGAGTGTATGATATTTTATTTGCCTACATACTAAAGTCTCTTGCAATTAAAATGCTCTACGCTAGGAATAGCGTAAATTATATCAAATTATTATTTACATTATCTTTTATGTCACCTAATTGAATTTTTTTTTACAACTTTATGGCAATAAAATATTAAATAAATGCTTGTATTTATGCCTACTTATAAAATAAAGTTTTTAATGATTTTAATGTAGTAAGTGATTTACAAAGTTTGTTTAGTTTGTTGAATGTAGAAATGATTTATTTTGTTTTTTCTCAACTATTAATACACGTTTTACCATGATATTGGAATATCTTTGTAAAGGGAATGCTTACTATTAGTTAGTTATGTTAATTTATTTGTTTACTTATATTCATTTGAAATTAAAAATTATTCAATTAATTATAAAACTATTATTTAGTTCTATTAAGTTATAGCCTTTCGTTGAAATTATTCGGAAAACTTAGACTTTCATTACTCTAATAAACAGGTGGCGTGTGTTAAATTTTTTAACCCTAAAAATGAAATTTTCTAATTACTTTCTTAAAAGGCACACATGTGTACAGAAACATAAATTTGTACTTTGAAATGTATATACAGTCATATTCACGAAAATAGCACTGGTCTTAAATTTGCTGAAATATTAATTTATACGTTAAATAAAAGAAATTTAAGTTTATTAAACTCTTTATTCCATCATGTTACATAACTATAATATAAATAGGTTTCTTAATACCAAAGAGAAAAAAAACTGTTTATATTCTAGGACAAACAAAATAATTGTGCATTAAAAAGCCAAAATACTAACCAAATGTCACTTTTTACTTAGTTAATTGGATTGAAATATTTAATATTTTGTTGCTTGACCTTTATTGTTTATCACTTCTTGACACCTGCGGGGCAACGAGTTCACCAATTGCCTACATATCTCTGCTGAAATTGATTGCCATTCGACTTGGTATATTCTCCACAGATCGTCAATATTTCGCGGCTTAGCAACAGATACAGTTTTTTTTAACTCCAACCATAAATTTTCAATGGGGTTAAAGTCTGGCGATCATGCTTCGGATCGTTATCCTGCATATATCACCATCTTAGTGGCATTTCTTCCTTTGCATATGGTAGAAGCACAGTTTGCAATATGTTCACAAAGACATCAGCATTCATTATGCTCTTGTGTAAAGGACCTACGCCATACCATGAAAAACACCATGCATGATGCTTGAGCCTTCGAATTTTACCGTCTTTTCGGTGTACTGGTGCTAGTTAGCTTTTCCACCATAATTTTCTTTCACTCCGGTTGTTTGTATGAACTTGTAGCTTTAGCGTCTATTAAGTAGATCGAGTATAATTGCTCTTTTTTCCGACGAACAGTGTTTTGCTCGGCCTATATTACAACGGAAATGGATGACTAAAAAATTGTTGAATTATTCCGCAACAGACAGAACTTTATATGTGTGCGTTTAGTGCTGCCAGTTATTGTACTGCTATTTTAATGCATAGGCAAATAACGCATGACTAGAAAACTCAGTAATTCCCTCTCATATTCGGTACTTTGCCAGAAACCATATATATTCAGGGATTGTAATTAATTTCAATATAGCTGTATCAGAATTGTCTGTCGTAAATGCTATTTATAAGTTTTAATTTAGGACTGCTGTTTTCGTGCACATGACTGTAAATTTTGCTATTTACGTAATAACTATTATTTAAAAACTATACGTTTGATTAAAGCAATATCAATACTCACTAGATGATGAAGAAAACATCTTTTTTTATTCATCCTCTAGCCGGTCTTCATGGACGAATTGCAATGCGGAAGCCGCTTCTACGCAAACAAAACAAGCAAAAACGTTTAAAGTGGGCACGCGATCACTAAAATTGGACCATAGAAGACTGGAATAAAGTATTGTGGACCGTTGAATCGAAATTCGAGATTTTCGGTTCACGAGGACGTGTTTTCGTGAGGAGGTCTGTGGATGAGTGTGCCCAGGAAGAATGCATAGCCCCTACTATTAAGCACGGTGGAGGTTCAATCATGATATGGGGTTGCTTTTCTGGTTCAAATGTGGGCGATCTCGTAAAAATCGAAGGTATACTAAAAAAATAACAGTGTAACCGCATATTAGAGGAAAACGCAATCGCCTCTGGAATTAAAATTTCGGGTCAGAATTTTATCTTCCAACAAGATAATTACCCGAAACACACTTCCAAATTATGCCGGGAATATTTGCAGGAATTGGAGAACGAAGGAACCATAAAAGTTATGGCCTGACCTCCCCAGAGTCCCGATTTAAATCCCATGGAGTTGCTGTGGGAAGAACTTGACCGAGAAGCGAGAAAATAGGTCCCCCCACATCTGCTGTTAATATGTGGAATAACCTGCAAGGGGCATGGGGTAAAATAAAACCTGAAACATTACGAAAATTAATCGAAAGAATGCCTCGATAGTGTGCTGCAGTGATTAAAAATAAAGGAGGGCATATAGACGAGAATTTAGATGAATATATTATACAACAATTTATTTTAGATGTAAAAATATATATATTTCATATATGTAAATAATAAAAAGATATTAGTATTTCAATTTTGATTTTTGTTACAATTTGCGGGTTAAATGCGAGTGACCAAATACTTATGAGCGATAGTGTATATGCTTATATAAGGTAAAGTATAAATATTTAAATATTATTAAATAATTTTGAAGAATTTTGTAAAATTTATCGGTTCTTAATAAAAGTAAAACAGAAATAACAGACTAATTTAACTCACTATTACAAAAATGCGTATTTATATGATTAGAAATATGATTTTATTTATAAAATTACGTTTGTTTATTAGGTGAAATACACACGAAAGAATTAAGAATCGTAAAAAAAATAAAACCTCCAAACAAGCAAATATGAAAAATTAAAAAACTAAAAATATGAATATTAGTTAAATCGATTACAGTACAGTAACGTCAACGGCGGCATATTTCACTTGCAAGACTGAAAGAAACTATGGCGGAAGAAAAAATAGTTCTAAGATCGTGGTTTCAACCAAGGAGACAAAAACAAGAACAAACTATTGACTTTGATTGAAAAAGTGTAAACAATTACACGTAAATGCCAAATTTTAACTAATAAAAATAAAAACAATCGATTTACGAGAACGTGGCAAAATCGTAAATATCAACAAAAACTTAGCTTGCGAACTATAAATGTTTTTTACATTCAGTTTTTCGTTTAAGAAAATCGGATGGTGTTTTAGTGATAATGTTGCAGAAAATGAAATTAGAATTTTAATATTTTTAATTGATTTTAGAGTATAAACTTCGAGAAATATTTTTATTTCCTGAAAATTTGATAATTAAATAGCAAGAGAAGTGTTTTACGTTCTGTTTTAATTTTTAATTTTTTGTTTTTCCAATACTTTGTTATTACATTTTCTTAATGTTTTTTACAATCTAACATCAACATTCTTAGGATAGCAGGAGCACAATTATAGTTCACTATTTGTTACTACTGATAAATTTATTTGTTTTTTTTTTACAAAAATACATAAATACATATATTCATGCGAAAGAACCGATTATGAAAACGACTCGCTGACTAGCTCATCTAACAAATTCCAAACTACAAAACATATACTCAAGTTCACATAAGCAATTAATCTTCTGATTAACGAACCGCTATTTCGACACAACGATCTTTATATAAATAGTTATACTAATGTGATCCAATCAAAATCATTAAATTTAATTTTTTTAAAAACATTTAGCCATACTGACTAATGAGTCAAAACAATTTCGGGAAATTTAATGGAAAAAAATTAATTATTAAATACGACAGTTAGGACAAATCGCTTCCAATTATGAAACACATCATTAAGAGTATGATATAATCGACGAAATCGAACAAAAAAAATTTATAAGCACGCATATATAGAATTCTATGACCACGGCCCAGTAGATATTTAAGACTGCTTGGATATATGTAATTAGAAAAACACCGACATCATAAAAATTAAACCGATAGTTAACGTATAATGACCAAGTGTTTAGCACTGAAGTAACAGGAGCATGTTTCACAACTAAAAAAATAATTACGATAGGAAAATTTGTTTCATATTGATTGTAAAGCACTGGTGCTTGATTTTTTTGCTATCGAAAAAATAATTTTATCAATGCGAATCTACACTGGTGGTTCCCAAAATGCGCCTCTTGGTAAACCACTTGTGATTTTAAATAGGTGTTTTCCTTATTTTTACCAGATCGAATTTTTAAAAATGTTCACTATTTCATAAGGTGGTCCCGTTAAAATTTGGGGGAACCAAGATTCGAAAATAAAAAACTTTTGCTCTATATAAATTGCGGAAATTCTAAAGAATATTAAAAATATTAAACAGTAGTTATTCTATCCAACAACTTAGTCAAATCTGGTACGTAGACTTCCGTGGTCGTGATCCATACTATCTTTTAATGGGCTTCCGGACTGGAACCGCGTCACTGGTATATAAGTTTCAGTGCAACAAACAGTAGCAGCAGTTGAGCCCTGAATATGTCCCATGCGAGTGAGTACGAAACGTCGGCAGTTATACTAGTGACGTGGTTCCAGCCTGGAAACCCAGAAGAAGATAACTTAGTTAAAGATGCTTCTTGCTGAAAAGTCCACACTGTGTCACGTTTTATTTGATCAGATCAATTTTGATATACACAGTGTGTCTCAATACGCCGTTAGGTATGTACGTTCAATCAATGCTAGCATATTTATGTCGTTTTTCAGAATCATCTCAATGACCCTCTGCACAACTTCTTGAACTTATGTAACATTTGTCATAAATTGTTTCATGGCCAGTTTGTGTTTCGAGAACAGGAAACAGTCACACGGAGATAAATCAGGCGAATGCGAAAGATGTTGAAGCAGACAGACTTGTTTTTTCACTGTGTGAGATGGTGCATTATCATGCAACAAAAAGCAACTTCTCGATTCTCGATATTCTCGTATCTCTCGAGCGATTCTCTTCTATAAATGCTCCATTACAGCCAGATAGTCCCAGAAATCAAAAAAATTGCGAAAGAAGATAATGTTGATTCGTTTTTACGACTTTTAGACGACTAATACTCCAGAAATCCGTTACACAAGATCGAAACGTCACTAGTGAGTCATTTCGACCTTGTGTAACGGATTCCTGAAGTACGGTGTAGGCGATTTCAACTCGGTCGTGATACTTTGAAAGACGATCAACTCCCAGGCCGGTTATGGTCGCATATAATGCGAATTCGACTGTGAAATGGATAGCGGAGGAATTATATATGACCAAAGACATTATTCACGAAATTTTGACAGGAAAGGGAGAGAAAAGGATTTAAACAAATGGAAAGTCTGTGCTCTATTTTTTCCTCATACCTTAAGTGAGAACCAAGAAATCGTTCGGGTTTAACTTTGCAAGGACCTTGCACATTCTTGAAATCGATTGTAACTGGTGATTAGACTTGCTGTTTCAAGAACAACCATGAAATAAAAGGCCAAAGTGCTGCGTGGAATTTCCCAGGTTTCCAGAAAACAAAAAAATGCGAAAGACGATAATGTTGATTCGTTTTTACGACTTTTAGCTGACTAATACTTCAGGAATCCATTACACAAGGTCGAGACGTCACTAGTGAGTCATTTCGACCTTGTGTAACGGATTCCTGAAGTATTAGTCGGCTAAAAGTCGTAAAAACGAATCAACATTATCGCCTTGCGCAATTTTTTTGTTTACACAAGGTCGAAACGTCACTAGTGAGTCATTTCGACCTTGTGTAAACAAAAAAATTGCGAAAGGCGATAATGTTGATTCGTTTTTACGACTTTTAGCCGACTAATACTCCAGAAATCTGTTACACAAGGTCGAAACGTCACTAGTGAGTCATTTCGACCTTGTGTAACGGATTCCTGAAGTATTAGTCGGCTAAAAGTCGTAAAAACGAATCAACATTATCGCCTTGCGCAATTTTTTTGTTTACACAAGGTCGAAACGTCACTAGTGAGTCATTTCGACCTTGTGTAACGGATTCCTGAAGTATTAGTCAGCTAAAAGTCGTAAAAACGAATCAACATTATCGTCTTTCGCATTTTTTTGTTTTCTGGAAACCTGGGAAATTCCACGCAGCACTTTGGCCTTTTATTTCATGGTTGTTCTTGAAACACCAAGTCTCATCACCAGTTACAATCGATTTCAAGAATGTGCAAGGTCCTTGCAAAGTTAAACCCGAACGATTTCTTGGTTCTCACTTAAGGTATGAGGAAAAAATAGAGCACAGACTTTCCATTTGTTTAAATCCTTTTCTCTCCCTTTCCTGTCAAAATTTCGTGAATAATGTCTTTGGTCATATATAATTCCTCCGCTATCCATTTCACAGTCGAATTCGCATTATATGCGACCATAACCGGCCTGGGAGTTGATCGTCTTTCAAAGTATCACGACCGAGTTGAAATCGCTTACACCGTTCGAACGCACGTGTATGGGATAAGGAAGCATTACCACAAAATTATCTCATCAATTCAAATGTTTCTGTAAAAGTTTTACAAAGTTTGAAACACAATTTAATATTAGCTCTTAGCTCCATCGTGTTTTTGTAAAAGGTACTGTGACTTTAAGCACTATATTTAGACAATCTGTTAATCGATTCTAATGATGACGGTCTGGTTTTATAGGAAGGATATACTTTCAGATTATGTATTGTTCAGTAGATCATGTGAGTAGTTTTCTTTAAATTTAAAGAGTTCCTTTATTTTTTGACATACAGTGTGTATTATTGACATAACTTTAGTGAAGAGATTATATAGTATTGTTTACCTATGTGATTTAAGATCATCTATATCATTAATTTGATTCTTTTCTTACGATATATACATTTCATTTGTTTGTTGACTCTGTAGATTTACAATGCTTTTTCTCCATTTGTTGAAGTAAAAAAAAAGACGCCTATTTTAAATTTTTCGTTTTTCAACGGGCATTATTATTAAACATTAACCATGGAATATTGAAAGATGGAAAAACAATAATGGAACAACAATGGAAAAACCGACGTTTGTTGATGATATGGTTGTTCTGGCTGAATCAGAAGTACACCTGGAGCATCACCCAAATTTCTATCAAAACGAACTAAACGAAATAAATATGAAAATAAACATAAAACAAAACAAACTAGTTAAACAAACACAATATTAAACTAAACGAACGAACGATAGAACAGGGTGATGATTGTAAATTTTAATGAAGACTGTGGTTGATTAAATTAATCAATTAAGATTAATTTAACACCGTTCTACAATAATTGTCATATTCTGTGTGCGTATTTCGACAACTAAGTTGTAATCATCAGCAGATAATTAATCGCAGTGTCGCACCTGGAACCACGGCAAAACCCGCACAGAAACAAAGTCCATACACCATACATCCTTACACCGTCGAAAGCCAGATACATAGCAGTGTGTTTGTGTGGAAAGGGATTATATTAACCTTAATTGATTAAATCGCTGATTGTAGATATTTAGGGACGATCATAAAGAAAAACATAAAATTGGACAAATAAATAAAAGAAAAAGCAAGAAAAATATTCAGCACAATAAAAACGACAATCATAGGCAAATCATAGGAAAATTGAAAGACTATAAAAATCGAGGTAGTAAAGAAAATAGTCAGACCCATGATAGCATATACATAGTTGCGAAATGTTAACAGAAAAGCACAGATCAAAAAGATTAAAAGCAAAATAAGATGAGATAGAATACGGAACGACATTCAGAGAACAACTAAGAATCGAATTATTTAAGATGGCTTAGAGTAATGCCAGAACAAAGACTTGTGAGAAAAGTAATCTGGGAAAACAGCGAAAAGAGAGAAAGGCCTATGAAAACATGGGGGGGGGGGGGATAAAGGAAGAGGAATGAACTGAGAAGAAATGAAAGAAGAAACGATAAACAGAAAGCTGTGGAGAGAGATAAATGCATAAGGAAGTATAAACTTAAACTGCTTTACACTCCACGATAAGAAGGGATACGATTAACTCTTTCTGTGGGATTCTGGATAAATTTTATTGCCAGCTATGCATCTGAGAAATAATAGACGTTTTGTGATGTCTTTGTTATTAATTGTAATTAATTAATAAATAATCTGCTCTATATATAATATATTACTAATATAACAAGCAGAATATTTAAAATGTGGGTGTGTGTATATACTTATAAGCGGTAGTGTGTATTAAGCAATTATAGTATCCAATTGATCTTGACTGTAAATAGTAGCAGGTGTCTAATTGATATAAATTCTGGTCCATTTGGAACTATTTTCAAATTAATCCGATTTAGTTGCTGCTTTACTGGACACGTTAAAATATGTATATTTCACAACTACATTTAACGAACTACAAAGAAAAGAAAAAGGTATAACTAATAAAATCTGACATAATGGAAAATTGGCCGATAACCAACTAACAAATAAAATATTCTACCTTCGTAAATACCTAATTACGCAACTGTATATTTATATTGTACATAGGCTAGTTACAAACTACTTAGCGCTATGATAAGGTCTAATACGTTTTCAATTGTCAACACATAGGTCAGGCAGCTTGATTTGGCTGTACGTTATTAAAAGATCGTGACCAAAGAATAACTTATATTTTCTGCACGTTAGAATATTCGAGAAGTCGAGTGAAAGTGCGCGAGCTAGCAGACAAAGTAGGCATTTCCAAAAGTACGGTACATCGCATATTATCTGAAAATCTGGACATGAGAAAGCTATGTGCAAGATGGGTGCCGCGTTTGCTCACACTCGAGCAAAAACAGTGCCGTGAAGATGTTTCAATTGAGTGTTTAGCGAAGTTTGACAGCAACAAAGCAGAATTTTTCGCCGTTTCATAACCATGGATTAAACATAGACCCATCACTTCACACCCGAGACAAAAGAACAATCAAAACAATGGACTCAACAGGGAGAACCGGCTCCAAAGAAGGCGAAGATTGTTTCATCTGCAGACAAGGTCATGGCATCGGTTTTTTGGGATGCGCGTGGAACAATTTTCATTGACTATCTTGAAGAAGGCAAAACTATCAACGGTGAGTATTATGCGAACTTATTGCAACGTTTGAGCGAAGAAATCAAAAACGAACACATTTGGTTAAGAAGAAAGTGTTGTTTCATCAAGACAATGCCCTAGCTCACAAATCCGTTATTGCAATGGCCAAAATTAATGAATTAAAGTTTTAAGTGCTACCTCATGCACCATATTCGTCAGATTTAGCCCGCTTGGATTATTTTCTGTTCCTAAATTTGAAAAAATGGCTCAGTGGTCAAAGATTTTCTAACGATGAAGAAGTGATGTCGGCAGTTAATGGCTGTTTTGAGGAGAAAGACAGTTCATATTATAAAAAGGATGTCGAACTTATTGAACATCGCTGGGGAAAGTGTATGGAGCTGAAAGGAGATTATGTTGAAAAATAAATATATTTCTTTCCAAAATTTTTGTGTTTTCTTTGTTAGGTCGGGTACTTCTGGGACCACCCTCGTAATAGACGTTTTGTCATGCGTTTGTTATTAATTATAATCAATTAATAAATAATCTGCTGTAACTAATTCATATTTACAATAAAGTTTTAATATATTATTAATGTGAACACGTCTCGATTTAAACAAACATAGAATATTTAAAATATAGGTGTGTATATATACTTGTAAGCGGTAGTGTGTATCATGCAATTATAGTATCCAATTGATCTTGACTGTGAATAGCAGCAGGTGTCTAATTGATATAAATTCTGCTCCATTTAGAACTATTTTCAAATTAATCCGATTTAGTTGCTGCTTTACTGGACACGTTAAAATATGCACATGTAAATATTTCACAACTACATTTAACGAACTAGAAAGAAAAGAAAAAGGTATAACTGATAAAATCTGACATAATGGAAAATTGGCTGATAACCACCTAACAAATGTACGTTTTACATGACTGAAAATAAAGAAACGAAATGGAAGTAAAAAAAAAAGTGTAATAAAAGAAATAACAGGTCTAGTTGTTTAGGTCATTTTCCTCCTAAAATTTATACGCACATATGTATGTTTTGTAAATATGTATATTCTACCTTCGTAAATACCTAATTACGCAACTGTATATTTATATTGTACATAGGTTAGTTACAAGCTACTTAGCGTTATGATAAGGTCTAATGCGTTTTCAATTGTCAACATATAGGCCAGGCAGCTTGATTTGGATGTACGTTATTAAAAGATCGTGACCAATGTATAACGTTTATGTTCTGCACGTTAGAATATTCGAGAAGTATATTTCGTTATTTACATATGATTTTTAAACAATGAACAATAATAAACAATAAAATTAATTTGTTGTACCTAACAGTATTATCATATTCACTGAGAACGTACATAGAATTTAATTGTACTATTTTTCAAGAACTTTCCAATTTCGATTAAGTTTGGTGTAATTATAAAGCAGGGGTTCCCAAACTATGCGCCGCAAAGAGTCTCCAGGGGCGCCGCGACAGCCAAATTTACCAACTATTCACAAAGTATTTCAACAAAATTAAAGTCTTATAAAAATCTAAAAGTTAAATTTAGAGATCATAGCATAGAATTTATTTCAATTTAAGATTTTAGACTTAAAATTATCAGTTTTCCAGTTTTACTTCATCTGAAGGGCACCGTCGGAAATACTTTGAACGTTAAGCGCCCCATGGCTTTAAAAAATTTGGGAACCTATGTTGTAAAGGGTTGAAAAATATTCGACAACTATTTTTTATGACAGCCTAATCTCGCTCTAAGAGACTAAAACCCATTATAATGAGCAATTTTCTTGTTTATATTGTAACTTTCGCAGATTTGAAACTGAAAAACCGTATCAAAAACAAATATCTTTTTGTATACTCTAATGCAGGGGTTCCCAAGGTATGCGCCGCAAACAGTCCAGAGGCGCCGCGACACTCGCCAAAACGAAAAAAAAATTAAAACTATAATTCTATAAAAATGAATTTATTAAACAGCTTTTTTTGCACTTGATTGTAAATATAATAAACAATCGTTTGCTCAAAATAAATACTATTCATTACTAAAAGAAACAAATTTACCAACAACTATTCACAAAGTATTTAAACAAAATTAAAGTCTTCTTAAACTGCGATCCATATAAAATAAATTAAGTAGCTTTTTTCTTTCTTTTTTTCTCTAATTCCACAATTCTCTCTTTCTCTAGAGTATATATTCAGAATCTTTTCTTTTTGGAACATTTATACGGCAGCTTTTGAATAAGGTGTTATATCAGACAATTCCATAATTACAATGTAATGTATAATGATTTTTTTCAGTAACTTTTTTAACAAGTTCAGTAATTTTATCTTTCCCCATCAAAATAACAGCATTAATTTCAGTCATAAAATCATTTGATATATGTAGAGAGGTATTAGGCTGTGCAATCCTTTGAGTAGCGCATTTTTGTAAAGAACAGTCAGTTACAGAAACCGCAAGTGTTCAAATTTAAATTATAATTTGAATTTAGTGTCAAACAAAAGAAACAACGGCCAAAGTTGGCAGCACTGTCTGGTGCATGGGAACAAGTACTAACCCCTTTCAATTATCCATCAACCAGCGTACAGTATTAATTGTATTACAAACATGCAAACATGAGTGAAGTACAAATGCATCTAAACCTGGAACAGGGTGTTATTATTAAATTTCTTAAAAAAGAAAACGCTAAATTGTCAGAAAGTTGTGAAAGATAGTATGGTGACGGAATATTGGCAAACATAAGTGTTTATAAATGGAGTAAATCTTTTAAAAATGGCGGAGAACATATCGAGAATGAACCACGCTCTCAACGTCCAAAAACAGTGACAACAGATGAAATGGTTGATCGAATTAACATACTCATTCAAAGAGATCATCGAATTACAGCGCAAGATATTGCTTCTTCAGTGTGGATAGTTGTATCAAACAGCAACTTCATTACCGGAAAGTATGCGCAACTTGGATTCCGCAAATGCTAGAGGATTCACACAAGCAAACATGTTTGTAGGTGGCTCATGCATTGTTGGCATAATACGAAGCAAAATGTGATTCTTTTCTACAGTCTACTGTCACTACTGTTGAAACGTGGGTATACTATTTTACCTCAGAATGCAACAGAGCATCGATGCAGTAGCGATATTTTTCATCTTCCAAACTAAAGAAGGGAGAAACTATTTTTTCAGAAGAAAAATTTTTAGCAGAATAGAGAAGTGTAAACACCGTGTATTACACCAATTTACTGAAAAATCTAATAAAAACAGTCATCCGCAACAAGCGTAAAAAAATAATCAACCGGCCTGTTTCCTGCAGGATAATGTACACCCTCATGTGGCCGGTCCTACGATGGCATCAATCCGAGAACTAAAGTGGACTATTCTCAAATATTCCCTCTATAGTCCTGACCTCACCTCCTCTGACTTCCATGTTTGGACCCGTAAAAGAATCTCTTGGGGGCAAAAAGTTTCGTTCCAATGAAGAAGTTGTTGAAGCTGTTAGAAAGTAGATCTGTGTGCAGCCACAAGAAATTTTTGCCAAAGAACACGGAAACTAACGGATCGAGGGAGCCTGTGTATTGAAAAGGAGGGAGACTACGTTGTACAATAACATTGTACAAAATAATTGCTATCTCTTACTTTTTAACGAATAATAAATTAAGCTTTAAATTCGAACACTCCCCGTAAAACTGTCAATCGTACTTTAAAAAATAGTAATAATATTTTGTGAAACTCTTTATAAAGCAATTTTTTAAATTTTCCAGATTAACTAAAGTGAACTCGTTAAACAATTTGCTTATTCAAGCTGTGACTGGACAAGTTCGACCAAAAATTGATTTGTCTAGTGGCCCCATCTCATGTGCAAAGTCTGGTAAAAATGATAGTATAGGACAGTATCATTCTTATGACCAATAATAATAATGACTTCTAGAGGAATATGACTTTCCTAGTTGTCCATTAAGATCAAAGTTTTGTTTTCTTTGCTATATTTTATATTATTATGGACGTATTTTGGTACTTTTACAAAAGACCACAGATCATTCATCCTGAATGACCTGCAAAATCAATTGCCTCAGTCACAGCACCATGCATAAACTGTTACTTCATACGTACTCGTAAAAATATATAAATTGATGGAATTTTTGCATTGCACGTAGGCAAAATTATATCACAAACAGATCAATGTTCCTCATTTTACGGTAACATATTACCCGTCGCGTTTTGATCTCTTTTCTGCAATTGCACCTAGAGCATGGAGAACTGTTTGGATCGTCGTTTCATCGAAATTTCAAAAAAAAAATATTAGGTGGTGCCTCCGAACTATCTTCCAACTCGTACCTATTAAACTCTGCATAATCGAATACAAGAAGATATTACCATACACAATTCACCAAACACCATTTAAATCATGGAAAAGTTTCTGCTGCAGAATTTTTCGGACAAAATAAATAGTAGTCAGAGTTTCGAGCCCTGACAAACCCAAAATAATTTGTTGCAATTATCACTAAGCAAAATGAACAGAAAATCTACTTGGATAAGACACTTTAATCTAAAAACTTGTCTCGGTGCAATCTTCAATCAATACATAATAATAATAAGATCGCTTTTTTGGTAGTTCCATTCCAAAAACTTCATAAGCAACTGTAACAAATTATCTGGTCATTCTTTAATATTGAAAAGAGTTATTTCAACTTTTCCGTGTATATCTCAAATTCAAAACGTCTCTAACTATTCGTTTAGCTAATTGGTTTATGTATTTTCATTACATCCATTAACTCGCAATCATATCGATTGAGCTGTCAAACATATTCGCTGCACAGTAAATTGATCTGAAAGGAGAGGTTGAAAGAAAGTAGTAGCCATAAGACTACCGTGTGGTTGACGCCCCAAAGAGACGTCGATACAATAGCGAACGGTGAACACAGCAAACGGCCTCGCAACCGAATAAATCAATTGACGAGAAAACGAATGTTTTTTAATGGTATTAATCTGGGCGCGCGAAATTCACGGTTAGATCTAATGAAGGGTCGTAATAACAATAATCAAGACGGGAAATTTGTGTGCGCTTTGCGACTGTTTATATCCAAAAAAAAATGATTAACCCGAGTGATTGATGGATTGACGGTACACCTAATGCAACATAGAAAGAGAGTACTGTGATGCACGATGCCCCCTTGATTCGAGCGGATGTCTGAAAGAAAAGAGCGGAGAGGAATCTATCTTGACTTGATCACAGTAATTTTCCCATCACTTGTTTGCCGCATGCTTTTGCGGAGATGATGAAGAACTAGAAGAACAGCCTATCTGTCGGTACACGTATAAGCATACACACATATTGTATATGTATACACACACATATATACATATATATATATATATATATATATATATATATATATATATATATATATTGCAATATATTACTTTCCGGAACGTTCTTGTTACTTTTCAATTTTAACGTTGGTAAATGTTCTCTGCCACGTGTAAATAAATATATACTGATTTTATTTTGTTCTATATATGATACATATTTATTTGAATACCGATTGTATTAATAAAATAATTCATGTTGGTTGTGTTTATTCTAATAGCAAATATTAAAACGAACAAATGAAAGCAACGCTTTCTAAAAATAATACCAAAACAATTTAAAGTGTAATGCATGAAAATACTGTTTGCTCTGGATTAAATTTTCTATGAATCCGATTCACGATTCACAACTTTAACTGCTTTACACACACATACACTCCCTGACCAAAATATTAGTGCCTGCCACCTTAGAAATTTTTACATTTTCTTCAAGTCAACTAATGTAATTCAAAAACAACCCATTAAACCGAAAAGTATGGCTATTTAATGTTTATTTGGTATATTTTAATTATTTATAAGAAAAATCGGGGTAATGGTTCTGTACCTGGAATGGACTCTTTGACTAATCCACGTATTTATTGTGGACAAGTTCTTTTAAGTTATTAGGAATGGTCATTGTAATAATTCAGTATTTTATTGGGTTTTCAACTAAGTACTTTCGGTCTTGTAGTATAAAATAAAACACTTTTTTTTAAACAAAGAATAATTTTTAATCAATTATATATTTTCCATTTTGCTCAATGACCTTTTGCCATCTTTCTTTCAACTGCATGATTCCGCGCCCATAAAATTTTTTGTTCTTATCAGCAAAAAAGTGAACCAGGTGCGAGTGAAGGTAATCGTCATTTGTGAAAGTTTTACCATTCAAGAATTCTTCAAACTTCGAAATAAATGGTAATCAGATGGTGCTAGATCAGGGGTGTATGGGGGATGTGGCATCACTTCCCAGCCAAGCTCCAATAGTTTCCCACGAGTTGCCAAAGATGTGTGAGGCCTTGCATTATCTTGGTGGAAAACTACACCTTTCCGATTTGACAATTCTGGCCGTTTTTATTTGATTGCTTCATCCAGTTTTATTAATTGTTGAAAGTAAACATCAGAATTGATAGTTTTGTTCCGTGGAAGCAGCTCAAAAAACACAACACCTTTGTAATCATGCAATTCAGCTTTTTTTAAATGTGTTTCAATTGTTGTGTGCGATACATGTAGCCTCTCCGCAACCTCTCGAATAGTTATATGACGATCCTCCTCAATTATGACTTTGATTTGGTCATCATCAACTTCAGTAGGCCGACCAGAACGTTGCTCATCTTTGAGGGAAAAATCTCCAGAACGGAATTTTTTATACCAATTCTGACACGTGCGCTCTGTTAAGCAATTAGCACCATAAACTTCACATATCTTTTTGTGAGCCGCAGCAGCCTTCTTTCTTTTACGGAAATAAAATAGTAAAATATGTCGAAAATGTTCGTTTCTGCATTCCATTTAAAATTAACCCACAACTAATAGCTTTAATAAAAATCACGCACTACTTGCTTCTGAAGTTACGTCAATGTGACTAGTATCACGCGACAAACGGTAAAGTACAGCACTAACATACGTTATACAAAAAAATAAAGCAACGCTCTCTATCAGTAAAAACCGAAAGTACTTAGTTGCCAACCCAACATCTTAATCAAGCGAAAAGATAATGTGTATATAAGTTTAGAAAATGTTAACACACACACAAAGTGGCACATACATAATTCAAGTAATTCAAAGGAAAATGTGATATTTAATTAAATTATTGTTATGGAGAACTTTCTATTTCCATTAGCGAAATAATAGTAATACTCTGATTATGTTAACCAATAAACGTTAGTAATACATAATGAGAAAAGTTTATTTCTTTTCCTGAATGTAGCATCTATTATTTTCTGTTTCTATGCGACAAAAGTTACATATTAATAATTCCTATACTCATCTCTGTCTGTTTCTTTTCCACTATTAATGTTTCTAAAATTGTTGGACATTTGTGTGTTCATAATTTTTGTAAATATTAAATTACATAAATCATGTCTATTAAACAAAATTTGTCGTAATTCTAAAAAATAAAATCTAAACTAAAAATATCTAATCAAAATTCTATTTTCACATCCCGAAATTCCAAAAAGTACCACCTAACACTTAAGTTTTAAATTTTTTCGATTGCGTTTCTTATTTTTATTCATTGAGTCCCCAATTTGTCTATTAATTTTTTTATTTCTATTTATCCTTTTTTTCTTTGAAAATTGGATATTTTTGTAAGTAAATAATATCTTTTAAATATTTTTATTTTATTTTTTTACATTCATTAGCAATTAGAGAAAGAATTATTCAAAATCTATGATACTATATATAAATGAAAAAGTATGAACAATGATTACATAAGCTGAAATACACTACACAGTATTTCAGCTTATATTCCAGTATGACCCTGTGTAGGTTTTCTCTACTATAAGTTAGTGAGTTTTTTTGTGATGTTAAATAAAAAAAACGAATACACAGGTGGGTATCCAAAAGTTGGAAGCGCATCACGATCTGTCAGAAATAGAGGCTTAATGGGTCATATATAAATTTGGAAGTGCGAAAACACAACAAAGTTTTGCTGAAGTGTTCGGAATGAGCCAAATCATTTGGAATCACTTTTTTGGAACTAGATATACTCGACAAAGGCAAGGACAAGGTCAGCCAACATCAACAACACCAAGAGACGCTTAATTACTATCCTGACCCAAATTCGAAGTGAGTTTGCTGCTATCATTAGAAAGCTACTATCGGCGCAAACAACGAGGAATCGTTTGCATTGATCTGGCTAATATAACCAAAGAGCGTTAATGTGCATTCTAGCTTATATGACTGAATAGCGTTGTATTGAATTCTTTCTACTGCAGAACATGAAAAAGTCCATAGAATGTGGGCAAACAAACATATCGATTGGTCATACTGAAAGGAGGCGAATTCAGATTCACGTTGTAACCAGATAATAGGTGTATTCTAATTCGGCGTGTACCCGATACACGTAATAGTCCACAATTCATCCAGGAAAGACCTCAATATGAGGGCGATGATATGGGTCAGGATAAATATTGGAGGGCACACCGATCTTCATTTGATCGAAAATTGAACTCCCACTGCTCGGTCATATCTGGAGGAGGTTCTGTAGCCAGTTATTCTTCCATATACAGCAGTGGGAAAAGAATTCATTTTTATGGGTGAAGTTGGCATAGAGAATATGGAATGACAAGTCAATTCCCCAGAAGATAAGCCAATAGAACACGCTTGGAATATTTGTAGAAGACTTATTACTCCACGAATTATGTCACCAAGAACGTTTCAGGCATCAAAAATTGCTGTAGCGAAAAAATGATATGATTCAGCGCGAATATTCTACATGCTAGTTCAGTAAATGCCATTAAGTTTTTAGATGTTCAAGAAGAATGATTGCAAAAAGGCTTCCCTAAAATTGGTTTCTGTATTTTTCATTATATATTCTCCCAAAAAAAATACATTAAAGTTTGCCCCAAATAAGTTAAAACAATATTTTCAGATAGGTGCTTTTTAAAATTCGATTATCATGTTATTTGGAAGATATAACTTGGCATTTATCAATTTTACTTTCGAAATTATTTCATCAATTACCAATCAAATATTCCATGTTAAACCTATAACAAGCATTCCTCGGCAATACATCATTGTTGCTTGCTGTATAAACTCCTCTACATTTTTACAACCCCCTCAATCCTCTCGGACATATGACACCATCACTACCACCACCGCAATCGCACACCTCATGTACAAAAATACACGTGTTATGACACGTGCTAGTCAAAATTAATGAACTTCACACGAGTGGCGGCTATCGCAATAAAAAGCAGTGTTTGTTGTTAGAGGACGTGGGCGAACGACACACCCCTTCGCGCGTGTTGCCATGGGGACGAGGGGCGTGGCGGACACCTGGTTGTCACTCGACGAACTGTCACATTCTCCCAGCCGATCCGTTATCTACACTAACTAACTAGATCCATCGAGTGGCTATCGAAAGAAAACTTATTCGTGTGTCACTCATTGTATCTTTTTTTTTTGGAAATGCCGCCGTCGTGACAAGCCGCTTCGTTAATCTTGGATGTATAATGTGCAGCATCGTGTATATTATGTATATGTGCATCTCTTTTAGGTTTGTTTTTATTGATGGTGTGACCATAATATGAGATGTGTTAGATGATCTGATCTTGTTTTATTTGAGGGAAGATTCTGTTCAAAAAAGGAAAATTACCGGCTGCTATTCGTCTTTTTTTTTCGTAGAAGTTAACGATGTGTAACTAACTAATTAACTGTCAACGAAATACTAAAACATTTAAAATCATTCAGACAAGGCAAATACAAGGTTGTCACTTCTGTTTTTTTTAATTTACTTGAATTGACATGAAATGTGAAATTTTATAGAACACTCCATATTTTCAACAGTTCTCTTCGTTTTTTATGTAAATAAATAAAAATATATCCTGTAAGCGAAAATTACACTACAAATTTGTAGTAGTTAGTAGAAATTCTGCAAAAAATTTAATTAGGATTTAGCATCTGTTACAGTTTTTCTTTAGTTCTGATATTATATAATTTCTTTTCATTTCTTATCTTCTTTCCATGTATATCCATTAATGGGTGTTTATGATCACATTTTTCATTGCTACTCCATCTCTAGATGTGTGTACCAAATTCTCAATTGATCGCATTCCAGTCCATTGTCTTTCTTACATTGCGCGCCCACGACATCCTTTTCCTTCCCATATCTCTTATTCCTTCAATTTGTTCCTCAATAATGAGTTATAGTAATTAATATTTTGTGTTACAAATTATATGTCCTAGATACGAAATTCTTCTCTTAATTAAAACTTGTAGTTCTCAATCCTTTGCACACTTCTAAGGACAGTATCTGTTGTTACTCATGCTGTCCATGGGATCTTACTCTACTATATATACACATTTCGAAGGCTTCAAGCATATGTATTCATTTTGGTAATTTTCAATGTCTAACCCTCTACTTCATGCACCAACATTAACCAAACATAATATTTTATAAATCTTGCTCAAAGGCTCGAATCGAAGTCTGCATTCATTAAAATGTTTTTAGTTTCATAAATGTACTGACGTCATTCCCTATACGAAATTTGACTTACAGACTTGATATCCAGTCCTCGTCTAGCCATGTTCCAAGATACCTAAACTTGTTACATGTTCAATTTGCAGTCCCTTATGATTACATTTGGTTGGCATTCCTGAATATGTCTGATTCTTGAATAATAGTCATGAATCTTGATTTTTTTCGTGTTCATTTTTTACAAAGATCCTCAATATTAGCAGTAACTAAAATAGCGTCATCAGAATAATGAACGTCGTTGTTCGATACATACCCCGTTGCTTTTAATATCTTTTCAATATTTTCAGGATCTTCTTGTAAAATACTTTCCGAAGAAATATTGAAACCAAAGGTGAAAGAACGCATGCTTGTCGAATGTCTCTTCAAATTCGATAGTATCGTATTGAGAAGTCCTCTGCAACATAGAAATACTTCCAAGTTTTGATTCCATATTGTTGATCCTCTTCCTCTGCTTCTCTTTTCTATCTCGCGCGCCACCTAATTTAACTAGCATCTCTTTATTCACTCTATTATTAGCTGTACTATTAATTCAACTTGAGTGGTCATGTTATCTCTCCCTCTGACACCCAAAACGCTGTTTTGATGTTTCGTTTCTATAACCTTTGCAAAAATTCAACTCTCACATCCAAAACTTAAAATTGAGTTAAACACAGTTTTATAAATGGTCTTACCAAAAGTATGTTTACTTTTAATTTTATGTATGCAGAAGTATGACACCTCTGCAAATAAGAACTTTCTTCGTGATGTGTAGGAATTTTGCAAATTATTTTAGTGACGCCGACGTACTATAACCTACGAAAATGCTTTGTTGTCAAATTAATTTTTCTTTGTTTCCTGTTGGTATTAGGTATTGCATTTCGTTTCTGTATACTCGTTTTCAAAATTATTTTTAACACATTGGACTATTATTGGGACTATACCTACATACGTATATCTTGCCATGTAAATGAGGAATTAATATTTTCTAAGATTCTACTTGAAACATATTCGATATACTGGAATATATTAACAATAGTACACCTTTACATTCTTTTTTTCACTATTTAAATGTCCTCAACTAGTTTCCTTTTAATATTTGCAAAATATTGATCGACAACAGTATCAACCTTCTTTTCACACGTGAACTCTATTTCGCAAAAAAATAATTTAGTACTCCATAATTTTTTAGGTGAAAACTATAGAGTTGAAATTATTTCATGAGATTAAGCATAACTTCCTTTTAAGAAACTTTGCTTTACTTCTTTCTATTTATCTTCAGCCCATATAGTTAATTGCATGAATCAGATCTGTATCCGCAAAGCACAATTCGTGTATTTCTTTTTCATAGCCCTTTATTCTTCGATTATATATTGCCATATTATGTTGTTTATAATAGTCGTTTCTTAAAGCTCCTTCTTCATACATTTCTCATAGACAGGCTACTGACAGTTCCAAATAATCACCGATTTATATAAACGTTCAACGATAAATGTTACCCACCATGAGTAAGTATTTATGAACGATGGTATACAGTATCTGTACACATCCATATATTATTCCTAAGATCCGCATTTCAAAAGAATTTGATCAAGTGCTTTGAATAAGTAATATTGGCCGATTGCATCTTTAATAACTACAACAACTAGTTGTTGACTTTCGCAATTCATAGATTACTAAATTTTTTTATTCATAACAAATATCTTCACCCGTCATTTACTTTTACTACAATGTGCGCTATTTTTGCGCTATTCTTATTTCTTTCTGTTATACTAGATTCTCAATGAACTGTTTACCACAAGGCTCGCAAATTCAAATATGTTTATTTAAAATTGGTGAACAAGGTAATATAATATGTATTTATTGAACGCAACATAACAAGGTAATTTATATATTTCAAAGAACAAAATCATCTAGTACTTTGGCGCTCTATATTTAACCTATAATGTACATGTGGTTTTGATACTTGCATTTAAGACGTCCATACATCTTCTGAGTTATCCGAAAAGTCATGAGGAAGGTAAAAATAATCAATTATTTATACATTACATACACACACACTCGTTGGCCTAGATAACCTTTTGCGATCTTTCAGTGAGAGTCAAATGCCTCGAACATAAGGTGTCTTTGTTAATGAAACACCTTACAAAATGGTGATTCAAATCTTCGTCAAACGTTTCACTTCGCAACAAATTTTGAAGAGAAGGAAATATGTGAAAGTACGAAGGCTTAAATTCCTGCGAACGTGGTTTCTATGAAAGCACATCCGTTTCAAGATTCAATAATTTTTGAAGGTCGATCAAACTTGAGTTAGGTATCGTGTTGTCGTAATGCAGTACTACTCCTTTATGATTAACGAGCTCTGAAAGATGTATACACACTTAAATTAATTGTTTCGTTTCATAATAAGAGCTCGGAAAACAACAAATTTAATATCCCATTCCCCTTATAGCATAATCTTCCTCTGATAAATGTCTGCTGGCGTTTGAGGCGAATCTTTGAGTCGGGACCAAGACCGTTATTGTAAACATTCCTCTTCCTATCACCAGTTATTAGTCACTTTAAAAAAGGATCGTTTTCCTCACGTTCAAGAGGTATATTGCAGATAGTCATACATGCCATCAAGTGAACGTCTACGTCTATTTGCAAACCCATGTTCATTAAGGCTTTCTGCATATATAGCGCAATTCTATCACCTCTCTAAGTTTGTGATACAGACAGTTTCTCATATTAGCCTTATATCCATTGAAAGCTTTTGAACAAGCAGTTTTCTTCATCCAATAGTATCAATCTATTTATGCGGAATCAAATGCTTGCTGACTTATCCTAGTTTTTTCATGTGATGATGAACGCTTGAATAAATATCTAACGCTTCTACAATCTCTCGTGTTGTGAGCAGTAGGTTAGACTCGATCAACTCCATTATTTTATCGTCGTTAAGATTAAAATCGTTGTGTTTTTCACAAGCATAACACACTGTTTTCCCTTTACGAAAATAAAAGAGTAAAAGATATAATTTTCAACCTATAAAATTTCAAACACTCATTTCAAAATGAAGTCTTGACTGTCAGCTGTTATATAACATAGCAAATAACAGATTTGAATAACTTCAACACTTGAAAAAGTTAACTAGCTCCGTCTGTTGCAAGAATTTATCATACTTTCCCGATGACTTAATATAATAAGCAAGACCCTGTAGGATCAATTAAGAGTATCATAAAACTGTCTTCATTGTATTGTAAAAGTTACACCATATCGAATGATGAAAAGCCATACTGAAAAAAATGCGATTTAACACACAACCAACATTCCTACCCATGTACAAGAAAGGACATTGCAATGTTGTTCTTATAAAATTCCACGCTATAAATTGCCTCCTCTTTCATACTTAATTATAATGAAGACGTAAATGGCTTTTTCGTTTTTTATAATTAGAAAATCTGATGCGAACAAATCGCACAAAATGAAGACTACACGCATCGTATATAGATACAAAATATGCCGTCCTGAAGATTTCCTTAAGATGTATACGTATCTATGTATACTGATTGTATGTACGCATACAATTTGTCCAATGTAGAAACATGTGCTCCATTCCTTTATGTCTCCTCACTCATTTTTTCTCGTTGGTCTTCTTGGATACTCCGTTTATATTGTTTCGTTTATGTTTTGTTGACCATGGTGTGTTTTACGAGTGTCTAGAAAACCGACGCTTTACCATTGTACTGGGTATACAGTTGGCCTCCCACACCGATCGAGGCCAGACGGAGACCAATTAAAAAATAGCTGCGGCCGGAATCATCCGGGCATCATCTGCACGATTGACCAACCACGGCACGGCCAAGAGACAGCGTTGATAAATCGAAAACGTAGATACTAATTCTGTTCGGGTTCTTCGTTCTTGCAGAGACGCATTAATTATTTTCTTTTCTCCTCTGTGTCTCTCTTCTTATTTCTTTCCCTTTTCGCTCTCGCATCATTTTTCTGTTGCTGTGTTTGTTCAAGGTTGGAGCAGGTTCGAACCACACCAAAAATATGGTGTATAATGGCGGTCTTAAGAGAGGTTTTCATTAAAATAAAATAATATGTATGTATTTATAATAATTTTCAGTTTAGCTCATTGTATTGAAGGTTTTGTAAAAGATTAAGTATATTTAGAGACAAAGTATCATTTTTTTGACTTTGTTTCGCTCTTTTTATGCGATATTTTTTAAATATTGCAGAGAAATTGTTTTACGGAATCTAAAATTATTCAAATTGTAGATAACTTGTCATCCATATGTTTTTGACTTAATCTTACACAGTTTCAAGGCATCAGCAATCCCGAGCAAGAGTAATTATACATAATAGCATTCAACTTAAGTTTCTTATCACTGTTAAAAAGTAATATTTATTTTAAAAAGTACTACATCATGCAAACATTCTTCTTACACATAGACATGATTTTGTCCGTTTTGTACAATGTTTGGGATGTTGCCAGGGGTTCAAGACCTGTTAAGTACGAGGTACTTTAATTCTTAGAATGCTTCTTCAAAATATAATATACGAGGTGTGAAAATTAAATAACGATATTGGTGTAAAAAATGCTATTTATTGAAAGTAAACTTATATTTAACCTTATGCTCTTCATTCTTCCATTGGTCAAAACAATTCTGAAGTTCACCAGTTGTCAGAACCTTTAACAACTCTGGCATCTTTGCTTTTACATGTTTAACAGACTAAAACTGTGTTCCCTTTAATGCACTTCTTACTTTTGGGAACAGATAAGAGTCACATGGTGCGAGATCTGGGGAATACGGAGGACGATCAAGCACATCCATGCGCTAGTCCGCTAAAAACTGCTTCATAGATAAGGCATTGCGAGCTGGTCTGTTGCCCTGGTGCAAAATCTACGAGTCGTTCTTCCACAAATCTGGTATTTCCTTCCTTACTCTTTCCCTCGGCTTAATTAGAACCTCTTTGTAGTATTTCTGATTAACAGTTTGATCCTCAGGCAACCAGTCTTTCATAATAACACCCTTGATATTGAAAAAAACGATCAGTATTGTCTTCAATTTCGATTTGCTCATTTGTGCTTTTTTCTGTGTTTGCGATCCAGCGTCACATAACATTATCACCAAACACCTCCTTTAACATTTGTAAACATTCTGTTGGCGTTTTTTTTAATTTGAAAAGGAATTTCAAGTTAGTTCGCTGCTCGATTTTTATGTCAACCATTATCACAGCACTACTAAGTAACAGTATCCTCTACAATTAAAGATCGAAAGTAAAGAAAAACAAACAGAGAACGAAACTATAGGTTGTTGCTTGGGAAGTATCAAAGTCAATGACATTCCAAGGAGTTCATTCTCGTTATTTAATTGTCATACCTCGTGCATATGGAGTAGCGCACTACAGATTAACTATCGTCTTCAAAATACTCTCCTTATGCGTCTGCTCATTAACTTAATGTTTTTCTGGAAACAGATAAGGAACTCATTTTCCATCGTACTGTGGAGCTGCTGGCACAGATTTTTGTTAATTATCATTTATCTTTGAAAATGCTTATCCTTTCAACGCATTTTTAATTTTTGAAACAGATCTAAACTACAAAAAACTAAATCACAGCAATATCTACATCCCATACGTTAAAGACACTGTTTATTTTTAATTCGATAAAGAATTGAATATGCCTCAATGGTGCGGGCTCCCTTCTACGATAGTCATAAAAAAATAATTGAATGTGTACAGCGACCCTTTGCAAAGTATCTCTGGTTTAAAAGCGTTTATCCATACCGGTGATTTTTTTTATGAAACATTACTAAGTGACCAGGTGAGATATATTCTTTGCTGTACAAACTTGTTATGTACATACATACATACCTTGCCTTCCAGCACGTAACGTTCACACTTTCAAGCACGCACGAATTTGTTACTAAATCCTCGATTGCATTTCTGTATAGTTCTTATTAGTTCGCTCAATGATTTATTGAATGTTGTTAATTTATAATACAATTTTTTTTGTATTTAAATTTTTGTTACAATAATAGAACACTTATTTTTGTTTATTTTCAATTATTGTTTAGTTGTTAATACTGTTATTAGCTTAAGGTTACACGTCATTCTTCTCTATATATTTTGCTACATACGTATTTTCCTACTATGGGTATCGCTCTACTGTTGATCAATAAAAGCTATTGCTATTATTATTACATAGATGGATAATGGTTTCTTTTTTATCAGGAAGTTTCTAACAGTCCATCATAGATGTGATTTGGCAGATTGTCATGATGATTGATCAACTTCTCCAGCCATAAATTTGGTTCTTTTTTCAAATAGCATCTCTGTATCATTTAAGTACTTCTAAATAACATAACTGATTGACTGTTTGACTGGGTGAATTATTCTCTCATTGTCAAAGAAACACACTAGCATGGTCTTAAAGTGTTAGCTATGTTGCCTCTTTTTCAAGAGTTTTTCTTTTTTGAAGGTTTTGGAAAAATAAGACTTCGTTTATGTCTGATATCTGCCTTTCTCATTTCATTCGTTTAAAATTCTTGTCCATTCATTCATTGATTTTTCACAATCGTTGATAAGAGATGATTTTTATGTGCCCAATCTTTTAGTTGCATATTTTGGCATTGTTAGTCTAAAAGAGTGGCGAAAAACAAATCATTTTTTAAAATACCGTTTACGTATCAGGAAGCGAAAGCTATCGCTTTATTAATAGATTTAATTATTGCTTTGATATAGTCTTGTTTCTAAATTGTGATAGTAAATCTAAATTTCGTTAATGCTAATAAATAAATAGACAGATAGATCTCTATTGTCTTATTGACGAATACAAAAAATTGTACAAGAAAAATGATAAAATAGAAATATATTTCTTTGCCAGTCTGTATTAAAATATATATACATACACATACGATACATATATCACAAACGGACATTTAATACGATAATTCGATAGTTCAGTTTAAAGATAACCGCTGAAGTATTCCTTTAATGTGTAGAATTCTTTCTCAATGAGTGCCTTTTTGGCTTCTCTTGCGAATATCTTCGTGTACAGCTGCTTGAAATGCCAACGTAAGTGATTATAAAGTTTAATGCGCCAACAGTGCGTATTGGTATGTGTTGTTACAATTCTGTGTTTGTCACATGTAGTAGTATGTTCTTCATATTTTTTCCTGTATTGTCACCAGTGTGTACACTTTAGCATATAATCATAAGGACATTAAAGCTGTTTGAAATATCCTCTGCACGAATCACGATATTGGAGGCCAGATATATGCAGTTCGTATTTCCCTTTTTTGAATGGTGAATATCCATTCTCTGTATAGCATGTTGCTCATAGGATGTCGTAGGTTAGGTGACAATGATTGAAAGAATGATAGGTAAATGATCTGTTTGGTACTTTGATATTATTTCTATTCTTTTAATGCAGTAAATTCTCAATGTTAAGTTTCCTTGCCAGTTGATCCAAATGATGGTTCAATTTTAATCCTTTCTCCACATGCATATAAAGAAATTTCACAATCATCTCTCCTTTCAGTATTGTTGTTAAAGTCAGATGTTGTGTTTTGTTGTTATTCAGTTTTAGTTTATTTATATTCTGCTTTAGAAGTAAGATCGTATTAATTGTAACGAGGGACCTCTCACTCCACAATACTCTAGTTTCTGTAGTATAATTTTGTGGTCCGCTATGCCAAAGGCCTTATTGAGATCTAAGACGTTCATTCTCATCTCTTTTCGATCATATAAACTAAGAGGTTTTCATTTTCCAGGTATTCTATTTGTATTAGTCTTACAGCAATAACGCGTTTGCAGTTTTTACGGTCATTTAGGTTAATGTTAATAAATAGGCATACAAAATCCTTAATATTCCTCTTAAAACACTAACTATTACTATGAAATTCGAAATTATTTCTATATTTGCACTTTGTCCGTTCGAAAGCTGATTAATTTTCTCACTACAATTCCTTTTGCATCTCTAAAATGCTTATGATCACCTACCAACAGATTTGACACTCCTGAAGCTGAGTAATCACAACTTTCATGCATTGTGATTCCTGAAACGTAATAATATAGTCACCCAAGTTTAATTAATGGTGATAAATAGTCTTATAAAATAATCCTGTAGTGTCCTCTTAATATGCTCCAAATATTGCCGTAATTAAAGTGCAAACCATTGCAGAGCGGATAATTTCGCCATGTCTTTCCTGTGCTACAATATTACATTGCAGTCTTTTTTTCAAAATGCTCGATAATTAATCTGTTTATCTACTTCCTGAGTTCTCATAATGATTGATGGAAAAAATTCTTTCACTTACATTTCTATTTTTCAAAAGGTTTTGCATTACTCGAGCTCGTGACGCCTCAATTTTTTTCTTTGGCATTCGTCAGAAAAAAAAGTATCTGATAAATTAACTTCATATTTTCAATTGCTAACAGATACATATAACTTGAATTCGTAAACTAATATTTTAGATGCTAACACCATCTACGCAGATGTTGATTAGTTAGCCTTTTTAAGATGTTCTTTTAATATTGCTTCAACTGAATAAGTAGCTAACTTGCAAAGGTGTTATAGGTCAATTAAATTGTTAACACTTTTAATTACATTATCTGAAGAGACAAACTAATTATTTGCCTCTTTTTTGGCTCTATGTACACCTTATGTTATACAATTATTGATAAAATGATTGTCTTATGTTTACAACAATAACTGCTTCAAGAACTGCCTTCGTTATTGCAATTACTTTTTATTCTTCTCTGTTGTATAAATTTAAGAAGAAATACATTTTCGGGTACACTCAAAAATCAAGCTGAAACAGTACTCATTATCGAAGTATGCATAATTGTAGAACTAAATATAAAAATTCTACCCACATTCGTATATGTATTTGCTTCCGTTTATTTCCCTTATTTATTAAATATTGTATGAAAATGTCACTATTATTTTTTTATAGTCAAACATATAATTGTAAACAAGTATATAGAAGAATACATTCATATTCATCATTCAGATACATGAACAACGAGCCCATGAAATATATGCCTTTACTTGTCAAATTTGGTCTGAAATATTTATTGGCGTGACATTCCAACCAAAGAGAGGGTCGTAATTGTTTTACGTCTTTCGAATTTCTCGAGAAGTCTGTCATTTCCAGAGTAACGCACATGTGGTCGAAACATTTCTGGAATGAGCACCTAAAACGTTAAAGCGTCGCCGAGTGCACGGTCGAAGCAACGGTCATCCAGAACTAATGACTTCACTAATGGACACTCACAAAAGTGGTGACCATTGAATCCAGATCGGCTCATCTCCCGATAATGAAGGGCGTCAATTCCGAACACACCCCCGAATCTCGTGCACACGTGCTCAAGGCATTTTGTTACATCGGATGTATCGGGACATCCGGATAACAGCGTCTTTTATTTGCACGACTTTAATCGTTAAATTTTATTGTTCTCTGTTTACATTATCTTGATTTTATATTTCTTTTCTAGATTTCTTTACTTGCAAAAATTTATTTTTTAATCTCTTAAGTTAAAAGTTCACAATTGTATAAATTCAACATTTGAAATTATTTTGAACAGTATAGCAACAGTTTTGAAAGTTCGCGATTTAAATTATGAATTTCTACAGATGATCTAGAACAGTAATGGTCTTTTTGGAAAATAAATCTCTTACAGTGCATCGCAAGTTGTAATTTAGCAAATTGATCAACTTCTAGTACCACAGTTTGGGTTTTCTTTCAAATAGACTATCGTAATCATTTAAGCACTTCTAAATAACATTGGTTAATTTACTGTCTGCCTCTGCTCAATGAATTCTTGCGAACTATTCTATTAACACACCAGGATGGTTTTAAATTCTAAGAGTAATATGTTTAGGTCGTTGTGTTACTTCTTTTCCAAGTATTTGTCATTTGTGAAGATTTTGAAGAAATAAGCCATTGTTTGATATTCTTTTTATTATTATCAAATACAGTTTCTTTCGCTTATACAATCTTTACAATATTTGCTGAGTTTTGTAAAGTATTTAATCTGCCAAATATCAGATTTTCTTTGCAATTGATCCCTTATGGGGTATCGAAACTATTGATTATCTGAGATCCATTAAAAGTTTATTTAAATTTCAGAGTTCTTTGTGTACACTGTCTTGATTTTATATTCCTTTTCTTTACTTAAAGAATAATTTCTCTAATCTCTTAAGTCAAAAGTTTACAGTTGTTTGAAATCGAACTTTTAAACGATTTTCGAACAATAGGGTATCGTATACAACAGTTTTGAACTTAAACTATAAGAGTATACAGCATCCAGCATATTTTATCATACACATCTTAAACAAATTGTCATTTCTAATCAAATATTTTTCTTCTGAATTCCTCTGTATGATTATCATAATAGTCGATGTTTCGCTGTTTATGCTGATAACTTCTTCAAGATCTGGACTGAAAATTTATAGATGCAGTCCGTGAAAATCTACAGAAGATTATTATTTCATGAAACAAATAAACATCTTCTCGGTAGAATTTTCTTAATGAAAAAAAAGACGGTGTAATCGAATCTTTACTAGAAGCACAGTTTCACATTTTCTCTAAAATGGTGTTTATGTCCTTGGTGCTCGTTGACTAAAGTGTGAAATGTATACAAAGAGAGAAAGACAAATTATTTCAATGGATGAAAATATGTCGTTCACAACCCAAATAATTTGACTTTAACTCATTGTATCCAGAAAAGATTCTTTGATATGAAACCATCATCAAGCCAATTTGGACCTAGAGAATAGAGTTATAGGAGTGCGCCAGTCCAATGTAGCCATAATATAAGGAAGACAATAAAAAATGCTATCAATGATAATTAACACAACTTAGTACATTTCAAATCAAACCTGTTATGAAGAGTGCCATTACAAATGGTATTTATCAAAGACGTGAAAAAATAGTACAAAATATCGTTGAAAAATCATTATTATAATCTTCTACGTCCTCTGTCAGAAACATAATACCATAGAATGCTACAAAAAGTAGCCAGCAGACTTGAAAGCAGGCCTCACCGTTGGAAGAGGCTGCGTCATGTTGTTATAGAGCAGGATAGCAATTACGTTTGCACATTAGCTCATAGAGTAGTGGTAATTTTGATTGCTCATATTGTAATACCTAATGTAAGATGCAATGCAAAGAAAATAAACATAAGAGTTCTCTATCCCTACCAAAATTCAAATTTGTATTGTCAACTGGATAGGCCCTTTGACATATTCATTAAATATAAAGAAGAAATTGAGTAAAAATGAGCTACTTCAAAATGCCAATTACGTCTTTTATATTTCAATACAAGAGTATCCGTCAGCCTCTGAATTTTATCTCCTGTGCACTTTCCCATAATTAAAGAACATTCGCATTGAAAAAACTGTTTAAAAATTTCTTCAACTTCAACGCACTTCTTCACTCGACTAAAACTTATTTCTATAAAGAAAAATTTTGAGTTCGGTTAGTAAGCAAATGGAGCGAATAGGATCGATCAGGCGCAACCTTAAATCTCTCAACTACTGGAGTAAACGTATTGTCGTGGTCATTCTGAGCAATTCTTTTAGAAAATCTTAAATTTCTCTAGTGAAAAAATAAACTGAAAATATTATTTAATGCATTCATGAGACTGAAACTAAAATATGGATCTTTGATGTGGTAAGAAAACTATATCTATCCAGAGCTTCTTTTTTTCAAAATATTAGGTATTTATGAAGATAATGTTCATCTTTATACATGATCTGATTATGATGTTATGGTGATAGACTTTGATTTATGTGTTTCTTCAGACTAGTCTGACGTAGACTGAAGAAGTCACAGTGTTGGCGAAACAATTGTTGCTATTTTTCAATAAAACTATTTTGTGAAAATCATACAACTGAGTTTTTGTGTTTAATTAATACAACTATTGATATTATATCAAATAAATAGCCCTCTTCAAATCTATTATTTGTTTATAGATTCGGCAATTTTGCTTGCCAATTTTATGAGAAAAGGCCAACCAAATATTTAGCTCTCTTCAGCAATGTTGAGTGTGTAAAACCAAATATTTAGCTCTCAGTGCTACAATAATTATTAGCATCCTTAGCAATATCGAGTGTGTAAATGTACATGTACATAATAAATATTTAGCTTTCAGTGCTACAATAATTATTAGCATCTTTAACAATGTTAAGTGACTAAATATACAAGTACATAATATCAACTAAACATATTTCTATTGTAAATAAATGAATACTAAGTCTGATTACTTGTAGACCATAATTTTCTTTTTAATAAACTTTATATGAATTGACATTTTATTTCACCAGCTTGCTGTTCATAATAAATTAATTTCCACATATTCACATCCTTTCACATACGAATCTTTTTACATTAAATCAAGCTAAACTTCCAATGAATACGTTACCGAATTCGAGCGGTATAACATAACGTAAAGACGCAATTTGGGGGAGGTCATCCACGACCCAAGCTTGGACCCATAGAAATAAGAGAGCGCAGAATGAGATCTTCGTGGCCGTGCGGTTGGTGATTTATGAGCTGGTAACGCCCACCCCGCGGTACTTTCGCGGGGGAGCTCGCCATCTAGCAAGGGCACCCCCTGCAATGTGAGCGGTTGAAATGTACGCAATGCGTTACGTGAGGGGCGGCAGAAGGGAAGCCTCCACCAGAGAAATGGATAAAGCTAATGTCGACACAGGAAACATTACTGCAGAAAAAATTACCGCTCTCTTGGATGGTGATGATATTGCCGTACGTTACTGGAAGGTTGAAATAATTTAGAATCTGTTCGTGGATTTTAGGGAAAGGTTATTTGGGGGCTATAAGAGAACATAAAGTAAAATTGGAAAAACTGACAACTATAAATTTGTGGTGTAATGGTGATATAGATAATTAGCAGTTACTTTTCAGCTATCAACGCCGCACGCAATTTGTTATTTATTTCTAAGTCAATACATCAAAGCTGTTTGCCTTGAACATTTCTTAAAAGTCAACAAAATCTAAGAATAAATATTGTTTCGTGAGATTCAGACTACATAGAGTGAATTTTTAATTTCTCCTAAAATCTCCTACATAGAAATTTGTGACATTCCTAAATAGCAACAATTCGAAAAAGATTCAAGAAAATAAATTGAAACGTCATACGAATAAAAAAATGTGCACGATTTTCCTTCAATAATAAAACTGAAAGAAAAAGCGAAAGAAAATCGACAAAAAATGTTCGGTCAATGCATTGGAAATTTCAAATGACACGCACTTATTGATTCTCGACATTTTAAATATGTTTATTTTCTTCGTGTTATATACGATGGCTACACCGTGGAATTTTGAATTAAACGGAAAGTATAAGTTGTAAGAATATAAAAAAAAAATATTACGCATTATTGATATTTCATTTTACATTTTCAGTTACATGTTTCGGAGTTAATTTTCAGCCATTGGTATAATAATTTTTATTTATAATTTGATATGACAATTTTTATCTGTTTGTCTTGCTTGATATTGGATTGCCATTTTTCTTTCTTTTCTTATGCTCGCATTGTCATGATGGAAAATGATGTGTTGTTTTGGGTTTGTTTTCCTTATTTCTACAAAAATTTTTTGCCAACAAATAGTTGCGTACCATTCGGAATTAACCGTTCTACAATTCTCTAAAAGCACGGTTGCAACGTGACTGGTTTTTCCGAAAAAACAGACGACCATTTATTTTGATGTGCTTCGAGCGCGGCCAACTTTTATTGGTTTTGGCTCATCTTGGAATACCCACACAGTCGACTGTTGTTTACTACCGGGCTCATAGATCCAAGATTCATCACCTGTAACGACTTTATAAATGTTCTTTGAAGCATGGCCATTGTATTTTTTTGTGCATTTCTTGGCACCGATCGACACCAGTCCTTTTTTGAGCGGTTGTCAAATTATGTGGTACACAACGTGAGCATAGCTTCTTAACTGCTAAATGTTCATGCAGGATATTATGCACCCTGGTGTTACTAATACCTAGAAATGCCTCGATCTCATAGTATGTCACATGACGGTCTTGCATTATCAATTCAGTCACTGCATTAATGTTTTCCGACACAACAACATTTATGGAACAACCTTCATCGTCCAAAGAACGCCGTCCAAGTTTGAATTCACTATACCAACGATATGCTGTAGTTTTCGATGGTGCTTCATCACCATATAAAGAATTCAGCTGGTCAATGCATTCTTATTGAGATAATCCACGCCGAAAGTTATGAAAAATAATTGCACGAAAATGTTCGTGAGTTAATTCCATTTTTTTCGCTGATATAAAATTTTCAAGTTACTGTCAACAATAGAAATAGCGACCGGATAATAAAACTGTCAAGGTATATATATTGTCATAAATGAAAAACTTCACGCTGCAACCATCAGATCGGAAGAAACACTGACAGTGTTGCCAGTTCCCAAAATATAAACGACTACCCTCGTATATATATATTTACATATATAACTTCTTAGTTTACAAATTCAGGAAACTATGAAACCGCAGATATCTTTCAATTTATTAGAATTCTATAAATTAAATGAAGTTGTAAAATCTAGTAAATAATTGCACGCTCTATACAAGTTAAAAGAGCAGACGCTTCGGTAGTTAATGAATTTGTCATGATTCTTATATTTTGTGTCTTTTTTAAATAATTCATGTTTAGTCTTTGCTAAACAAATTGACAAGCAATTGGCAAACTGTAAATAAAAATACGGCTACCCTCGTATAAGAGTGCTTTTGTTTTGAAAGTGCTTCCTTAGATTTAGTATTTGTCTATTGGTAATGTTTGAATATCTATTATACCTCTGCCTTCTCTTTATCTGTGTGTAAATAATACGTTATATGTAGAAATTTACGATAGTTCTGTGTTAGACCACTTAATTATACATGCGAACTGATATTACGTCTATATTAATTGCTTTCAATATGTTTTTGGTACCAAAACTTGATGAATGGTTTATTTTTGCATTCTCTTCAAACGCCAAGCACCTATAAGTTTCTTCAGGTGCACATGTGAGAGTTTCTCTACTTTTAGAAATCTTAAATTTTGCTCTTTCAATATGTAACATTTTGCACTTGGTTAATCCCAATTCCATTCCAGTGTCTTTGGTAAACTCTTCTGTTGCTTTGAGCAGTCGCTGCCTTTGTGTTATATTCCAATTTTATATTGTTTATGTAGAGTAAATGATTTATTGTGTGCAACAGTTGAAATTTTTATTTTCTTTAAATTCTGAATATTGTGTTATCAGGAAGGGCAGAGGGGTACAGGATAATATTTTTACGATTAAAAATCTAATAGAAAAAAGTAAAAATAATAAGGTATATGTCGCATTTCTAGTCTTTGAAAAGCTCTTTGATAATATTCCAAGACAACTTATATGGAATAGTTTAAAAGCAAGAGGGATAAATACACATTTATGTAGAGCTATTCAAAGTCTATGCCAGAACACAAGATGCTATGTAAAAATAGGAAAAAGCTATCCGAGGAGTTTACAACAAGAGAGGGACTTAGACGAAGGGTAGTCTTGAGCCCAATCTTGTTTAACATAATAATGGAAGACATAATAAAGGAGGTAAAAACAAAAGTAAAGAAATACAGCGTCGACTTTAGAAACATTAGATTAACAGAAATATCTGAAAGCGCCATTGCAGATTATCCTGTAATTTATGCCCTAAAGTGGAAGAGAGTTACAGTACAATATAGAAGTATTGAAAGCAGCACTGCAGAAAAAAGTCTAAGAATAAATACAAATAAGACCAAGACAATGATAATAGGTGGAAAGCAGGAAAACAATAAGAATCGACGGCAAAGAAATGGAACATGGAACAAAATGGAATCTTACAAATACGTAGGAATGAAGATACATAGGACAGGGAAGAATGATACGGAAATAAGTGATAGAATAGAGAATGTACTAAGATTATTCTGCAATCACAACAATACATTTATACGCAAAATGGAAGTCTCCACAAATACAAAAGTGATGGTGTATAAAACTATATTTAGACCTATTCTAATATATGGCAGTGAGAGTTGGGTACTCACAAATAGAACGAGCAGTAAACTTCAGGCAGTTGTAATGAAGTACTTCAGAACAATGATAGGCATTAGAAAGAGAGACAGATTTAGAAACACCAAGGTGAGAGAACAATTGCGATTAGAATCGCTAACAACAACGATAAAAAAGAACCAACTATGATGGTTTGGCCATTTAGTGAGAATGGAAGAGAACCAACAAGTAAAAATATTATGGGAAACACGAAAACCTGAGGGAACTGAAAATGAATTGGGATTAAGGAAAGGAAAAGGCAAAGAACAGGAAAAAATGGGCAAAATCTATATACAATTTTGAGATGAAATGTATCTGACATACCTTGACGCCTTACGGTACATCATGGTATCTGATTAATAAATAAATAAATAAATATTGTGTTATTTAACTTGTTCGACAATGGGTTAAGGCACAAACAAAACCATAAGCACTATGGCGCTAAGGAATTCTCGAAATATTCCTCTATTAACTTTGATTCCATCTATTATTACATGTTATTATCTTGTTAAATAAATTAAAGTTCTCTAGGATTGCATGGCTCTGTATAAAAACCTATGGTGGACTTCCTCAGTTATGAAACTTTTCACTTGACCACCATATCTACTGATTTGAGCTTGAACTGTACACCACTGATATTGTAAGATTTTATTATCTATCACGAAACCCTACCTACTATTACTATTGTAATTATTATTAATTGGTGTTAAGTCCTTTAAAATAAAATATTTAATTGTCACGCCAAATTTGTTTATTTTAAATTCGTAAGAAAACCCATTGAATTTACATTAATGAATCCTATTATAAATTGCAACTGGAGAAAATAAATTATATTTGATACTTTGACCGCCATCTACTTACTAGGTCGAGAATATTTTACTTCATCTTCAAAATATACAAATAAAACATTTTTTGCTCATAAATAAGAATATATTCCAAACACGAACCGTAAAAGAAGGCAGGTTAAAAAGATTAATTCTGAGAGTTTCTATCAAGTTTGACTATATCGAAGTTCTTAATAGCATATGTATAAAATGCTAGGCCTGGATAAAATATTCTAAAGTCTAAATTGAATAATCTGCCTTATTTGGAAAAAAGTCCGCAATTCTAATTTTTCGAAAATACTACTTAATTCTTACATCAGATAATCAGAAACTATTAATAATGATTATAGAATTCTATCCGACAACAAAATACATACAAGAAACTACACCGTGAATAAACAGAAGAAAGAAAGAGAAAAAATAAAGATTAAGAAATAAATAAACACCAAAATAAACTAAATGAAGAAAAAACAAAGAAAACAAAAAGCAAGAAACAAATGGTTTAAATTTGATAATAGATTGTTAGACAACACAGTTAACGCCCAGCTTTTAGCCTTAGTAGTAGTGAGTAAGTATTTTGTCTGAATTGCGCACAGTCATCGTCTATGACGATCCGTGAATATAGTACTTTTGTGTAGGTAAATGACCAGGGAAACCGCGAGCTGTTCTAATTATAATAATTACTGACGTCTTTTTGTTATCGCGAGCGCTCTTTAAAATTGATGTCTGCTTGCCTATCTTGATTGCAGCAGTAATCTTTGGCGGCTGTTTTCTTGTGGGACGTGTGAAATATTAGAGCAAAGATTAACGGATAATTTCGTAAAAATATTACGTGATGAACTGTTCCTATTAACTTACACGGCAACTTGTAAAAATTACTTAATGCAAGGAACGCAATTACTTTAGTTTTGAAGGTATTTTGTATGTACTCGTTTCAGTTTCATCCCAAACAATTTTAATACGCAGAAAACCATGTTTCTTCAAAATTATATCATTGCAATGTAATGTAATATAACAAAACACTTAATTAAGCATGTTTTTACACAAACCTATATTTGTTGTTCATAATTTCATCGAAAACAACATATCTTTTTTCTCTTCATCTTTTATTTCCTTTAGACTTCAATTTTAGAACTGGTCATAATTTAAAATAACTTACTTAAATTTCTTTCGTATATTCCTTTTACTTCAATTGCTTATTTCTTTTACTAGAATACGAGAGTGGGTGAAAAGTTCATGGATTGAGGGCCAGACGGCGCAATTTTAGAAAGCTATTGTGGTACGCCGTCAAGTGATCTTAATAACTAAATCGGCCAATTTTTGCCAGTGCGATATCATAGGATGCGTTGTAGTAAGTACGTAAGTACCTATATAAACATGTAACATGTCACAGGTTTTCCAATAGGGAAATAACAATTTTGTCTTTTAATACGAACGCACTCTTGGCCGTTTTTTCATGATCTGTCAACGTCAAAACGCCAATCAAGGTTAACATTTTTATAATAGTGAAATTCATGAGCAACGTTTGAAAATTATTAAAAATTACTCTCATAATTTTGAGTCGGTGGTCGCATCTTTAAGAGCGTTCACTCCAATTTTTGGTCATAATAATCGCCTCACCAGACAATCTGTGCGTATTATAGTGGATAAATTCGAGTCAAAATATTCACTATTGGATGTTCCTAGGCCAGTCAGATAACGCACTGGTCGAAGTACCGAAAATATCGCAGCCGTAAGTGCTTCAGTTCAAAATGAGCCAAATCAGTCGATTCCGTGCTGTTGACAGGAATTGGGAATCTCTCAAACCACATTGTCGCCAATTTTGCATAATGATCTTAGCCCGTACTCTTGCAAGATCAAATTATTGATTGGGCTCTGCTAAAGTTTGAAGAAAATCCCGAATTTCATCGAAAAATCATCTTTAACGATGAAGCTAATTTTTGGCTTAATAGTTTTGTCAATAAGCAAAATATGCGTTATTGAACAGCAATAAACACATGTGCTTCAAGAGACTCCATTATAACCACAAAAAGTCACGCGATCACTTTTTTTTATAGTATATACAAAATTGCTTCAAAATTTCAGATTGTTACGTTATTATGTTTCTTTGTGAGGACAATTTAATTAAGGATGTCTCTGAGTGCATAACGAGATGGATAGTATCGGAGTTCTTGCTGTCATTAGGTGCTTTGTCTTAGAAGACTCCATTCATTTTCCATTCTCATAAATGGCTTCGTAAGTTCAAATATAGTCGTACAACCGTTAAACCGTTGACAGTTGATAAAAAATTGATATCTCACATTTATCAGCCATAACCTTGATGAGCAGTTGTCTTTTGGATTTCACTATCAATTTGTAAATCCTTCTGACTATTCTCAAACAACACTTACAACATCACGTAACAATGAACAGACTTCAATTTAAAACGTTAGAAATTTCGAAGAATGGCAGACCAGCTTAACTTCGAGCAAGAATTGCACTTCTCTGAAATTTGTTCAACCGACGACAATTTTCACCTACTTATATGTGATCGGAATTAAAACATTCGAAGTGAAAAAAAAGTCTCGCAGATTTACATAAAAATGCGTGATAATAATTTAGATAGACGAATTTATCAAAACTAACTATAAAATATCTACAAATATTAGATGATAAAACTTCAATATCATCCGCATAATATTTCTGCTTTTATTATGAACTTATTATAATAATTTTTGAATTATTTTAATTACTGTTAGATATGCAGAATCCTCAAATACATCACACAGTGCACGGGCGACAATCGATGTTTTATTGTACATATTGTACATATTGTTCACATGCTTCAGCGTATATCGGGTTCGCAATATACAACAAGCCTTGTCCAGGGATACATATACAAACGCAAGTATTTTGAAATTTTAAGAAAAGATCTGTAGTTTTCTTTCCACAATTTTTTTCCTTCAGCTCTCCTTATGGCATGGATATAATATTTTGATATAATAAATTAAATTATTACCACTTTTATTAAATATTGTAAAGCAATAGCTACCCTAGAACTCCATCGACCCCCACATATTTTTTTATATACAGAATAATGATAATTTGGCTCACCCCAACGTGGACTGTTCCTATTTTTATTACTGTAACGTGCAATAATAATTTGACACCCAGAACGTGGGGCTTACCAGTTTACCGATGTTTAGTTGCAGTACATCGACGTTAAAAATCAAAAATTGTAAAAATTTTAACTAATTAGCCACATTGTTAGTGACAGCAAAGTATTAGGTTGATGAATATGGATGGATAAAATTAGAAAGTATTTTGTTCCTGAAAAGTACATTTTTATTAATCAAAATAGCTCTTATTTGCCTGAAAACCCTGTCAGTAACTAACAAAAATCTAACAAACATTTCTGTTATTGAGATGCTGTTTTCGATAAACAAATTAAATAAATCGGTTTTGTCAACGTCAGCTGTCATGGAAGTAAACGATCAATTTTGTTTTGAAGTAAATAAAGCAGTTTGTTAAAGTTTAAGATACCGTTACAATTTCTATTTTATTAACTCGTATAGATAAGCGTCAACCCAATCATTTTCTAAATAAATAATTCATCAACAATGTTACTATCGTCACACATGTATTCACAAAAGCAATATACTTGCACCTTCTAAAATATACCATTGGATATTGTCCCTTTATTTATTGAAATAGAAGTACCAATTCATTCTCATTTAATACGCGCATTATGCCCTACATGTCGCTCCTTCTTTCCTTGTCTAACTTATCTCCCCTTCTTTTTCCCCACTTGAATTACACCAAATTATTCAATACTTATTTGTTGCCTTACACAACGTCCATAACGAGTTTATAAATAAAATATTAACTACTACCACGCCCGGCCTGTATGTCAATTATTTAAAGTAATACTCGACTATAATTATAATTGACAGAGATATCCGTACATAAATTCGGGTATGTCGCGGTGTTGTGGTGGCGCTGACTGTCTGTCTGGTCTCACGGCGAAGACCTCGAACTGGTTTTCTGGGTTTTCGATGAATATTGTCGATAAAATCGCTCGATTATGGGGGAACGAGTGTTTCATTCATTTCACCATTATCGTAATTTTTTATAGGTTGTATGCTTGTAGACAACAATTAAAATATGAATGAAACATTACCTACTTTGCTTTGTGTTCTTGCTGGAATTGAAGCATTACTTTTTAAATACTTTAAATTAGTAATAAAAATAGATATTTGTAAATATATGCTTTTGTTTTTCGAATAAATCTGTTTAATTTACCTCTATTTAAAATTTGACTTTATATTGTAAAAATCATTTTCTTCTTTACAGATCTGGATTTTCTAACAACTACGGGTATGTCCTCATTATCAAAGACCTAAAATTTGTTTTGAGCTTTTGGTCGACACATTGTAATAGTACAGCCAAGTTTCCTCACCTCACGATGTTGCTCACATACCCAGATTGTCCCTTATTAAACTTTTTTGGCATCTCCCGGCACAAAGTCACACGTCGTGTCATCTGTTCTTCAGTCAATCGATGCGGCACCCAGAGAGAACAAAGACGAGATTTTCAAGCCAAACCTCAGAAAATCATGACTGGAAAAAATAACTTCTGTCGTAAAGAGAGGAGCGATTTAAAAAACAAAAGAAACAGCTCGAAATCAATTACAGACAGTTTATTCTCGAACCATGCGCTTCACCTAGTAAAGATTGGTTGTGGCAGAGTGGCAGGTAATGGTGCTCTTATAAATATTTTATTTATCGAACTAATCAATTTGTTATACTCTAGATAGTGAATGCGAAGTTTTTCTTTCACTCTTGCTTATAAATAGAGAAATAACTTCATTATTGATTCTCCCAAATATTTTCATACTAATTATATACGCCCACTTGAACACATTTTGATTCAGGACACCAATTAATATGTAAATTAGAGATATAATAACGACCTACATTTGTGGTTTCATCTACTGCAAAAATTATGATTTCAACGAATTAATTTCTTAGTTTCGTTCATTGTTTTTTCATATATTATTTTATTATATACCAGTTGTACCGGAAAGTCATTACCGCATTTTTCTAACAGATGTCGCTAGGTTTAAATATGCAATGTTATGATTTGTCACATGTCATTTTGTTTTACTGACATCAAGCTTCATCAAGGCCATACATATTATATTTTGCAAAAGTAACACCGTCATAGATTTATACCTCTTTGAAGATGTCGAATTTCGTTCCTGAAAAAATACATTTACGGCACGCATTGCTTTTCTTATTTAATCAAAAGAAAAAAGCCGCTGAAAGTCATGGTTTACTGGTAGGAACTTACGGTGAGCATGCTCCAATCATAAAGCCATGTGAGGCGTGGTCTCGACAATTCGAAAGTGGTGCTTTCGGCGTGCAAGACAAAGAACGTTCTGGTAGACCGAAAAAGTTTAAAGATGCTAAACTGCAGGAGTTATTGGATGACGACTCAACCCAAACTTAAAAACAATTGGAAAAGGCGTTAAATGTGACCCAAGAAACGATTAATGACCGATTACGAGCAATGGGTAAAATCCAAAAGATGGGAAAGTGGGTGCCACATCAATTGAATGATAGGCAAGTGGAAAATCGAAAAATCGTCTGTGAAATGCTGCTTCAAAGATATGATCGGAATTCATTTTTGCATCTAATAGTTACGGGTTTGGTGAGACCAGAGTGGCGTGGTGTATTACGAACTGTTGAAACCAAGTGAAGTAGTTAATACTACTGACAAGAAATTATCAATTTGAACCATACATACACGTCCAGAATGGGTCCAAAGACACGGTAACGTGATTATACAACACGGCAACGCGCCGTCTCGTACAGTAAAACCGGTCAAGGAAGTATTGAAAGCACTTGGATGAGACATAATATTGCACCCGCCGTACTCTCCAGATCTTGTCCCGTCCGACTATCACTTTTTTGATTCAATGGGATACGCGCTTGCAGAGCAGCACTTCGCCAATTTCGAAGAAGTTAGAAATTGGCTCGATGAATGGTTTTGCTCAAAGAACAAACAGTTTTTTTGGGATGGCATCCATAAATTGCCTGAAAGTTGAGCAAGATGCGTAAAATAAAATGGCCAATACTTTGAATAAATATTTTTTTTCTTTTTTTTGAAAATGATGTAGTTTTTTTACCTGGTACATATTTTTTCTAAATCAATTATCATTTAGCATTGCCTGTTAAATTATTTTTTCAAAAATTATTTAAATGTTATTTTTTGACTGTGGAAGAGGACTATAACGCGCTGAATAATATGTTGCACGAATTCATTATTTCATTATTCTTTTATTTTTTCATCTTATCAAGAACCAAATGATTCGATAATAATTAATTGCTATTTATTTTTAAATTTTCCTGTATTATTTTCATGTCACTCGATGAACTACGCAAACGTGATCTGTCCTAAATAAAGAAATAAATAAAATAGTGGTAAATTTAAAATGGATTTTGTTTTAAAAAAACACGTTCTACAGTATAATTTTTTAATCAAGGTGAAGAAGAATAAACTAATTGACTAATTGCATTTTTAACAACGAATCTTCATTATATATATGTATAAGGCCTGTATTATCCTATTATCTCGAAATTATTACTACATATATGAGAAATTAATCCTTAAACGACTAAATCCGATAATCGAAGAAAAGGATTGTATCATATCTCATAGTCTATAGAGATTCCGGCGTTAACCAAGTACACAACAGCACTGACATGGTTGAAGAAAAAGTCTCCTTGCTTTTTGAACAGGCTTTTGATAAAGTTTGATATGAAGGATTGATTTATAAGTTAAAGTCATACTTATCAAAATACTCTTCCATCATACATATCCCAAAATTATTTCATAAAAACTTACTTTAACCTAACATAAATCAAAGCAGGAGAATGAAAGGAAATCCTTCTTTTTCTCCTCTTCCCTAGACCTACCTACGATATACGATAATGATGCAATCGACAACTTAACACCTTCGTTACAGAAGAAACTCACGAAGCAGCAGCTAGTAAACTCCAAAAATTTGTTAACGAAATCAGTAACTGTTAATATCGCTAGTAAATGCAGCTAATATCTATCCTTTAAAATAAACGAAACGTAGAATCTGATATAGCTAAGTACCCTTGGTTCGGGTCTTCATTGGAAGACCCAGTCCAAAAGGAAAGAGAGGAATTGTCTATAATCTACTTCTGTGCAAGCAACTCTTGAAACTTGTGTGGAAATATGGCATTCAACTTTGAAGGTATATTAGCAAAAGTAATGTAGAGTGCATACAATATTTCCAAAACAAAGTATTAGGGAACATCATTAATGCATCTTCTATAATAGTCATCTGTACCAAAACGTAGAAATAAACATTATTGATCAAAACACTTAATAATTCGCTAAAAGTAATAAACCGATGCTCCTCAATCGTGTGAAACTCAAGGCCATATAACTTTCCGATAACACTAAAACAATGGAAAACCTAATAGGATCAAATTCTACCAGTTTAATCAAAGTTACAATGAAAATCAGAGTAATAATAATTATAACTAAATCATTCGACCCTAAAATATTCTAGCAAGTATGGTAGAAAACAAAGTAGAAAAGAATATATGAAAGGCTTCTAAAAAGGCAAACTACGCAGATAAAGATACATAAAACCTTGAGAGGTTGACGTTGTAGAGATAGCTGATGAGAAACTTGATCAAGTAGGTGATCTGTAATTTCCAAGGCTAGAGTGCAAATCTAGTGAAATAGGCCTAAGATTACATAGAGACTAACAGAGTCGTAATCGAGATCAATTACAACAGACTATGCAAAGAAGCCAACAGGTTTCAGAGGGATCTAAAGATCACAATAGATCTAAAAAAGTCGCAGTGGAAGTAATCTTAAATCCTAAGTAAATGCTCTATTTAAAGGACTTTTCTATTCATAGTTAAGGTAAGATGGAACATAATTAAAAAATTATTCTGTTTTGTTATCAGATTGTACTTAAGTAAAATATTTTGATTAAATTTGCGTTCTACTAAATATGTAGTAACGTTCAAGTTCATGTTACAATTGCTTTGTACTATAATAGTTTTTTTTATTATAAAGATATTGTAAGAGAGGCATTATCAATATTATTGTTTTGAATTTTGTGAAAGACACCGACATATCATTTTCTGTTTTAATGTCTAAAATAAAACACCCTATATATATCATTAACAACTGTTCCTTTAATTACAGCCCTTATACTTATGATATCCGCAGCGACGACTCTGACGTTTTCTTTGAAATGAGTTTAGATAAGACGCCATGATAAATTTTTCGACGGGTTAAACAAAACACTTAAAACAAAAGCACAAAAATGAAAGATCATAATTATAACAATGGCTTGTCAGAACGGGCACGGAGGAAGATTGAGGAGTGCTGCGGTGGGAATCGGCTAAAAAAATTCAAGAAATAAATCGTCCACGTGACGTCACAATTCATAACATTTCTCCGCCGCCAACTCTAACGTATAATTAAAAGCTATTCCAATTCATGCACCTCCATCGCCATAAACTATCTTGGAACCCGTGTAAACAATTTCTGTTCCTTTAATTCTTTCGTTCTCTTTTTTGTTGTTGTTCCTGTACGTGTACGTTGACGACTGAAAAACTCTTTTGGTCTAACGTAAGATACAGCGCATTCCATCTTGGGACTCGATTTATTTATTGGTGGCACTCGCACTTCACCTACTATACACTTAACATCTCAAGAAAACCTCAATAATTACATATTGTCCGAGTCGGAAAGCATGTGATTTCTGGTCTGAAGATACTGGGGACTGCTGGCTTTAAGATGATTGAGGGCTACAGGGGTACTACTACTACTCCACCTCGGGGTCGAATTCGTTAATTTCGTTTTAAATACGGGTTCCGTGGACGTGCGGAGGGGCTTCTTTCGCGCCGTGATTAATCGGACTTTATTTTTTAATTAACCTGGATATAAATTAACCCACGACGATTATATGGCAATTAGATCATATGGGGATAAAGCGAAAGTTACATCTGCTTGTATCGAACTATTATATTGTATTTCCACATTACATTTACTCAAACATCAGATTATGTTTCTTCAAAATGTTTCAAAAGAAGATTAACTAATACGCAAAATATAATTAGAGTTTAAACGCTGTTGAAATATTACTGCCTACAAAAGTATACGATATAACTATTTTGAACAAAATGTAAAGAAAATTACCCTTTCTTTTAAAGAAAGGTGGTGCGCTATTTGTTGGCGGCGAGGAGTTAAATGAAAATATTGTTCACCAGTAGATATGATGCATTTACGTGGTAGTAATTTGTATACTTTGGTCTAAAACGTTTTTCACAAACACAAATTTTATAGCAGCCAGATGTTTCTACCGAGAACCAAAATAAAGCGGTCAGTTAACAACGTTTTCTGCCGGTTGCCCTGCGTCTATACTAAGAGCAAGGGTTTTTATAATGCTTTTTGTCACTGTTCTAATTCCATAAAAAACAAACCGTGAGTGGAGTATCACCGACCATATTTGCACTGAATTGCAATTTTTATTCGCAGTTGGTGGAACCTCGCACGTTTTGACAGCCCAGTGGAAAGCCAAGATTGCAAAAATATCATTAGAGGAAATGAAAAAGATGAAAACTTCCTAAGGAATTGAGTGGCAGACCATATAGTTGGCAATTGTCACCATTCTTTGAAAATTTTCACTGATTTTTTGGCCAATATGCCGTTTCTCTCCACTGAAGATGGCAATTTAATATTAGAAATAAATATTATTGTTTATGAAGTCATACACGAAGGTGAGCTATAAAGGTCTTGTAGTGGCAGATAGATGGCGTAGTTTGAGACCCTAACGATGTCAATTGTTCAATTTCAGATCGCTATGTTTATTTTGAGGATGTGCTAAAAAATTTATGGATTGATGGATAGACGGCGCTGTTTCAAACAGTTTTTGTGGTACGCCGCAAAGTTGTCTACCCAATAACGTCAAATTTCGTATTACCAATAAGTGTCGTTGCGACGACTATTTAACTTAAGAGTACCTTGGAGTTTTTGACGATATGGATAATGTTGAAATTAATGCTGTCGTTAAGTACTTTCTGAAAGACATATCAAGAACAAATATTCACAATGAATTGAAAGATGGTTGAAACATGAGTTTTTGAGTTCAAATATGTGTATAACCGTTAAAAAAGCAGTATTGAATGTCCAGAATGTACCACTATATTGGCAATAATTGAAAAAGTTAATAGTATGGAGTTAAAGACCGCCGTTTGAAAACATCTGAGACAGCGGAGGCTGTAATCATTTCTATCTGCCCAGTCTCAACCAAAAATTTATGCGAATGCAAATTTTTCAAGTGAGTGTTTAGAGCATTTTGAAAAAAGAAGGTAGATTTCATACATGGATTTATCAGCGAAAATTATGCTTGAATTTTTCATTATACGCCCAAAACAAAAATATTATTCTAAACAGCGGCATTACGATGATTTACCTTTTCCAAAACTTATTTTAGTAACTAGCGACAGAAATATTTTTACGATTTAATTTAAGTTGATGGTATTCTTCAAACAATGAAAATTGCTAAAAATTGCATCAACTCAAAAATATATTTGAATAAATGTAGACATACTATCGAAAATATTAATTATTTTTTAAACACTTACCAACATTTCTTTACTTAATTGTCACTGACCATATAATTTTTTCAAGAAAAAATATTCATTAAATTTTGAAAAGACAATACGCAAATTTTACATTAAAAAAATTGACTAATATACATCCATAAAGCAAAAACTTAAAAAGAAACAAAATGAAACAGCAGGTTTATACAATCTATTCTGTATAGACTATATCAGAGGTCCGCCTCGAGTTTCTACAAAACGAGATGCCGAGAAAGGTTCAGCTCCAAGAACAAAAAAACAAGAGAGCCACGGTAATTTTCTTCGGACAGCCTATAATTACACCCCCCAAAGCGGCCCTATAATTTCATATTAGATATAGAAGGGAGAACAAGAGGGGCACATACACCTTTGATACATCGACAATTACCCCATTACACCGTCGTCAACGCCGTTGTCATAATCATCTTAAATCGTCTTCGACAGGCGTCAGGACGTCAATATAGCGGGCGTCGGTCTCCATCGACGTTAGTTCGTTGCCAACCGTTCTTTGATCTGAATCGGCGAACTGTAAATCAAAGCCTATGCTAATTTGGTAATTCCGATGATATTCTCCCTGTCCCTGCTCTCTGTTTATTTACTGGGTGTGTGTAGTTGTAGGAAAGTTAATAATGATGTGACATTATTGTTGAAAAGGTCAAAGCATAAGGGAGATCAGCCTTTGAAATGTTAATACATTTTGTAACGATAATTTTGCAATTGAAATATACACATCATTGATCTATATATTATACAAATACATATAATGTTTACACAGAAGTATTTTTCCTCAAATAACGCAGTAGTAGACTTATTTAGCCTATTGAAATAACATTGTAATTAATTCCTTTAATTTAAAGTTTCTTCTTTATCTAAAAATTATTTTAAATTATTTAATCGCAAAAAGAATTTAGATACGAGACTTCTAACAAGCAAACTGGTATGTCAAAGCTTTTGACAGGCCTCGCTCTCGTTACCTGACTGTCGCGTACCTACCATTTGCTACGCGAGGCGATCTATCGATCCACATGTTTTAGACAATTAAATACGAGGTAGCACAATTAAATAACGAAACTGCGCTCCTTCCATCGCGCAACCGTATTGGGCGAGACTGTAATTGGCTGTCATTGACCTTGACATTTCTTAAGCAACAACCCGTAGTTTCGTCTCAGTGTTTGCTTTAGTTTACTTAATTTATGAGATTTAATTGTGGATGATATGGAAATGCCGCGAAAATGGTTGACATAAAAATCGAGCAGCGAATTAACCTGAAATTCCTTGTAAAATTAAAAAAATCACCAATAGAATGTTTACAAATATTAAGGGAAGGGTTCGGTGATAATATTATGTCACGTGCGCGAGTTGTTGAATAGCACAAACAGTTTTCTGAAGGTCGGGAAGAGGTCGAAAATGATGAACAGCCTGGTCGTCCTGTGACTGCAAGAGCTGATGGGAACGTTCAGAAAATTAATGAAATTGTGCGGACATACCAACGTCTGAGCATTCGGATGATTGCCGATATGGTGAACATTAACAAAGAAACGGTAAGACACATTGATGATGATGGTGAATTAAAAATGACAAAACTTTGTGCAAAAATGGTGCCGAAAAACTTCACTCGTGAACAAAAAACAATCGGATAAACATTTGCTTTGGCATCATGGAACGACTCACAAAAGAAACAGACTTGCTCACAAAAATCATCAAATGTGATGGAACTTGAATTTTACAGTATGACTCGGAAACGAGGAGTCAATCGATGCACTGAAAGGCCGCCGTATCGCCAAGACAGGAAAAACACGAATGAGCAAGTCGAAATTGAAGGCAATGCTGATCAATTTTTTCGATATCAAGAGTGTTATCCACAACTGGGTGCCCGAGTGTAAAATAGTTAATCGGAAATACCACAAAGAAGTCCTAATCAAGCTGAAGGAAAGAGTAAGGAAGACCGGATATGTGGTAGAACGACTCGTGGATTCGGCACCAGTACAACGCACCAACTTACAATGCCTTATCTGTGAAGCAGTTTTTATCGGACAAGCACATTGCTGTGCTTGATCATTCTCCGTAGTCTTCAGATCTCGCTGGATGTGGCTTCTACCTGTTTCCAAAAGTGAAAAGTGCATTAAAGGGAACACATTTTCAGTCTGTTGAACATGTAAAAACAAAAACGACAGAGTTGTTGAAGAGGCTGACAACTGATGAACCACAGCATTGTTTTGAATAATGGAAGGCACGTATATAGCGGTGTATAGATAGGGGAGGAGAGTATGTTGAAGGGGATAAAAGTTAAATATAAGTTTTTTGCAATAAATAACATTTCTCACACCGGTTTCGTTATTTAATTGCTACACCTCATATATTCTTACAAAATTTAACAAAAATAATCTATGAAAAAACTAATTGTAATAATAGAATTACGAATTGATAGTTCTGCAATTATTAATTTGTTGCTTCGGATTAAAATTGAAGATTTTTCAGTTATGCATCGCAGAAGCACATAATTATATGCAATAGAAGAATAAAATTTACTTTACAGTTATTATAACACGCATTAACAGCTAGAGAGAAAAAAAAATTTTCAAATTTTAAATCCTTTTAATTTTACAGTTGTCCAATGCAATTCATTTATAATTTCACGAAATCTCTGGTTTGGTAATTTCCAAAATATCGACTTTTTCCATAAATTTTAACTCTAATATTGAACCCTAATAAACGAAACTAGTATACAAAAAAGAAATTAAGAAACATGACAGAAACACACTGTCCAATATGTTGTGTGGTTGTTTTTTTTTGACTGACGTGTTTTCTGTGTCTAGAAAACAGGAAGAGCCAAGTTATTATCCTGTCAGTCATGTCATATCTACTATAGCGCCACCTTACGTTAAATTTGTTTCACTTTGTTCCAGCCGCTAACTTCTTCCACATAAATGATGAGGGGAAAAAAAGAAAATCACATAATATAGAAATAAACTGACTTAAATACTAGTTAATGAAGATATATCCTCCACATTAGTAGAAAATAAATATGAATAAGAATTTTTCTTTACTATTTGATCCGTTAATACAGATGCTTGTTTAAAATTATTTTTATCATTATAGAGGTCATAACGTTTTTGTGTCGTTGCGTGCTTGACTTAAAAGTGAGCAACACAAGGGCGCCGGTAATCATTTCTAAGAACTAATCTGGTGAAAAAACAGACGTGCTTGTCTTGATGTGTTTCAAGAACTACTTCTCTTTCCGAGAAATCTGTTATTAACTAAATTAATTTATTCGAACTAATAATCATAATTTTATTATTTGTGTATATTTAAGGCAAATATTTGTGACATTTTGTCAGTTTCAATTGCTGAATTTATTCACGGACGTTGCCTTCTTAAAACATTAAATAACGTACACACAAACGCGTTCATACAGTCATGTGCACGTAAATCGCAGTCCTAAATTAATACTTATAAATAACATATGCAACGAACAATTCTGATGCAGCTATATTGAAATTATTTAAAATCGCTGAATATAGTTTCCGGTAAAGAATTGAATACGAGGGGGAATTATTGAGCTTTCCAATCATGCGCTGTTTTATGTCTATGCATTAAAATAGCAGTCCCATAGCTGGCGGCACGAAACGCAAACGTATACAGTTATTCTGGTACGTAGACTTCCGCGGTCGTGGTCCATACTATCATATTCTGGACTTCCGGGCTGGAACCGCGTCACTGATATAACTGGCAGTTATACCAGTGACGCGGTTCCAGCCCGGAAGCCCAGAAGAAGATAGTATAAAGTTACGTTAATTGCAAAACAATTCAACAATTTTTTAATAATCCATTTCAGTTGTAATATGGGCCGAACAAAACATTATTCGTCGGAAAAAGAGCAATGATACTCTATCTACTTAATAGAGGCTAAAGTTGCAAGCTTATACAAAATACGCTCTCATGTTCTGCGAAATATGATTGCAAACCCTAAAAACTGGAGAAAAGTAAAAGAAGATCGTGTTAAAAACAGGAAAACTAACCCTAGAGAAGACAGAAACCTTATAACTTGCAAATGAGTTGTTACATCTTTGTATAAGCACCTCTAGACGAAAATTTATTCAAGGAAAGTTGGGTGCCAGAAGGCCTAGGAAGGTATCATTATTAAATGGAAGGCAAATACCAAGTAGGTTGTCGTTTGCTCATGAACACAATATAACGAAAAAAAGTGGCATAATGTACTGTAGTCCGATAAATCGCAAATAGTTTTATTTAATTCCGAAGAGTATTTCAACCCCAATACACCAAAAAGACGGTAAAATTCGTAGACTCAAGCATCATGCTGTGGGGGTGTTTTTCGTAGTATGGCGTAGGCTTTTTACACAAGATAAGAAAGCATAATGAATGCTGACGTCTATGTGAACATATTAAAAACTGTTCTTCTACCATATGTATAGGAAGAAATTACATTAAGATTGTTGTATGTGCAGGATAGCGATCCGAAGCATGTTTCTCGTAAAGCGAAAACATGCTTCGGACTGACGTTCGCGTTTTGGGTTGGCCGGCACAATCACCAGACTTAATTACCATTGAAAATTTATAGGCGGAATTGAAAAAGACAGTATCTGCTGCTAAGCCGCAAAATATTGACTATCTATGGAGAATATTCCAAGCCGAATGTCAATCAATTTCAGCAGAGATATGTAGGCAACTGGTGAATTCGTTGCCCCATAGGTGTCAGGGGGTGATAAAAAAGTTCAAGCAACAAAATATTAAGTATTTCAATCCAATTAACTAAGTAAAAATTACATTTAGTTAGAATTTTGGCATGACCTCTATTTCAATGCACAATTGTTTTGTTTGTCCTCGACAATATAAACAGTCTTATTTTCTCTTTGGTATTAAGAAACCTATTTATTTACTGTTATAGTTATGTATAATAACACGGAATAAAGAGTTCAATACACTTGAATTTCTTTTATTTGACGTATAAATTGATATCTCAACAAATTTAAGACCACTTCTATTTTCGTGCACTGACTGTATGTATTGGATGCATCTGTAAAAATCCGTTGTTTATATTACTATCCAATTACAAATAAAATAAGAGTGGTGCGTATTTAGATTCATTAGATAAAAATATTTTTAACATATAATAAATCTGTATTCTCTTACAGAGATTTATACAACCGTCAACAGAAACATGAAAATGAGCAGACACTAAAAACGCGGTAGTATGTACATAAGTAGATAACAGAAATGTACATTATAGCGTTTAAAACCAACAGAATCGAATGTATATTTTAATGAGCGTTGTGTTGCTTTAGTTTTGCAACACAAACAATAATAAACCAATGTAGCCGAAACTACAAATCTTCAGGTAGAACCGCATACATATTTTAATGGAAACTGCTTTGCACGTCCTTAGCAAACAGTCCAGTATATGTTTATTTTTTGTGTAAATGTATATTTAATTGCTTTCGCAAAACAAATTTGTTGTTCTATGAATGAATAAACAGACCTATATGGAAATTAAATATAATCTAAAAATGTATAAATAAAAACCACATTTAGCAAGATATTTGATTCTTTTTTAAATAACACAATTTCTAATGAAAAAATGGTAACGATATAATAATAATAGTAATTTCATATACTGCATTTTTATAATAAAGGGTGCTTATTTCGTTGCTAGAACTGCAAATGTCAAAATGCAATTTACTGTACAAAATAAATTACGCATAGCCCTTTGCTAATAATTTCGCGGAGCACGCAGAAAAACGGAAAGAACTGTTTTTTTTTGTTACAAACTTTATCTATGTCAGCACTCATTCGAGACACTCGTCGATAGATAAGCCCAAAAAAGTCATTAAGCTTTGTACGTAATCGTTAATTATTAAGACATAAAGTGGACGCACATAGCACTCCTTTAGTTTGAAATAAAATTACATTCGTTTTGTTATGATTAATTCTAAAATGGTTCGAATTAAATTATTGTTCAAGATTGGATATATATTTAGAGCTAACATCAACAACTATTCCAAGTGTATCACTGCTAAGGATGAGTAACGTATCATCATCATAGTTAACTTTTCATTGAAGAACATTCAACTGTATAAATGTCATTAAAATACATCACAAATAGAAAAGGGCCCAAAATGTTGCCCTGTGATATACCGTTAAAAGGCTTTTTCAGACTATACTCAGGAACCATTGGAGACGATTTTCACAGTCTGTTGTTTTCTAAACAAATACGAAGAGATACACTCTAAGGCTATGCCTCTAAATCCACAGAGTTCGAGTTTATAAATAAATTAATTTGGAATGATTTACGCTGCTAAACGCCCTCGAAAATCAAAAGGAATAAATTTATTTTCAAGTGTATTAGTAATAAAGTTTTCAATGTCCACTAATTCTGTTTCAATATTTTCACCTCTAAGGGGAGCCATGCTGACGACTATTTATAAGATCGTATTTTATAAATAATTTATACAGACGGTAATAAATAACTTTTCAAATACATTATGAAAACCTGTTGACAGATTCAGAAGCCTATAATTATTTAAATCATTAACATTTTGCATCTTATGCAAAGAAATGACAGTTGCAAGTTTTAAATGAGCCGGAAAACGTTCGTACTTCAAAGAAGAATTTATGATAATGACAAAAAGATACTTCGTAACATTCAAACCATTTCTTTAATAAATAAATAGAAATATTGTCAAGACCAGAGGAACTGGAGTTCCTCAGCGATTTGATTATGGATTGTAATTTCGTTTCACAGCTAGGGAAAAAACTAAACGTGTAAGGATTTTTAGATACAACACATAAATTGACTTTGGTTTGTGCATTATATGTAGTGTGTTCAAATAGTTAAAATTCTATTGAATTCGTTCGTCAATCGTTCTAGGTCTTCCCTGTCCAGTAATACATTATTATATGTTCCGAGGATTTAACTAATTCGTTTTTTTTAAGAAACTTTTTTAATTGGAAATTGGGCTCTCATAAAAAAAATAGATGCCTTGTACGGATATGGTTAGAACACCTACGTACTTCTTTTGCCGAACGTTGGCATTGATTCAAATATAGCAGAAGTAAACGAGATAATGTTAGAATTTTAATGTGTTAGTTTAATTCTGTGAAGAAACGACAAAAATTACACACGAGGGAGCGTTTTTATATTCGCGGAATGAGCGGGTTGTAGAGGGGTGAAGTAGGCGCATTGGGGGCGTGGCCTGTGCAGCGACTCATGATTAGTATAAATACGAAGTTTCATTGTTATTAGACAGTTAGTCTTTGAGCTATCGTCAACCAAGTAACATAATCAGGAGTGAAAAGTGAAATATGGAAAAAATCGAATATCGTGCCGTTATAAAGTTCCTTACCAGGCAAGGAAAATCAGTCGCGACCATAATGAATGAGATGTCATTGGTTTACGGCGACTCTTGTCCAGGAAAAACCATGGTATACAAGTGGCATAGTTTATTTAAACAAGGAAGGGAATCCCTTGAAGACGACCCGAGGCCGGGCAGGAGCATTGAGGTGACCACGCCAGCACTTATCCAAAAAGTTGAACAAATTGTACTCGAAGATGCTCGACTAAAGAAGAAACAACTAGCAGAAATGGTTGGAGTATCCGATACAACAATTTTTAAAATCCTACACGATCATCTCGGCATGTCTAAGGTCAGCGCAAAATGGGTGCCGAGAATGCTCACGCCGCCGCAAAAACAACAGCGCGTAGAGTGTTCGCGTGCATTTTTGGACCTCTGTAATGAAGACAAGGATGGTGTATTGAGTGGAATTGTTACTGGAGACGAAACTTGGGTTCATCATTATGAACCTGAGTCCAAACAAAACTCCATGCAGTGGCATAAAAAGGGCACAGCACCTCCCAAGAAATTTAAAGTGTCACAATCAGCTGGGCAACTCATGGCAACGGTATTTTAGGACTCGGAAGGAATATTGTTGATTGATTATAAAGATAAAGGTGTTTCTATAACCGGAGAATATTACGCTTCAATATTAGAGCGACCAAAAGAAGCCATTAAAGAGAAAAGACGGGGAAAATTGACAAAAGGTGTTCTGCTTTTGCACGACAACGCGCCCGTCCACAAGAGCCGCGTTGCGTTAGCTGCCCTGCATAAGGTGGGCTTCGAAATTGTGAATCACCCACCCTACAGCCCAGACCTGGCCCCGAGTGATTATTACCTGTTTCCGAAAATGAAAAAAGAGCTGCGGGGTAAAAAATTTACTGCCGATGATGAAGTCAAGGAGGCAGTTTCGGCGTATTTTGCACATAAAGAGAAATCATTTTTTTATGAGGGTATAAATAAATTAATTGAAAGATGTGAAAAAGTATCCGTCTTGCAGGTGAATATATTGAAAAAGAAAAATAATTTGGTTTTTTTATTTCCACCCCTTGTCCCCCATTCCACGAATATAAAAACGCTCCCTCGTATATACAAAAGAAATAGGTAGAGGTACAAGAAAAAAATGTCAGAAAATATTGAAATGCAATGCATACACAAATAAAGAATAAATGAACTAACAAATACATGGAATAAAACAACAATAATCCCAAAAGAATAAATACTGCCCTACTATAAGAAAAGAGATAAAAAGGAATTAGGAAATTATAAAGTTCCCGAAATAATCACAGAGAAAGTATTAACCAAAATTATAAAAAAAGAACAATAATTAGCTTAGAACAGAAGGAAAAAAAATGCTTGCTTGTTTCATTGACTTTGAAAAAGTTTTCCTAAAACCACGATAGAGGATATTTGGAAAACATTACAGAATGTACAGAAGTAACACAAACATAATAACAAACAATGGAGGGAAGAATTTACAACAAGAATAGCATACTCGTATTATATACTTATATATTATCACCAAAAACGTAGGAAAACATGTTACAGCTTTTGGGCCAGCTCCATCGATTAGAGGTGGCTACCTCTTTGGTTAATCGACAGAAAGTTGAACCGTTTCTTCATCGAGCGGTAACGTGTGACAAAAAGTGGATACTTTATAATAATCGGAGACGGTCAGGACAATGGTTAGATCGAGGTGAAGCACCAAGACAGCATGCACGAGCATCACTTCACCCGCGAAAGATTATGGACACTGTATGGTGGACCAGTAAGGGTATTATTCACTATTCATTTGTGCAACCTGGTGAAACCATCACGGCAGCGTCCTATTGTGCCGAACTGGAAACTATGCATGGAAAATTGAGCCGCTTGCAGCCCTCACTAGTCAATAGACATGGCCCATACTTCTTCATGATAATGCAAGACCTCATGTTCCACGACAGACAATCCAAAACCTTTCGGAATTTGGTTACGAATTTCTCCCTCACCCACCTTTTTCACCTGACCTTTCGCCAACTGATTTTCATTTTTTCCGAAGTTTAGACAATCACTTAAAAAATAGGGACTTCCCTGACCGGGAGTATGTAATAGCAGTGTTTGAGCAATATGTGAGCCGTCAAAACCTAGATTTCTTTTCAAAGGGAATTTTTCAGCTTCCAGGCCGTTGGCAACAAACTATTGATGTAAATGGAGACTATTTTGCAGAATAAATACTTATCTTACTTACTTACTTAATCCTATAGACTCTTATAAATATTTATATTTTTTTAAATTTAGACTTTTTTTATTCCTTACGAAATCGGACATTTCATATGTAACAACCTGATACATTCGCGGACCGCATTTAAGAGTAGAGCATTTTAAAGTAGTGTTCATAGTTTTTAGCGATAGATATCAGACATGAAATAATACGGCAAAGTTATTGTAATACAATTAATTAAAATAACAAAATGAAATGCAAAAAATAGGTACAACATTGTAATTAAATCGTTAAATTTGGAATTGTTACAAAGTACGAAAGTTAAATAGCGACACCGAAATTAATGAGACACTTGAGCTTGAATTTGGGAAACTAATCCATCGATGTTTAAATTAATTCCACTGATACAAAGACGTAACGAATTTTCCAAATTATTGTCAGTCAGCCTTGTACGATATTTTGATTTATTAACTTCATCATTGAAAAGAACTGTTCGCATTTACAATTATGTCTCGCGGGCCGGGTCAAATCTTACAGCGGGCCGGTTGTTGCCCACATATGTTTTGAAGTATTTCTCGTCATAATATAGCAAAGAGAAAGACACAAATAGAAATAAAATTTCTCCATGTCAATACAGTATTCATATGTGATTACATTTTCATTGACATATAAACTTTTCCCCATAGTATAATATCATTGTTAGTCGGTCCATAAAGCGAAGCTAACAGGTATCGTCACAATAACTCTTCAATCGATATCATTAGTGCACCAAGACAACCATAACGTGCAACTTTTGTAGAACATTCTGCTCGTATATATTTATACGCCCATTGTGAGTAACCTACGAGAAATCATTAATTTTTACGGTAATTTCTCGATTGGTTGACGTGCTGCGTTGTACGGCATTGTCTGTATAAGGAATAACTTGGGACCTCTCACTTAATTATGGGCTATTGGAGATTGCAGTTTTAATGAAACGTAACCCACGCCACGGTATCGCATTTCATATGGACAAGAAAAATATTGACTGATCATGTGTGTGTTTTTTTGAAATCGTTTAATCGCTAAAGTCGATTTTAAAAACGAATTAATTATTCGATTATCTGGTTGATTTATGTAGATGTACGTTTTGTTATCGATTAATATTCAATTTTTCTTTTATGTACTCTTTTTCATAATTAAAAAAAACCCTGTAGTTGCTGTGAAAGCAACTTACCTTGGAGATATATATTCATTATGTGTAAATCGTTATTCGTTAGAGATACATAAATTTAAAATAATGTTAGTCAACTTTAAATGATTTAGTTTTGGATTCATTAAATTACAATTAATAGTTTTGCTCGTAAATCTTCAAACAGAATTATTGTGAACGCTTTGAAAGTTATTCACCACTCGTTGGCTTTAAAACTTACTCATGATTTAATGTTTCTTCACGATTCGAGAAATATTCTACACTATAGGTGGAAATATATTCAATGTATTTAAATGAAGACACACACACAACATTCCTAGTAGCCTACATATCGAGGCTATACGTATTGTGGCACTGACTGCTATACACAGTCGCAGAGAAACCCAAACTTTTTTAAAATAGTAATTCTTGGTGATGCCATCTATTAAAAAAAATATGCGTCGGTAAGGCAGATCTTTCACCAATGTTATGTCAAAATAAAACGACATTTGCATCTTTAGAAGCAGAGAAATTGCGTATAAAGTAACAATGTTTATTTGGCATTGATCGAAAAATGAATTTTGAACAAAGAGCAAATATTAAGTTCTGTTTTAAACTCGGTAAATCGTTCATTGAAACGTTTAATTTGATGAAAAGAGGTGTATGGTGATGCGTGTTTATTATGTATGAGTGGTATAAACGATTTAAAGACGGTCGTACGGACATAAATGACGACGAATATCCTGGTGCAAAAAAATCTATAGTTACGGAAAGTAACATCGAGCTTGTGCGTGAATTTATAAAAAATGAGCAGAAATCCTCATTGCGATACGTGGGAATGGAATTAAATATTTCCAAAGATTAAATTTGTGCAAAGTTTATACTACACATGCTAACTGAATCCAACATTGTACAGGCTTAATTAAAGACTCGAAAGAAGAGGAAAACTTCAGGTATTCTTTTGTAACTTGCAACGAGACGTGGTGTTTTCAATATGATCCAAAGATCAAGCGTCAAAGCTCTGAATGGAAAAAAGACCTGATTTGTTTTAATGATTCGAAAAGCATAGTGCACAAAAAGTTTGTACCAAATAGTCAAACAGTCTGTACCAACTAGTCAAACAGTCTGTATATTATCTTGGTGTTATGAAGCGTCTTTTGGTGTGTATTAGTCGTGTGCGCCCTCAATGTCGTGAAAATGGTAGCTGGCGTTTGTTACATTATAATGCATCATCTCATCGCTTGACGCTTATCACTGATTTTCTAACTACAAATGGCATTTTAACCATCAACCATTTACCATATTCACCGGATTTGGACCCCTGTGATTTCTATCTATTTACCAAACTACATTTGCCGATAAAAGGACAGCGTTATGCCAACGTCGAAGTCATTAAAAAGGCGTCGATAGTGATCTTGAAGGACATCTCTAAAGGTCAACCTGTGAATACCACAAAGGGTTTTACCTAGTACTTCATAGAAGTACGGAAGGGAGTGAAGGAGAAGTGATCGGAAAAATTTCCAAAAGAAACAATTTATTTAAGGCAAACATCTTAAAATTTTCTTACTTTATAATTTACCGTTTTAGCGTCGATGGATAAAAACATGGAGAGAAAAAAGAAAATCGTCTCCAAAGAAGGCGAAGACAGGTCCATCATGCCGTCAGTTTTTTGGGATGCGCATGGAATAACTTTCATCGATTATCTTCAGAAAGGGAAAACAATCAAGGGTGAATATTATGCATACTTTTGCAGCGTTTGAGCGATAAAATCAAGAAAAATCGGCCGTATTTTACCTGTTTCCAAACTTAGAAAAATGTCGCGCTGGTAAAAATTTGGTAATAATAAAGATGTTGAGTCTGCAATTGATGACTACTTTGAGAAGCTCAACGAAAATTGTTTTGAAAAAATGTTAAGTAACTTCCTGGAAGAAAAAAATATCGTTCAAAAGTTCATTTTTAACGTTCTAGTAAGTTCCAAATTTTGTTGTATTTTAGTCGAGGTAGAGGTAAAAATACGTTGGAATTTTCAAACAGATTAGAATCATATTTAATCACTTAAGGTTGATATATAACCCCTTTCCACAATAATTTTCGTGTTGTGCAAATGTATTTCAACGAGTAAGTTGTCATCATCAGCAGATAAATAACCAGTCGCACCTGGAAAGCACGACAAAATCCGCACGAAACAAATTCCGTACACGACTATATCTTCGCCAAAACACACACTGATTGATGACAAACTTACCTTCAGATCAGAATCAAATTATTGCTTTTCCCTTTTCAAATTACCAACATATTAAACAACTTAATTTTAAAATCACTTCATTTTCTATTTAAAATAATTTTCAAGTTTTCATTTCTATTAAAAAAAAACAAAATAAAAGAATTCTTGTTTCTTTTTAAGCAACACTTGTCCGTCCATATACGTGGAATCAAGAATCGTCCTCTCTCATTTAAATACATTTATCAAATCAACTCGTACAGATGAGACTTTATTCACAGTTTGTGTTATTTCGTAAAATAAGATAATAAACACTCCATGTTTAGATGTGTTTAATTCATTGAGTGGCAGCATTGACAAACACGTGCCCAGAATAACCGACTATATTACTTGAGATACGTCGCCTAGTATGTGCTAAGAGCACACGCTGTTGATGAACCTCATACGAGACACACACACCTCTTCAATATGGGTATTTATTGTAAAAGATGCGTCGCGTATTCATCAGATTTAGTCAAGTATGTGCATAAATATGGTAGTTATTAGGAATTCCTTAGTAAACTTCACACAAATTATATATAGACATATATATATACATGTGTGTGTACATACACATCTGTATCCATACGTAAAAATATTTGAGAAATCATTCGCTATTTTTAAACTATGAGTTAACTTTAAATTTATTTAAAAAATTCATACCTGTCTACACTGACTTTTTAAATAATTGAATAACTACTGACTAATAAGCGTTTCTATATAAATAATGTTTTTCTTTTGGAGGTGGAGAATTTTAGATTGAAATAAAACAGAAAAATGTTTTTAATATCCATGAAATTGGCTTTATTTAAAGTTAAAATTTATGGCATTAATGTTGGAATATGATTTCGGACATGTTACCGCCGCGGCTGGTGCATACATATACATATGACGAAATCTGGAGGTCCAATTTTCACACTTCGGAATAAATTAGACTGTATTTCGGCAATAACGGATTGAATGTTGGCTTCCAAGTGCTCATTTGTTTCAGGTTTATCGGCGTAGATATGCGACTTTACATATCCCCTGAGAAAATAATCTAATGGCATCAAATCGCACGAACGAGATGGCCAGTAAACAGATCCATTTCGTGAAATGAACCGTTCGTCAAATGTTTCTTACAGAAAATTAATTGTATCACTGAATGGTATGTGACGCCATTCTGCTGAAACCACATGTCTGCAATATTAATGCCTTGCAATTGAAACACGAAAAAGTAAACATGTCTCTGTATCGCTCACCGTTGAATGTAACGTTCTGACCATCATCATTTTTGAAGAAAGAAGAAAAACTATTTCTATGACAAATTGTGTTTCGCCGTGTATCTTCAAAAAATTCAAAGACTCACGGTGAAAAATATCGCGACTGTATACAACATAGTATAAGAAGAACAACGTATTAATATTAAATCTTAATATTAAATCAATTCAGGCTACTCTGAGTACTTTTGTGGAAGTAATCAACATCATCTTGTACAATATTTTAAATAAACGAATGTTACGTACTTACTGGATACTCCAGAACTGAACACTGGATAAAAAAATAGATGTCAATTGATTTAAAATCATCCTTTGTTTTATAATTTTCCAATAGGAGATGAAAACAACTACAAAAAAAGTCTGAATTTGGCTCTTCCAACAATGACTTTGCTCCAACGAAAGTTATGCATGGCAAAAGTCATATGAAGACGATCATTTCTCTAACATCACTGGACACGCAACTATAGCCCCAAATGAATGATACCCTACAGTATGCTTGCCCGAAAATTCTCAGAAGATCTATGACATTAATTAAAAGAGTTATATTGTATCATTTCTAACGCTCTTCCACATATTACCGCAACCAGCATGACTCTAAATTAATGCACCATCTGTGACATGCCTAAGAGTTACAGACGATACGTTTTGTTTCGTCCGACAGTGTTGCCGATGATTTTAGACTGGCAAATAACATATTTCTAGAAACATTAATTTCTTTTAATACGAAACTTTCTCAAAATATTCTAATCTTGAAGAAAAGTAATAAGATTTTCACTACATAATATGTGCCTTACGGTACCCAATTCAATGTTAAGAAAATATCCTTCGTATGTTATTTGTGGACTTAGGAAGAATCTTGTTCAGTACTAGAAATTTTTGATGTTAATAAAACGCAAAGAAACAAAATGAAATGAATAGCTCAATTATTTCTTATACAAATGGGGTAAATATACGACTAAATAACGTAAAATTATATTTAAACAACAAAATTTCTAGTCTGGCAAAATTACTTAAAATTTTTGTGTTCAATGTAGCGAGTATCACATGAATTTGTTTGTTATTTCCCCTCAACATACTGTTTTCATGTCGCTCTGCATCTAATTCGAAAAAAAAGAACCACTATTGACACAAATTTTTTGAAACAAAATTCCTGCTCTCCGCGCGAGATTCGAACCCGAGATCTCATGCTAACCGGACAGGCGTCTCTATCCTTAAACTACGGAGAAGGGTGAATTAGAGTCTTCTAATGTGAAATAAATTGCATTATTAAAACATATTAAATGAAAGCTACGACAGATTTTTAATTGCATATAATTATACGCTTTTACAATTCGAAACTGGTATACTAAAGGGTCTTTCAAAATGCGCGGTTTTTTTAATAATAAATAAAATATAGATGGCGCACTGAATTTGTCGGGGTATGTGGGCATTTGAAAAGTGTGATGTATGATATTTATAAAAATGGCTTCGTACACGGTACAACAACGCGTTCAAATTGTTGAATTATTTTATGAAAATCAGCGTTCTGTGAAAACAGTTTTTAGAAAATTAAGTGTGTTTTATGGTTTACATAATCGTCCATGTGAAAGCACTATTGGTCGAATTATTAAAAAAATTCAATAGACCGGTTCCGTGGAAGATCAAAAAAGTGAAAAATACAGTCGTACTGGTCGTTCACAAGAAAATATTGGTTTGGTTCGTGAAAGTGTTGCTGAAGATCCTGAAATGTCCATTAGACGACGTTCACAACAACTTGAACTTAGTGGATCAACAACATGGCGTATTTTACGCAAGGATTTAGCTCTGAAAGCATATAAGGTTAAATAAAACAGGAACTGAAGCCATTAGGTCATTTAAAACGTTGTTCATTTGTCAATTTCATCAACGAACAACCAGCTGATTTTTCTCAAAAAATAATGTTTTCCGATGAGGCACATTTTGAACTTGGTGGCTATATTAATAAACAAAATTGCCGTATCTGGGGGTGAGGAAAATCCACGAATTACTCATGAGAAACCTATGCATCCTAAACGAGTTACTGTTTGATGTGCATTATAGTCAGGTGGTGTAATTGGACCTTACCTCTTTGAAAATGCTGCTGGTGAAGCTGTAACTGTCAATGGTGATCGATATGTGGCCTGAATTAATGAATATTGATCTAGAGAATATGTGGTTTCAACCTCACTTTGCACACGAATCAATTGATTTATTGAGAGAAAAATTTCCTGTAATCTCAAGAAACGGTGATGTTAATTGGCCACCAAGATCATGTGATTTGACACCGTTAGACAATATCTTTGGGGGTTATCTGCTTCTGGGTTTCCGGGCTGAAACCGCGTCACTTGTATATGTGCCGACGTTTCGTACCCATTTGTATGGGACATCTTCAGAGCTGAACTACTGCACTGAACTCAGTTTTCAGTGCAGTAGTTCAGATATACAAGTGACACGGTTCCAGCCCGGAAACCCAGAAGCAGATAGCATGGACCACGACCGCGGAAGTCTACGTACCAAATATCTTTGGGGTTATATGAAAAGTCAGGTTTATAAAAACAATCCATAATCAACTCCTGCTTTGAAAGATGAAATTATTCGTGTCATTGGTGAGATAGAGCCTCAATTATGTCAAAATGTCATTGAAAATTTTAACAAAAGAGTGGACTTCTGTGGAGCTGCAAGAGGAGGCCATTTGGCAGATATTATTTTTCGCATATAAATATCGTAACTAATACTTCAATTACCAATAAAAAGTTTTTGAAAGTGAACGCAAATTATGTGTTTTATTTATTCTTTAAAAAAACCGCGAACTTAGAAACAGCCTTTATATGTGCTACTATAACGCAGAAATTTTTGCATTATATATATGATGTAAGAAGCGATTAAGATTAAATGTTTTCAACAAATATTTTTCTTTAGATTGAAGAGTTAGGAAAATATAAATAAAAATGTGATTAAGATCAGAAGACAATGCAATTGTAAAATAGACGCGCGACTATCGAAAGCCCCGTAAAGTACAGTGTGGGAACTATTGATTGAAGATACACAATGACACATAAACATCCTTTTCTTATATACAACACTATAGTACATGCCAATCATATTTCACTAATGGATTGTCCGTATCTCAAATAATTAACAGGTCAATAAATTACGTAAACTAGAAATTACACGAACCTCTGGCGCCGCTAATAAATTTATGCGTAATTTTATGCTGATCGTTGAACTTGTGACATTACTACATTAAAATGTTCAAATTAAAATGTGACATTGAAGTGTATAATTTCGATAAAATATGGCAGCCATAAATTTTATGTCTGCTAATTATAGTTGTTTTTTTACTGGTCCTTTTGCAAAATAACATATAAACAACATTTAGTTACCAATTATTAATATCTATGTATCCGCAAAATATTATATTTTTGTATACAAAAACAGGACCTAGAATACAAATGACTCGAGAGTGAGCTGAAAAGTTCCTGGAATTTGGACAGTTTGGAAGTTGCTATGTCTTTATAAAATTCAAAACTCTTTAGTTCGTTCAAATAAGGATTCACAATACCTTTGTTGTTTGTTGAAAATTCCTGACCTGCAAGGTATTTTTTAAACGTGTAAAAATCAATTAATTTCTAAGCATATGCAACAGGTAGAGATCGCTATATCTTCCTTATCTCTCCATATAAGGATTTCAAATTAACTACAGGCCTTCCTTCAAGTTTCTGCTTGATGAAGGCTCACACGTTTTCGATTGGATTCACGTCAGGGGATTGTAAACTCCAATCTGATACGTGTACGTCATTTTCCTTCTTGCATATAACGCCAACTCCGATATTTTGGGTCGTTGTCTTCATGCAGCATCTGCAGTGACTTATAACTTCCAAACCACTGTTCTGCAGGCGGTAGAAAATATTTTTTATAAATTTGCTGCATTAATATATACTGCATATATAGATAACATTTTCTGGAGTTACTGCAGTGGCAGGCTTTCCCTCATGATGTTCGTTTTTGAGCAAAACACGTCCACGCTGAAACTCGTAGAGCCGTTCAACAGTCGCCAAGGATGGTGCTTCATGGCCAAATAATCGTTTAGTTTTTTGCAAGGACTCTTGTCGACTGAGACCGTCTTTAAAATCGTAGGAAATCATGACTCGCGCATTTTCGCGCGGTAATTCCATTTTTCATAAAACTCATTTTATTTAAAAAATTACTAAAGCGAGACAACAGCATATGTTAGCAATTTGTAAATGCTATTCGGATTAAAAGAGCTCAGAGAATACGACAAAAATATTTCCGGGAACGCCACCTTACGGGAAATATCCGAACCGCAAAATTTTAAAAGCAACCTACGCATTGTTTAATATTACAAAATATGAATATCTTGAGTTGGATAATGTTCTTTTCGTTTCATCTCAATTTTTTGGGTTTAAAGCAGATTTAATCACTTAAGGTTGATATATAACCCCTTTACATATTAATTTTTGTATTCGTATACGTATTTCTATAACTAAGTTGTCATCATCAGCAGATAATTAAACATTGTCGCAACTGGAAAACTACGGCGAAAAATAGCCGTACGAAAACAAACTCCGTTCGCGATCCGTACCGTTTAGAACCAAAATATACACTTTTTTCGCAAGGGGTTATATATCAACCTTCAGTGATCAAGTTAATCAACCACAGGCTCCATCAAAATTACCATTAAAGCAGATGAATGTACATACAATATAATTACTGATCTACATCAACTTGAAGCGATACCTTTTATTTAAGCAAGCGTTTCAAAAAAAAACACTTCTAACAATTTACTTAATGATTATTAAAAAATATACTGCAATATGCTTACATTCCACATGTTAGACATGGGTATAATAACTAAAATAGTTAATATGAAAATATAATGGAAAACGTCGCTTTAGTAGAATAAAATATCTAAGGTATTTTTTAAAATCAAAGAATTGAACTTTTACTTTCTTTATTTATATTCGTTTAAGATTCTTGGACGATTCAAATCATTATTTGTATCGACGATCCAATGGAACATTTAATCCCTAATGCATATTACCGCAGTAAAGAACGAGGTGTGGGACTGCATGTGGCCTTCAAGTACAGGAGAAACATTTTTTGTGCGAAGGCCAGACTAAGCAAGAATAATTGTATTTGTGATGTTGCATGAAATGTTGCAGCAATCAATTGTAAAGCTTTTCGAGTATGATATCGAACAATGTTATTTTCAACAAGATACCACCCCTTGCATCGTGTGCATCTTGTTAGTAGAAATAAGGTGTATGTCTTCGACTAACCGCCTGCACTTATGGCATATATTGATGAAAAATGTTACTTAACACTAAGATGAACCTAAAAATTGTTAGTTTAAAAAATAGCAATCAATCTGAGGATTTATATTATTTCATTTTATACCTTAATATTTCATTAGATCGTAAAAAACTGGTGAACGCCTAACAAACACTTATACATAACTACAAAGGGTACTGGGAAAGTTTTGCATAATGACGCAACAATGAATCGTAGGAAGCTGCTTGTTGCTGCATGTTGAGATATCTTCGTACGTGCATAGTAGCCACCGCGCCATGTCGATGGACTCAGTTATTCATTAGCAGTGAGAGTGTAAAGTGCTTGCGATGGCATCGTGGTCACGAAATGAGATAAGGGCAGTTTTGCGTTATAATTTCCTGCGTGGTTTAAACATACACCAGTGCTTCGAAGAAATGACTCTTGCACTAGGTGATCGCACAAAGATATTCAGGTGGTATAGAGAATTTCAAAGGGGAAATTTAACTGTGGAAGATGCTGAGGGACCGGGAAGGCCACGAATATCAGTTACGAAGGAAAACGTCACTACTGTGAGGAAAATGCTTGGCGAGGACTGGCGAATCACCTACCAACAGATAGAGGGCACTCCAGGCCTAAATGCGCCAGCAATTCGCTCGACTGTGCATGATCAGTTACGCGTGAAGAAACTTTGTTCTCTCTGGGTACCGCATCGACTGACTGAAGAGCAGATGACGCGACGTGTGACTTGGTGCGGGGAGATGCTAAAAAAGTTTAATAAGGGACAATCTAGGTATGTGAACAACATCGTGACAGGTGACGAGACTTTGCTGTACTATTACGATGTGCCGACCAAACCTCAAACCAAAGTTTGGGTCTTTAATGATGAAGACACACCCGTAGTTGTCAGAAAATCCCGATCTGTAAAGAAGAAAATGATAGCTGTATTTTTCAAATCGAGGGGAATTGCGGAACGCGTCGTTTTGGATATACAGTCACAGCGAAGTGGTATACTGAACAGTGCCTGCCTAAAATCACTGGATCTATGAAGAAACTGCGGCCAAAGTCAAGAATGGACACCTGGTTTCTACATTACGATAATACTCCAGCTCACCGCGCCAAAACCTGCACCGAATATTTGACCACGACAGGATTGAAGCTTCTCGAGCACCCTCCCTACAGTCCAGATCTTGCTCCCTGCGACTTTGCACTGTTTCTGCATGTGAAAATGAAGCTAAAAGGGGGCGGTTTTCCAGTGATGAGGACGTTCTGCGGGTTTGTGACAACGAGTGTGCTTTATTCCCTAGTGAAACTTGGCAGAACTGGTTTAAAGATTGGTTTCGGAGGATGGAGAGGTGTATTGAGTGTAGAGGAAATTACTTTGAAAAAATTAAATAAACAAAGCTGTATTGCAAAACTTTCCTAGTACCCTTCGTATATAGCATTCTTTTGTATAAAAACACTGCGAGACTATCGAAAATAAATTAATAATTTATTTTACATACGCTTTGAAACTTGATCCCGAGGTAAACATTTTCTCAATGGTAAAAAAACGAAGTTATATGAACATTTCAATTAATGAACATCGAATAAATTACATACAGCGAACATCATCGCGCCCAAGTAAACGAAGCTAAAATATTTCTAACACATCATCTTATTAATATCCCGCATCTAAAGAAACTTATTATGTTCGCTGGCCGTCTAGACAAAGCCATAACTCATCGAAAGCAGATTCCAGCAATCTCTAGTCAAACAACTTCCATGCATTACATCGTGCCTCCTCGCCCTGCCGAGAAGATATCCCTCGAATTCCGGAATTATAAATGCAGTAACTGCGAACCAGGTAGATTTTGTTTACTTTGTTTATCACGAACCCAAGCTACTACACAGTATTTGCTTTTTATAAAAGTGAAACGTAAAATGCAGTGGCGCGTTGTGCCTTTTGTACTTAAAATGAAACGAATTTTGCTTTAGAATATACTCAAAGCTACTAATTGAAGACACATAACCTGAATTCAAATTGAAACGACATTTTTTTTTAGTTTAAAATTTCACAAAATATCTTGTTTATCATTAAAAAGTGGATTTTTTGCTTTGTAAATTAAAATCAACATAGCAATGGAATCGCTTTTATTTCTAAACAAATTATAAGAAAACCGATGCTTACTTTGAATACATTTCAATAGGTAGATTTGACGGAGATTGTGCTTGATTAACTTAAATCACCTATAGTTGATATATAACCCCGCCAGCAGATAATTAAATAGTGTCGCACCTAGAAACCACGGCAAAATCCGCACGAAACATGATCTCTACCGTCGAAAGCCGAAACACGTTTTATATGCGTTTTGGTTTTCTTCAGTACAGATCGTGTACGGAATTTGTTTCGAGTGGATTTTGCCGTTGTTTCCAGGTGGGACATTATTTGATTATTTACCGATGATGACAACTTAGTTGTCGAAATACGTATACAGAATACGAAAATTAATGTGGAAATGGGTTATATATATATATATATATATATATATATATATATATATATATCAACCTTCAGTGATTAAGTTAATCAACCACAGGCTCCATCAAAATTACCTTAAAAACTGGAATAATTTAATAAATGAACAAATTGACCTAAACTATTTTCCATTATTAATCTGTTTAGAGAATAAAAGAAAATGGTTGCGCAGTGGAAAAGGGGTTTATATGTAAACATTAAGTGGCTATGATTCAATAGGCTTGTATTTAAAACTATAGCTTCTCACTAAATAGTTTAATAGCCAATACACCACGCCATACAAATGAGTATTAAACTGCATATGTATTTCAACAACCTTCAGTAGCTGTCAATTAACATTTCTTAAAAAATTACAATACAAATTTCAGATGTTAACTCTTTTTGTAACTTAGCGTCGAAGTACTGACATGTATAGAATCAAATATAATATATAGAATAATCATTTGGAATTCAAGTCCTATAATAAATCAAACATTTTTATTGCAAAAGCGTGTCGTCCGAAATATGGCTATGACTTTCCAACAAACTTCATACAGACTTGAAGGTAAATTTTAATGGAGACTGTGGTTGATTAAATTAATCAATTAATGTTAATATTTCGACAACTAAGTTGTCATCATCAGCAGATAATTAATCACAGTATCGTACCTGGAACCACGACAAAACCTGTACAGATACACACCACTTGTCTAAACAAAATAAAATGTGTTCAGATACCTGTCACAAAATACTAAACCAAAAAATGATGTAGATTTAACTTTTCTTTCTTTATTTATTACCATTTTTATAAAATAGCAATATATAAAGGCTGTTTCAAATTTCGCGGTTTTTTTTTGAATAGATAAAATATAGATAGCGCACTGAATTTGTCTGGGTATGTGGGCATTTAAAAAGCGTAATGTATGACATTTATAAAAATGGCTCCGTACACGGTACAACGACACGTTCAAATTGTTGAATTATTCTATGAAAATCAGCGTTCTGTGAAAAGAGTTTTTAGAAAATTACGTGAATTTTATGATTTACATAATCGTCCATCTAAAAGCATTATTGGTCGAATTATTAAAAAATTTCGAGAGACCGGTTCGGTTGAAGATCAAAAAAAGTGAAAAATACAGTCGTAGTGGTCGTTCACAAGAAAATATTGGTTTAGTTCTTGAAAGTGTTGCTGAAGATGCTGAAATGTCCATTAGACGACGTTCACAACAACTTGGACTTAGTGAATCAACAACATGGCGTATTTTACACAAGGATTTAGCTCTGAAGGTATATAAGGAACTGAAGCCATTAGATCATTTAAAACGTCGTTCATTTGTCAATTTCATCAATGAACAACCAGCTGATTTTGTCAAAAAATAGTGTTTTCCGATGAAGCACATTTTGAACTTGGTGGCTATGTTAATAAACAAAATTGCCGTATCTGGGGTGAGGAAAATCCACGAATTATTCATGAGAAACCTATGCATCCTTAACGAGTTACTGTTTGGTGTGCATTATGGTCAGGTGGTGGTGTAATTGGACCTTACTTCTTTGAAAATGCTGCTGATGAAGCTGTAACTGTCAATGGTGATCGATATCGTAGGATGATAACCGATTTTTTGTGGCCTGAATTAATGAATATTATTGATCTAGAGGATATATGGTTACAACAGGATGGCACTACACCTCACTTTGCACACGAATCAATTAATTTATTGAAAGAAAAGTTTCCTGCACGTGTAATCTCAAGAAACGGTGATATTAATTGGCCAACAAGATCATGTGATTTGACACCGTTAGACTATTTTCTTTGGGGTTATGTGAAAAGTCAGGTTTATAAAAACAATCCACAATCAATTCCTGCTTTGAAAGATGAAATTATTCGTGTCATTGGTGAGATAGAGTCTCAATTATGTTAAAATGTCATTGAAAATTCTAACAAAAGAGTGGACGTCTGTGGGGCTGCAAGAGGAGGCCATTTGGCAGACATTATTTTTCGCATATAAATGTCACAGATACTTCATTACCAATAAAATAAAAATAGATATATATACACTTAAATTTTCTTCAATCTCGAAAGTTCCTAAAGTTCTAAAATACTTAATTGCAAACATTCAAAGCATATAAAACACAAAATGTTCGTATATAATGTTTATTATTAGTGCTAATATGTATTATAAAATCATCACTGCATATTTCAACAAGATTTTATGTATATTTTAAAGAAAAAATGCTGGCTTTATTTTACATATGTATGTATGAATATGCGGATATATCTTCCTGTTTTTACCAATGAATACAATGATTCATTGGCCATATCATACACAACATACGTATACATATGTACATGTGTTGTCTAAAAATAATACTACTCGTATACCGTCCTTTGAAAGATAAAGTTGACCTTCATTGATCAGGTAGATGCCGCTAATACTAAATGGTAACAACCAACAAAACTGAGTAATGTTTGAAAATGGGGAGGGTGAGGAACACTCTTTTTAGAAATGGGGTCTCAGGCAATTAGCAACACTAATTTATTTCATTTTTGTTTATATTCAAAACTAATGTCCGTGTAAAATTGAACAAATTGGATAGGACAAGTTTTCCCGCAATTTTATTTCGTATACTTTGTTTTAACACTTAACAAATGAAAGTAATATTTCAAATTAAATACAGTTCATAAACTAAGTGGTTAACTGTCTTCGTACAAGTCGAAGAAAACCTCATATAGTAACTTTACGATATATTTTTCCATTTGAGGAAACGTTATTTCAACGTTTAATTTCTTACGTGTGAAGATGTATAACACGCATAAATTGCATGTTAAGATATTGAAATTTTTAAATGATTACCATATACTAGGCGTACCGAAAAATCATTACCGTTTTTTTCGTAAAAAAAAACTATATAATTTTCAAGAAAATGGAATAATTTATTTATTCAAAGTATTCCCCATTTGATTCTACACATCTTGCTCATCTTTCAGGCAATTTATGGATGCCATCCCAAAAAAACTGTTTGTCCTTTGAGCAAAACCATTCATCGAGCTATTTTCTAACTTCTTCGAAATTGGTGAAGTGCTGCTTTACAAGCGCGTGTCCTATTGCTGCGAAAAGTCGAACAGGGCAAGGTCTGGAAAGTACCACGCGGGTGCGATATTATTTTCCATCCAAGTGCTTTCAGCGCTCCTACCAATTGTTTTTGAATTTGGGTTGGGTCTTCATCCAATAACACCTGCAGTTTTTCATCTTCAAACATTTTCGGTCTACCAAAACGTTCTTTGCCTTGCACATCGAAATCACCACTTTTGAATGGTCGAAACCACGCCTCATATATTTTTATGGTTGGAGCATGCTCACCGTAGGTTTCTACCAGCAAACGACAACTTCCAACGGCTTTTTTCCTTTGATTAAATAAGAAAAGTAATGCACTTTTTCAGGCACGAAACTACGACGACGACATTTTCAAAGGGGTATAAATCTTTAACATTTTCGCAAAACATAATATGTATAGCTTTGAAGCTTGATGTCAGCAGAATAAAATTACATATGTGTCAAATTATAACATTGCATGCTTAAGCCTAACGACATCTGTTAGAAAAACCTATAATATTTTCTGGTACTCCTGGTATATAAACCGAAATATATACTAATAAACAATTGAAAAAAGGCTAATAGCTTGTTAATAATTCATTGGTTTATTATGCTAGGTATCTCAGCTTCGACGGCGATGACCTGCTGCTCGGTAAGGTTTTTGATAGTTACCCTTTACCGTTTAGCCGAATGCTGACAGACAAAGATCTTAAATCGCATCACGACCGCGAGTGTTATAATGACTCATTTCCTACCGAAGTCCTCTGTACTTGGCATTAAGCTGTTGAACGTAAGGGCATGAATTATTATTATTAGTTTTATTAAAAGGAAATAAAGACAAGAACACACAACTATCGAAATGCTAAACTAATGCTTGACAACAGACAAGATGACAATAATTTCTTAACATGAAATTAAAATAAAAACGGGTATGTTTGTAAATATACTTATATTAATACAATGTCATGTCAACAGGCGACAATGGAAGTACTAAAGTAATGATCTTGTATACACAGACAACAAGGGGACAATCGTTCGTTGACATAATATTAAATTAAAATAAAACCAAAGGCATGCTTATAAATAAACATTATTGTAACTTCATGTACACAGGCGACTATGGAGATACTAAAATAATTAATTTGCATACACAGACAACAAGGCGACAATCGCCTATTAGCAATTTCATGTTAAACAGGCAGTTGTTAAAATGTACAATAATAAACTGAATTATAGAAAAATTTTTTTTATTTCTCTCTATGTAAAATATGTATATATAAAGTAGAATTATAGTAATTTAAACAAAATTTAAAAGGCAATTTTGATGGAGCCTGTGGTTGATTAACTTACTGAAGGTTGATAAAATAACCCCTTTCCACATTAATTTTCGTATTCTGTATACGTGTTTCGACAACTATGTCGGCTTCATCAGTCGATAATTAAACAGTGACGCACCTAGAAAACTACGGCAAAATACCCGTACGAAACAGATTCTGCACACGATCTGTACCGTTGAAAGCCAAAACACACACAGTGTGCGTTTTGGCTTGCTGGCTCTTGATTAATGATAGTATTTACGGCTAGGTGATGTACTTACACCTCACCGCATTAATAATAAAAAACTGTTTATTATTTCTTCTCAACAGTTAAATGTGAGTGAAGAAAAGTAAATATCGATTCTGAAAAATCGATCTTTCAAACGTTCCTACCATTACAATATCGGTCAGGTTAGGTTAAATAGTAAGTAATATTGAATGTATTAAAGAAATAAATACGAAATTACATAACTTAGAAAAAGTTTAAGTATACAAAAAGCGAGCTATTTTCCTATACGTTAACATAAAACGAAATAAAATATTGATGAAGAATGTATTCAGATATGTGAATAAAGATTCGTTTTAATCGACAGCCAACGTTACTTGATGTTGAAATATTATATGTTTCATGACTTGACTAATTGTATTTCTCACAGACAGTTAAAAGAATCCTAAATCGTAAATGTAGCACTAATTTTTAGTGACACAATTCACAACATTCATATTTTTTTAAAACAGATTACGACAAGTTATTCTATTGTTATGTAATAATACGTAATTTTAAGGTACACTAAAGGCGGAAGAAATATCAAAGTAGTCATTAGAATTTTACAACTGCTTCAATAGAAAAAAAATCCATAATAAACTTTTATTGTTACGTATGTAAATTAACGCAATAAAATATTATCTTCGTCCAATCGGAACGAATAAAAAAATTGTAAACTGAAAATGTAATAGATCTCAAATAATACAGGCTAAAGTTGTAAAACGTTTGTGGTTAACATTCTACCGACCGCATCTCATAAAACGTTTTAACAAAGGTAATGATAACTATAAACAGAGTCAACTAGTCACGCTGTGTTCATAAATTATCATTAGCACGTTTGTTACAGATAACACCTATCGTTACAAAGCTACGTCAATCTTTCAAAGAGAAACATATATTTCAATAATTACATTTTCTGGAACCTTTTTTGATTATATTATGCATCCAGACTATTTAAACTTAACCATACTTTACATTTATCCGTAAATATACAATTACTACAGATGCCAATTTCGGGGTGCGCTCCACTGGCGTACCAGGTCAACGTGCAGCCTCCTCCCTTTCGATCTGCAGTTTCCACAATTTCATCTGCGATATTACATATTAGTGTGTATATTGCGAGCGATGCGTATTTGTTTTGTAACAGATTGCTGTATAATAATGTCAGTTAGGTGCATCAAGAAAACGATTATTGTCCGGTCAACCAAGTAAGTTAATAAGTGGATATCCTGATTTAATGTACAGTGACGTAAAAATTAAATTTACAGATCGCGATATGTTTTAATGTGCTGGACGAATGTGAGGAGTGCAAAGCACATATCAACAAAAAAAAACAAGTAAAATCGAACGAGGGATTTTTATTTCATTTATGAGCAAGAATGATTTTGTATAATCTACCGTTTACTTTATTATCCAATGAATCATTTTGTATATTAATATTTAGTTATCTTTGGAATATTCCTTGCATAAACAAAATATTGCGATACCATGACAACAACAGTATCATTAGAAATGTCATTGTGATATTTCACGTCAAAATGTCAAAAAAAATGACAAATGAAATTATGAAAATCGAAAATTAGAATATGGAGTCATCATGAAATACATTTATTCAAAGAAATTAAAAGCTAAGTACATTTAGGAAGATATCCTCATAATACTTGACGATCATTGTCTTACGCAAGCAACCGTGAAAAACTGAATATGAAAAAAGACCAGGAAGACCGGTTTCTGTACCTGTTCCAGTTGGTGTAGTTTATGACATGATATGAGATCATCAAATTTGACTAAAACAAATATATGAAGCACTGAATATTCACATAGATTTGGACATGAAAGAAATTTGTGCAAAATGTAACCCCAAATGTCTGAACGTAGGTCAGAAACGAGTAAGTTTGTTTGTTATCATTGATGAACTTTCAGTACATTTCTACTATCCAAAAACAAAGCAGCAATCCACGGTATGAAAGCACTTTGACTTTTCTGAGGTTAAGCTTCATGCTAAAACATCTGCTGACAAAGTTCTTGCATTAGTTTTCTTGGAATTGCCGTGTAGTAGTCATGACTGGTTTATTATTACGACACACTCTGGGTAAGGATAAAACAATCACTGGATAGCAATATTCGATATTAGTGGACACTGCGAGAAAAGATTTAGGAGAAGAAATGCAGAAAGTTGTTTCCGCAGGAAAACGCCTCTTCACATAAATCGCACGTCGTCATGAGCAAAATTTAAGTAATTTAGGGTCTGAATTGTTTGAATTTCAACCACATTAATCTGATCTGGTTCCATCAGATTATCATTTTTTCCTTAACTGAAAAAAAGACTGAAAAGTAGTTCTTCCCTCGAAGAGATAATAAATTTGTAGAAGACTGAAAGGCAACTTTTCTGCCATCACCGCTTTAAAAACAAGAAGACTGAAAGGCAACCTTTCTTCCCTCGAAGAGATAATAAATTTGTTGAAGACTGAAAGGCAACTATTCTACCCTCTAAGAAATAATAAATTTATAGAAGATCGAAACGCAATCTTTCTTCCCTCGAAGAAATAATAAATTTGTAGAAGACGAAAGGCAACTATTCTACCCTCGAAAAAATAAAATTTGTAGAACACTGAAAGGCAAGTTTTCTACCCTCGAAAAAATAATAAATTTGTAGGAGACTAAAAGGAAACCTTTCTTTCCTCGAAGAGGTAATAAATTTGATTTGCAGAGCAAGTTGAAATATCTTTTGAAAGCGCTGGAATTTATTTAGTTAAAAAGAGATTATATCGAATGACAAAATACTTTGAATTTTACATTTTATTTATGTACTTCTGTAGTAGCCTAAAATGTATCAATACGTCCTTGTATTACGTAATCTTTCCTTCTTGATTAAAGCAGTAAATTAAACACGTAAATTTACGATACTTTCTAATCAAGTAGCACAAGATAACGTTCATATTGTAGCAATTAAAATATTTTTAGGCGTTTACCAGTTTCGGATTTATTCTCAGTAATGAAAAGTTGGGATTCAGAAGAGTGCTATATAATATTCTTAACAACCTCTTAACAATTAACGTCAAATTTAAGTGACACTTACATCCAGTAACACTTACATATTAAATTTGTAAAAGGTGCTTGTTGAAAATATCTGTTAACCTATTCTAGCAAAATATTTTACTAGCGTTTTAATTTGATCAATAAGGTTGATATATAACCCCTTTCCACAATTAACTATTTGTAAATTCTGTATACGCATTTCGACAACCAAGTTGTCATCATCAGCAGATAATTTCAAAGTGTCGCACCTGGTAAAACACGGCGAAAAAATTGTACGAAAAAATAAACTCCGTACGCGATCCGCACCGTTGAAAACCAAGAGGTACACTGTGTCTGTTTCACAAGATTTTTAAAAAATACTTTTACTTAAACTAACATGCACTACATTGAAAAAGGTTATTATGGTCAAGAAGTGTCTGTGTGATTTATGTGTGTTTTATGATATTGTTCCTCCTGTCTTTCAGTAGAGAGAAGAGAGGGGTTTGCAAGGGCCCGGCCTCATTAAAGTTTACCACATGGCTTAAATTCTTTAAGATGTGCATGCTTTCATACGCGTCCAGTTCGCGATAATTGTACACGTTCTTTATCAAATGTAAACAATCCATATTAACACTGTGGTTATTTTCTAATACATGTCTCGCTATACCCGATTTTTCCGGTCGGTTGAATTTTATGTGCGTTTTAATAATTAATAAATTCTGTTAAGGCAGAAGATTGAGACCGTTACAAAGCATGTACTTTACGTTGATACTGAATAGTATACATTCTAATGTTTGTAGGAGTAATTATCGTTTTGAAAACAAAAGAAATACACAAATATGCATGCTTAAAAAGAGTAGCTTTATAAAGGAAACATGTATTTGTATCCTTTGCAATACAGTCATGTGCACTGAAACAGATATTAAATTTCTATGCAAAGTGAATTGTTAGAATCTGTCTCAGAAAATCATAGATGTCGATGTGTTACTATGATATATTCATCTGAAACAATACAGAACGAGAAATTCTCCAGTTCTAGTTAGTGCTGTAACCATTCCAATTTAATTGTACAAAATGATAGCAGCGATGGAAAAGTTGTTATGTCAGCGTGTCTTCCTTGAAAAATTTATTATTGTCGTTAAAGATATATAGATTTCAATAATAATAATTTTTGTTTTTACTACCTTGGAATTTATTTTGTTAGTAATACACAAAATACTCTTGGTTAAGCTAAAATGATTACGAATGCCATAAAAGGGACAAATAAAACAGAATAAGAGTAAGAAAATGATCAACACACAGACAGAGTTATAATAAAATCGAGAAACAGTACATTCGGCAATTTGTAAACGAAGAATTTCTTGCGCTATAGACTAAAAATACCATTAAACAGGGTAGCTCTAATTTATTTAAGTAATGATATAGGGATGCTTTTTCTGGTCTGGAATAAGACCAATTTACAAAATAAGTGAAATTGTGACAAATACATGGGATGTCTTTTCGGTTTTGCATAATGGGAGATACAGGCCACCACTAATCAAATGTCAATACTAAAAATTAACCTCCACCTTTAGTTAACCTAAATCCAAAGTTTCAGTGCGATAGGTAGTGTGTTGTAGCTACAACGAACTGTCAAAGTTGACAAGTTAGTTGAAAAATGGAATTAAACCGAGAACATGAACCAAAATGAAGGACATCTACTCCAACATAAATTATGAATGGAAAAAGGCGTAAGAAGATGATCATTTCTCTGACATCACTGGACATGTAACTATAGCCCAAATGAAAGGTACCCTACAGTATGATTGCCCGAAAGTCTTCAAAAGATCTATGATATTAATCAAAACGGTTATATTGCATTATTTCTAACGCTCTTCCACATATTACCGCACCAGCCCGACTCTACATTAAATCCAAAGTTTCAGTGCGATACGTGTAGTGTTGTAGCTACAACAAACTATCAAAGTTGACAAGTTTGTTGAAAAATGGAATTAAACCGAGAACATGGACCGAAATGAGGAACAATCTACAAATGAAAACGAAGAAAATGAAATTGAAGAAGCTGGTCGTGATGCGTTTAGTTGACTTGAAGCGTGGTGCTTGTTTTCCATAGAAGATATTTTGAAGTCTATAGCTACATTTACAAATAAGGAAATTTTGGTTTAACGAAAGAAATATGCAAATGATCGCCCTAATGATAATAAGGTGTAACAAATACAAAAGCGTATCCTTCCTCTACGTGGGGTGTCTTTTACATAGCGGGACGCAGCAAGGCGCTACTAACCAAATATAATTTTTTATAATTTTCAAAGACAATTCTCTCAACAAGAATAGCTCGCCGAGTTGGTTTCTGTTTTTGTCAATAAAGCACCACATCAGTCAACAATCTAAGAGCAGGTTCACAAAAAAACAGCAGTCACTCAGGAAAACGTCGATGCTGTGCGCAAGATCATCAACGAAGATCGAATGTGACATATCGCTAGATTGAAACATTATTGGGGATTTCAAGGACCCTAATTCAAACAATTTTGCATAAAGAATTGTGCCAGTCGACGCCAATCGTCAAAAGAAACAATCGATGCCTTCAGGAACGCAATTTTGACTGTACCAACAAACGAGTGAAACGATTGCTTCCAGAGTTGGTTCGAGCGCATGCAAAAGTACATTAATCTTCGTCGAGAATACATCGATAAACGATTAAGTCTTTAAAATCTATCTACAGTTTTATTCCAGATTTAAAGGCAAAACTTAAAAAGACAAGCCACGTATCTACATGAGCAATTACTTGGTATTGGTAAACTTAAAATTGCCCATTCTTCAATTTCGTTTCGGACTTTCTACAAAATTTGTTCTATCTCTTATTACCACACTGTAGTAAATTTGCCGGCAAATAAAATACCGTGCAAGTACCTACTGTTACACAATACGAATTGTACAAATGTCAGACGAACGTGAAATATGAAGCTGTGTTGTAAAACGTTCAAACAACCGGCTTACTTTTAAATCAAAAGATCGTAAATACTCGGACCCTTTTACCAGTGCCTGCTAAAATATGTACTATGGATAACAGTCAGTGTCAATTCTAAATTGTACATGCAATTTGTCGTTTTTAGTTTAGTACGCCCGTCCAAAACTCAAGCTTTAAAATGTTTTATAATTAGAAAAATACAGAATACATGTTAGAGCGTAAAATATATTTTTAAATATATAAATAAAAAGAAAAATTAATATTTTTAAATGTAAGAATAACAAACTACAATGAAAAATAAATAAATAATATTTTACACCTAGGAAAGTGAAAATCAAAATTTCTTAAAAGGGGGAAACATGAAATTTTCTTTTAATAAGCCTAAAAAGTGCAGGAAATAATAAAAAGTCGGTTGGTAAGGTCTCAATTTTATTATTTTAAGATTCAATGGTGCGCATCAATAGTAATGTAAATAGTTCCGAAATTTATAAAACATATAACAGTGTAATCATAATAGATTGGAGAGTTACAAATTATTAAAATCAACAGTCACTTTTTTGCTAATAAATGTATTTTCCATTCGACAAAGTTAAGAAGAAAATATCCATTGCTACCCAATTCAAATACGCAATAATTAGTAAGCCTACATAAGAGAACAGACTTGTTGAATAAAAATGTATTTTATTTTTTAACACAATCTCCATGTGGAAAGGTGTTTAATTTACTCTTCTTGCGTATTTTGCGTAAGGATCTTGGTTGAAAAGCACACAAAATTCAACTCGTTCAAGAATTGAAAGCGGCCGACCTTTCGAATGGTCACCGTTTCAGACTTTGGACTCTTGAAAAGCTTGAAGAAGATTCACTGTTGTCGACCAAAATTTTGTTCAGCGATGAGGTCTAATTCTGGCTTAATGACTACGTCAATAAACGCAATTGTATTTTGAGTGAAGAGCACCTCGAACAGGTTCAGGAGCTGCCATTACATCCAGACAAAACCACGGTTTGGTGTGTTTTATGGGCAAGTGGAATCATCGATCCATTTTTCTTCAAAATTGAAGACGGCCGAAACGTAACTGTGAATGGCGCCCGTTATCACGCCATGATAACGGACTATTTGACATTGAAGCCCGTGATCTCGGCGACATTTGGTATGAACAAGACGGCGCTACGTGCCACAGAGCCCGTGAAAGCATGGCTTTATTGCGAGAACAATTTGGTGGTCATTTAATTTCACGTAATGGACCTGTGCAATGGCCGCCTGGATTATGTGATATCACATCTTTAAACTTTTTCCTTTGGGGCTACGTAAAGTTCAAAGTCTACATAGGTAAGCCAGCTGCGATTGAGCAGTTGGAAGCCTATATTACTCATCGAAAATTGGAACTTCAGAATGGACCATGTTAAGCGCAGTTACGGCCAACATTTCAAGGAAATTATTTTTAAAAAATAAATGTTAAGAATGGTTCTTTTGTATGATAATAAAGAATACCCGACAAAATTGAAGTTTTTATTTATTTATTTTATTTAATTCTAAGTCCTTCTATCCTGCGGTGTCGGACTGAATTTTACATTATATCTTTATACATTTTACCATTTAATTTTATGTTCAGTTTGTCTCATTCAGTTCTTCTTCCCTTTCTCCTTTTACCCTCAACTTCCATTGTTCTCTCTCTTGGGCCAGTAGTTTGATTTCATGCCATCCCATATTCCTCTTTTCCATTGCCTCATATACTTGCTCCCTCCAAGTTTTGCGTGGTCTTCCCATTCTGTTTCTACCCTCCGTCTTAACTTCAAAAATCCTCCTTGTTATTCTTTTGTCTCTCATTCTCTGGATATATCCAAACCATCCCAGCTGTCTCTCTTCTATGACTGATTTAATCTTTTGCTTTCTTGTAATTGTCGTGTTTCTAATTTTATCCATCCTTATTATTCCCTCTATCCATCCGTCTTAGAAATCTCATCTCTGTAGCCGTAACTTTGCTTTTAATTGTATTCGTTATGGTCCATGATTCGCTGTCGTATATTAATGTGGGTCTGACCACTCTTCTATATACGTCGGTCTTTATTTGTTTTGGTATCTCCCTCTTATCTGAAGTTTTTATTTTTTTTTAATTTTTGAAAAAAGTACTTCCAAATGAATAACCCATTATAAGGAAAGGATCGGAAATGCTATCTGAAGAGGTAGTCTATCTTCGGCAATGGGTACTGTCTTAAATTACTCGACGGAGAGCGGAAATTTTTTATGTTACATCAAATTAAATGTAACAATACTATTTTGTAATTCAACAATTTTAAGTGAATGCTCTATATACATATAATATTAACGTTATCAAGCTTGTAGACTATTTAAAAAAAAATAAAGATTGAAAACGTTAGCCAAATCAGTGGCTCTATTAAATGCTTCTAAATACGAGTATATATGTGATATGGTTTTTCCAATGTAATGTACCTATTAATTATTATTCTATACGTTATTTAAGCGAAGTACCGCCATACAAATTTAATTAAAACGATTTATTTGTTGTGTATTAACGTATTCATTTATCTTAAACAAATACGTTAATTTGCCACTTCTGAAGGACCTCAAACAAAACGAACAAAACCAAACATCATTGGAATTGGCGAGATTTCAGTAACTTTGACAAAAAATCTTTTCATGTTAACATGTTTATTGTAACGTAATTTGATAAATGAGTGGCGAAAATATTCAAAATGAAATGTTCACAGAAATGAGTACATGAATGGATGAATGCCAAACATAAAAATACACCTGCCTATTGTTATTAAGCGAGCGCGAAATTAAATGGACAGAGGCAGACTGTTAAATATTACCCAACTTGACATAAAGAGAACGCTGCTATTATTATAAAGAGACATTCAGGTCTCTTGTTACACAAACAAGTGTCCCGTTCTAGTACAGAGAATTAGTCAATTCAAATATTTCTTTTTAATTTGGAAAATGGAAGGAAAATTTACATACTGAACAGCCAGTTGTTACGTAAAGTTTCTTTATATAACGAGACCATATTTGCAAGTCCTCGTTTTATAATTGCACTTTCTATTACAGATTCATGTAAATTAATTCTTCGCCAATCTCAATATTACGCTTCATTAAACATGTCATTATTCGTTAAAGAAGATTTAGAAATCGTATCAAGGTGATAGTAACCTAGTGGAGAATTACAAACCGATTGTGTTGAGCACGTGTTACAGTATTTTTGGGAAAAAAAATGGAATTAACTTCTTCAAAACCGTTTCCTAAGATATCAAAGTTTTGAATCATACTGCAGTCACACGCGATAGGTTTACCTTTTAGCATAGATGGCAGATGATTGTAAAGGTGTTTCAAATTGCGCGGTTTTTTTTAAAGAATAAGTAAAATATAGATGGCGCACTGAATTTGTCTGGATATGTGAGCATTTAAAAAGTATGATGTGACATTTATAAAAATGGCTTCGTACACGGTACAACAACGCGTTCAAATTGTTGAATTATTTTATGAAAATCAGCGTTCTGTAAAAAGAGTTTTTAGAAAACTACGTGAATTTTATGGTTTACATAATCGTCCATCTGAAAGCACTATTGGTCGAATTACTAAAAAATTTCAGGAGACCGGTTCCGTGGAAGATCAAAAAAGTGAAAAATACAGTCATAGTGGTCGTTCGCAAGAAAATAGTTTGGTTCGTGAAACTGTTGCTGAAAATCCTGAAATGTCTATTAGACGACGTTCACCACAACTTGGACTTAGTGGATCAACAACATGGCGTATTTTACACAAGGATTTAGCTCTGAATGCATATAAGGTTCAAATAACACAGGAACTGCAGCCATTAGATCATTTAAAACGTCGTTCATTTGTCAATTTCATGAATGAACAACCAGCTGATTTTTCTCAAAAAATAATGTTTTCCGATGAGGCACATTTTGAGCTTAGTGGCTATGTTAATAAACAAAATTGCCGTATCTGGGATGTGGAAAATCCGCTAATTATTCATGAGAAACCTATGGATCCTAAACGAGTTACTGTTTGGGGTGCGTTATGGTCAAGTGGTGTAATTGGACCTTATTTCTTTGAAAATGCTGCTGGTGAAGCTGTAACTGTCAATGGTGATCGATATCGTCGGATGATAACCAAATTTTTGTGGCCTGAATTAATGAATATTGATTTAGACGATACGTGGTAACGACAGGATGGCGCTACACCTCACTTTGCACACGAATCAATTGATTTATTGAAAGAAAAATTTCCGGGACGTGTAATCTCAAGAAACGGTAATGTTAATTGGCCACCAAGATCATGTGATTTGACACAGTTAGACTATTTTCTTTGGGATTATGTGAAAAATCAGGTTTATAAAAACAATCCACAATCAATGTCTGCTTTGAAAGATAAAATTATTCGTGTCATTTGTGAGATAGAGCCTCAATTATGTCAAAATGTCATTGAAAATTTTAACAAAACAGTGGACGTCTGTGGAACTGCAAGAGAAGGCCATTTGGCAGATATTATTTTTCGCATATAAATGTCATAACTGATACTTCAATTACCAATAAAAAGTTTTTGAAAGTGAATGCAAATTATGTGTTTTATTTATTCTTTAAAAAAACCGCGAAATTTGTAACATCCCTTATATTAATTGAAATGTTGCAGTCAGGAAATACGAGTGAGTGATTTCTGCTAGATATTAAAATAATATTGAAAGACTTTCACATTAGTATTAGGCGTACCATAGGGAGAAAAATTGGGTTTCCCCAGTTCTTTTTAATAAGATCTTTAGGCTTGATAATATGCTTACTTTTAAGGTTTCATAATTACATTGTTTTACTTTACACAAATAGATTGGTGCAAGTTGCGCAACAACGTGAAAAATAAACACCAAATATATTTTGGAATACCAGGAAAACTTAGTACGTAGACTTAAAATTTGATCTTTGAAACCAACTCAGGAAATGATGTTTACAACAAATAATAAGTACTTACTCATAAATACAGTATAATCCCGATAGTATGAACTTGCGTTAATGTGAACAACGCAGTAATATGAACATCAGTATTGTTCCATTAGGTATCCTGTAACGTGAACAGTGTATATTATTCAGTAATATGAACATCATATATTGTAAGTGATACTTTCCTGTGAAATGAAATGGGGAATCCCGTATTTTTCCGGGATTCCCATTGTGTGAATATGGGTTGCTTTGTCCCTGTTTCACAACATGTAGTATGAGCTGAACATTACTATAATCCTGTTGTTTGTGCTAAGTGTATTGTAAAATGTCTCAGGTTAGGAAAAAGTGTTTATCATTATATGAAAAAGCCAAAATTATAGAAGAACACGAAAAAGGCGCGAGTGTAACAGCTTTATCCAAAAAATATGGAGTAGTGAAGTCCACAATTTGTTCAATAAAAAATAAAAAAGCTAAAATTATAAAAGTGGTCAGTAATACCTTAAAACCCAGTAAAAAATGTACATTAAGAACACCTGAATATCCAAAAATGGAAAGTGCTCTGTATAAGTGGTTTCTCAGGCAACGCGAAAAAAACCATCCTGTTACTGCAGACATATTTAAACAAAAAGCATTAAGTTTGCATGAGAAAATTAATGGAGGTCGTGGAAACTTCTGTGCGAGTCATGGCTGGCTTCAACGATTTAGAATGCGGTATGGCATACGATTTTTGAAAATAACCGGAGAAAAATTATCATCTCAACCAGAGCTTGTCGATCCTTTCCAAGAACAATTAAAACAAAAAATTACGGAATTTGGTTTAACTGAACAGCAGATTTATAATGCAGATGAAACTGGGTTATTTTGGAAGCTTTTGCCTGAAAAAACGTACGTTTCATTTTCCGAAAAAACTGCTCCGGGTTTGAAAATGACAAAACAGCGAATAACGTTTCTTGGTTGTATAAACGCAACAGGCACTCATAAATTAAAACCGCTGGTGATTGGAAAATCAAAAAATCCCAGGTGCTTCAAAAATTTCAATAATCCAGTTGTCTACAGAAATAATAAAACTGCATGGATGACAACAGAAATTTTTAAGAACTGGTTTTTTCAACAGTTTATTCCAGAGGTGAGCATGCAAAATTAAATTTCTGTGATGTATTTTGAAAAGTTGTAGGTTAAAATATTTTTACGTAGTCAAAGCCTTCCAGAGAATGCTATCCTTCTTCTTGACAATGCTCCCTCGCATCCACCAGCGCAAGAACTAAGAAGCAATGATGGTAAAATTTTTGTTATGTTTATGCCCCCGAACGTAACCCCGCTGATTCAACCTATGGACCAAAATGTATTAAGACTTACAAAACTTGGCTACAGAAATCGATTATTGAGTTCCATAGTTTCTAAAACGGAAAACATACCAGTTGCGCTTAAAGATCTGTCACTAAAAGATGCTGTCTTGAATTTGATAGCTGCGTGGGAACGTGTAGATCCATCGGTAATTGCCAAATGTTGGCATAAGATATTAAATAAAAACAACACCGAATTTAATGAAGAAGATGATCTTCCATTGTCTATTTTGCAACAGAAGTGGACCAAAGAACCTGATGAAATACGCAACACAATCACTTTGTTACAAGCACTAGAACCTGAACCAGTGGCATATACAGCAGCAGACATTGAAGAATGGAATATGGATAAATTTGACAATGAAGGCAATGAGAATGAATTGTCGGGAGAAAGCGATGATGAAATTCAAGTGTCTGAAAGGAGCGAAATAACCCACTCTGCTGCTGTAGAAGCTCTAAATATTGCAATAAAATGGGCGGAATTCAACGAATTAGATATTAGTCATATTATAAGTCTTAAAAATATTCAGGAAAAAGCTATATTATTAAATGTTTCTAATAAGAAAGTACAAACAAGGATAACTTCATTTTTTCCAGTAGTGCCATGTAATGTACTACCCATAAATAATAAAAACATGTTTTAAATAATTTCTTTTTAATTCGTCCTCGCTAATGTGAACCTATGCCGTAGTTTGAACAAGCCGAGATTTTTTGTGTTCACACTAACGAGATTGTACTGTATATGCAAATATTGGGTCTGGGAAAAAGTTCGTGGCGTTTTTTCAGTAAAATTCAACTGGTCCCCGCATGGCGCGTGGACGAATTCATTTAAACCGAATATTCTCCATTATTATCGACAATGTTTCGCCATTTTTTTGGTAGATCCATGATCCCATCGGTGAAAAACTTCTGTGGTTTCTGGTCGAAAAACTGAATCAAGTAGTTTTCACAGGCTTCTTTTGAAACCAACTTAATTCCATTGAGAGAGTTCTGCAGAGATCGAAACAGATGATAGTCAGAGGGTGCTATATCCGGACTGTAAGGTGGGTGCATCAAAACTTCCCAACCAAACTCTCTCAATTTTTGACGGGTCATCAAAGAAGTGTGTGGTCGGGCGTTGTCATGATGGAAGACAACACCTTTCCTATTAATCAATTCGGGCCGTTTTCTTTCAATCGCCTGGCGTAATCTCTCTAGTTGTGCACAGTAGAGTTGAGAATCAATCGTCTGACCAGTTGGAAGTAGCTCGTAGTGGACGATTCCCCTCCAGTCCCACCATACACACAGCATCACTTTTTTTGGCGTCAATGTTGGCTTAGCGAACGCTTGTGACGGCTCACCATCCTTTATCCACGATCTTTTACGCTTCCGATTATCGTACGTAATCCATTTTTCATCTCCGGTTATTAAACGTTTCAGAAACGGCTCGATTTCATTCCGTTTCAGCAGCGCATCGCAGATGTTAATTCGGTCAATCATGTTTTTCACGCTCAACTCATGAGGAACCCATACGTCAAGCTTTTTTTTGTAACCAGCTTTGTGTAAATGGTTCAAAACAGTTTTGTGGTCAATGCCTAGCTCCATGCCAATATCGACACTGCTGATATGCTTATCTTGTTGGACTTTTTCAAGAATTTCATCAGATTTTTCAGTGATTGGACGACCGCAGCGTGACTCATCTTTCACATTGAAATTTCCAGAACGAAAGCGAGCGAACCATTTCCGCGCAACAGATTTCGATAAAGTACCTTCACCGTACACAGCACAAATTTTATCACAAGCCTGCGCAGCGTTCTTCCCCTTATCATAATAATATTGCAGAATATAGCGAAATTTCTCATTATTCTTCTCCATTTTCAAGTGCGAATAACTTTCCAACCACTGCACCGATTACAATGTTTCTACGCTCAAACTAACGTTCGGAAGGTCATCTAAAAAACGAGCCGTCGGTGGTGTCGCTGTGACTTGTTGTTCTTTAGTTATCGGCAACCAATGCCATCTATCGGGAAAAACGCCACGAACTTTTTCCCAGACCCAATATGTATGTATAGTCAAATATGAACATCCGGCTATGATAATAGATATTTACTTCCATTTAACAGCGTTAAAAAAGAATCTGCTTAATAATAACATAGAATATCACAAAAGTTTTAATATACTTCATTTTTATAAGATATTTCTCTATTGTAAGTCATAAATTTAAAACGAATTTAGGAAATCCCACATGTTGTGAAAAATAAAAATTCAATGATATTACAAAGATGAATTGTAAAAGTAAACATATGTCTTGGAATATGGGCGAGTTAACATCATGCGAAGAAAAAAAAACCTGTTTCTTCTCAATTTCCGGACTGGAACAGCTCTCCTGAAGATAATAATAATAATAATTTATTAGAGATGCCCAACAGGTGCAAACCCAAAAAGGGACATAAAGAAATAACAGCAAAATTCCAATAAAAGTAAAGAGTAATACAAAAGTAGGGTTTAAAATATGTTGGAATTTTGTATATTTAATCAATAAAATAGTACTAAAATGAAATCTATATCAGGATCCTATTGTATGTTATTTTTATGATCTATTATTTCATGCAGTTGCACTTAAGTATTAGGTATGCAATAAAATCAGAACCGGGGAAATTCCACTGGGTGTAATAAAATAAAGGATTCATCGAAATCACTTAAAACATTCGCAGGGCAGGCGCTCTTATACAGTGTGTATCAGCCAAATGGAATAAATTCGATAATAATTAAATGGAAAGGTGTTCGAAAAAACGCTCGGACACGTCGATTGGGATTTTTAGTTGCGTATTTTTTTAAATAAAAAGTTTATATACAGGGTGTGTCATGTAAAAGTGGTCAATACCAACTTTCTTATTTTAAATGCAGCACCCTGTCAGATATTAAATTTTGGGATTCTTTAGAAAATTCCAGACATATTTCATGTACAATGTCCTATAGCTATCTTGGACTGTTTCGGAAATATTAAATGTTTTCAGATTAATAATTTTGTTTACAATTAAAATAAGATTTTCACATAATAGTTTGTTTACCGAACTATTAAGTGACAATCTTTAATTGTACTTGTACTTCGTTTTAAAATACCTTGCCTTAGCAAAGTGTTGTCAGTGTCATAGTGTTGTCAGTGTCGTAACTGTTTGAATTTCGTTAACTACATTTCAGCAAAATGGTTCATTTAACAGAAATGCACAAAATAACAATTCTGCAGATGATTGGTTATGGAGATAACACACGGACACAAATGGAAGTTGCTCACTTATTTCATGAGAAATTTCCAAATTTGCCACCTATATCCCAAGGAACAATTAGTAAAATAGAAAAGCAGGTTCGCGAGTTTGGACATGTAGGGGAAATAAAAAAAGCCGCTGCGAATGCAGTAAGTAATGATACCAAACTGGATATTGTGCTTGAGTTTGAAGAAAACCCGCATACTTCTAGTAGACAAGCAGCGTCAATATTCGATGTTTGCCATTCATCGATTACTCGCACATTAAAAGAAAGTAAAATGCATCCCTATAAAATTATACCAACTCAGGAGCTCATGGAAGACGACTTTGATAAGAGAACG